>CM048848.1:48819805-50019805 GCA_026545225.1 Cornus controversa
AATTATTTTTCTTTCAATTTTGTTGTTGAAATTGCTACCTATAGTCGCGAGATTGTATCACGGCCTTTTGATTGCTTGAGTCTCACCGAAGAATTCATGAGTGTCTACGAGATTTCACGATTGAGGTGTAATTGAAGTGCAACAATCACGATTGTTGCTAGTATCCCTCTTGCACATTTTACATATTCATTGTCATCTTTAAGCCATGTAGCAATGTTTAAAAATATTGAATATCCCATGAGTGTCAACATTTAATATAGTATATATTTTGACATTGTATAAATTGTTTAATGTTAGATAATTGATGGGTTTTTTAAATGAGATTTGGTGGGATCCAAACACATTTTATCAATGTTATTTTGTAGCTCCTAATCTTGATCGATTATAGGATGTTTGTGGAATATCGTATTCAAGTTAAAAAATTTCTTTATAATATCTCTCTATTCAAGTACAAATATGGATGATAAATTGATTGGGTTTAACTAGAAATTTGATCCAATTTGAATTACATTATATCAATGTTGATTTCATTTGGATTATATGCATGTTACATGATTGAATTCGAATTACATGTAAGATTCGAATCGAATTTGGATATGAACTCTAGTGTTAAAATATAGATTCAATCAAAATCAGATTTACATGGACTCATGGATGCGCTCCATTTGAAAAGTTTCTCTCAAGGTAAAATTTTAAAAGTTTTCATACAACATAGAAATACATTCTTGTTAATTTTTAGGCTTTAAACTATAAGATTTTCGCACCTCAAAAAATTATAACATGGTCAGGGACCATATGATCCCGATCAATCACAAACTACCACGAAATAAAAGAATGAATAAAGTTGACACATTTACTTATATTGGCAGCTTGCCAGCTTATGATTGATTGGGACAACAACTTGTTATATAAGGTTACTTGCACAAATTGAAATTTATCAATGGATCAATAACTTTCACCTCATAATAATCAATTTTATGAGAAGATCTATGATACACCAGGTGTAAATACAATGGGTGAATTTGGGTCATGCGTGTTATACTTGTGCAGTGAACTCCATCATATGTATTGTACACGCACAATTAAGATACACCAAGTGTTAAAAAAAATTGTAGATCTTCTCCATCTTCGTAACTCTCATTCTAATAAAAACATGTACTCTTTCTAGGGGTGGCAAAATTAGACACGACACGAATTAAGCGGGTTGGGGTTTGACGTAAGCATACACGTTTAATAAATGGGTCAACACGAACACGACACACATAAATTGAGTTGAGTTTGGGTTTAAGCTATCTAACCCGTGACACGATTACGACACAATTACAACACGATTACGACATGAGTTATTCATATATTATGGTTTTATACAAACTTATATATACATAGTTATATATATATTCTAATTGTTTGTAATCTATTTGTTTGTTTACAGGACTGATGTAGCGATAAAATGTAAGAATGAGATTGGTATGGTGTCTTCCCAATTGTTGAATCACCTTAGTATGTTTTTAAGTTTATATATAGATACAAAATTTATAATATAATTTGATTTTAGGATTTATGTATTGATATATACTTTATTTTTTATATGATTTTTAAAGAGATTTTGGGAGGTGATATTTGCACTCCTCTTTTATACATTTGCACTCCCATATTAAATGAAATGACACTATAATCCTAATTTTACAAGTGAATGATTATTATTTTTAGGGTTAAATTCATAAAACCCCCCTCTACTTTAAAAAATTCTCATAAAACCCCCTGAATTTTCAAAAAACCCCATATACTATTAATTACTCTCATATAAGGACAAATGTTAACGGCTCCGTCAATTTGATATCAAAATTATCAAAATATCCTTTCTTTATTGAATAATTTTAAATAGCTAAAAAGAGATATTTTAAAATGACGAATGTGCCCATGAGTACACGACGTCGTTTTAGTATTAACTAAACAATACCGTGTTTCAATATTCAGACATGATCGAATAGGGTTCGTGCATTCGATAAACTTGCACCTTCGATTTGCAAAGGAGTGTGTTTAGGATTCGTGAGTTTGGCAGTGAGCATTAAAGAAGATGCGTGTTTAGGGTTCATTGCATTTTTTGAGGGTTTGTGCGTTCGACACTGAGCATCAAAAAATACGAGTGCCTCAAGGTGTGTTCTGTCTTTGTTGATTTCTTAAAAGACGAAAGAGAGAAGCTTTCACTCTATTCGAATCTTCACATGTTGTAATCGACAGCATGGACTCAGGTATGGACCACTATTGTCTCACTTTCTGCCACTACATGAACAAATTTAGGGCTTTTTTATATATGTGGGTCCATGTAATGTTGGGTATAGTTCCATCAGGAATGTGGCTAATTAGTGGTCCTGATTCCAAATTAGGGTTTGATTTGTTTATTTCAAAACTATAGACCTTTGTTGTCTGACTTTATTGCATTACAATAATTTTTGGTTTCCCTGTGCTAGTGGTCCTGATTTTGTTTACCATTAATTAATGAAAGTGTTTGATTTATTTAACATTATAATAAGGTTAGTTAAATTAATTTAAACATGTTTAATTCAGATTGGAACCCGAGCTTTGAAAAAGATTATACACTAGAAGTCCACTTTGGAGGGCATTTTGTAGACACGCATGAATTGAAGGAGTATATTGGTGGCTTTGTTGAAAACATTGCCCCTATTGATCCTGACAAAATTTCGATCTAAGATCTTAAAGATATGACAGAGGTGCTTGTGACTGACACATCAGTTAGCATATATTACAGAAATTTGATGACTGGAGAATTAAGAGAACTTCAAACAGATCAGGATCTTTTGGGTATGTTCCACGCACATCAAAGGTTTAGCATTGTTAAACTTTTCTTGGTTGTTATATTACCAAATGTTGAAGGAGATGTTACAAACTTAGAGAATGAAGATGAGAATGGAGATGAGGCTATGACTGATGATGCAGCAGTTGATGTGGCATTGAATGGCCTTGATACAGCGGTTGATGTGGCATTGAATGGCCTTGATGCAGCAGTTGATGTGGCAGTGAATGATGCAGTAGTAGGTGATGTGGCATTGAATGGCCTTGATGCAGCAGTTGATGTGGCAATGAATGATGTAGTAGTAGGTGATGTGGCATTGAATGGCCTTGATGTAGTAGTTGATATGGCAGTGAATGATGCAACAGTAGGTGATGTAGCATTGAATGATAGAATAGAAAGTGATGAAGATGAGAATGATGGTTCACAAAATGACAATGAAAATGAAGAAGAGAATGATGGTTCACAACCTGCAGCAAAAATTTTGTCAGATGAAGATGTTAATGATGATATCTACATTCTGAGTATGCTCCAAGTGAGGAGTTGCAGAGTTTAGTAGGCTCA
This sequence comes from Cornus controversa, assembly GCA_026545225.1. Classification (NCBI taxonomy): domain Eukaryota; kingdom Viridiplantae; phylum Streptophyta; class Magnoliopsida; order Cornales; family Cornaceae; genus Cornus; species Cornus controversa. The sequence continues at coordinate 48,823,182 of CM048848.1, forward strand.
AGTGATGATGAATATACATGCAATTCTTATCCAGACTTTATTGCAGAAAGAGACTTAGGTAAAAAAAAATAAATTGGTAGAATTCATGAAATTTGGGTGTGCAGCTGAGTTTAGAGAATCACTGAGGGACTGGGCAGTCAAGAAAAAGTTCGACTTGAAATTCAAGAAGAATGATGGAGATAGAGTGACAGCACTCTGCAAGGCAGATGGTTGTCCTTGGCGTATTCATGCTTCTATAAATACTGAAGATTATTCCTTCCAAATTAAAAAGTTGAATGATGTTCATAAATGTAGTGAGGTAAAAGTTAACTGCCAGGCTACAGCTTCATACCTTGCTAAGGAATACATTGGTAAATTCAGGGCTGATCCTTATTGTAGAGCTGAAAATGTTAGAGAGAGTATTGACAAATATCTTCGTATTGAAGTTTCTAACCAAAAGATATCTAGGGCAAGACAGTTGACAGTAAAATTGATTCAAGGAAGTCATATAGATCAATTTGGAAGGGTTAGGGATTATGCTAATTTGGTGTTTGAAACTAACCCATGAAGTGTTGTGAAGATAAAAACAAATCCTTATGAGGAAAGGGTTGCATCATTTTATAGGATGTTCTATAGTTTGGAAGTTATGTGAAAAGGATTTAATGAAGGTTGTAGGCCATTCATTGGCCTTAATGGATGTTTTCTAAAGGGTCCTTATGGTGGGCACTTGTTGAGTGCAGTTGGCAGAGATCCAAGTAATAGTTTCTTTCCAATTACTATAGCCTATGTGGAATCAGAATGTAAAGACTTATGATCCTGGTTCTTGGAGGAGTTGATGGAGATTGTTGGTCCCTACCAACGTATTACTTTTATTTCAGATCGATAAAAGGTATATTATTTTTACATCTTTTAGTAAATACTGTTAGACTTATATTTATTTCTACTGACTAATCATTATTTGTCTCATATTTCAGGGTCTAGTGGAGACATTTGACCAACTTTACCCTGGAGCTGAGCTTAGATTCTATGCTAAACATATTTATGAGAATTTCAAGGAGAAATAAGGAAGGAAGCTAAAGAACATATTCTGGAATGCAACCAGGTCTTACACTAAGGCTGACTTTCTTCTATACATGCAAGAAATGAAAGACAATGAGAAGGGTGTATATGAATGGTTGAGTAAGGTAAACAACAGCCTATGGTCTAGGTCAGCATTCAAAGAAAATTCAAGGACAAGTTTGTGTTAATAACATGTGCGAGTCTTGGAATGCTTACATAGGTAAAGCTAGGGACAAACCCATTATCTATATGTTTGAGAAAATTAGAAGATGGATAATGATAAGGTTTTAAAAAAATAGAGAGATGATGGAGAAGCGTACAAGGCTTTTATGTCCTAAAATACAAGAAAAGTTGGATGCAAACACTTTACAAGTAAGGAATCTACGTGTGGACTATGCTGGACATGACAGGTTTGAGGTAGAAAATAGAGAATACCATGAGGTAGCAGTTCATGATGTGGTTAACTTGAGAGAGCATACATGCACATGTAGATATTAGGATGTCACAAGCATTCCATGCAAACATGCTATTGAAAGCATTCAAGACAGGAGGCTTGTACCAGAAGAATATGTTAACCCTTGTTACCACAGGGAAACATATCTGAAAGCTTATGGACATGTCATAACACCTGTGTCATTGAAGAACTTGAAGAGAGATACCAGTATGATTCCTGTATTTCCACCCCCACACAGAGACCAACCTGGTAGGCCAAAGAAAAATAGAAAAAGAGGTGCAGATAAGGGAATTTCTAATTATAGGGTCACCAGAACTAACCTGAGATGCAAAAAATGTCTTTAATTGGGCCACAACATTCGTACTTGTAAAGCAACTAAAAAAGTGGTCAGGCAACCTAGAGGTAGAGGAGGAAGACCACCTATCAGAAGGGGTATAAGTGGTGTTGGTGGGGGTAGAAACACTGATGTGGGTGGAAGTGCTAGAGATGTTTCAGGAAGTGGCGCTGCGAGGGGTGAACCAAGGGCTGTAAGAGGTACAAGGGGTAGAAGTAGAGCTGCAAATGGTAAATCAGGTCAAGTTCCAACTGCTTGTGCACCAGAAAGGGTAAGGGTATTACTAGACAGTGGAATACAGGTATGATAAATACTATTTCTTTTAACTTTTAGCCTTATCCTTATCACACACTTTATTAACTTTTTTGTTTTCATTGAAACAGGTGGAGGGCAGCCTTGACAGTTGAAATAGGTGGAGGATAGCCTTCATTGCTTTTTTGGTGTACTTTGTTTTTGTTTGTTTGTTTTTTGTGGAGGATAACCTTGATTGTTGAAACATTGTACTTTTATTTTGAAGGGATCAATGTGGGCTGTTGTTTAATATATTTGCTTTTAATGGTGCATTTATACTTTTTAAATGGTTTGTGTGTTAGTGCATTTATAATGGAATGGTTTGTGTGTGGGTATTATTTGTGTTGGTGTAATTTGGATGGTTAATGTGTTGGTGCAGGCTTGTGTTGGTGTAAGTGAAAGTTGAATGCATCCTTGTGTTTAGGTGTAGTTTGGATAGTTTATCTATAGGTGCATGTAGGTTAAATGGCATTGCCTTGGTGCAAGTTGGTGCAGGTGAAGGTTGAATGCATCCTTGTGTTTAAGTGCAGTTGGATGGTTTATCTTTAGGTGTATGTAGGTTAAATGGCATTGCCTTGGTGCAAGTTACTGCAGACTTATTTTGGTACATGTGAAGGTTGAATGCATCCTTGTGTTTAAGTGCAGTTGGATGGTTTATCTTTAGGTGCATGTAAGTTAAATGGCATTGCCTTGGTGCAAGTTGCTGCAGGTGCAAGTGCAAGTGCATGTGGTTATGTTATCATTGTGTTGGTGCAGGTGTAGGTGTAGGTGCAGGTGTTGGTTGAATAGCATTGTGCAAGTTCAAACTTGTGTGCAAACTTGTGTCGGTGCAAAGTGCAAGTGCATATGGTTATGTTGGTGCATGTTAGATGACATTGTGTTGATGCAAGTGCTAACTTGGTGAAAGTTGGTGCACTTGTAGTATGAATAGAGCACATTATATGAATGGAGTCAGTGTGCTTGGTCTAGTGTTGGTGCAGGTGCAAGTGCAAATGCATATGGTTATGTTAGCAATGTGTTGATGCAGGTGTATGTAGATTGAATGACATTGTGTTGGTGTAGGTTGGTTTAGCTTAAATGACATTACATTATACATTACATCACAACAGAAAACAAAAAAATTAAATTATATTAGATAGAAAACATAAATTGACATTACAGTATACATTATAACAAAAAATTAAAATTATCATACATTACATTAAAATTTATTACACAAAAACTTAATTTTGTCCCAAGCCTATTAGAAATGACAACAAACACACCAGAACACATGCAAAGAGAACCATTTTCATCTGGTGGTGGTTTCTTTCAATCACATCTACGCGTACAGACAAGGAATCAAACTGGCACTTGAAGTCAGTAACATCATCCTCCAAATCTCCTGCAAAGCCTCCTCTACACATTCTCTGGCATTGGTTCAAAATCGGGTTACACCATTCCCATAAGCCACATCCAAAGGGCTTTTTCGAACAAACATAATATAACTTTCCCTTATTATTATACTCATTCGATTCTGTAGCTTTGATCAAGGCTTGTTCTCCACATCCACAAATCATGCTCCTATATCTCAAATCTTGAGCATTGCTAGATATGGTGCTTGAAGTAGACATTTTCTGGGAACACCAAAAATAATCGGGAAAGTTTATTTTTTTCTAAAATCAGCAATAAGTGAACATAAAAAGCAAGGACAGAGAGATCTCAGGGACGAAGAAAGAGAGAGGGAGAGAGAGAGAGGGAAAATGGATTTTAGATACATACCCGGTGTTGATTTGGAGAAGACGGTCAAAGCGACTGAGAGAAGGGGAAACTTGTAGCTTGATTTGGAGAAGACGAGAGACTGAGAGAAGGCTTGTTCTTGCAGCTTCATTTGGAGAAGATGATTGTAGGAAAACTATACATATATATGTATGTATATATATATATCTAAAGAAGTATGTATATAACAGAGGGGCTAAATCACGTGACCAATATAAGGGCAATATCGTCCTTTAAAATTTAAAGGATGGTTTGAGGGCAATTTAGATATTTCAATACCACTTAATAGAGCACGTGCCATGCACACATCAATTCTCTGTTAAAATCAACTGAAAACTAACGGAATGGGCTGTTTTGAGACTTTTTTTGTATCAGGGGGTTTTATGAGAATTTTTGAAAGTAAAGGGGGGGTTTTATGAATTTAACCCTTATTTTTATCAAGTTACACAACTACCCTCTAAGATATCCCTCTTTGAAAGAATCTAAAAAAAAAAGTTATCTCTTCTAAATATGTTCCCTTTTGACATGGAAAAAAAAGTTATTTATGCTAAATAAATTATCTATTTTTACCGGATAAAAAAAAAAGTTATCTTTGTTGAATAAAAAGATCTCTTTTGACAAGAATCGAAAAAAGAATACCCAAAAGAATGTTACTTAATTATTTATTTTGACATGACCCAAAAAAAGTTATCATAGGTAGAATAAATAATCTCATTTGAGGAAAAAAAAATATAGTATACAAAAAAAGGATTCAAAAAAAATTTATTTCTACGGAATAAATTATATCTTTTGACATTATTGTCAAAAAGACAAAAAAAAAAAATTTTAAAAAGTAAAAAGAGTTAAAATTTATAGGATAAAGGATAGTTATGGTATTATAAAATAAAAGATGACGTATTAATGAATTTATGTACTTTTTTGTCATTTCTTTTAAAAGAAAAAAGGCAAGTGGAGTATAATAGGAGAGAAAGGGAGTGCGAATATCGCCTCCCGAGATTTTAGGGGTGGAGAAACTAATATGATCATTATATGACATGTTTATTAAACGGGTTACACGGGTTGACACGGATAACACGTTTAATAAATGAGTTGGGTTATTGTTGAGTATCTCTGACACAATTATTAAATGAGTCGGATTAAAGTTAAGCTGTTTAGTAAAATATTCATAAATCGACATCACACGAACACAACACAGGAACACGAATTGTCATTCCTAACTCCTTCGTTGTAATTTCTCATTATGAATTTAAAGTGAGTCCTGCGTCATATGATATTATGACGAATCTTATTAAAATAAACAATGGGTGTTGAACCTATGCGTCCCATTATAACCTAGATTTTACTATTAGGCAAAAGAATTAAATAATTAATATTTTGTGGATTATGTATTACTAAAGATAAATTAAATTTTAAAAATCACATGACATCTCATTAGAGAAAGAAAAGTTTGTGTCTTCGTTTGTTTCAACATAAAATATTATTTGAAAAGTATTTTTTTTAATTTTTGGTGTTTGATAACATTAATCAAGCTTTTTTTAATTGTATGACCACTTACTTCTTTTTTCATGAATTTAGTAATATCTCAAATTTTCAATATATAATTATTAAACGAATCGTTTTTGGATGAATTTATTTAACAAATTATTCATTCATAGATCGATATGACACGATTAGGGAGAGTGACCAACATCGTATCATTTTTCATAAATGAAAGAAAATAAAGAAAACATAAAAACGAAAAGAATATTAATTAGCCTTTTTATGAAACTTGCTCCAATTGAGAGGTTCCCACGTGCGCGCGCCGGCACGTATCTCGCATTCCCATGCCGATGTTCTTCACTGACCCTCTGACACGTGTGTTGGATTAGAAACGAGTCCAAGCACATGCGCCGCACGAGTTATTCCATTCCATTTCCTCGGCGACCCCGTCAAGTCTTACACGCAAAATCACAACAATCCAAATCCAACAAAAACATTGGTCAACAACACAATAAAAATATTAAAATAAAAAACCAGATTCATGTGAAATCTCATAACCACCCTTCTTTGGATAGGAGCAGAGCAAACAACATTTACACCAGGGATATTATGGTCTTTTCACGAGGCGCCACCACTCAATTTCACATCTCTCAGCCAAATAGTCGACGCGGCGTGGAATATCTCGTTTCGGTAATGGTCAACATCTCGTGTTGGAAAAGGGAATCGATTCTAAACCGTTTGATGCGATTACATGGTGATATGCATGTTGAATAGTTGGACCACCGTTACAGAAGACAATTTTGAACCGTATTACTAACATTTATAGCATATATCCATTCACAGAAATGCTTTAAACTCCAACGTCATCCCTAAAAAAACCACCTCAAGTTGGACACTTTCAACAATGGAACAATTTGGGTTTGAATAAATAAAATTTTCAATATTCAATTACCTCAACCCACTCTAACCAAATCTATTCCAAATTAATCTCAATCTAATCAGACCAACTCGACTCTAATTCAAGCTAATCTTAGACCACAAGCCCTCGTAATCAAGTGGTATGTTTTGTCTTTTTCATATAAAAAGTTCAGGCTTCGATTCTTCTAGAATTTCTTGCCACATTTTTTTGTTTTTTCAAAAAAAAAGCTTACTCCGAAAAAATAAAAAAAATTAATTGCACCTATTGATTGGGTGTTTGGTGGAGATTAAACTCTAATTGAGGGTAGGAGTGACAAATTAACAATTTCGTGTTAGCGGGTCATATTCATATCGTGTTGACCTAATAGTATTTTGTTATATAGGTAAGTTCGAACACGACGCGTTTAATAATCGCGTTAGAAACCCTCATATGAACATGACTCGTTTATTAAATAAGTAATACGGCATGACCCATGTAATCTGTTTACTGAATGGATCATGTAACTCACAATACAACACGACGCAACCCATTTAATAAACTTATTTAATCTGTTTAAATTAAATGAGTCATGTGACTAGTTTATTAATTTAAGTATAAAATGCAAATATAATGAAAAATTTGAGATAATGAACGACTAAATTCGTAAAAATGAGAATAATTGGGACAATACATTTTTTTTATTTAAAAAAAAGGCCGAATACAATATCCATATTAGAATTATATTGAAATAATAAAAATATTAATAATAATTAAATTAAAACAAATTACTGGTTAACGACAGTATTAATTAAACGGATTGAATTTCAAAACACGAGTAATTAAAATTGATTAAACAAATTGACACGATTATGACATGAACATGATTAAAGTCAACTCAAATTTATTAATTTTGTATCGTATTAACAAATCGTGTTAAATTTTACCGCCTCTAATCGATGGTTTCAAGTTTTAATTTCTCAACTGACCAAGGTTGCACGTTAATCTCCAAACTGGGACCTTTGTCTTTGTATTTGTTCTTCTTTCATCATTGATAGTGATGATATTAAAATTGGATAATGGTTACTTTCACAATTAATTAATGAGTGAAATAACTAATCACACATCTCCTGACCCATGAATGACAAAACTGGTGTGTGCTAAAAGCTTGGACTCTAGCCTAAAAAGGCACTAAACATATTGATAATTTGGTGAAATGAAGGGTAATTTTGGAATTTTACAGAGAGGAGGGCGCCTGATAATTACAAAATACATGATCACATTGAATGGTCAATTATAATTATCCGTCGGTGACCAACTTAACTCATGTCGTGTGTTTTTAACTTTTTATTAGATGATCAAACTTTGATCACTACTTGGACCAAAAAGCTTTAATCACAATGTTTTATACTTTCTCATGTGAGAAAAGAAAAGACGCATATGCAAACAAAGAGACAGAGGTAGGCGGAGGTGATGATTATCTTCATTCCATTGTGATAAGTGAGAAAGTTTGGAGCCGACCTTATCTCAACCTATATATATATATATATATATTTTTTTTTTGATTCGGCTTGAATAGATATCAATCTGCAATTATAATACTAAAAATGCATATTTGCGGCATATAGGTATATTATATATCACTAAGATACGACTGCCACGCAAAGAGAGAAAGAGGGAGAGAGAGTCCCAAATGCTCAATTAAAAGAAAGTTTCATTTTCACTCTTCACATATATTTTAAAACAATTATTTAAACTTCGTATTATATATACATTTTCACTCTTCATATAGATTCTAAAACAATTATTTAAACTTCGTATTATATATATAATACGAACTTTAAATAATTGTTTTAAAATCTATATGAAGAGTGAAAATGAAACTTTCTTTTAATTAAGCATTTGGGACTCTCTCACTTTGCGTGATAGTTGTATCTTAGTGATATATAATATAACTATATGCCGCTAATATGCATTTTTAGTATTATAATTGAAGATTGATATCTATTCAAGCGGAATCAAAGCTCTACAGTGGACAGTGGGGTGGGGTTCACCGGCTAACTCATATAAATGAATTTTGAAAATTGTAAAATTTAACACGGTGTAATTACTCTATTTTAAAAGATAATAATTTTTTGTCATGATGATTTTCGAATATCTGTTTTGTGAATAGGGTGGTAGGCCCCACCTCACATAAACTAGTTAAAAAAATTATCGAATTCTATATTTGTATCATTATTTTTAGCTAAAACTAGATTATTAAAAAAATAATGGTAGAGAGTTCGAATTAGACTAGAGCGAGAATAATTTTATGTAAGTAGAGTGACATCATCATGACATTATGTGATGAGACCCACCATCTCACTTAATAAAAATAAAATCGAACTAGTCGGCTTCTAAATCATTATTATTATGAGTAATGATAAAGAGTTCGAATCGGATTAGGGCAAGAATAATTTTATATAGGTTGAGTGATAAATATCGTCACATGACATGACTATGATAGGATGTGGTAGAGCCTACCAGCACACTCACGTAAATAAATTTGAAAAACTATCGAATTTCACACCTTTATCATTGCTCATAAATTAGATTATTGAAGACATTACGCTTTGAAAAGAAAAGAAAAAAAACTTGTAAAATCTTAGATGATGGATACTTTTAAAATATATTTTAAGTTTTAAAAACTTTTTCAGCAATATAAATATTTACACTTCGAAACAAAAATGAGATAATTAAATGCATTCCTGCTTAAAAAGTTAAAATTTAAAATAATGAAACAATTAAATTGAGACGCATGTAATATTTGTCTAATAAAGTGTTTTCATCTAAAAGTTCAAATGTAGTTTTTTTTCCCAAAAAAAAAAAAAAATGACTGTATGATAGGTTTTAAAAGATGGTGAAGAGAAAACAACATTTATTTTTATAGATAACTAATTTACATGGATGGTATTTAAGTTTTATAAAATTATATATTATTTTTCAAATTAACTCATAATTTCTTTTAAAATGATCCAAAATTATCGACAAAGAGAATTTGACGAGCAAATCCCGAGCAATTGACCAGACGAGAAATTCGCATATCGTGTAGAAATCGAAGACGTAGAGAAAACGGAGCCAGAGTTCCTTTTATTTTTCACATGTGTCTGAACAGCCTATCACCGGTTACCGGTCACCACTTTGGAACGTCGACTACGGCGAACTTGCTTAGTCCAAAGCTGTTGCGGGGTCCACCACCACCTTCCTCCACCACCACCACCACCTTCCTCCTTCTCTCTCTCTCACTACAAAACAAATACATGTGCTAGTATACATATACATATACATATAGATACAGCTATATATGTGAATGTAAATTGTATAGTACACCCAAAAAAAAAAAAAAATTTATTGAGAGAGAGATAAAGGACGCTTCCAAAGCCCAAACCAAAGCCTGCCCAATTTCTGCAGAGAGAATCGAAAGCATGTCTTAGTGCGAGAACTGCGAAGAACAGAAACTGCAGAGACATATATATATATAGAGAGAGAGAGAGAAAGAGAGAGACAGAAAAGAGATTGGTTGTGCATATAGTTCCAACTTCCAATCAAGTCCTCTTTCTTCCTATCCAATCCGTAAGTCCCCTGTATTATTGCTCGCTATTTCTTCTTTTTTTTCTTCTTCTTTCTCGTGTGAGAAAATGCTGTAGAAAATCTTCTCATCCAGAACGCAACCAATTGTTAACAGATCTAGTCTAATTATTATTATTATGGAAAACTAAAAGGTTTACTTTGATTGATGTTTTTTGAAAAATAAAGATTGCTGGTTACTAGCTGATTCATTTTTGGAAGATCTGCTTTGGCGAACTTTGCTGTTTGGTGATTTGTTACAGACCCGTTTGATCAAAAGCATCGTTTTGACGGTGATTTACATTCTGGGTTATTTTCATTATTGAAAATTTTGACGATTTGGGAGGTGTCTATATTTCTTCAGTTACGATACAATTAATTGAAAGATTGAAATTTTTTTAAAACCCAGTTGATCAGGATCATTAATTCTTTGGATTCAGATCGGTGGGCGTTGCAGATATAGTCATAACGTTAGGTTTTTGTCGTAATTATCTTCATTCCATTTCTGGGTTTGCTTTATTTCTTGAAAAATCGATAATCAGCAATTTGGGGTTCTAAAACTCATCTGTTTTATATAAACCAAAAAAAAAAAATTTCAATATCTGAGTAGGTTACTTTTTGTGTTTGACAAAGTTTTCGGGGATTTTGGGGCTCTTGCTACCTATTTTTGGCAGTGGGTTTCGGTCTGGTGAGGAAGAAAAATGGATTTGCATCAGTTTTGAGTTCCTAAATTTGCTTCTTTTTTGGATTGAACAATTTAGACATGTTGGAGGACCGACACTGTGTGCTTTCAAGGGGATATCGGAGAACCTGTGAACGTGAAGACAATTGGGCTTGCATGAATTACGAGCTAGGAAAAATTGAAGTTCAGAAAGGCAAGCGGCAATTAGAAATTGATGGGGATGAAGAAGTTTGTGCAAGGAAGTTGTCCAAGCAATCTGATGATTGTGAAAGATTGGAATCAACTCTAACATTGTGTGACATTTCTGGGTCCCCAGCAGACCAATCTGCTAAGCAGCGTCAAGCTGGGGAGGATACTTCAGATTCGGGTTCCATTATCCATCAAATTGGTTGGGACAACTCAATTAGTTGTTTCATTCGATGCTCGAGGTCTGATTATGGTTCTATAGCATCTTTGAATCGGAGCATCCGCTCTCTAATTCGTAGCGGTGAGCTCTATATACTGAGACGGAAGAATGGTGTGATTGAACACTGGGTTTATTTTTCTTGTCGCCTCCTTGAGTGGGAGGCTTTTGATCCAAATCGGCGCCGCTGGATGCGCTTGCCAATGATGCCTTCCAACGAACCCTTTATGTGTTCGGACAAGGAGTCCCTGGCTGTTGGCACTCAGCTTCTTGTGTTCGGAAAAGAGTTGATGTCCCATGACATGTTCCCTGTCATATACAAATATAGTATATTGACAAACACTTGGTCATCTGGAATGAGGATGAATGATCCAAGATGCTTGTTTGGGTCTGCCAGCCTTGAGGAGATTGCTATTTTAGCTGGTGGTTGCGATTCGGAGGGTAAAATCCTGAACTCTGCAGAGCTTTATAATTCCGAGACTGGAACTTGGAAGACATTACCAAGCATGCATAAACCACGAAAGATGTGTTCTGCGGTATTTATGGATAAAAAGTTCTATGTGATTGGGGGAATCGGAGGAAGTGATTCAAGGTGTCTTACCTGTGGAGAGGAGTTTAATTTGCAGACAGAAAGTTGGACAGAGATCCCTAACATGTCTCCTGTACGGACCAGGGAGTTCGATGTGCCTGCTACAGCAGAGGCACCTCCTCTGGTTGCTGTCGTAGGCAATGAGTTGTATGCAGCCGATTACGCAGACATGGAATTGAGGAAGTATGTAAAGGATAGGAACATGTGGGTCACTGTAGGGAGATTGCCTGAACGGGCAGGTTCCATGAATGGCTGGGGCTTGGCATTTAGGGCATGTGGAGATCAGCTTATTGTTATTGGTGGACCTAGGGCTGTGGGTGAAGGGTTTATAGAAGTGAATTCATGGATCCCAACTGAAGGCCCTCCACAGTGGAACTTGCTTGCCCGGAAGGAATCTGGTAGCTTTGTCTATAATTGTGCTGTGATGGGATGCTGAAGATTTGGAGTTTGGTGACTCAGTGTTCACTATAATGGTGCCTCTCGCCGAACTGGATCTACTAGATTGTTTTCTTCATCAAGCACATGATTCTTGCTAATGGGTAATTTATCCCAACTCTTCTCTTTTTCTTTTTCTTTTTCCTCTCTCTTTTTTTTTTTCTCTGATTGGGGAATGATGGGGGAATATATCAGATTCTACTCAAGATTAAACATCGTGTTTTTAGTAAGGAGGTCTTGAGAATATTTTTAGAACATTTATGTATGTTCTCTTCAGTTGTATTTGCATCTTCCCCCATGTTCAGTGACATGAGAATTTTCAGAGGTGGGCATTATGTATCACAGAGATAGGTTTAATAATTGAATTACCAATACTTTCATAGGTTGTGGTTAGTGTTTGCTGAAGGTTTTTTCTCCCCAAGAATCATAAAGTTCTTCATAGAGTTTTGTAATCTATAATTTTTTGGCATTGGCTTGATGAGAAAAAAATAATCTCTCTGAGTTTTTTCTGTTGGAACATGGCTTATGTACTGAATACATTTATAGCTGCAATTTTTTATGGGCTATATTGAGCTCTTCTTTTTAACTTCGTCTGTATCTTTGTATTTGTACTTCCTTGTTGCATAGATTCAGATTGTGATGTTTCTACTTTTCTTATCAGAAAAAGTTACTATATTATTAGTTGATTCTTTGCTTTTAATCTTTTATTTCCACTTTTAATTTGATTTGTCAAGTACACCTTTAGGATTATATTTTAAAATAGTTTCATGAGGCTGACAGAATTCAAGAGTTGACTCCCCCACCCCGACCCAGAGAAAGTTGAAGTTTGAGGCATGTAATTTGTACACGCTAAGATATGATAGTTGATGATAAATGAGCATCCTAGTTAGTAAAGTTACAGAAAAATCAGCTGTACTATTCTGCATGATAAGTAACCAATTCAATGGAGTTTACCTGTTGGTTGTGTTTCTATCATCATCCTTTAAAGTGCACAAATTAGGTTCTTGGGATTGTATTTTTAAATTTATGAGTTTTATCTATTTTTATTGGCTTGTATAGGATAGGCCTTACTTATCAAGTAAATTGCCTATTGTAGTTCCTCTATAATTTCAGATTTAGCCAAATTGAGATTAGGTTAATTTTTCTGTTGGACTAGAAGAGATCTATTTTCATTGCATAAAATTGCTATAATAATGCCTCTGATAACTAATAATATGGGCGGAAAATGAATATTGTCATTGTAGTTAATATACATATATGTATAAAAATATTCTCTTTCAAGAAAATATGTAAATTTTCTTTACTTTTAGTGTACTTTTCATGTTTATAGCATAAGTGCACTTGTTTTGAGAAAATGCTTGATTAAAACTCCAATATACTAGTAATTTTAAAATTTTGTTTGCTTTGGATGAATGAAATGGAGCCCAACGAAAGACAAAAAAAATCAAACTTTTGAAATAAATTGGCATTTCTCCCATTCCTCACAAATCGACTGAAATTTCTAGTGCCATCTCTTAAATCATGAGAACCCATTATAATTACTATATAATTCAACTCAATGAGCTTTTCCCCAACTAGTTGACTTGACTACATAAGTAATATTCTCTATTTAAAGTCATTACTTCAATTGAAGCACATGCTATCATATATTTCCCAAGCAACTCGACCTATGTTAGTTTTTGTCTTCCCCTTCTCCTAGCATTATTTTCAATAAGGGTCATTTTACTTTTCCTAATTGGTGCAGTTATTCGCGGTTGTTGCATGACCAAAATATTTTAATCGGTTTTCTCTCTTTTCACCTACAATCAGTGTTACTTCAACAATCTTATAAATGTACTCATTTGTCATTTGGTCCTTTTGTATACATTCATATCAACATCAACATTTTTGTTGCCTGAACATTCGGTATCGTAAAGTATGGCTTGTCTAACAGTTTTTTTTTTTAAAAAAAAATTACCTTCCAATTTTGGAGGTATACACCGATAAAACAATATGCCAAAAACACTCCTCCATTTAACTCATTTTGCTTTAATTCTATGATGAATATTATCTCCAATTTCTCCTTCTTTATACATAAAAGGGTCTACTTAATGAAAATACTTGATTTTTGGTATTTCTCGACCTTCAATTTCATATATCCCCACCTCTATTTTTAGTTTTATTAGACTTACATTCCATATGAGGGCAAGACTTGGCGCAACGGTAAGGTTGGTCTATTATCACTACTGTAGTTTTATCAATCAAATCAAAATAATATTATCGACAAATAACATACGTTATTAAATCTCATCTTGGATATGTTCTGTTAATAAAGATATGGACTTAATGCAGATCCTTGATATAATCCTATAGGAATTGAAATTCACTTGTTTCCCCCAGGTTAATTTTACTATGATCAAAATTTTGTTATACGTATTCTTTCATACGCCAATATATCTAACTTATTTTTCATTTAAAACCTACCATGTTATATTTCTAGGAACCCTATCGTTGGCTTCCTCTAGATCTATAAAAATCATTTGAAGACCGTTCTTCTTCTTTCCATATCTTTTCATTAATATCTTCAATAATAAATAGATTCAATTGTTGATCTCCCCGGCAAAAATCCAAATTGATTGTCATCGTTGTTCAATACTCTCATAGGCCTTCTTTTGGTTGCCAAAGCACGGGGTTAGTGTGTTAGGTGTTGCAAGGACATACAAGCGCTGAAAACCTAGGGGCAAACCTGTCTCTACTTCCAGATTCAACTGACTAGATGTATCTTTTCCTGAAGAGGAGGGAGGGCTGGGATGTTGGGGAGGACAGAGTGGGGGAGATCTACAGTTAATATTGGAAAATATTGTTGATTGATCAACCGGTATAGGAGATTGGTAAAATGAACTAGATATTGGATGAATGGTTGGATTGAACAATGGGATTGAATGAGGAATAACTATATGTTTGTTCCTTTTGTTTCTCATATTGGGAGCAGAATGACATAGTTTAAGACATACTATTTTTTACTTAACAATAAATGTCATTTTGGGGATAGGGTAATTCTGGTTGTAAACATATGATGAATGCAACAGTGGTTTGCATAGCTATAGCTATATGAGAAGATTATGTAAAAAGTTGTTTTTAGTTCAATGGTGTGTTTGATATGTTCATATTTATATTATACAGCACAAGTGTATTCTAAGCTATCAGTTAATTAGAGCACCAGAGAATATTAGTTGTAGGCATACATGCTTGCTTGAAACAATAATTGGATTTATAGTTTGTTTATAAATTCCATCTGCCCTTCAATATGAAATCTTGAATTGGGAACTGTGCAAAGGAAATATTTTTGGGGAGTAAAATAGAGTAACCCATGGAATTTCATGTCCTATTTGTCAATTGTGGTTAATTAACTAATTTTAAAGTGTCCATGAAGCAGCCTTCTTACCTTCTCAGAATTTATATCGGTAATGGTCGGGTGAGGTTCAATTGAGATAATTTATTTCACTGTCTTCATAAAATCACCAAAGAAAATTACATTACTTTTAAATCTGGCTGCATATTACATTAGCTTAATATGCTGCACATTTTCAGTGCTTTTGCTTGTCTTTATACCAAGGATCTGTGCTTTATTTCCCTACTTTTTGGCTTATTTGGTTGTACTTTTCACTTCTTATAATGTAATCTGTGCATGATATGAAATATATTTTATGTTTTTGCTCATTGTTAATGTATTTTATTTGTCTCTCCGATTTTTTTATTCTATATTGTTCTAATGCCATATAAACTCCTTTTCTTTTTCTTTCCTTTTGATGATTTCCAAGCTTTATGTGCAATGCATGTGAATTTCATTTTCTCTGGATTATGCTGATAAAGCTCCAAGAGCACCTCTATAAATGCACAGATAGGAGATACCCCTAGCTTGTATTCTGAAACTGCAACTTGCTCTCCATGTTTTTGTACTTTGTTCACTATTATCGGTTTGCCCCCCTCTTTAAATTTAGGCTTTTGCAGGAATGGATTTCAGGACACTGGTTTAGGTGTAATTGTTCTGTTGCTTGTTTCTGTTGGTATGTCTTTTTGGTATAATAATATGCAGTATGAAATATGTTGAGCTTTCATAATTTCTGATTGTTTAAGAGAAATCAGTTCTATAAAATTTACTGGGAACAAAATATTGTTGGAGGACTCCATTTGGTTCTCAGGAAAAAACTTGGAGAAGGAAAGTTTAAGGAAAATGCTTAATTTTATTTATTTATTTATTTATACTTTTTAAGAAAATCTTTTAGCATTTTTTGTAACTTTCATTTCACCACCCACCCCAAGAACCAAATAGAATCGACAGCAAGGGATTTTATTCTGTTGATAATTTATTTATAATGAATCCTGGGAAATTTATGAAAGTGCAGTGGTAGAACATTTTCATTAGTTATATTGCCTGTTGTGACTTTAAGATCTTTCTGCTTATTGTTGTCACAAATGAATTTAGCTCCATTCTGATGTATTTGGTAACCGAAGGCAAAATAGTAAAATTATACTTTCTGCGGCTGGCTGTTCTGAGATAAGCCTTTCTTTTTCTAAAATTTGTCCGTGTTTATTAGCTTACAATCAGGGGAAAAAATGGCACCATACTATTTTCTGTTTTATTGTGTTTGTATGTCAATATTATGATGCTACTTGATGGATAAATGGCTGTGTATTTTCTTACTGTGAGTGGTGACTGGTGAGGTTACATGTGAGTATGTCCTCTTAACTGCACTGTGTAGGTTGCTCTTGGTGTAAACTGATGATCATCTACTTTTATCAGAACAGTTTGCAGATATAGAATCCCTATATTAATTGTATATTGAACCTTTATGTCTATTAATCATTCATGAAAATCTGCATATCCTTTCTTCCCAAATGGTATACACTGCAGCAGCAGCTAGAAAAGCCGTATTCTGTGCACAGGGCTCTGTTCAGGCTAAATCGGCTTCTTTGGTAGTGGGCGGAATGTCTGAAACTCTTAGCCGGTGAGGAACTCTGGTACTCGGGAAAGTTGATCCCATGAAACTCTACTTTCAGGAGATCAAAAGATAGAATGCAGTAAGATATTGCCAAGAAGCTATATATGAATGGTTTTGGAGCAGCTATCTGATTAACTTGCAGCTCCAGCTTCCAAACAGCCCTAGCATAGCTTCAACATTCGGATACGCAGTACAGAACCAGCAGAAGCAAGGGGCATTTGATCCGGAGGAATTGGTGGAGTAGGTGAGAGCAAAGGAGGTAGTTACAGTGTTGTACGAAGAATTCAAAATTGGAGCTTTTTAAATTGCGTTCGAGCTACATCTATGATATTTCAGGTCATTTTATTTTTTTAGAACCCTTTTTAGTTTTTATAAATATAATATTAAACAAAACTCTAGAAATTTCAACGACAATTTCATATCACCAATTTGAATTACTGTTATTGTTGTCTGAGACTCTATCGTTGATCACTGCCATTGTTGTCTGGAATCTATCGTCGATCACTGCTATTGTTGTCTAGAATCTATTGTCGATTACTGCCATTGTTGTTTGGGGCTCTATCGTCGATCACTTTGCATTACTATTATTGTTGAAGTATGAGGTATACTTGTGGACCATGGACTACTCTAAATTTTGTGTGAACTTGTTTTATTGAAATAATGATAAAAAAAGATACAGAAATTGTTAAATTCATGTAGATAAAACAACAATCCAATTTTGATCACTTGAAAAGAATATGTAATGATTATGTAATATATATATATATATATATATATATATATCACACAAAAAATAATAATACTAATATTATTATTTTAATCAGCTGTCTTTTCTAGATTTTATGGTTATTTGATTATTTATTTGCAAGCGATATCAATATTATAATGCACGCATTATTCACTAATTGGATACTCAAAATCAAGATAAGATCGATTGTTTTACTATAAAATGTGTTAACATGTTGTATAATAGTAGAATATATATATATAGATTGCTATACTATTATACTTAGAGATAGAAGATAGAAGATGGATATTAGAGATGAAGAGAGAGAGCCGTATAACAGAGAAGCAGAGAAAAGTTGATTGTTGTTCAAAGAAGTCTCAATTTTTATAACATACTGATACCACATATATATAGGCATTGAGAGGAGGTGCAAAATATCAATCAGTTGGATAGTTATGCATTTATGTGGGAATGAACCAACTTGACCCACTTGCAACACTCCCCATTGGGTTCATGACATTATAAAGAGTACAAGATTCTTGTGCACCTGAAAATGGTATTGTATATACAAGAACTGCCTCATTAAAACCTTGTCAGAAAAATTCAGTGGGCTAAAACCTGATCGAAGGAAAAAGAGTGCAGTATGCTAATACCTTTTCAAACAAATTCTCCCCCTCATCAGCATGAAAAATCTTTGAGCTGTCGCATCCCAATATTGTAAACCAATTTCTTGAATGTCGTGGTAAGCAAAGCTTTAGTGCACAAGTCTGCCAAATTATCACACGAACGAATTTGTTGGACATCAATATCACCATTTTTCTTAAGCTCGTGAGTATAAAAGAATTTTGGTG
This sequence comes from Cornus controversa, assembly GCA_026545225.1. NCBI lineage: Eukaryota > Viridiplantae > Streptophyta > Magnoliopsida > Cornales > Cornaceae > Cornus > Cornus controversa. The sequence continues at coordinate 48,841,706 of CM048848.1, forward strand.
AGATGTGCTTGGTTCTGTCTCCTTTGATATAGCCTCCTTTGATTTGAGCAAGACTTGCAGCATTATCTTCATATAATATCGTTGGGATATTATTTATTGAGGAGAGTCCACAGTTTTCTCGAATATATTATATCATAAATCTTAGCCAGATATACTCTCGGCTCGCTTTATGAATTGCGAGTATTTCAAAATGATTTGAAGAGGTTGCTGTCATTGTCTGTTTCATGGATCTCCATGATATAGCAGTGTCACCATAAGTAAATACATATTCTGTTTGTGATCGAGCTTTATGTGGATCAGAAAGATAACCTGCATCTACATATCCAACTAATTGGGATTTTGATTTATTTGAATAAAACAATCCCATATTAGTGGTCCCACGAAGATATCTCATTATATGTTTGACACCATTCCAATGTCTGCGGGTTTGTGCAGAACTGTACTGTGCCAGTAAGTTGACTGGAAAAGCTATATCCGGTAGTGTGCAATTTGTAAGGTACATTAGTGCACCAACAACACTCAGATATGAAATTTCAGGACCAATCAATTCTTCATTATCTTCTTGAGGACGAAATGGATCTTTCTTCACATCAAGTAATCAGACGACCATTGGAGAACTTAATGGATGAGCTTTATCCATATAAAATCGCTTTAGAACTTTTTTTGTATATGTTAACTGATGGATAAGAATTCCGTTTGGTAAATGCTCAATTTGTAATCCGAGGCAAAATCTCATTTTTTCAAGCTCTTTCATTTCGAATTCTTTCTTTAAATAATCAACAGTCGCGGTGAGCTCATCAGGAGTTCCCACGAGGTTTAAATCATCAACATATACTGCTATAATTGCAAATCCAAATCCTGATTTTTTAATGAAAACGCATGGACAGATCGGATTATTTACATATCCTTCTTTGATTAAGTACTCGTTAAGGCGATTGTACCACATACGTCCAGACTGCTTTAATCCGTACAACGATCGTTGTAACTTGATTGAGTACATCGATCATAGTTTTGAAGCGATTGCTTCAGGCATTTGAAATCCTTCAGGGATTTTCATATAATATCACTATCAAGTATTCCATATAAATATGTTATAACCACGTCCATTAGATGCATATTCAGCCTTTCTGTGACTGTCAAATTAATCAGGAATCGGAATGTAATTGCATCCATTACCGGAGAATATGTCTCCTCATAATCAATATCAAGCCTTTGTGAGAAATCTTATGCCACTAAGCGGGCTTTGCATCTCATAATTTCATTTTTTTCATTTCTTTTTCGTACAGATACCCATTTGTACCCTACAGGCTTGACACCTTTAGGTGTCTGGATTATCGGTTCAAATACTTCACGTTTTGCCAGTGAAGTTAATTCTGCCTGTATTGCCTCTTTCCATTTTGGCCAATCATTTCTGCGTCGACATTCGTCGACGTATTGAGGTTCTGGATTCTCACTATCTCTTGTAATATCAAGAGCAACTGCAAAAGAGAATATTTTGTCGACAGGAACTTCATTTCTATTCCATCTCTGTGCATAATTTATTGAGATCTCATCATTTTCAGGTACGACTACCTCTTTTTGTGCCTCGTCAAGGGCTTTTATTTCTTCAGGGGCTATTATTGTTCCCTTTGTAAGTATGGCCTCCTCAGGAGTGCCATCTTCTTTATTTACTTTCTCTTTTACTTTTCTCTTTCGAGGAACAGTATCTTTTGCACTAATGGGTTTCCCACGCTTTAGGTGTGTTTTAGATGCATCTGCTGCAATACTTATAGATTGTCCAACAGGGACATCTATTCGTGCTGGGAAATTGGTAGCAGGGATATGAGATTGTATCACTTTATTTGTATTAGTAAATGCATCTGACAATTAATTTGCAATACTTTGCAAATGAATGATCCTTTTAACTTCAAGTTCTCTTTGATTTCTAGGGAGATCAAAATGTGATAATGTCGTGGCATTCCAAGTGATTTCATGCTGTTGTTCAGGCTGTGTCATTTCTCCCCTTAATGGTGGGAACACCACCTCATCAAAATGACAATTAGCAAATCTTGCTTTAAACAAATCTCCTGTCATAGGTTCAAGATATCTAATGATAGATGGAGAGTCAAAACCTACATAAATTCCAAGTCTACGTTAAGGGCCCATTTTTGTTCGTTGTGGTGGTGCAATCGGCATAAAGACAGAACAACCAAAAACTCGTAAGTGAGAGATATTTGGTTGTTGACCAACCATAAGTTGTAGAGGTGAAAAACTATGGTAAGTAGTTGGTCTAATACGAACTAATGATACTGTATGTAATATGGCATGTCCCAGGCTGACATAGGGAGTTTTGTTTTCATAAGTAATGGTCTGGCAATCAATTGAAGATGTTTTATAAAAGACTCTACTAGACCATTTTGAGTATGAGTGTATGCAACAAGGTGTTCAACATCAGTGCCAATGGACATGCAATAGTCATTGAACGTTTTAGATGTCAATTCTTCGGCATTATCAAGTCAAATTGCCTTGATTGGATAATCTGGGAAATGTGCTCGTAAACGAATTATTTGGGCCAAAAGTCTAGCAAATGCTACATTTCGAGTAGAAAGTAAACATACATGGGACCATCGAGTTGAAGCATCAATTAAAACCATAAAATAACAAAATAGTCCAAATGATGGGTGAATAGGCCCACATATATCTCCATGGATCCTTTGTAAGAAATCAGGAGATTCAATAACAACTTTTGAAGGAGATGACCTCACAATTAACTTTCCTTGTGAGCATGCAGTGCATATATAATCACTTGTTAAAAGAATTTTCTGATTCTTTAATGGATGCCCATTTGAATTTTTAATAATTCGGCGTATCATTGTTAACCTAGGATGACCAAGGCGATTATGCCATAATATAAAATTCTTTGGGTCAGAGCACTTCTGGTACATCACTACATGTGATTCAATTGCTCTTATCTTCATAAAATATAACCCAGAAAAGAAAGTAGAGAGTTTTTCTAAAACATGCTTCCTGCATGAAATAGTTGATGTAATGCATAGATATTCTATACTCCCTTGATTTATTGTTTCAATATGATATCCGTTATGACGTAAGTCTTTAAAAGTCAACAGATTTCTCTTGGATCTAGTTGAGTAGAGAGTATCATCAATATGCAATTGTGTTCCATATGGTAACACAATATTAGCCCTTCCAGAACCATCAATCAGGTCTATGGAACCTGATATGGTATTAACATTAGGTTCAGCTAATGTTATATGAAAAAAATATTTTCTATCTCTCAGGATAGTATGTGTCGTGGCACTGTCTACCAGACATATATCTTCATCATTTATCTTGGATGTGGGCAATGCATTGATTAAATCTATTTTTAAAAAGAAACAAACTTCATTATATTAATAAAAGTATAATTACAAACAAAACTTGTAATAACACACTAATAAAAATTAAAGGAAATGATACCTAATTGATGTGGACATTTCCATCATCAGTCCAGTGATTATTTATTTCAGGGAGGTCTTCATAGAAATCTGAAATATCAAGTGATTGATGGCTACCGGTTCATAATTTTCGATAGCATTTGTTTCAATCTCTTTTTCCTTCCATTTTTCTTTGATTGAAGCTTGATATAACTCAACGAAGTGTTTGGGCACTCGGCAAGTCTGTGACCAATGCCCTTTCATTCCACAGCGAAAGCAAGCATTTTCATATTGTTTGGAGGGTGCATTCTGCACACCTTGCAAATTTTCTTGCTTTGCCCCACTTGCATTTCCCTCATGATAATATGGTGCATAGTTCCTCCTAGGAAACTCAAATGAAAGATAACCACCATAATTATTATTTTTTCCGCGACCACGGCCACGTTCACGACCACTTCCACGTCCACGACCATTAAAGGATGTTGAATGTGTTTCAGTTAATGAAACTGATCCGGTCGGACGGGATATGTGATTTTCTAATAAGAGCTCATTATTTTGTTCATCTACTAATAAGCAAGATATCAATTCAGAATATTTTGTAAAATGTCTCTCTCAATACTGCTGCTGGAGGAGCAAGTTCGAGGGATGAAATGTGATAAATATTTTTTCTAACATATCCACATCATTTTTAGGCTCTCCACATAAGTTCATTTGGGAGCTAATTTGGAATAGAGCTGAATTATATTCTATTACCGATTTATAATCAGACAACTTCAATTTTGACCAGTTGTCTCGAGTTTTTGGTAGGATTATAGTTCTTTGATGTTCGAACCTATCCTTTAAATTTTTTCATAGTGTGGATGAGTCTTTTATTGTAAGATACTCAGAATATTTGTTAGAATTTTATATGTATAGTATATTGACAGAATAAAATAATATAAATATGAACATGTCACTTCGCAATCGGGAAGGACTTTATATATACATATATATTATATATTTATATGTATATATAGATATATCTATATAAATATATAGATATATGATATATGTATGGGTATATAGATATATTTATAGATATGTTTATCTATTGAAATGATATAAACATAATTTTCGTACCTTTTACTTGTCTTCTCCGTTGGTCAGAACCTCGTGCTTTTACTTGTCTTCTCGGGTGGTTAGAACCTCGTGCTGATAACGTATTGTATAATAGTAGAATATATATATATATATATATATATATATATATATATATATAGATTGCTATACTATTATACTTAGAGATAGAAGATAGAAGATGGATATTATAGATGAAGAGAGAGCCGTATAATAGAGAAGAAGAGAAAAGTTGATTGTTGTTCAAAGAAGTCTCAATTTTTATAACATACTGATATCACATATATATAGGCATTCAGAGGAGGTGCAAAATATCAATCAGTTGGATAGATATGCATTTATGTGGGAATGAACCCACTTGACCCATTTGCAACAAACATAATAAAATGAAGCTTTTTCACTTTTGGTCGGATTAGGATATGACTTTGTGATACTCAAATTGAACTAAATAATCAGTTTTTTCTAATTATTGCATCTATGTCTAAAAATGAAATTAAAATTATTGAATCCAATAAAATTTCACAGTAATTAATATTTGAATAATGCATAGGGGTGCAACTCGACTATAATTTGAAATATATAAATATAATATATAATTAAAATACGAAGTAAATAAAAATTAAAATACAGGTTCAGATTGAGCTCGGGTTGCTGATACCTCAACCAAAGTCTAACCCTAATTATGTTTGGATTGAGAATTTTTAACCCAACTGCCTAAACCTATAAAAAAATTGGACTGGATTTGGGTTGGTCCACCCAAGTTCCACCCCTAAACTAATGCGCACATGTTTATTACTGTATGAATAATATAGTAAAATTAGTAACAAAAGTGTTTTAGGCAACATTCTTTCTGAAAAAAATTAAAAGTACTTTATGTTTACAAAGTGCTTTATAAAATTCATCACCAAACACCTAACATGTTTTTACTCACCGCAATTTTATGATAGCTCTGCTAGTAAAAATATTTTCACTATTACAACCGCAACGCCAAACGAGCCCTTAGATATATTCTATTTCAGACTATATATATATGCATACCAAAAACTCTTAGGAGGGTGTAGTCAATTAGGATTTTAAAATATTTTGAAAGACGTTTTTTAAGTGACAAATTTATATGAATTCATTAATTTTTATAGATTTCTATTAAAGATTTCATTGATTTGTATAGATTTTTATTAGAGACTTTGATGGATTTTTATAGACTTGTATTGATTTCTTTAATATATTTTATTTATTTGTATCCTTGAATTCTATTTTTGCGTACAAGTAAACTAATGGCTCAAAGGGGTAGTTGATGAAGCAGAAATTCACCCCGAATTGGTCAAACGTTAACCTATAAAAAGACAAGAGTAGGGCAGTCGAAAGGACACCGGTGTGGTGTCGACCGACTGTACTCTGATGATCAAGTCAGCTATTGGAAAGACTTGTTAAAGCTAGAAAGGCACTTTAGAGGGTATTAATTGCGTACCTCGTATATGGACCGTCTCTATATTTATAGCGGTCAAATGGGAATGTGTCCTAGTAGAAGACTGGTTCTTCAGTCCCCCAAACTTATCTAGAGATAAAAAAGTCCTGACCAAAGGTCATCTCTCACCCACGTCATACAAATCATAATTGCCACGTCATACATTTTACAATCAGAGTCAAATACTCTATCAAATGCCCTATGTTCATAAGGGTCATTTGTCGGACCTTAGGAACACCTCAACTGACTCGTTAGGTTGTAAAAACGGACCTTTGGCCCATCGAATTTTGTTGATCCTCCACCCCAACTAGTCAGTGGGCCCCGAACTTACGACCTCTAAAGACTGAGCTGTTCTTTTTAAGGACTGTCCTTTGGCTAAGGCCTGTCCTTTGGATAGGGCCTGCCCTTTAGATAGGATAGTGCCTGTCCATTAGATATGGTAGGGCCCGTCCCATGGATAGGATAGGGCCAGTCCATTGGATAGGGCCTATCCTTTAGATAGGATAGGGCCCGTACCTTGGATAGGATAGGGCATATCCTTTGGATAGGATAGAGCTCGCCCCATGGATAGGATATGACCTATTCTTTGGATAGGATAAGGCCCATCCCTTGGATAAGATAGAGCCCGTCCCTTGGATAAGGCCTATCCTTTGATTGTTCTAGGGCTTGGCCCTGGACGATTCTTAGGGCTTGATCTTTTTTTTTTTTTTTTGGATTGTGTCTTGGTCGACTTTTAGGATCTGACCTAGTCGCATTCTAGGATCCAACCTTGGTCGGGTGCTAGGATTCGACCTTGGTCTGTTTCTGGGATCCGGTCTTGGCCGGTTCTTCTTGGCTGGCTCTAGCTGTTAGGATTCGGCCTTGGCTGAATTCTCGGATCCAACCTTTGTCGGGCCCTAGGGACTAGCTTTGGCCAGTTTTTGGGATCCGATCTTGGCTGGTTCTAGCTGTATCATAGGGTTGGTTTGGACAGTTCCTAAGAACTATTCCTTTAGTGCTTCGGACAGTCCTAGGGACAGGTCCTTTAGTGCTTTGGACAGTCTTTGTCCTAGGGACAAGCCCTTTAATAGGACTAATACTTCGGACGGTCTCTTTGGGCTAGGCTCTAGGGGCCGCTCTTTTGGTCCTCTTGGGCCCGGCCCTTGGCATGGCCAGTCTCTTCTTGGGGGCCGGGCAGCACTCCTCTTGGGCCTGACCCTTGGTCAAGCTTCTCTTGGGGCTGGCCTTGGCCGAGCCGATCTTCTCTTGGGCCGGGCCATAAGAACTCGATTTATATAAAAAAATGATTATTACTTTGAAGAATTGAACCTTAGCTAATAAACTCTAATGGTATCACTCTAACCATCGTACCAATGACTCATTTGGTTAAGAAACTTTAATTAATAAACCTTTCATAGCATAACTCTTGATAAAGTAATGCAATAACCTTTGCGGGACTTACCCGCCATTTGCTTCAATTTCTTTTAACGGTTGACAATGTTCTCAGGATTAATTATCCCGCATTTTTCATTAAAGTCCCTCTAAAGAGGTGTGCCCCATAGGGTTGGTTAACAATGTTCTTGGAATTAATTCATCCCTTTTTTTTCATTAAAGGTCTTTTGAAGAGGTGTGCCATCGTGGAGTTGTTTTAATAATGTTCTCGGAATTAATTCATCTCGAATTTTATTAAAGACCCTCTACAGAGGTGTGCCCTTGTAGGGCAATTTGACAATGTTCTTGCAATTAATTCATCCTGTCTTTTTCATTAAAGGCCCTCTGTTAGAGGTGTACCCTCATAGGGTTGTGTCCTTAGGGCTTTTGACAATATTCGCAGAATTAATTCATCTCGCCTTTTTCATTAAAAGTCCTCTGCAGAAGTGTGCCTCCGTAGAGCTATTTGACAATGTTCTCAAAATTAATTCATCCTGACTTTTTCATTAAAGGCCCTCTGTTAGAGGTGTGTCCCCATAGGGTTGTGCCCCCATAAGGCTTTTGACAATGTTCTTGGAATTAATTTATCATGCCTTTTTCATTAAAGGCCATCTATTAGAGGTGTGTCTTCGTAAGGCTGTGCCCCCGTAGGACTGTTTGACAATGTTCTCAGAATTATTCATCCCGCATTTTTCATTAAAAGCCCTCTTTTAGAGGTGTGTCCCCATAGGGCTGTTTGTTCACTTTTCGTTTTAGTTATAACAACATATTTCGAAGCAAAAATGACTGATATTGACATTTTAGTAACAAATAGAGAGTTATTTGAGAAAAACCTCAGAGCTATCGTCCTAAGGCTCGATACTAAACTAAGTTTCAGCTGGAATATTAAAATAAATGCAACTTTTAAAAGAAAGTCTTACTGGTGGCATTTTCTCAGATTCTTAACATTCCAAGGATGGGCCAACTATCTCCTTTCCAATGTCTCTAATCAATATGCCCCATGTCGTTGTGTTTAGATAACCCTGTACGGGCCCTCCCATTTAGGAGCCAATTTCTTTGTGTCTTGGGGTTTGGTTGCCTGAGTTACTTCACGGAGGACTAGGTCTTCAGGTCAAGAACTCATCCTCCAAGTTGAAAACTCTTCTGCTTGGCTCGAGTACTGTAGTACTAAGATATGACTCGTTGATACACCACCACCAATAGTCAGGGCTGTTCTCTTCTTTATTTTTGACTTCTAGGCCCTCTACACTTGATGTCTCTGATATCTTTTTCTCTTTCAAGGAAGTGACATAACACTCTCAAGTCGTGGCTTGATCTCTCCTTAGCTCCCCAACGCCCTAGTCAGTAAGGAACTGTACGAGGAGTTAGTAAGTGGAGGTAACTGCCTTTATGGCATTCAACTTAGCTATTCCCACGATAACATTGTATGTGGAAAGGCAATCTACTATAAAGAAGGTCATCATCCTAGTGACCTGCCTTGGACTTGTATTAGCAATGACTGTAGGTCAATGATACCGAGTGGAAAGAATTTCTCTCCAGAGAACCTGAGATAACTCGGATTTCCCTTAATAGAGGATTTCTTCGAGTGTAGTTATCTTTACTGTCGTTGTCCCGTGGGCGGTTCCGTATTCCCCTATCATCTCCGACCACAAATCTTCACAATTGGCCCCTACAAATCAAACTTTCAATATACCTTTTCAAGTTTATGCACTCATCTGTATCGTGCCCATGATCGCAATGGAACCTGCAATACTTGTCATGGGACCTCTTGAAAGGATCAGTTCTTAGTTTTGGGGGCCATGCCACAGCTGGGTCATCATGGATATAGAAGAGGATTTGGCTTATTGACGTGTTTAAGGGGCTAAAGGTGTTGAATCCCTTATCACGACGCGATGCTTTATCGCTCTACTCTTGTGACGTCCTACCATACTTGGGGTCTCTATCTTCCTTACTGGAATGTCCCCCCATTTTCCTGTCTGCCTTTCTCGCATCAAGGGCATCCTCTATATTTATGTACTTTTAGGCCTTCATGGGTAGCTCGGACATACTTTCTAGAGGGTGCTTGGAAATTGAGTACAAGAATTTTAAAAGCAGTAAGCCCCCCATGATTGCAGTAACTGCTACCTTGTCAACTAGAGCATCGACCTGCAATATCTTCCTGTTAAATCAGTTGATGTAGTCTCGCAATGACTCCCCCTTAGTCTGTCTTACATTCAAGAGATAGGTGACAGACTTTCTGTGCCTTTAGGCGTCAATAAAATTGCCTACAAACAATTGGCTCAGTTATTTAAAGAAATGTACTGATGTAAGCTTCAAACTGTTAAACCATGATCGGGCAGAACCTTTTAATGTAGTAGGAAAGACTCTACACATGATTTCATCTGGTACTTTTTGGAGGTACATCAGAGCTTTGTAGGTCTCTAGATGATCTAGCTGTCCTTGGTCCCTTCAAAATTTTCGAGAATGGGCATCTTGAACTTGTTGGGCAAATGATAATTCATTACTCTAGTGGTAAAGGGGGGGTTGGTCTGTTGGACTAGATCTTCCACTGTAGCAGGGTATTTTCCCTTTATGGCATGGGCCATACTTTCTACCATGGCTCTGAGGTCTTGCATCTATATGTTATGATAGGCAGTTTCGCCTACCTGTCCCGAACCTTCATGAGTACAATCTCGGAACCCCGAATCTCCATAAGTACGAGTTTTGAACCCCGAATCCCTATGAGTACAAGCTCTTTCAAGTGGTATTAAGTGAATGGGGTTCGTCCCATCTCGATCACTTCTTACGTGGCTCTGGGTTGCATCATCTGCCAAAACCCCACTGTCTCGCCCAGGATCATTCCCTTCTTATTAGGTCGTCCTTAGGTGGCTCCGTGACGGCACTGGTGCCACGGGAATGAGGCACTGCAGGATTGCCACATTTTGTTGGAGTTCCTAGATCAGACTCTGGTTTAAGTTCTGAACTTGGTATTCCAACGCTGCGACATGCTCCTAGTCATTTAGGGATCTGGGACGTACCTCAGGCAAATCTCTCTAACCAGGGGGCTGCATGCCTCCTTCTCCCGCTATAGGTAGATTGTGTCTGGCAGGGTTTGGGACGACGAGCGGATTGTGGCCGGCAGGTGGATCCTATCTGGTTGGAGGATTGTGACCGACTGGAGGAATGTGACAGGCAGGGGGATCCTGTCCTACTGGAGGATTGTGACCGGCAGGAGGATCTTGTCCGGCCATAGTCTTTAGCCCAGATCGGAGGTGCATCATGCTTCGTATATGATTCGTATAGAACAATCAAGTTTGTGATCGTTTCGTACAGATGGCGCCAACTGATAAAGCATAAATACACCCCGAACTAGTCAAACATTAACTTGTAAAAAGACAAAAGTAAGGCAGTCGGAAGAACACCTACGTGGTGCCAACCGACTGTACTCCAACGATCAAGTCAGATATCGAAAATGCTTGTTAAAGTTAGAAAGACACTTTAGATGGTATTTATAACGGTCAAATTGGAACGTGTCCTAGTAGAAGACTGGCTCTTCAGTCCCCCAGACTTATCTAGAGATAGAAAAGTCCTGGTCAAAAATCATCTCTCACCCACGTCATACAAATCACAATTGCCACGTTATACGTTTTACAATCGGAGTCAAATACTCTATCAATAGTTATAATGCAAAATGGATAATATATCATCTGATATATTGTCTAAAAATTATTGTGTAGTGCAAATATTCTAGAAAAGAGCGGGGATAATAAAACAACTCACTTTATGAACACAAATTGCATATAACCCTTTCTCAGATTTTAATCGCACATTATGAAAAAATAGAAAAAAAGTACTGACTTTACTTATAGAGTCTAGGTTAAATCATTAGATAAATAATTGAAAAACCTTGAACCTAGGTTATATTGGATTATTAATTGGACTTCATGATCAATCCCTGTGGCTTAAGAGATTGATCCCTAATAAACAGTGTAGAAAGATTAATCTCTCCCATAGTGCGAGTAATTGATAAACTTGCCTAGAAACTCGAATTTTACAAGTTTTCCTAATCTAATAAAAAGAGAGAAAATCTTAGAAGAGAGAAAGACAAAAATAAGAGAGAAAAAAAAAGTATACTTGAGATGGAGAAAGGTTGTTCGTATTCTGCAAAAAAAAAAAAAAAAAAGTTCACCAAAATCTATGAAAAAATATTGGATTTGTTATGAACTTCGGTATATATCTTCCATCCTCAAATTCACTAAAATCCACCGCTTAATGAAATTCTTCAAAATTTATGACTTTTTGAATACACCTAGACTTTTGTAAACTTTTTTAAAATCCTAATTGAATACAATCATATTTGTATGGGCTCTTTAAAAGTTTTGATTGAATACACCCAAATTTTTAAAATTTTTTAAAATTCTTTAAAATTCTAATTGAATACACCCTCCTTATTCTTGATTAACTTATCAACGGAGGTGAAAAGTGACATATATATTATATGATGATGGACCAATCAAGATGGTTTTAAATTAATTGAGATCATAGCACTAGTCCAAGTACATGGATCAAATTTGTAATCAAATAAAAGGAGGTGATAAATATGTGATCAATGCATAAACTTGTTTTATTGAATTTCTACATGAAATTAATCACAGTTGGGTGTGTAATGATATGCATGTTGGATTGGACATGAAAATAAGAATGCTCATGACCTCAATTATTAAGAGTTGATTAATTAATCAAATCTCACAGTTTTTTTTTTCCTATTAATACATGTTTGTGTGTACATTTAGTCGACCCTAATATCCTCATTAATAAATAAATCAAGTAATTAACAAGAACCAATACAATATTAACCACCATCCACTCCAATACACCTGTATTTCTCAATGTATACAAACGCAATGAATCTCATAATTTATCTTAGTCTTTCAAATTCACCGCGAAATACAGATTACTGGAGAGAGATTTGATTCACATAAACCAGACAATACAGTTTATTTTTATTTTTGTTTTATTTTTTTCAGTTGTCACATAGGATGCTTTTGATAAACTATAATAGTTAATTAATATCAGAATTGATACTCCTATAATCTATGAACCTTCTTTTTCGTAACATACAAACACTACTCGAGAGAAAGTTCTTCCTTTTCACGGCAATCAACTCGAGAACTCCGTATAATATATATATATATATATATATATATATATATTGGAAAGCATCATCCTCTCTTCATTGCATTAAAAAATAAAAAACTAGTAATGCTTTACCAGAGAGAGTTCTTTTTCACGGCAATCAACCCGACAACTGCCTATATATATATATATATATATATATATGATTTTGAAAAGCATCAAACTCTTTTCATTGCATTAAAAAATAAAAACTGGTAAATAAAGCATTACTCAGTGTTGATCTATTTTAGGCCGGATTCAAGTTTGGGAACAACTGGGGATATATGAACCTTTATCATCTAAGTTTTGGTATCATTTTATGTAAAATGTTTACTTTTTAGACTCAGAACATGCATCATCATACTTATTAATCTAACATTTTAATATTACAAAAAAATAATGATCTCTAAAAAGATCAAATTCTTATGGTGACATGCTTTAAAAAAAAATCTATATAAATTTGACGAGCGTGCGGTTTTGTCTTTCTTTAAAATGACAAAAAAAAAAAATTGAATTAATTGTTTCTTTTTATTACATTTAAGTCAATATTCTTAATTTGCAATGTGAACATGACAAGGATTTTTCTATTTGACTCATTTGGCTTTACTCTCCAGTCACTTATAGTAATTTATTTATATTCCTTGATTAGCTCTTCTTGATTTTATGAATTAAATAATTCTATATGGAAGTGTTAAACAATTGTGATTCACTATCTCACTAGAATTGTTTATATTGTCAAGAGAGTCAACAGATTTGATCAATGTTTTGCATCAAAACCTAGATGTTCCATTTTTAGAGGAAACCTAGAATTGCAGTATCTTGGATTTGGACAATTCAAGACGCTGATTCGATACTCCTAAATATAACAGTGTCTTAGATTTGGATTTGGACATACAATACACTGATTCGATGCTACCAAATGTAACAGTGTTTTTAATGATTTAAAAAAAAAACTAATGAATCTTTGGTTTGAAATAATATGAAACTAATTAATAATGTCATGCCATTTAAACTGAATTTGCTCTAATTTTAAATTCGAGAGGCTGATTCGATGCTACAAGAAGTGTCTTTAATAGTTTTAAAAAAACTAATGAATCTTTGGTTTGAAATGATATGAAACAAATTAATAATGTCACATATTTCTGTCTGTGAGTTTTTAGGTACAAGTTATGTTCCTACAGAGCTACTCTTTTTCTAATTTATAAAAATAAAAAATTAGTTTTGCTTTGATGGGTTTCAAAAAGTTGACGAAAAATGCTTTAAAAAATTACTGGGATTTAAAAAATAAAAAATTAAAACACCTCTTTCCGCGGAATTAGATATAAGTTACGTTTGATAATTGTTACACGCACGCACTAGAATTTTAAAATTTATAATTTGAAAAGTAAAACGAGTTACTAAACTACACTCTTGGCTGGTTTTAATTGACAACTCGAATATTTATCATTTCACTAACAAATAAAAATAAAAGTTAAGCTATGTTTGGAGTGTCGAAAGAGTGCCTCAAAATAAAAGAATCTAGTCCTCCCAAACAAAACCTTAGTAAAAGTAAAAATAAAAATAACAATAACAATAATAATAATAATAATAATAGTTGATTCTCCTTTCACCAATATATAAGAAAAAAAAATCTTACAACAAATGTTCCATTAAATATGATCAGTTGACTCTAGATCAATATGTACCAGGTCAATACAAAAAAACAGTTTCTTTTAGCAAGAGACAAAAAAAAACCAGTACCAAATTAAATTGGTCCTTCATTCCTTGTGATAACTTCTGGGCCACCATGAGAAGTTTTAAATCAGTTGGTAAAATATATATATATATATATATATATATATATATATATATATATATTTCAAAGTAAATTACACATATGTACATATATGATATGTATGTATATATATCATATTCATATGTATAAAAGTTTATGCAAGGTTAGAGCAGGTTGTAGTGGTGGAAGATACCGCGGGTTGAGAGGTGGGTAGCAGTAGATTGTGGAGTCAATTCGGCTCTCCATTCGGTTATAACTTTGCATAAATTTAAAAATAAATTACACATGTGTACATATATAATATGTATGTATATATATATCATATACATATACATTTATATGCATAAGAGTTTAGACAACGTTAGAGCAGGTTGAGGTGGTGGTCCTGGTGGAAGATGTGGCAATGAGAGGTATGCAACTATAGGTTGTGGAGTCGTTCGGCTCTTTATTTATTTCCTTATAACTTTCACTCTCATTGTATTTTGTAGAGTCGTTCTATTCTTTATTCATTCAGTTATAATTTTCACTTTTACTGTTTTTATCATTTTTATGGTGTGAACGTTTGAAAAAAGTTTTTAAATTTAATAGAAAAATTAGTCTCACTCAGGATTTGGAGTACTGCCTTGGTCCTAATAAAGTATATATATATATATATTATATATATATAGAGAGAGAGATAGAGATAGAGATAGAGATGTTGTTCCACATTTATCTAATTTTCCATGAAGAAGAGATGGAGTGAGCTTTGGTAGATTGAATTCACACGTTGAACAGACACAAGTTAGCTGACACCTCATCTCAATGTCAACTAACTTTTGTTTGTACAAGATATTTTACTAAAGAGACAAAAATACCCATGATTTGTATTTATGTGTAACATCTAGATAGAGCTAGAAATACTAAAGAGGTTAGGTATGGTCGGCTGTTACATGCCAGAAGAAAGTCATTGAAAAGCTGCTACTACTACATCCTCAAAACTCCATCTCATCTTCTCAAATAGTCTTTTCACACTTACCAATTGCCGCCCATTTTATTTTATTTTATTATTATTATTATTATTTATTTATTTTAATTGTTGCTGTCATTGCCCGGTGCACCAACGGTGGTACCACTGGATGGTGATAAGTCTCTCACTTGACAGTGACAATTGCCACCATTGATGGTGTCCCGTGAAAAATTAGAGAAAGTTCAGATAAATTATTTGGAATCAAACTTCTATCACGCATTGAAATTCAGATGAAAAAGTTCGAAATCTTCATATATGACTTAGAAGAAATTATTCGGAACCAAATGTTTAATCAATGTACTCAATTTCACCATATTTATTTTAAAATTTTCTTCAGTTTGAATGGTGATTTCACCACCATAAACTTCATCGTTTTTTAATTCAGGATTTTAAATGATAAATTCACCACTTTTTTTCTGAGTAAAAAATGGTGAATTTTTATCACCGTAATGGTGAAATATAATACCTAAACTATTATTTATCATACCATTCCATCTAGATAAAGACACATTACATAACTCAATATCAAACTGAACTTAAATAGTGTTATGTATAATTGGTTTTCATTTTTTTTTTATATTTGTGTACCTACTTTATTGATTAAAATTGATAAAATATAAAAAATGATAAAATATAATATAAATTTAAGAGAGATGCTTTCCCAACTCAGTTGAGTCACGCAACTGTGACATTATGCATTAATTTTTTGAAGAAAAGAGAGCTAGAAAAGGTCGAACTCGATAAATGAAGTACATTACCTGTTGACTTGTTGTACAACCCACCCGTCCACGTATGTAGCTTTAAGCCACTACCTTTTTATCTTGGCTTTGTCATTATATATAGTATATGTGTGTTTTAATGTTTACCCCCAGGTTGTCCAATCACTTTAAATATAATTTAGGAACATTAATACTCTTTAATTATAATCTATTTTAGAATAATGTAAGAAGTACGGATACAAAAATGATACAAAAAAATTTTAAAAAATAAGACACGAATATAAAATAGATATATTAAAAAATAATAATATAATATTATATATATATATATATATAATTTTTTTTTATATAATTATGAATAAAAGTCCTAATTTAGAGTTTAAATTTAGATGTTTGTTAATTTTGTTCTCTTATACTTTACATTAATTTTTTAATTAACTCATAATAGATTTTAAATTATATTGAATTTCATTTTTAAAAATAATAATAATAATTATAAAATTATTTCGTCATGTTCTTGTCGTGTTGCAATCGTAAATTCAGTAGTTGTGTTCACATTTGTAGTTGTGTTCACTGACAACTTCCAAATGAAATGGAAGTGTTTTCTACACAGTAATACTTGCTTTTCAACTATAAGAAGAAAATTTTCTATTACAACTCACTTGATATAATATAATTGAAATATATTAAAAATATAGTTTGATGTACCTAAATATATATATATATATATATATATATATATATATATATCCACCTATATTACTCACATACCACCTATTTATATGGTTATGAAAAATTAAATCAACGGTGTATACACAAGGGTGTACCTACTCATGAGAAAAAGACTAACATTACCCAACCCTCAACTTTCTTTACTTTCTTATCTACTCAACCCTACTACTTTTCTTTCGCTCAGCATCTTTCTCTCTCCAGAATCCACAACATTAAAAAAATACATTAAAATATTCCAGCATCCCTTCTTCACTCATTTTGACCCCAAACACCCTATAATAACCCTCCAACCCCTTCTCTCTCCTCATCCTATCTTTTTTTTTCTCTCTGTCTCTCTCTCTCTAAAACCACCCTCTGCGTTTCTCTCTCTACAATGGAAGAAACATCCTCGAAACGCCAGAGGGAGGAAACCCATGTTGAAGATTATTGTGAAGACCCAAAGCGCCACAAATCATCATACAATCATATATTGTCTCTCCTTGAAGATATTGAAGATGAATATTCTGAACCCAACCAAGACTTGTCCTCTATCCTCACAACCCTCCAACAAGAACTGTCCTGTGACTCAACCACCTTAGACCCTTTACTTTGCTCTACCTTAGAGACTGACCCGGATAATCCTATGGTGGGTTCGACCACATCTGATTATAATGGCCCAGTAGTATTGCATCATGAAGAAGAGAGAGAGAGAGAGAGGGTGATGAGACACCTTCTTGAAGCGTCAGATGATGAGCTAGGGATACCACCACCAAGAGAAGATGATGGTGGGGTGGACCATGAGATGATCAACGGTGGAGATTGCAAGTTCGCTTTGTGTAATAATGGGTTGTGGGAGTTCGAAGATGAGGCTGCTAACTACTATTCGTTGTTGCAGTCTCAACTTTTCATGTAATCTTAAAAAAGGAAAAATTAGGGGGTTAGGGAGAACAAAATTGAGGGTTGAAAAAGTGAAATGGAAAAGTTTTGGGATTTTCATTTTGGTTCACCTCTTTTTTTCTTTTTTTTCTTCTCTCTATGAAGACAAATTTGTCCCCATGTAAACCTAGATATATCAAATTAGAGGACTGACTATTTGTTTTCAATACATTAGATTATATTTTTTATTATATCTTTTTCAAAGTTACATAGAATTTTTTGTTTTCTATATTTACTTAGCCTCCAAAATTATGTGCTTATAAATAAACATTTATGTATTGTATACAAAATAATCGGAGCCTACTAACATCTGGTAGGCTTCACAGTTTATTACCCTCACCCCCGAGAAGACTGTTAAATTATATATTTCATATTATATCTGTTAATTCTCTTTCTTTATATCTAACACATTCGTTGAATGACATGACACTTATTCAAAACTTGTATTATTCAATGGCTAAGAACAATTTTCAGATCATGAATTAATTCCTTGGCTTACTATGAAGTTGCTATAATTTTTTTGAATAAGGACTTCATATTTATCTTGATAGTTTATATAATAGCTTATTCTTTTTTTTTTTTAACTTTGGCAAGAAAAACACATTCACACACACTCATGTGTCTCTATGGTAACTTGAACTCAGATATCAAACCTTTTACTATGAAAAGCGAAAAAGTATCATTGGACTTATCGCCCTTGATGGTATAGTATCATGTATAATTAGATTTTACCCATACAATATGACCATTTTCACAATCTCATGTCATTCTATGTCTCAAACTTATGAACTCAACCCATACATGTGATTGATACAAGTGAGGTCTTGCAAATGTGGGATAAGGACTACGTAATAGATAACACATTTTCACTTGTCATACACAGTCTGTCTTAGAGGAAATATTCAATCACATCTCTCTTTAGCAGCTTAAGCTTTTAGAGTATATGATGTTTAACATGGTATCAGATCCTACTGATTAGTAGTTTATCCTAGTCAATTGTCAAAAATTATAATACACACACACACACACACACACACACACATATATGTAGCATATACATATAATTAATTTGACTGTAGAGTTCTTTTTTTTTCAATTAATTCGTGAATCAGAGGTGGGACTCAAAATTCTTTCTGCTCATGTATGGGAAACGATTCAGTCAATCAACGAAATTGTGGGTAATCACTTGTTGCGATACCGAAGCACGACATCATGCTTTCACAGCACGAGTTAATAGCCACATTTGGCACATCTGGTTGTCATGTCATTTGATTATGGCCAATAGTCATGGTTTGACACATCATGTTGTTATATCATTTGATTACAGTCAATAGCCAAGGTCTGACATCTCATTGCCATGTTATGCAGCCACATCTTTGGTTGGTTACCACGTCATTGATTATATTAGCAGCCACATCTCCAGTTGGTTACCACGTTATTGACTATGTCAGCGACTACATCTGGACATATCACCAGATCGCTTCCGTCAAGTCACATTCAAAATTTTATTTTCAAACTCGAGATACTTCATATAACTTATCTTGAGTTTGTGAGGGATGTTAAATAATATATTTAATATTTTATTCCTTATTTACCATTTTGGTTTAGTCCTCACCTACCTAGGAAGTTACTATGTAGGAGTGACTTATTCATCACTCACCTAATTAATCAAATTCTCTTCCTTAAACTTTTAGAGTAAATAGTGTTTAACATGTTATTAAAGTCTCAAGCAATAATAAGTCCTAGGTTCGAATCTCACTGATTGTCACATTATTCCAATAATTAAAAAGTATCACTCATTGGACTCACGCAAGTGTTTGACTAAGTCGCACCGAGAAAGCGCGCACGTAAAAAGTCTAAATATTCAATTACACCCCTTTCTAATAACTTAAACTTTTAGAGTAAATAGTATTTAACAGTTTACATATCAAATGATCAGTTGAGTCCCCAAAAATCGAAGGGTTTCTCTGCGAGTTGTCCACGGAAGGTGAGTCAAGACTTAAAATCATGCCAAAAGACATAGTCGACGACAACATGTGAATATTTATGTACTATCCCTCGTTGGTCCATACAGACGAAAAAGGCTAAGTTAGCTAAAAGATACTTATCGGTTTAAGAGTATAAGGTGACTCTGCTTTTACAAAATAGAGAAAATGCCTCCGGCCAATGTTCTAGTACCAGGCACCGTATGTGTGAACTATGAAGTAGATAAAGCATTTCCACTTGTCATACATAGTCTGCATATCAAATCATCTGCATCTATATATATATATATATATATATATATAACAATATATAACATGTGCCAGAAGTAGAAACTACATGAGACCTTAAATTCAAGCATTATGTTAAAAAAACATATACAATTATTCGAGCTATGCTTGTCCTCTACGAAAAAGTTAAAATTGATCTTGATTATTCATGAAAAGTTTGATTAATTTATAGCCTACTTTTGTAAATTCTTATTTATTTTTATTGCCAAATTACGGTGCATAGAATACTGCTTTTATTTTCTTTTATTTTTTCACAAGTTCAAGTAAGGGCACACTCACACACTAGGGGCGCAGCTACCTCCTCTAGACTTTCTTGTTACTATTTTTATTTTGTATATAAACTTATAGTTAATTAAATAAATTATCTCATTGAATTCCTATAAAATTTTAAAAACACCCCCTTTACCAATCCAAAGTTCAAAAAGACCCATACGTTATTTCTTATGTATACTCGACCAATAATATTAAAAAAGAAAAATTAACATCATTACCCATTCCACTTTTCTTAAAAAAAGAGATTATAATTGTATTTTAGAATAAAATATGTTAATTATCATAGAATTCCGTAAATTCTCAAGTAGATTTAATTATACGAACTTGATTTTTACATCGTAATGGAAAAATATATTGATATCAATATTTTAATTTTTATATTTATTATTTTGATTTAACTTATTTTATTCTTAGCTCCGCCACTTCACTCACAATATTATCCTTAAAAAGGCTTAAACACTCGACCTTCAACTTAAGTCGGAAAGATTATACTATTGGAACTAACACGTATCAGTAACACTACTTTATTTGAAAACAACAAAAACGTGTATCACATTAATTATTGTCTTTATGTGCTTTTGAGATGTTTCTTTCTAAGACGAGCGAGAAGAAAAATTCTATAATACTTCTGATATATTAATATCATAATATCACCGACTAATTAAATATTAAAAAAAAAAAAAACCCCTTTCGTGTTGCGAGTACGTGTCAAGTACAAGCATTGGGAGATACTATAGTCGACCTATTGGAATTTGGGGACTAGAAATGAGCTGGGAAGATAGAAGCAATGGTACCGAGCCAGGACCCCGTGATGGTGAGATCCTGACGCAGCAATGAGTTGTCCTCAATGTCCACACCATGTTTTGATTGTTTGTAAGCTTGTAGTAGTAAGTAATATTTATGTATCTATAATTCTATATGAGGTACTGCTACTATTGGGAATGATGAAGATAGGTGTTAGTAGCAAGCAGCCAAGCATGTATGGTCTGTAATGGTACCACCATTACTATGACATGTCTGTTGGTCCTATGGATTGGATTAGATGTGATCCCAAATAATTGAGATACCCATCATTGCTTATCCCAAATATATATACACACAGCATTATATGAAGTACATTTGGCCCTATAATAATTCTTTAGTAGTAATTGTTAGATAAAATAATTTTAAATTATAGATAATAAAAGATATTATAAATTATAAAATTAATTTTTTAATCACTCTTAACAGTTTGATTGAATACTTTTTCTTATTATACTAAACTTTCATATATATATATATATATATATCCGGATGCGCTACTCGGTAAGATTTTTAACATAATTAAATAGATTTTTCACCTATTATAACGACTTATTTTATTGAGATTTAATGTGTAGAATGTGTTAAAAAATAGAGTCATTAGAGGAGAAGGTTCGGGTCAGTGATAATGTCCCTTCCAAATTTTCTTTTTCTTTTTTTTTAAAAAATTAAAATTGTTGTTAAAGACTACTATTCAACAAACGATAAGAAAGACTCCAATTGATTTGATTAGATAAAAATAATAAAAAAAGAAATAATTTAAAAAAAAAAAAAAAAAACTAACAATTTAGGAGTTGGATATCAGAAAAAAGAAAATTTTTAGGGAAAGTAAAGGCTTTTTTATTCAATTTTGCGTTCTCTGATAACTGAAAATCAAAAAATTGTAAAAAAAAAATTTATTTAGTTTATAATTTCTGAAAACTCGGTTAAAAAAAGATTTTATTTTAGGAAATTGTGTTTTATAGTTCTTTAAAAACACTTCTATGTTTTTTGAATTCTTAATAACTGGTTTTATAATACTTAACCAAATTGGCTTTAATTTTCCATAACCACCTAACTTTTAATAAAAATTTCTTGTGTTCCTACAAAAATAAAATATATATTTGATTTATTGAGAAAGTTTTATAAATTTACTATAAATTTATTTCTCCCCCACCCTTTTTTTTTTTTGTAAGTTTCACACATTCCAAACAATGAAATGACAATTTATCATAACTTTCTTGAAAATTTTAGACTAAAAACTACAATTGCATAACTTTACTTCTATTTGCTAAGATAATAAGTTAAAATTTGAGTGGTTAAAAGCTTGAATGAAGAAAGTTTTCAAAAGTAGAATTATTGGTCCAATGAAAAATTAATAGAACCTATTTTTGTTTTTCATAATAAATGGGTGATTGATCTTGTTTGTATGAGTTGTTCTTCCCAAAAAGGTGTGCGATTGTATAGTGTTGCTTAGCTATCAAACACAAATATGGATAATATTTTTAATAAAAATAAAGAAGTCAATGAATGGGAGATGAAACTTGGCCCCTAACTTGTGCGGCACACTCTTTATCTGCAGGATCATAGTTTGATTTTTTTTTTTTAACAAAAACAAATATATTATTCTGTGAATCTATTCTTAAAAAATTGTATTTTTCTTTAAAAGTAAAAAAGGGCAAGTGAAATTACATAAATTGGGAATTCAAACGATAAAAATCAGAGTAAATTACTCTGATTTTCTTTAAACTTGATTTAATTATTCTTTGTTTAAAGATTTTAAGCTCCTGTAATCATCTTCTTCTAAGGTTCAGTTAACTTTATTCCGAATAATTCTATCGTTAATTATTCGATTCATTAAAATCGGTTAAAATAAATAAGAAAAATCAAAATGACCAAACTACCCAATACCGCGAAGTCTCTCTCAAGAACTGGGTCTCTTTTCTGTACCAATATGAGAATTTTGTGTGTGTCTCTCTCTCTCTCTCTAAAGAATTGGGTTACCTCTCTCTCTAACCAAATGCAAGAAATCTCTCTCACACACAAACATCTTATCAAACTTTACTCTGTCCTCTGTACCTCCCTCTAGGACTCTCTGCTTCTGCATCTTTCAATTACTATTAGAAGCTCAATGACAGCAACAACTGAGTCACTCACTTTCTCTCTCTAAAACTCACCCTCTCATTATATGTGTATATATATATATATATATATATTTAGATATATAGATATTTCTCTTTCTAAAATTCTTTCACTCACGGTCTCTCTATTACAAGAACAATGACTTATAATTAATAAATAGGTAAGTAATTGTGTTAAATGGTGTTCAAAGATTCACTAAAATGTGTTAAATTGTATTGTAAAAAGTACCATATCTATTTTTGTTTTTTACTTGGATCCCTAAATTAAAATCTCTCAAAGCTATCGCAAGTTAAATTAACATGATATTGACACTTGTAATTTCTTTTAATTTATAATCAATAATTTGTCACATCATTAAAATACCGTCATTTTTGTAATTTAGTCATAACCCAGTTTGATAAGGTTGAAACATAGTCATTACTGTACAATTTTCTACCATTAAACAGATGAAGAGAATATATATATATATGTAGAAAATTCACGAAGATTGCCACCGACAGATCGGTAGTGACAACGTTATCAAACTAAATTATGACTAAACTACAAGAATGATAATATTTTATTATTTTAATGATACGGCAAATTATTGATCATAAATTAAAAAAAATTGCAAGTGTCATTCGTATATGAATTCAATTTAAGATGACTTTTAGATCCTAATTTTATTTATTTATTTTTTTAAAAATAATTTATAGTTACAGTAAGTGATTTGGTTAGGTCACGTCAGTAGAGACCAAAATGCCTTGCACCACATCGAGGTCCATGTCATCAACCGCGTACAAGTACCATGAAAACAAAAGAAGAAAAAGTAGTCCATCTAAAAAGTTTAATTCGGGTGGGCCCAAATGAAAATTGCTCAGAAATTACTCATTTCGTTGTGATTTGATTTGATGAGTTGAGTATTTACTGGTTATTGAAATGGAGATACTCAAAAGTGGCATTTGGGGAGGACCAGAAGAAGAAGAAGAAGAAGAGGAGGAGGACATGACAACAAGAAGAGGCCGTGCCGTGCCCGCTATGGGGACACACATACAATAATACAGCTTTTGACATATTCTGCTCCACTAACATTTCCATTCTTTAGATATATAATTGATTACTTTACCAACATCAAATTTGATTGTAAGCTTATACCTATCTCGAGCATAGTCACCATCGTGTATCATGCTACTAAATTGTTGTTTACAAGTAATAATTGATCGTGATATATATATGGATATATATAGTATATACACACCCACACCCACACCCACACCCACACCCACACAGAGAAATGGCAAACAAAAGCATTCTTGTGATGTGTTTTTGTATTCATCTGTAAAATTGTCCTTTTGTTAGGTATGATAATGATTTTTCTTTCTAACGTGTTTCGCGACTGCTACGTGGGATTCACTATGTGACATTATGTGATGTAGTCCATCACTCTACTAACATAAATAATTTTTAGAAACGACCAATTTCAACATCTATTTTTGAAAGTTGTCCAATTCTGTTTGTTCTGTAGTAGATATTTGTTATAATGTTTTTTTATAAAATGAAAATTGTTTATGAAAATTATTTATTTTTTATTAAGAAAGGGAAAACTTAAAAGTAACGAGCTAAATTAATTACTATAAAAAATACTATTTAAACCTAAAAAGTCATCTTAAAAGAGCTGCCGAGAACTTATATGCCTTTGCACTATATTCTTTTGCATGGAATTGATATCTTAAAATTAAAATTAGAAGAAAAAAAATAGTTCAGATATATTCAAGTGGGATCGACATAGAAGCCGTTAGCTGGCAATTTTGGTGTTGCCATTAATCAAAAGAAAGAAAGATCTACAAACTTTAGCGATGTTTGGAGTCTTGAATTTGGAATTAGATAAAATTTAGTTTAAAGTTTAAACTAAATATCGTCTAATTCTAATTTCAAGACGCCGATTCGGTGCTTCCAAACGCAAAATATTTAATGAAAGATTTTTGAAAAAAATAAAATGCAAAAGGGCCAAAAACCCCATGTGCTTTTAAAAAGGTGCAAGAAACCCGTCTGTTCTTTTTTTAGGACCATATCACACCCTTACATTTGCAAAAGTGAACAATTTACCCCCTCTTGCAGATATTATATTTTTTATGACCATTTTACCTTTTATTATTAAAAAAAAGAGAAGATTTTTTTTCTCAAAAAAAATTCGGAAAAAAAAACTAAATATGCACAATTACTTAATAAAATTTTTTGAGAGAAGAGAGGTTTTTTTTTAATATTAAGTTATATCAATTTAAGGAAAAAATTAAAAATGCAAAATTACATGATAAAAAATTTTAGTTTTTTTTTTTTGTTTTTCGAAAAAATTTCCACTAGAAAGAGAGAGAATTTATGAATATAAAATAATTTTTGAAAAAATAAAAAAAATCTGGAAATTATTATTATAGTGCATATTTAGTTTTTTTTCACGGAAACTATTTTCGGAATTTTTCTTCTTGAAAAAACTCCTCTTTTTTTCATTAAGGTAAAGAAAAACTTAATATAAAAATAAAAAATTAAAAAAGCCTCTCTTTCTAATGGAAAATTTTTTAGGAAAAAAAAAATTCTAAATTTTTTATTATGTAATTGTGCATTTTTATTTATTTTTTCGTAAATTGATATAACTTAATATAAAAAAAAATCTCTCCTCTCAAAACAATTTATTAAGTAATTGTGCATATTTAGTTTTTTTTCTTCAAAAATTATTTCCAGAATTTTTTTTAGGAAAAAAAGTCTCATCTTTTTTTAATAACAAAAAGGGTAAAATGGTCATAGAAAAATATAATATGTGCAAGAAGGGGGTAAATTGCTTACTTTTACAAATGTGAGTGTGTGATATGGTCAAAACAAAAGTACTGAAGAGTTTCTTGCACCTTTTTAAAAACACATGCACCCTTTGGCCAAAATAAAATGAAACATTCATCACTTCATTGGAAAAATCCAAGAAAAGAGGTGCTGCAGAAGCAATCATCTCATGTACATGGTGGCTTTTAGGTCTAGAAGTGAGAGATTAGGCTTAGTGGTTGACCTTATGCCAACAATTTTTGTTTTCTTGATTGTGATCATCACTAAGTTGATGAAATTAAAGGAGGTAAAGGGAATAATAGTTATTAGGTGAGGAAGCATATGCTACATTCACCGTGTCATTTCATCTAAAAGAAACAAAAGTGAATAACTTTCCATGACTTCATTATAAATCTTGTTGCTATTTTGCTTTCTTGCGGCATTACCGCAATGGATATCCTCTAATATTTTTTCTTTTTAATTCTCTCCAAACCTATACCTAACGGATATAAAATTACCACAACATCATCATCTGGTTTGGATTACGTTAAATATGAAACTAAAACATAGTAAATAGTTATAGAGAACATGACACATTTTTTACCGTTGAATGAAAACTTGGAATTGCTCGCCGATAGAAATAATAGTAATTAGACAAAGAATCACATGGTACATTCGCTATGTCATTTCATCCAAAAGAAACAAAAGTGAAAAACTTTCCATGACTTTATTATAAATCTTGTTGCTATTTTGCTTTCTTGCGGATTACCAGGAATGGATCTTCTCTAATATTTTTTCTTTTTAACTCTCTCCAAACCTATACCTAACGGATATAAAATTACCACGAACATTATCATCTCATTTGGATTATGTTAAATATGAAACTAAAACATAGTAAATAGTTATATAAAACATGACATGTTTTTAACCGTTGAATGAAAACTCAGAGTTACTCACTCATAAAAATAATAGTAATTAGACAAAGAATCACATGTTACATTCGCTACGTCATTTCAGCCAAAAGAAACAAAAGTGAAAAACTTTCCCCGACTTAATTATAAATCTTGTGCTATTTTGCTTGTAGCATTATTAGTTATATATCTAGAAAAACACATAAACACACAAACACACACACACACACACAGAGTAATGGAAGGTAATCGCCTCCTACAAAAGTGTACAATATTTTAGAAATATCGATAATGTAGTACGTCCGATAAGTGAAAACCTCCATTTTTTCTTGATTACAGTAAAATCGGTGGTTTTTAAAAGAAGTGAAAGGCTTATACATACTTGTCCGGAGTGTTCCATCACAAGAGTATTGTACAATTTCTCCCGTGAAAGATTACCTTCACAAAATTTTGTTCACAAGGAAGAAGCAAACTTCATTTCATGATAGTGATTTCAATTGGTCTTACGAGATGCACAATACATGTAATGTTATATCAACAGAATATAACTTTTTTCTAATTGGTGTAATTTGATAAATCTGACTTATCAAAAAAAAAGAAAAAAAAAACTGATTTGATAAATCTACATTTACAATGTATTCAATTAGCAATGTCAGAGAACATTTGACGGATACATATTTTTGAAATGAGATGGTAGAAAAAAATTATATGAGTGCAAGAAAAATATAATATGAGATAAAAGAAGTGTGTTTTTATCATGAAAATGACTGTTACTATTGTTGGTTCCATTAGAGTGGGGGGTGTCGTGAGGATTGGGGTCGAATTTTAAGCCTCACCTTTTCAACTATTTGAACAAAATTACAGCTTTTCACAACTGACTAAATCAAACTTTTACTATTATCACTCTAATTAATATATATATATATATATATAAAAGGGAGGAGATATTTACACGATTGCACTTTACTTGCCTTTTTCATCTAAAGCAAATGACAAGAAGACCTTTAAACTAATTAATACATTATCCCCTATTTTATAATACCACAACTAGTCTTTATACTATAAACTTAAACTTTTTTTTAACTTCTTTACTTTCTATGTTACTTTTTTTTTCGATCAAAAAATAATAATTTTTATATCTTCTTTATTAAATTTTTTTTGCTCCTATCAAAGAAATAACTTTTTCTTAGATATTTTTTTTTTATCAATTCAAAAGAGATAATTTATTTTTAATCCTTTTTTTTTATTTTTTTTTTCAGTCCTTCCAAAAGAGATAATTTTTTTTTAATCCTATCAAAAGAGATAATAATAACTTATTTTTGAGTCCTCTCAATGGATATAATTTATTTAACAAGAATAAATTTTTTTTTAGGTATTTTGTTTTTGGGTCCTATCAAAAGATATAATTTATTCAATCGGACAACTTTTTTTTTTTTGGTACCTTTTAATTTTTTGTTCTTGCCAAAAGAGATAATTTATTTAATAGAGATACAAAAATTTTGGTCTTGTCAAAAGATAATTTATTCAACATATATAACTTTTTTTGGGTCATGTGAAAAGAAATTTTTTTTTTTTGGAAAAAAA
Source organism: Cornus controversa (assembly GCA_026545225.1). Classification (NCBI taxonomy): domain Eukaryota; kingdom Viridiplantae; phylum Streptophyta; class Magnoliopsida; order Cornales; family Cornaceae; genus Cornus; species Cornus controversa. The sequence goes on from CM048848.1 coordinate 48,870,160, forward strand.
TTCGAAAATAATAAAGATTGGAGATAAAGAGATAATATCTAAAAGAATAGTTTAGTATTTAAAAATTAATAATATTAATTCACATGTGAAATTAAAATTAAAAGTAACATTTTTAAAAGAGGAGTGCTCCATGATTGGTGGAAATAAATTCTAAAAATTAAATGCATTCCTGTAATAAATGTCCTACTTTTTCATCAATCAATATACCCTTTCACTTCTAAAGTATTTACACTTGTGCCATCAACAAACAAATAAAATAATAAACATAAAAATAAAATATTAATATTTTAAAAATAAAACATCAATCCATATATATTATTAAAAATATTAATAAAAATAAAATTATAAACATAAAGTATATAGATTAATTGAATAAGTATATAGATTATTAAAAATATTTAAAAGCAGGAAAATATAAAAAAATATTAATAAAAATATTTTAATACTTTTAAAATATGTTCTTTAATTCAATTAATCATAATAACAAAATTTTAAAAATTATATAGGAAATGATTATAATAAGTATATAGATTATTAAAAATATTTAAAAGTAGGACAATATAAAAAATTAATTAATAAAAATATTTTAATATTTTATTTTTATAATTTTATTTGTTAGTTGATGGCATCAGTATAAATACTTTAGAACTAGGAGGATATATTAATTGATGAAAAAGTAGAACATTTATTACAAGAAAACATTTAATTTTTGAGAAATGCTAAACGTCACAATTTTATTTCACGAATTTTAACTCGAATCTATGTGGCAGGTGTTAATACCATAGGGTTTTCGTGTATGGGGGAATCCCACCAATAATAACTTATCATTTAATTTTATCTCCTAAAATAATGGACTCTATCACCTGTCACATAAATTCGTGTTAAAATTCATGATATTTATTCGAAACTTATAGCATTACTCTTAATTTTTAAAATTGATGGTGGAGCGACTGTGCAAGTGCAGTGGTTTAGCACTCCTCTTTTTAAAATGGAGGACAGTAGAAGAAAAGGAGATTGGATGTAACACTAATATAAGACAAGGGAAAACATGAATGGTTCCAAAGTCAACATTATCATCATGGTATAATAATTTGAGATTGATTTTTGTACAGAAATTCTCTATTGTCGTCTTATGGAGGTCCCATTCTGGTTAACCTAAGCCAAAAACCATTGATTGGTTTTGTTTCATTTATAGCTAGCCTCATGGAACTGAATTAATGCAAGTAACCATATACATACGTAACATACATACATATACATATACATATATATATATATATATATATATGTATATGTATGTATGTGTGTGTGTGTGGCTCCTGCAAATGTAGTGTGGTTGAAGATCGATCCTTGGGCTACATCCATTTCTGGGGTCCACCGTCCACCCACTGTGGCCTTATGAGGATTTTGTTACCAACAAAATTGGTTCAAAAAATCTTGCCGTCTAACATTTAACTTGGTTTGATGAAGATGGTTTTGACATGCAACTTAAGAGGACTGCGTCATCTAATTCATTGGCATTTGAATGGGACGGTTGGTTGATTCAGAGTCAACATATATGTGTGTGTGTATATATATATATATATATATATATATAAGAATCAAGTACGTGCACGGCAGTGTTGTTTACCAGCTAATTAAGAGAGAGATGACCAAGAAATTTGGTATTCTTGCACTAGTTGTGACAAAATTTGGTAAAACTTCCAGAGTAATCTCTTCAAGGTTACAGTGAATCATTATCTCACTTTTACGAAGAATTTAGTTCTAGTGATATTTTCTCTATTTTTCGAATCAAAGTAAAAATCTCCATGAGGCACAAGTACAATATATTTTACTCACCAGAAACACACAAAAAGAACGAAAAGAAAATCACTCTCACTCTCACTGATTACCTGTGAACCTAGACAAAGTGCCAAACCATGAAACACAATCTTGTTTCAGACAACTTGTTTCATGGTCTCCATTTCTGCAAGTTCCTTCAATACACAGTTGCACACGAACCTAAGGCAAGGTGCTCTCACCACGAGAACCCAACCATACTACTTGTAATGGGACGAAATCTTATAATCCAACCCAAACAGTGTTGTTAAAGGCACGTCTAGACGCGTGCCTAAGCTCCATGTGCAAGGATTGCGTCTGTTGTCAACCCAAGCACAACGTTGTTCATTAGGTGCGTGACTGTTGTTTTCTTTTTTCAAACGAAAACTTTTATCTCGTTCAAAGAAAAGATAAAAGAAAAAAGAGAAGAGAGAAGCCCATTAGATCATGCTAATTTTTTTTTTGTTTTGGATGTCCCTCTCTCTCTCTCTTGGTATTCTTCTTCTCTCCCTCAACTCTTTTTTTCTTTTTCTTCTGTCCTAAATTATTTCCTGGTGTTTTTTTTTTTTGTGCACTTTTTTTTTATTTAAAAAAAAATCAGTATTTCTTATTTATTTATTTTTTTGTTGTCCCCCTTTCTGTCTTCCTTCTATTTTCTATATATATATATTTTTTGGTGCATTGTTTGATTTTATAGTTCTTGAATTTTTGAATGACACGCTTGATGGATTTAATTTTTCATGTTTGATATGAATTTTTAAAATATTCATTATGAATCCTTTTATAGTAATTTAATTTTTTAATTGTGCGTCTCACTTCACTCCACTCAGGCTCACACCCGCCTAAGTATGCCTAAAGCCTTTGACAACACTAGATCCAAAACCTTAAACTGCTACATATCCTCTCATAATAAGCCCAACACCCTTCCCATCCGGATCTGATGGGAGACAAGAACCCTTACACATTTACTAACATTTACCCTTTTCATACAAAAAAACCAGGGAGGAAGAGAATTTCAACTAACAAGTATACACTGCTCTTTGGCTAACACTAAAGCCACTTCTCAAAGACCCTCCCTACTCCTCCCATAACAAATCTCAGGATAATTTTAAAAAGGGTTTGTTTACAGAGTCCTTGTGTAATTGGGAACATGGTATTTTCTGCTTTTCTATATGTTAAAAAGCAAAAAATGAAAAGTGGACTCATATGGGTGGTCATTACATAGGGAGATTATGTGTATTATCCTCAATACATTCCCTTTAGCAGGCAATTAGAACACCTATTCCATCAAGCAAGCAATACAAATAAAATCCACAGTAATTTGAAGTATTATCATAAACAAATGCAAATTCATGTTGTCTTGATTCCTAGAATCCTGCAAGGATTTTATTCCAACACTCAAATTATAATGAAAAGTAAAATGCAAATTGATTATGGGAGTCACTCAGTTGTACATCTGCTTCAAGAAGGATATCCCCAGTACAAAAATCTGACAAAAAATTAATATGAGAACTCAGGTTGGCAACTGATGCGATTCAAGTACACGCGCCGACGCAGAATGTGGAAGAAACATATGAGAAAGCAGCAGACCAGAACCACTCCCAAGTATAACAATTTGTAGTTACTGAAAAAAAATATCAAATAAAAATGGCACTCTTCATCCGCAATTAGGCAGGCAAAAAATTCTACAAATGTAAAGGCCCGTTCATGTGGGGTGTTGAGAGGAAAAGACTGGAAAATGACCATGTTATTTTACACAAATAGCTTTTCATAATCAAACATGTGGCCTCACACTAGTCAACATGTGCTATATTACCACCAAACAATGGTTCCTTCAAAAACACAATAGATCTACTGAAGAAGTAATACTCATCCATATTAACTTTGGCAGTTGTCCTACAAACTCATTCATTGAAACCAAGCGCATACTCAACAAGAAGTCACAGTACCACAGGATTAAATTAATAAAGGGATTCTTAATGACATCCAAGTAAAAAAAAACACAAAGCATGCAAAACTTGCAATGGCAGACAGCTAAAGACAACAAAATCTAGTCCATACTTCCTAGTATTACCATCAAAAGTACATTGAATGCAAGGGTCTCATTCTTCATCTTCTTCATCTCCATCTCCGCCAGAAGCCTTCTTTGCAGCTGCCTTCTGATTCCTTCGCTTCACTCTTCCAGGACGTCCACCTCCAAGTGGACTTGTGAGCGAGAAATCAATGTGCTTCTGTGAGTCCACCTTCACCATGAAGGAGGGGATATTGACCACCTGCCTCCCTACCCTGCAGAAAACGCCATGCTGGAAGATATTAATATTGGAGTAAAACATAAAGGAAAAGAAGTCAAACCAAAAAGATAATATGAAAAACAAAAAGGAAAAGAAGTCGAACCAAAAAGATAATATGACATACAATAACTGACCATTAATTCTTTCTTTAAAAAAAAAAATTGCAAACAGGAATACAAAAACATCCCTGCGCAGTTATAGCTCACACTTAAAGAGTCCATGAACTGTCCCTGTCAAAAAGCATTTCCATACTGGAGGAAACTAATCAAATTGGTCAAGTGTCCAAACAACAATACATTTATTTCACAGGTTACGACTTAGGGTTGAGATTGATCTCGACAAATCGGAGAAGAATAGGAAGGGAGGATTGGGAGTATTTGAGAAAAATAACATCCAATGATGCAAAGTATATAATTTAACAAAATAATGCAAGTAATAAAACCTCAATTCCATTGTTTTTAGGGTTAAATTCATAAAACCCCCTTCTACTATAAAAAATTCTCATAAAACTCCCTGAATTTTCAAAAACCCTCTATTATCAATTTCTCTCATATAAGGACAAATTTAACGGATCCGTCAGCTTGATTTTGAAATTACCAAAATATCCTTTGTTTATTTAATAATTTTAAAAAGATTAAAAGAGATAGTTTAAAATGACGAATGTGCCCACGAGTACACAACGACATTTAACATTAACCAAACAATAGGAGGTTTCAATATACAGACATGGTCATGCTTCTTTAAAGAAGCTTTCTCTCTCCAAATTGAACCTGCATAAAGCCACAAAACTAAATATATACTTGCTGCTATTGTATATATTCAACTATAGATTATAACAAAGAAGTTGAATTCAAATTATTCAAAAGTTCAACCGGAATGATTACTAGATTTTGAAGTTTCGGCGGTTCACCCTGCGAGAGAATATCTCCAGCAACCCTTCCCGGGTCTTCGATCACTCTATCCCAAAGTATATGCAATCACCAACACATACTCTTCACAACCCATAAGCAAAACGCTTGAGAATCGATTCGCCAAATCAAAATTCTCCTCATATTCTTCGAGGAAATCCAAGACCGAGGGCTCAATTTGTCCGACTCCATTGTCCTATGCTTCTCCAAGCTACACCTCGCATTTCAAAAGATTCAATTTCTCTTGGAAGATTGCTTGCGAGATGGGTCTAGACTCTGGATTTTGATGAAGTGCCATTTCGTCGCGCAGTTCCGGGTTTTGATATGCGCTATAGCGATATCGCTCGATGTTCTTCCTCTGAGCTCGATCGGTGCGTTGTGTGAAATGAGAAAATTGGTTGAACTTGTGGCGAAGCAATCACGAAAGGCGAAATTGAGCTCAACCCAAATGATGATATGTCCATGCAATGAATTATTTTGATATTGAATCAATTTGAGAACAAAATCAAGCCAGACCCGAGTATGACCAAAAGGGTTCTGATTACCTCGATATCAGAAGTTGGATTGATTGTCACAAGGAGATTGAGTTCTTAGATGATGAGATTGGGTTGGATTGTTTGAATGGTGATGAGAGAGAAGTGAAAATTGTGTAGTTTAGTTGGGCTCATGAGCTATTGCAGAGGTGTTCTTATTTGAGACCTCTGTTTTTGGAAAAATAGAGCAAACATATGGTAAATGCAGTTTTGAGATGCTTGGTTGCTTGAATCCTGAGAATTTCAAGTGTCCAATTGGAAAATGGGTTTTAGATGCATACCCAATGTTGATTTAGAGAAGACAATTAGAGCGATAGAGAGAAGGGAAAACTTGAAGCTTGATTTGGAGAAGACAATTGTAGGGAAAACTATACGTATGTATTATGTATATATATTTAAGGGAGTATGTATATAGCAGAGGGGCTATAGCACATGACTAATATAAGGGCAATATCGTCCTTTAAAATTCAATGGATGGTTTGAGGGCAATTTAGACATTTCAACACCACTTAACAGAGCACATGCCAATTCTCTGTTAAAATCAACCAAAAACTAACGATAGGGGGCAATTTGGTTGATTTTTTTAGTACAAGGGAGTTTTATGAATTTAACCCTTGTTTTTAAACATTAACTATTGATATCATGAGCTTACTTGAAGAGATTTCCACTAAAGTAATCATGAAGTTGCAGTGTAGAGAGAATCCACAGCCATGTGAAGTTAAAAGAATTTCAGCTCATTTGTATTATAAAAGTTAAGTAACCATCGTAAAACTGAAAATTTACCCTTGAATCATATTTTGACCTACAGGTATATACAATACACTTCTTTTATATTAAATGAAAATTTTGTCTTTATTATCATAAGTATAACTTCGATAGTTGACATCAAATCCATTAAGCCTTCCCAGATCTTCAAAAATCTTGCTGCCTAGAGTTGAGTATTTGACCAAAATGGATACTATTTATTTTATGCACATGAAATTTAAGTGCCAATGGGAAAAAAAATTAAGTTAAAGGACCTATTGTCTGTCTTGTTGTGTGTCCGAAATAATATGATTAGGAAAGGGTGGTTTCACACAGCAAGAACAATAATATGAGTAACTGGCTCCTCCTGCTGCTAATTAACTTAGCATAGAATAGCTACAATCCAACAACAAATGCAAAGAAAACAAATCATGCTCCAGCCAGAAGGAGAAACCCAAAATTCAAGTGGGAAAGGATAGCTACATTCATTCATTTATTTTATTTTACATTTAAAGAAAACAGAATCTTAAAGTTAAAGCTAAATTATGCCAAACTCCCCTAAGGTTTGGAAAAGCCATAAATCGAGTAGAACTATTACATTTTTTGTGGTCAACCTTCCATATTTTATTGTTGTCCTTTCAAATTTGGCAATTAAAGGGGTTAAGGGAATATTTATGCATATCAATTTAGCCCTTTTGTTTTGGCAAAAAGACTTAGATAGCCTTATTTAACCTTCTGAACAAGCTTCAGAGCAGTCCAGGGGCTAAAAGACCACAACTTTAAGGTAAAGTAATCCTTTTCATGTAAGGCTCACAACTTGGTTCATGGTACAGGGTTTTGTTTTTGCCTGGACTGAGGGTCTTGCAGTTGAAAAACTCATGTTCAAATAAAACATGTATAGCTATATACACAATTACATACCTGTATCAAGAACACACGCATGTATTTATATATATATAACATAAGTAATGATATAAGGATGATTCATGTAACTTCCAAAATATTTCCTTGCATGCATTTCATTGTGGAAGCATACGAATTAGCCGATTACTAAAACCCTACAAGTTCTGCATAGATAATTTTTTAAAAATAAATAGATTGCAGTAGACATGAAAATATAGAAAGTCAATATCACATAATAGATGCCAAACCAGAAAGAATGAGTTAATATTCCCATCAAGTTAGAATAGATTGACACATTATATGTACCTGATGTGCCTCTGCCTGATGAGCACTCTGGCGTGGTGAATAGACTTCGCCATACCCGACTTGAACACGAGTGTTTGAAGGCGGCGCTCAAGGAAGTTCTCCACAGTAAGAGCCAACACATAATCAAGCTTATTCTGGCTCTCATCCAGCAATCCGTACCTGTTCATCCTCCTCAAAAGAGCTTCACCCTCAAAAATCCGACGAGAGTTCTTCTCATCAAGAGTCAGAAGCATTCTAGCATTATTACGGATCCGGCTCAGAGCATATTGAACCCTCCAGAGTTCCCTCTTGCACCGGAGGCCGTATTCTCCAACAAGCTTCAGTTCAGCATCCAGTCGCTCCTTCTCATAAGGGCGACGAGGTTTCTTAAAAGTTTTCCCATCTAAAACCCATTCAATAGTTGCCATTTACAATTCATTAGAAAGCTCAACATGGAAACTCAAACCATCTAAACAATTAAATTGACAAAACATACCCAGATCACAAAAAAATTAGAAATCCAAAACAAACCATGAAAATAATCACATTTTTCGTTCAAACGACACATTGTTTTGGTCGGGAAAGACAAAAATATTGAGTCAGAAGTGCTAATGTGCTAGAGCTCAATTGAGTGAGAATTTTAGTTTGGTGGGTCACAAACGAAACTATGTATCTATGTTTTCTTAAGCTATCTGCATCTATGTTTGTCTGAGTAACCAAAGAGAGAATAATGGTCCAAATTTCGAACTTGCTCAGCCATAAATGAAACCATAAACAAGAAAACCTAAAAGCATCCCAAAAGTACTCAGTAATCAAATCCGTTATGAGTAAGGCTTAATGTGAATCGAAACAAATGATAAACTGACTGGAACATATGAATGGATGGACCAGATGATATATACACGCGTGTGTAGAAATGTAGAGAGAGGACTTACAGTTCCGATAGAAATTTACGTGCACCATGTTTGTGCTTCGTTGATTTGGTCTTCAGGTCCGCGATCAGTTGTTTGCTATGAAAACTGAGAGGGGTGTGAGAGAACAATCTTCGGATCTTTATATGTCTCTTCCACAAAAACCCTAACGGGCCTGAACGACCAATAGGGGATGCAGGCCGTTGGGTATGTGGCCTGGTCTTATGCACAGCCCATTGAAGTTGGTCAACCGATTTTACGTTGAATCAAGGGGTCGTTGGCATTGCCATATCTATACTACATACTGCGGATTATATATATATATATATATATATAATATGTATAATGTGTATAACGAAACTTTTGTTATTGGGTACACTTCACATGTCTCTAGCTATTCACATAGTACCATAAAAAATGATATAAATCTTGAATAAGAATCTACATTGCAATAGAATACTATTATTGACAATTCTTTACTTGGACGACACCTAGGTTCCTCAAACAATGTGATATCTCACCCAGGTAAATACTTAACTTTCTCTCTCATACTAAGACTGTGTAAGGATTTTTTTTTTTTTATATAAAATTTTCACATTTTTTAAAATAGAAAAATAAGGTTTTCATTTCATTAAAAGTTCGAATAGTTTTTGTCCATCAGCAAATCCAACAATTTTAGCCCATCAATCCCAACATGTTCTACAAATTGACCCCAATCCACCATTACTTAACCAAGGTCACCACATTCTCACATTGACAATTTTCTTCATTGGTGTCACTTTCAGCGATCAGTACCTTCAATCATTTTTTACTCCCCACAATGACGAATTTTTGTTGCGAAAGAGGTTTCTTTGCTTTATCAAGGAAGTCCATGCAAATGAAACGTGAGAAGTATATATCATATTATGATTGAATACACAATGAATGCAGTATATATAAAACAATTGTATTCATTATTGGTTTGCATGATTTGTTTTCCTCATCCCTTGTGTGGCCTTTTTTTATTTGATTCTTCAGATTTTTCAACATTTTTGTACATTCAAATCAGCTTAATTACACTTTACCTATATTAGAAGAAAAGGTAAAAAAACTCACAAATAGGTCTTTAACCGTTACTCATTATAGAGCTTCTTCTCTCTCCTATGAGAGTGTCTTGTCTCGCTTCAATCTTATTCTCCACCCAAACAGAAAAATCAATAACCCTCCAATCCATACGCTCCCCAAGGATTCACCACATAATTGCAATCTCGATTTATCGCTAGTTATACTCCATCAACAAACTCATCAATATCTAACATCACACCAAAAGTTTCTCAATGTATATGATATTGTGGCAGATAGCCTATCTGACAAACAAGAAAATGAATGGATTTTGCAACTAAAGTTGAATCCTAGATTACAAGAGGTGAGGCACGCATATTTACATTTGTACTGAAGTTGAATTAATCTCTCTTTTGTCTTGACAACGCAATTTGGTGTTGGGGTGACACCAAATGTCCTTTCTTTTTTAAGGACACTTTTCTATGCATAGTTCATTGTCGTATAATAATTTAATTTGATTTTTTTTTCTAGATTGATTATCATATATAGTATGTTTTATCCATGGTTATATTATGATGTGAGTAGAAACAATAAGTTTTGCAATTTTGACACTGAAGGTTTTATCCACTTCTTTAAGTAAATGAGTTACTAGTTGTAATGCAGCTAGAAGCATGGATTGAACTTCTCAAACTACTTGTTATGCTTTCAAATGTTTTACTATGACATTGTATGCTACATTGGAAATGATTATACTTGATATTAATGTTATTGGGAGCAACGAAAGCAATAAAATCAATCACACACAAAACATAAGATATATGTGGTTCGACACAACTCAGTCTATGTCCGTGGAAGAGAAGAGATTCATTATAATTTCATAGAGATATTACAACAGTAGAGAATACACATGATTAGACTATGTACGCAAGCTCTTGCTCCAAAGCTCTTCACCATGTACCAATCCATGAGATTCCCTTTTGCCCTTACTGTTTCATTCTACCAAACTCGTAACTCTCTCCACCAATCAACTCACTCGTGAGGCTACATCTTTCTCAACTCATAAGTCTTAACCCATACCCTAGGCATCTATTTATAGAGCCATAAACCCAATTTCTTATTAGACAAGGATTACAATCCATTTGAATCCAAGAATTTCCTAATTAGAAATTACCTAATAAAATAAAACTCAAAAATAGAAAATCTCATTAGACTAAAATTTGAGACACAATACATAACAATCTCCACATTGGCTTAAATTCCATCACGTCAATCATCGTTTTCCACAGCAATTGAATTACACCTCATGCAACATTAGTCAAACCTCCATAGCTCCACCTCGAATACTCGAGCTCCATGCCATGTAACCCATCACTATTTTCTGACTATTGTGACCAAATAAGTCAATTACTTGACTCCACCTGTAATTCAAACCTATTGTGGCACTAGTTGAAACTTCTTATGTTTACTAGATCTTTTTTGAATAAAGGTAAAATGTCCCAACATGAACCATCAGTTCTGATACCACTAGTTGAGAGCAGCGGAATCGAAAGTAATAAAACCAATCACACACAGAACACAAGATATACATGGTCCGGCACAACTTGGCCTACATCCACTGATGAAAAGAAATTCACTATAATTCCGTACAAATATTACAACAGTAGAGAATACAAAAGATCGTACCATGTACATAAGTTCTTGCCCTATAGCTCTTCACCATGTACCAATCTACGAGACTCCCTCTCGCTTTTAGTGTTTGACGTTACCAAACCTGTAACTCTCTCTACCTATCAGCTCCCTCATAAGGCTACATCTTTCTCAACTCATAAGTCTCAACCTATGTCCCAAGCATCTATTTATATAGCCCTAAACCGAACTGGAATCTAAATTTTCTCAGTTGGAGGCTTGTTCTTTGGCTTCTTGATAATATTTAATGATACAATTATAGTTTATGACTAATTAAAATTTGTGAGATAATTATATGCAGTTGGAACTATTTAAATCATTTCTCTTGCATATGTATTGTGTTGGGATAATATGCGTGATTGTGACAAAATAACAGATGACACTAGACGATCCTTATTATAATTCAACTAAAAAATGTATAGGTAGTGACAACCCCTGAAGTGGCATCACTTTAGAAGTTAATGAAATGTACTAGTACATATTAAACTCAATAGGATTGATAGGATCTCATGATGATGGTGAACTTGGATATGAGAAATATAGATGTGTCAAAAGTCTCTTAATTTTTTTTTTATCTTCGGTCAAAATTCTCTTAGTCGGATTCAGGTTGAAATCCAAATTTAGATTATTAAGTCGGATATTCTGAATGGGCCTAACTGTGTAACACCCAACTCGATAGCATTTTTAAAAACTTTATGTGGGTTGGTTGGTCAATGCTGGTTGACCCGTCTATTTAATGTTAACCCATTTATGACCTATTGTGATGGATTGATAATGGGTAATTGACATGTTTATGACCCGCCCAATCCCGCACATTTGCTACCCCTAGATAGAACTGAAATTCCACTTTAGCAATATAGAAGTAGACATGAAAAAATAGTTTAATTGAAAGTCAATGTCTCATAATTACCTTAAACTACAAGTTTTTGTTCACTTGGGTCTTTTTATCTATAAGGAGGGGATGCTGAGAAGACATGAATAAATATAAATTGGTGTTAAGAATTGTGTCTCAAATTCTTATTGTAATTAGGTTTCTATTTTAGATGTGTAATTTATTTAGTATTTTTTGTTAGGTAAGTCTTGGGCTTCAAGTAATTGTAATCATTATCTAACAAGGAATTGTATTTGAAGACTATAAATAGATGTGAGATTGAGAAGATAAGGTAGAGAAGAAAAGTGTAGAGAGAGAGAGAATTGTAAGAGAGTTGAGTTGAATTTGTGTGAAAGAGAAAGAAAGAGAGTGTGTAATCTTTATATTAAAATAAAGATATTTGTTTTTCGCCCATGGATTAAGTGATTTATTGAACCACGTAAATCTCGTCTTGTTCGTGTATTTGTTTTTTATTTACTTCTATTTTGATGAACGAAAGGGGATTAATTCCAAACAAGTGGTATCAGAGTTGTTGAACCAATGAAAAGTTGAATAGGATCAACACGATCAATATCAAGCTCTTGTTGTACAATAGAGGAAGATGTTTGGAGCTTCAAGGAATTTTGTGTCAAAGCCATTGTTAGAAAGAAGGTCCCACAATTGTGGAGAAAATGGGCATCTTTAGTGGTCATGTCCAAAATGAAAGGGGAATGTGTCTGCTGTTGTTGTGTCTGAGACTATGAATGAAGAAAGTGATATTGATAAAGTATTATCAATCAAAGATAACAAGAGAGAATGCAATACCCCACTCCAACACATGGTATGATATTGTCAGTTTTGGGTCTAAGCCCGCACGATTTTGCTCTTGGATTTTACCCCAAAAGGCCTCATACCATTTGAAGAGAACATACTACATATAAGCACATCCCCTTTTCCACACCCAGGCGATGTGGAATTGAGCACCTTGTACACTGTCAGTGTGATAGCTTAACCCAGTGTCTGTCTTCGCACCCGTCCACAAGGGTTACTACAATCCACCCCCTACGAGGCCCGACATACTCATCGACACACTTCCGGCGGGGTTCAGGCTCTGATACCAACTGTAATACCCCGCTCCAACACATGATATGATATGGTCCGTTTTGGGTTCAAGCCCGCATGATTTTGCTATTGGATTTTACCCCAAAAGACCTCATACCATTTGAAGAGAACATACTATATATAAGCACATTCCCTTTTTCACACCCAAACGATATGGGATTGAGCACCCTATACCCTGTCAGTATGGTAGCTCAGCCCAGTGTCTGTCTTCGCACTCACCCACTCACACCCGTCCACAAGGGTTACTACAGAGAAGCTAAGGAATGGATACTTAGTTTTGTTTGTTCTTTTCACTTGTGTCCTCAAAAATAGTGGTTTGCTACCTAAAAACTTGTAAGTGGTAAGGTATTTATGGGGAATAATGTTTATTTTCTTTATTTTAGACTTTGGGGTAATGGATTTGTTCTATTTATGTGTTGGGCCATATATATATTTCAGTTATGCATTCTGGGCCTATTTCTAAATTGGACTTTGGGGTAATGTATTGTTCTATTTATGTGTTGGGGTCATTGTATACTATTTATGTATTTTAGGCTTATTTTCTGAATTGGGCTTTGGGTACTTATTTTGAGTTTGGGCTTTTAATGACCTAATAACATTAAGGTTTCTCTCACTCACTATATATGTACATATTAGTGAGAAAACTCTATATTTGCAATATATAGAACTTGGTATAGAGATAGAGAGAGAAAGAGAGAGGGAGCAAAGGCATAAACCAGAATCCAAAATCTACTTCTTAAGGCAAGTTCTTCCTCTTCTCTTCCTCTTTGGATTCATAAATGTATCACCTCTAGTACGAGTATATATTCTGGTGTATAAATCTGATGTATTATATATATATCTATATATATATATATATATATATATATAAAACGTTGTTCTTATGCTTATATATGTTATATGTATTAGATCTATTACAGATCTGAAGTTATGATATTGTTGTTGTATTATATATGTTATGCGTATTAGATCTATTATAGATCTGAAGTTATAATGTTATTTTTATAGTTATATATGTTTTACATATTAGATCTGAATATATAATGTTGTTCTTAGGTATATATCTGCTATACGTATTAGATCTGTTATAGATCTGAATATATAATATTGTTCTTAGACTTATATATGTTGTACATATTAGATCTATTATAGATTTAAATTTATAATGTTGTCTTTATGATTATATATGTTATATGTTATATGTTAGATCCGATTTGTATATGTATTTGTAATATTATTTACATGTTATATATATTAGATCTGATCTGTATACGTATATGTAATATTATTTACATGTTTATATACGTTATACGTATTAGATCTAATCTGTAATATTATTTACATATTATATATGTTAAACATATTAGATCTGATCTGTATATGTATCTGTAATATTATTATATGTTATACCTGTTAGATCTGATCTCTAGACGTATCTGTAATATTGTTTACTTGTTTATATATGTTATACGTGTTAGATATATATATATATATATATATATAATATTATTTACATGTTTATATATGGTATACATGTTGGAACCGTTTTGTATATGTGTCTGCAATATGTTTTACATGATAATATACGTTATACGTGTTGGATCTGATAAGATACGTGTCTGTAGTAATACTTATATGCTTGAATACGTTTTATGTATTAGATATGATATGTAGATGTATATGTATATGTACTATATTTTTATATGATTTAACGTATAAAATTATGTAATACACTATGTTTAGAATCTTTTCGAAAGTAATGATTTTGAAATAGCAAGTTTTAGGGTATTTTTTGGCTCTGGGGCGCTTCCCCAGACCCCGCCAGGGGGTGCCCACTCCCCTGGACCCCAGGTTCAACCTTAAAATAGTTCATATAAGAGATTGCATATTGAGGAGATTTTGTGAACATATATAAAATACTTGATGTGCATATCTCATACTCTATAAATGATAGTGTAAAATTTTACGAATGCGATATGAGTTATAGAACCACTACGAGCTGGCTATTAATGTAGTCTTATAAGTACCTATTGGTACAATTGAGTTCCAAGACATGGTCGAGTTGCCTACGAGTATGTAGTTAATTTTACGCATGGTTGAGTTGCCTATCATCATATTTATATTTATAATATATGATGTCATGCTTATGAGTATAAGATTTGATGTATCTTTATTGTTTACTTAGGCCAGAAATGATGGGTTTATCAGTTCTCTGATGGGATGTAATAGAGAGTTTTTGTTCGTGGGATTAACCCACCTTTTGTTGAAAAATTGCAAATCCCAGGCAGTTTCGGTCATAGGGTTGAATCTTCTTGAATACTTGGGCTCATCCTCCATATCCATCAATTCAATTAAGGGGTTTGTCCCTTTTAAATTCTAGAATTTTGTGATTTATGAAATTCTTATGGTTTTGGGTTTAGGAATCCCTTCTTTTACGAAATTTTTAAGTTGTAATAAAGGAGGATTTATAGAGTTTTATGGATTGAGTATTTATCATTTTATTAGTTATCCTTATGCTATTTATTTCTTTATGTACTGCATATTATATTATGTGCTTGTTTATTATCAGTTGTTGATGGCTTTTAGTTTTATGTATAAGTCTGGCCAACTTATGCATGAAAACTAGGGGGTGTCACACAACCCATGGTATTATTTTATTGATTTATAAGGTTTAAAGCAAGTGAGTTCGCACTTTATATGGGTTTTACATACAATAGAATCTATTGGGAGTTTGAAACAGAGTTATATATATATATATATATATATATATATATATGATAAGGTTTATAAACTTTGTATGATATTTTAGATGAAGATTAGGGCTATGGGGAAAGAGAGGAGAGATACCCAAGTGAAGAGGATTAAGCTGAAAACGAAGATTAGAGAAATAAGAGAAAGAGAGAGAAAAAAAAGATGATCAAAAATAAAATATTTTAGTCGAGTCTTTGTTCCTCTTCTACAGCATCAAATGTACATATGTAACAGGGTTGTATGTATATACAGCAGAGGGGTGGTGTAGCACTTGAGATGCACAAGGGTATTTTTATCCTTTGTTTGTAGTAGGTTCTATTAAACTAAAGTCAAACTTTCCACGATGATGGTCGCCAGAGAGTGGGTCCCGGTGGGAGTCTAAGCTATCACAGAGGGGTCCACTGTTCTATGTAGATTCTTAGAAGAGGGGAGGAATAAGGTAAGAAAAATAGGAGATCTGGGGTGTACAGGAGATTGTTTGAGAAAAAAAAATTCTTTTTGTCGTATTTTTCTGCCTCGATCCCTATTCTATACTTTTCTCTCGTTATTTATAGGCAAAAATATCTTTTCTCACCAATGGTTGAGGTTTTAAGGTGGTAAATATTTACTAAGTAAAGGCTGAGATTATACTTGTCAGAAAGAGGACTCACTCACCTCACCCGGTTCTCTTCTTTCCTCTGTGACAGGTCAATCAAAGACGTGATGACCTCATCTTAGCTAGAAATGAGGTCCATCATGAATTTTGCGTACCTTGGACTCCAGCCACCGAACCCTAGCCCTTGGTTCCCATAAGACAGTGATTCGAGTTCTTACCCCCTATAGGAGTGTGGAGTGCCACAAGGTTTATTCGTAGGGAGGAGCTCTTTGTAAAATAGAGGTTTATCCATAGATAGGACCTCCGCGAGGTTTTATCTGTAGAGAGGAGTGCCTCCTCGTTTTGGGGAAGTTGATCCGTAGAGAGGACTTCCCATTATGTTTATCCGTAGAGAGGAACTCATCACCATCCGAGACTTATCCAAATGAAAGAAAAAAAGGATCGTTTGAGGTTTATCCATAGAGAGGAGTGCCGCCTTGCAAAATGGAGGTTGATTCGTAGAGAGGACCTCCGCGAAGTTTTATTAGTAGAGAAGGACTCGCCAAAGAGAGGCGATCACACCCCTGAGGCGTGCCCTACAGAATGAGGGAAGGAGTTTAGTGGAAAACGTCTCCTATGGGAGGAGCTCGATTGGAATCCTTTATCCGATGAGGGGCTCAATGGGGACTATCTCTCCTCAGAAGAGCTCGATTAGAATTCTCTGCCCGAGAAGGAGCTCGATTTGATGAAAAAGTCAACGTGGGCCCGTTGCCACATAGATATGCAAAGGAAGCTCGAAATAGTGAAAAAGTCAAAGTGGGCCTTGCCACGTGAACATACGTGGCAGACCTTGAATGGCCTAAATGGCCCATTCCAATATCCTTTAAATTTTAACTGATGAATCAAGGGCAATTTAGTTATTTCAACACCACTTAACAGCTCACATGAGATGCACATTCGATAACTTCATTTAATTCAACTGAAAACTAACGGAATGGGCGATTTGGTTGATTTTTTAGTATAGAGGGTTATTTGAGAATTTTTTATAGTACATGGGGGTTTCTTGATTTTTGCCTTTCTTTCTTTGGATAAATATCATCTACCTCCCCTGAGGTTTGCTGAAATAATACATATTTCCCCTATACGTTTCATAATCCCACCTACCTCCCTTGAGGTTTTGATTTGTGTAACGAACTCCTCCATTTCGTAACGGGAGACTAACAACATCTACTGACGTTAGCAGTACTAAAAGCTCAAAACCCAATTTTGCCCTCCACTTTTGTCTGATATGGATAACAGCTCACATCTCTCGAATTTGGTGAAACCGAAACACCATTGAAGCTGAGTTTTCATTGTAGCAGCTAAGTCCATTGTTTTGATCTCTAATCGCTGAGCACCAGCTAGTCGTCACTGTCAGAAATCCCACAACCAAAGCAATTAACCGTATCTTCTCCTTCAAGCAATTACCCACACCATTGCCTAGCACCATATCCAAAGCTCCACTGCTACATCTCCATTGAATACCCCTCACCACCGTTGCCAATAAGTCCCATAGCAGTTCTTTTACTGTCGAGTAAGCTCCATTATTTTCGTCATCCGAAACTCCACCCCCACTACATGGTTCATCCACCATCACCTTCAGACGAAGCGATGCCATCTTAAGAACCAACAATCCAAGCCTCACCACCAAGCCCCGAACTCCGAAGCTCCACTCCACTACCGAAACCACCATCTTCAAGCCGAAGCTCTACCAAACTCTAGCAAATAACCTCCATTATCCACCATCTCTCCTCATACATTACGTTTTTCACCTTTTCTCACAAGATTAGTCAGTGAAGGAGATATAGGAATCAAAACCAGTCAGTGAAACCAACCAATTAGCCAAACTCTTTCTCTATCTTTCAATCTCAAGACCTCTGATCAGCTTTCTCTCTCTCTCTCAAACACACACACACACACACATACTCTATCTTTCTCTCTCTAAACTTTCACATCTCTCTCACTTTTAAAAGATTCACACATTTCTTCTGTATGCATATAATTCATTTTCTTGTTTTGAGAATTCAATTGAGTTCGAGTTTGAGTTCAAAACCTCTGTTTTAATAATGGAGTCAGGCAATTCAAGCAAAGACACCAGAAATGCGCAAGAGGGTACTTGTTTTCAACCCTTCGAAATTGATCTCAACGAAACCCCCTTGTCCTCTCCGCTATCTGCCGCCGTCGAGAGCAACGTAGCCTTAAAAGATGGGGTTTTTTGGATACCAGAATATGATGAAACAACCAAACTCTCCAACGACGGACTCTCTCTGGTTCCCTTTGGTTAAGCACGTTGAATTTTTCTTCTTTGGCGTACAAGTGAAAAATCATCGATTGGAAATAACCAACTGTGGCATCAATTTCCATTGCCTCTAGTCATAGAGCACCAGTGGCGATGACAACCGCCTCCTCCTCAACTCCACCCCTCACCGAACTGTCAATGAAATCCTCAATGACTCTTATTCATCTTCACACCGTCTCGCTCCTACCTTCCCTTCCACATCGTTTCGGTTTACTCTTAACAATCTGACATTGTCGATAGGTACACACATACCAAGTGACCAATTCTAGTGAGAATTTGGCAGGTGTGATATATAAAAACGTATAAATTATTCATGGGCAAATAAGCAAAATCATTAATTACTCTAACTCCATTTGATGACCGTGATTGACAGGGGAGGTAGATGGGATTATTAAACGTAAAGGTGATGTATGTGTTATTTCGGCAAACCTGAAGGGAGGTAGATGATATATATATATATATATATTTTTAAGAAATTATTTTTGGGGAGAAAGAACATTAGAAATGTTGATAACATTACAAAGGCATAGTTGTTTGATGGAAATGCATAATTTGCATGCTATACTTTTTCTAATATTACAAAATTTAAGTTTTCTAATATTTATGCATTTTTCTATTATTATGAATAAATGAGTAATATTGTATCTTTAGGTTTCCACTTGCTTTAGCATAACAATGATTAACTTCGTCACTATCTGGTTATTAATTGAAATTTTGTCATCCACTTGTTTGTATACATGTATTTGAATATTTTCACCTTAACTTACAAAAATGTTTAAATTTAGTAAGTATCCATAACTTTTAATATTTGATTGTAAAATTTTGTATAATGCTTACATGTGACTTCTATTTCTAAAAGAAAGGATATTAGTTAATTAAAAAAAATGAAATTATTACATGACTCCCATGTTGTCATGTAAATCTTATGGGATTATATCTCACCTCTAAAAACCATCTCTATTGACATCAAATACGCCATCAACAAAAGTCCTAAGCTCTAAAGACTACATTTTATTATTTCTTTCACTACAAACTCTAGAATTTTATAATCTCAATAGATTCTTCTCAGTATTTCTTGTTTGCACCATCATCTTAAATTAAAAAGTGATTTATTTGGTGTTTTAACTTTGTTCTCACTCTTGGTAGTTTAAATTTTTTTTATTACACCATGCACTTTATCAACTACCTCTTTATTTGCAAATGTAGTCTACTAGGATCTACATCCAACAATAGAGAGCAGTAGAATATGAAATTGTTACAAAATATTTTTTATTATTCTTTTCACTTTAGAATTATATTAATGTTTGCTTTTTAGACAACACCATCTTAGATTTTGATTGCTTAGAATATGCATCCTAAATAGATTTGTTTCGATAAATATTTATAAAAACATGTTATTTTCATATATACTAATTGTATAGTACCAATATACGCAAACTTAAAATCTTAATTCCACACAAACTTGAAATCCTAATTTCATAGACAAAGTCATAACATGATCTCATGTTTGTTCTATCTATCTTTCTACTTTTTTTGTTTGTTTAAGACAATGAAAAATTCCTATTTTTTAATTTACATCTCAATTTTGTTAGTGTTTTTAGGTTATAGTTCTAATTTTACAAATATTTTATATATAGTAGGTGTGAGCAATTAAATGTATACTATAGACAAATATACACAAACTTGACACTAGAGTAAAGAGAAAAACAAATTCAAAAAGAAGAAAATAAGGAGATGCAGGACAATTAACTCATTCAACATCTCATGAGTTAAATAATGTTTCAAGTTGTCATTATTGTTTTGCTAAAAAGATCGAAAATGAACCACTAACTTTTTGTTGTTCAAATGGTGATGTGATTTTAACATTTACCCCTATTCTCGATAAGTTATATGAGTTATTCACATCTCAATATAATTATGCTAATATATATGTGCATATAATAACATCTTCTCTTTTACAATATTTAGAGTTCATCTTGACAAAGACCTCACAAATATGAAAAAGTGGGATCTATACTTTTTGTACGCAAGGACAAATATATCATAAGCTACCTGCTGATATATACGTGCATATAACATCTTCTCCCTTACAATATTTAGAGTTATCTTGGTAAAGACCTCACAAATATGAAAAAGTAGGATCTATACTTATTGTACACAAGGACAAATGTATCATGAGCTACCCTCATTCTTAATGGGAGACAATGGTTTATGTTACCTCCAATTATAGTTCAATGACACCAACAATGAGATACAAAACAAAATGAAGATTCTAAAAGATGAAAATCTAAAAGAGCTCATTGTTTTAAACCATATTCTCAATTATTAAGTAAACTCAATACAATTCACATTTGACTAACCAAATTATAACTGTGTGGATAAAATAAACAAATTCGAGCATATGCCGAGAGTATGACATGATTGTTAACGCGCGCACTCTAGTACAAGGCTTATAATGAATCATTATTTTAGTTGTTATGATCCACTGTAATATTCTTTATTATTCCCATTAGGTGATATTGGGTGGCACCGAAATATCAAGAAATGTCATCAAAAATGTATTGTGAATGTGAGGAAGACATTTTCAAATATAACAATTCAATAGTCAGACAAGGTCAATCTTATGATTTATAAGTATTCAAATCAAATTGATTTAATTCAAATATCTTTAAATGCTCATTTTCATCCCTCTACAATAAAATTTTACTTAAAAATTGATCTATAGGAATTGAAGAAATGGCAGGTCAAAAAGTTTTATATAGAGAATATTACTATTACAGACTTCAAATTCGTGAACATCATCGATCAATTTTACTATATGTTGGGTGGCTATTGTAGCAATATGTTGTTGATATGTACATAAAGTCTAAAATGAGACATTTGGATTACTTTAAAACATAAAATTTACATATTCGATCATATTTATATTATGTTATGTCACCTACAAAAGTTTTGGTAAAAAATGATCAAAGGATTACTAACAAAGGTACATATACAAAAAATATGATATATAAAGAAATCTTATTATCAAAAGGTAAAAATGCATGCACATTCATAATAATAATTTTTTTTCATAGAAAATTATAATTAAAAATATTCATTATTTTCTTCTAACTAAAGTTTCTAATCTTGTAAAAACAATATAGAAGATGAGCAACCTTCGCAATTTTGACACAATTAACTCACTGGATGTTCTGCAAATGAATTTAACAATAAATGTGATCATCCTTGATAGAGGAAATATCCAAAAATTCAAAAACAACAAAAGATTGGAAAGTATTTTGAAAGTAATATTAATGGATCACGAAGTAAGTATATTATATGCTACTACTACTTTGAGTTGATATATCTATTTAGATGTCAATATGATTGTTTCTAAATCCTTTTAATTTTAAATTCAAGCAATATTATTCAATGATGAAGTCCCCAGATTCAAGGATTCACTATTTCTTCATAAAAAACATCATTTCTAATGAAATTATGAGTTAAGTGAATCCGAAGTATAAAAGCATGTACAAGGATTATGAGTTAATTAAAGTTTAGAGCTGATACATTAATTGATATCATTGACACGGAACCTTTAAGCTTGACAAACATCAAATATACTTTGTTGACTTGGCAGAGCTAAACAAGTACATTGATGCTAAAGACCCAATAGATATGTATTTTCACATCTTTAAAAAATCTACATATATCTTCTTATGTATGATTTATAACAAAATTGTAAAAAGATTTAAAACCTATATTTTAATCCAGATGTTATGGGAATGGTCATTGAGGTAAACGATATAGTGCACATTTCTAAGAATAACACCAGTGACATGGCTTTTATGTGGAATGCCATCACAATGGATATGAACTGAGTGATTGTTACCTAAAATTACTTTTTATTATACGAAACATAAATCAATGAACTAACTATTTCTTATTACAGCTCAAAGACAAGTATTTTGACATTGTGGGGAGATCTCGCTAAAAATGAAAGAGCAAATGCAAAGCAAAATATCACAGATACATGCGTCTTGATTAACGTGTACAAACAACGTCTACTGATTTTTAAAGCTTTTAAACATCTCTTTAAAATTATAACATCGAAGTCTATAATGTTTCAGTGTGAATCTTCAGACAAACCATAGATTTGTTAGGATCACACACACACACACACACACACACACTATTAGCAAATAAAAAAGATAAAAATACACACAAAAACACAAGTTTATGTAGTTCAAAAAATTGCATACATCCACGGACGAAGAACGACTTTATTTATATCAATATTTTAGTTACACACTTTTTCTCTCTCTACAATTATCTCTCTCTTTTCTCTACAACTTCTCTTCTCAACCTCACCTCTATTTATAAAGACTTCAAATCCAATTCCTTGTTAAACAAGATAACAATTTCTTGAAGCACAAGACCATGCATAACAAGAAATTACCAAATAAATTAAATTATAAAATAAAAACCTAATTATAATAGAAACTTAAGACATAATTTTTAACAATCTCCACCTGACTCAAATTTGATCTTCACACGCTCTTCTATAACTCCACCTTAACTGAAAATCTCTCCACCTTGAACAAAACACCTTCTTTTTTCTTGTCGTTCTTTACCATTCCATCACATTCATCTATTGTGAGCAAACTCCAAGTTCAAATAGTTGAACTTGGAATCTACTCTAACATCACCAAATTGAATTCTTCTTGCTTCTAGAATAAAGGTTGGTATTCTTGCGATCACTAAGACTTCTTCTTTCCTTTACCGCTCTTGATTGGACACTCTAGTAGATCTCGAAATAGGCTTCTATTTTGTCATTGCAATTACTCCACCTAACATAGTATTTTTCAACAAAACATAGAGGTTATTGACCTTCCTTCCCAAAAATATAACACGTGGCTCTTTTCTAATATTCATTAATCCATTATTTACTTCACATTAACAATCCTTGAAATCTAATACTCCCACAGAAATCACATTTCTTCTGATACTTGGAATATGATGTACATTTGTTAGATTCTTACTAAACTATTAGTTGTCTTGATTTTAATTGTTCCAATTCCCATAATATCACAAGAAACATTATTTCACATAAATATCTTACCACCTACAAATTTGTTGGTAGCAAAACACTATTTATGATGACACACATGAAAAAGAAACAAGCAGAATCAAGTATCTACTCCTTAGCCATTTCGTTGTTATCAATAATTGATAATGCTTCATCATTGTTACTCTCTTCTTTCGTAACCTCAGACACAATAATAATAGTAGATGCATTGTCCTTCTTTTCTAGACAATACCACTAAGTATGCCTCTTTCTTCCACACTTGTAACATATTTTCTTAGATAATGGCATAAAACTTCTTGAAGCTCCAAACCACTTCTTTTCTTAAGCAATAAGAGTTTGAGCTTGATCATTGTGACTCTCTTCATCATTCAATTTTTTTATTAGAGAACAAAGCCCTCTTAAATTACTCTATCGAGATTGTATCTCTTTCATAGAGCAAAGTATTAAATAAATGTTTATGGGTATAGCATACCGATGTCAACAAAATAATTGTTTTATTTTCATCGCTCAACTTGACATCAATATTAGATAAATCACAAATAATCTTATTGAACTCACCAAGATATTCTTGCAAGCTTACCCCTTAATTTTTTCAAAAATAATACAACTTTTGTTTCAAGACTAACTGATTGGTGAAATTATTTTTCATATATAGATTCTCTAATTTCTTCCACATATCCGCTGTTGAAGCTTCTTCTATCACATCATACACAATATCATCTACCAACATCAATCGAATAACACTTATTGCCTTCAAGTTGATTTTTTTCCATTGTTCATCTTCTATCTTTTTTGGTTTCAAACCTAAAGCCTCTTTAATACCATGTTAAATCAATAAATTCCGTATTCGAACTTACTTCCTTCTTCTATCAAACTTTGCGACTACATACTTTTCATCTGTAATAGTTGCCGCCATAGTTTTGATACCAATTGTTAGGATCATGCACACACTATTAGCAAATAAAATAGATAAAAACACACACAAGAACACGAGATTTATGTCGTTCGATAAATTGTCTACGTCTATAGGCGAAGAACGACTTTTTTTACTTCAATACTTTGATTACATACTATTTCTCTCTCGTTTTTCTCTACAACTTCTCTTCTCAACCTCACTTCTATTTATAAAGACTTCAAACCTAATTCCTTATTGGACACGAATTACAATTACTCGAAGCCTAAGACCAAGCCTAACAAGAAATTATCAAATAAATTACATTCTAAAATAGAAACCTAATTACAATAGAAATTTGAGACCTAACAAGATCTACACTGCAAATCAACATGGACATTGAGGGAGTAAGTACATTAAAAGATTGGTAAATTTGAACCTTGAAAAGCCACTGACATTATGCATATTTCATGAATGTCTGAATTATTTGATTGCTATTTTTGGACCGATTAGGGGTTATTTGATTGTTATTTTTTTGGACTAAACGGGGGGTTGTTTAATAGCCAATTCATCGATGTTTGATAGTTGACTTTATGGTTGGTTTTGTTGCTATTTTTGGACCGAATGAGGGGTTATTTAAAAGCATATTCACATTTGATAGTCAAAATGATAATAACATGCATTATCTAGATGGATAAGAAATTTTTAAATACATGTGGAAGTTAAAAAGTTCTTGTAATAATGCTTTTGTTATTCTAGCAAATTTTGGTTTACAGAAAATTTTTACCCTACAAAGCCACTGACATTATGCATAATTCATGAATGAATGAATTATTTGCTTGCAAATTTTTGGACTTAACAAGGGTTGTTTAGGTCCTCTTTGGTAACACTTTCGATTTCAGATTTCAACTTTCATTTTCATATTTTTCAGAAGTCACAGCAAAAATCGCATTTGGTAACGCAGTTTATATTTTTGAAAAAATGAAAGTGATGTCAAAATTTTGAGAATCCTTAGGCATAATTTGAAAGCTTTATAACGAAGCTTTTAGTTTCAGATTTCATTTTTCAGTTTAAGTTTTCATTTTTGATTTTTTTATAAAATACAATAAATAAAAATTTTGCTTGCTAAAAAATATAATATAATACAATAAATTAATTTTTTTATAAAAAACAAGAATAAAAAAATTAGAAAATATAATAAATAAAAAATCGGTTACTCAAATAATATAAATATAACAAAATAAAATACAATAAATAGGAAAATTATAAATAAATATAAAATAATATAAATAAAAATATTATAATATAAATAAAATACAATAAATACAAAATTATAAATCAATAAAAATATTTTATAAATACAATAAATAAAATATATATAAATATAAAGATATATAAATACAATAGTAAAAAATAAATAAAGATATATATAAGAAGAAAATATCTTTATCTATATATATATATATATATATATATATATATATATATAAAGATATATATAAGAAGAAAATATAACAAAATAAGAGTTCTATATAAATACAATTATATATAATATAAAAGGGAGGCGATATTCGCACTCCCCTTTTCTCCGATTGTACTCCACTTACTTTTTTTCTTTTAAATGAAATGACAAGAAGGTCCTACACTCATTAATGCATCGTCTATAATTTTATAATACCATAACTATCCTTTATTTTATAAACTTTTAACTCTTTTTCCATTCTTTACTTCCTTTAGGCTCCATTTGTTTCGACGAAAAATATTTTCTGAAAAATACTCTAAAAATTTTCGCTGTTTAATTGTATATTTTAAAAGGAAAAATGTTCTACCTGTAAAACATTTTCACACCAAAATATTTCGCTTGATGCAACTAATTTGTAAAATATGGAATAGCTAGCTTGGTTGATGCTACCAAGCACCGAAAATTTTCAGAAATACTTTTCAGTAAATATTTTATGTTGAAACAAACGAATCCTAATTACATTTTGTTTTTGTTCCTGTCAAAAGAGATAATTTTTTTCTTAGGTATTTTTTTTTTTGTCCTATCAAAAAAAATAATTTAGTCACATAGATAACCTTTTTTTTAGGTCTTGTTTAAGGAGATAATTTATTCAAGTGAGAGAACTTTTTTTTGGGCTCTCTCAAAAGAGAATTAAGAAAAAAAAAATTGGGTCCTTTTTTCTTTTTGCATAGTGTACTTTTTTTTATCATGTGAAAATATATAATTTATTCAATAAAGATAAAAAAAATTTGGGTATTTTTTTTTTCTGTTCCTGTCAAAAGAGATAATTTATTTAACAAAGATAATATATTTTTAGTGTTTGTTTTTGGGTTTATACAACATAGATAATGTTTTATTTTTTTGATCATGTCAAAAGATATAACATTTTTTTTAGTCTTCTTTTTTGGTATTTGTTTTACTCTATCAAAAGAAACCAAAAACATTAAAGATAAGGGAGAGAGAGAGAGGATATTTGAAAGGGTATTTGTGTAATTTGAAAATAATAATCATTCACTTGTAAAGTTAGGTATAGAAATGTCATTACTTTTAAGATGAGAGTGTAAATGTAAAAAATGGGAGTGCGAATATCGCTTTCCATATAAAAATATTAAAGGAAATAAACAAATATATATACTAATATATGACAATTACCAAAAACATGAAAATAGTTAGAATTTATGACAATTATCAAAAACATACAAATGCTTAAAAATTAATTTTTAATTAAAATAAATTACTAACAAATATAATTTCAGAGGAAATAATATACATTATCACATTTATGTTGGTTAAAATGAGTTTGAACCCTATTACTCAAAAACAATTTTTAGTCAAAGATACCATTATTATTTATTTGAAAATTAATTTTGAATTACCAAACATATTTTCAGATTTGTGCTTTCAAAATTTCAACATGACGTTACCAAACGTATTCTATTTTTGACAAAAATGATAGCATAACAAGTTTTCTGATTTCATTTCTCAGAAATCAGAAAATAAAATTCGATAGCATTACCAAACAGCCCCTTAGTTGTTTTTTTGACGGTACGGGAGGGTTGTTTAATGGACATTTCATCGTTGTTTGATAGATGATTTTATGGTTCGTTCCTTGCTGATTTTGGGACTGGATGAGGGGTTGTTTAATAATAGATTCATGGTTGTTTGGTTTTAATTTAAAGGATGGTTTTGGCGTTCATTTTGAATGGATCGTGGTCGTATGTTTCATTAGTTTCTTACATGACATGACAAGAACATACATCTAAAGTTTCAATGTTTCTTACACTCAAACTATTTGTCTCTTTTAAATTGGTGTTTTGTAAAAAGAAATTTGGCTTTAACCAATTTAATTTTTGTATTGTATTTTTTCTTTTCTCTTTTAGCTTACAACTAAACAAGCTATATTGTTTGTTAAAAAAATATGCAATCATTATTTTTCCCCCCTCAATTTTGAATAAATTAATTCTTCTTATAATTTAAAAAAAAACAAATTTACAACATATAAAATGTAGGTTTGAGAAGAATGTATCTCGGAAAGACATAAATTCTCTCACTTTAAATTTCAAATATCAACTATTTGAAGAATCTGAAAAGCTTCCACGACATGACATTATTGGAAAATCTGAAATTAGGTTCAAGGTATGAATTTCTTATTTTTTTATGTTATAGTGCTTTCATCTTTTTTGTTGTCTTTTATATCTTAAAATTAATTTATTCGTGTGAGAAAAAAATTATTAATGAAATTTCAAAAAATGTATTACTTTTTTGAAGCAACAATTTAAGTAATTCTTAATGCAAAGTGAGCCGTGGTACAATGCATGCCATCAATGTAAAAAAAAGGAAAGAGTCAGAATTAACAATGATGATATTGTTTATGATAATTGCGACATAAAATACTCAAAGTGCTTCCAAAGGTAATATTTCATATTTATATTCATTATTGTTATGTAAATTTATTTTGTTAAATATTTGTTATTCTTGATTATAAATTAATAAAATAAATGATCATTTATGTAGATTCATGATCCAATTCTCAGTGAAAGATCTAACCGACAAAGCAATTGTAACAATTTTTGATGATCGTCAATCGTTGATTTATTATTCTGTATTGAATTTGAATACCGAGGTAAAACTTTCAACTTATTATTATTAGTTAACAAAATGTAAAGAGAAATTTTGTTCATATTAATTTAATAACCTAAAATATATTGAAAATTTATTTTGTAATAAGACGAGATAAATGAATTTTACGAGAAGTTGTAAAGGCAAGACATTTTGATTTTATAACAACAAAAAGTGAACTAATCTTAGATCGTTCGGTACCACTGTGAAAGAAACTCCTTTTGACAATGATATATTTGAAGAACACAGTAATGCCCAAAGGATAAAATGTTGAGCATTTTTTTTTAATGGCCAAAGGACACACATGTTTTTATAAAAATGTTTACATGTTTCATGTCTCATTTTTCCATTATTAGATAAAATTAATATTTGATGGTGAGATTTTGTATAATAAGTATAAACACATGTAGTTGGTTGACTTCCTATAGTAGAAGGAAAAAAAGTACCTGCTAGATGTGTAGTCTTCAGTGATTTAATTTCTATAATTATTTTTATGTAAATAGAAAGCTTGATTTATACAAAAGTTTTGGAAAGCTTCTGAAATTACAAAATTGGTTTCAACAAGAGTTGCAAATATATATTGGAAAGGGAGCTGATATTGGCACTTCACCAATATCCTCTGGCACTCCACTCTCATCTTTTTGTAAAATAAAATTACAAAGATATCCAACAAAGATATCCATCTACTATACAATATTTGGTTCTTATATTTTTAATACCCTAATTGTCCTTATTTGATAATGTTAGAATTCTTGGCTCCAAATTGTAACTTTTCTTTCACGTTCCCTCTCTTTTTTGGCGTGAAAAAAATTCTTCGTTGATTTTAAAAATATTATTTCTTATTGTTGAATCAATTTATCAATATTTATTTTAGAAGTAGAAAAGTTTAAGATTCAATATAATGATTTAGAGAGTATCAATCAAATGCATGTGATTAGAATAATAAAAGTTACGTGATTATATATTTATATATGAGTTGGGAATAAATTGTTAATAATAGATTACCTAGAGAAATATTAAAAAGGTATTTGAGTTGGAAACAAACATTATATCAATGAATAAAACCTATTTTGAAAAAAATAATTATTTTTAAAATCAAAATAAAGTTTAATTTCAGTTAAATAAAAATGATGATATATAGTTCTTTAAGAAAACTAAGGAAAGTTTTTTTTATTTTAGTAGAGAACTTTTAGAAATTAAAAAATGAAAAGAGAAAAACATGACTTTATGAAATTATTTTCTAATTGTAGTTGTCTTAATTTAACTAAGGAGCCTTTGCACCAAAATTTCAAAAATAAAAAATAAAAAAATTAATATGATATTTTTCTTTCTTTGCTTTTTATTCCCCCTCTCCCTTCTTTATGTTTTGTTATATCTGGATGGTAATAAATGAATTGTTATATTATAAACCTAAAGTAAAAACAAAATCAATCACAAAGTACTTGGGATAACAAAGATGCAATTGGAAAAAAAATTAAGAAAAATAAAATAGAATTATACAATTGGGTCTTGATTTAGAAGGACAATTAAGGTACTAAAAATATAAAAATTTATGATGGTATAACATATGATCACTTTTGTAATTTTACTTTACAAAAAGATGAAAGTGGAGTGCTAGAGGATAATGGTGGAGTGCCAATATCAGCTACCTATTGGAAACTAACAATTCCCATGCTATCTGGAAGAAGGTTTGGCTTATCAAGTACATAATTTAGAGACAATTTAGAGTAAAACTTTTCACAAATTTACTTACATTTTTAATGAGTTCTACGCTACAAACATCGATCGGTATCTTGGTGACTCCAATAAATAATCTTCAACAAAGACTTTTGTTAGCATTTTATAAGAAGAGCAATGCTACACGTCTCGAATAAATATCACGAATTTTAACTCGAATCTATGTGGCAGGTGATATAGTCCATTATTTTAAGAGATAAAATTAAATGGTAAGTTATTATTGGTTGGATTCCCCCTGGAGTCCCTATGGTATTATCACCTGCCACATAGATTCGAGTTATAATTCATGAAATAAAATTGTGACGTTTAGCATTTCTCTTATAAGAATAATGTCTCTCTGTAGAGTGTTAAACTCAATAATTGTCACATCAGTCGGTAACAAAAACTAATTGATAATTTTATATTTTTTTCTTATATTATATTTGGTTGGAAGGAAGGATTGAGAGAAAATGGTAGAGAGGAAGGATAGAAGAAGTTTCTCTTGTTTGGTTAGAAGAAAAGAAAGAAAGTGAGAAAGCAAGAAGGGATGCTTCATCCCTCTTTGTCTATTGTTTTTTTATTTATCCAAAATTGGCGGAAGACAGAAAGGAACGAATGAATAACAAATTTATAATGTTAATTTTAACCTTTATTATTTATAAAATCACTTGTTATATAATAAAGAAAAAAAAGGTGTTACCTCATTCATCCTTTCTACAATTTCTTTTTTTCAATCAAATAAAGAGTAAGAGAGACCTTTTCTTCATGAATAAAATTCTTATCTCACATCCCAAAAGTTCAGAGTTGAAATTCTTTTAAAGTAAATTTTTTTCTGGTAATTGCTGAAACCGAAGGATTATATTTACCTGGATTATGGAATACTATAGAAATTCCGACACTACCATCATCAACAGAGGGAGACAAAAAAAACCCAGGTTTAAGGACTTATAATCTGGGTTATTTTTGGAAGCAAACACAAAAAAAAAAAAAAAAAACACATCCCTATTATTTTTTTTTGGCTCCACTGAGACTCAAACTCTCAACCTTTGAGAGAATAGCTTACACCACCAAGCCATTGACTCTTTTGGTGTACATGTATATATATATTTTTGGGTCGCAGTTGCAGTCTGAAAGTAAGTTAAACATATAAAAACTGAAAATGAGTTTTATTCAGTGAAGTGAGCCGTTTGAATGCCCTAGCTGAGGAAGACGACACCAGATAAACCTCTCAACCTCTGCACACTATATTCAGGTACGTCTCTCTCACTCATTCTTCAGACCATGTTCCTGAGGTTGTTCAAAATTCAAACTCTATGCCTCCACTTTTAGAATTTATATATGGGAGGCGATTTCAATGGTCATGCAGGGGAAATGCGAACGGGGTACCAACGAATTCAGGGGGCATGGTTTTGGGGGAGAGAAATGAGGACACAGTAAAACACACTTAGAATTTGTAAGGACATTTGACTTAGTTATACCAAATATACTTAAAAAGAAAAAGAGCATTAGGTTGTTTTTAAGAGTGGCACAAATAGAACACAAATCGATTATGCATTTAGGGGATTTTTAATTTATGGGTACTGGCTGTTCTATAAATTGGAGGTGATTTAGGTTGTCTTTGACTGTTTTGAGATTTTTGGGGTTATGAATTGGATATGTGCAATTGATCTTCTCTTTCAAAATTGAAAGTTCTGTCTGTGTTTCTAAACAATGATTCCAAATGGGTGATTTTTGAACTTGGTAAGTTCAATTATATGTTTTTCTATACTAAACAATGCAATTTCTCAGAGAATTTATGACATGGGCTTTGTTTACCGATGCTGTTCTAAATTCAAAGGAAGAAAACATAATGTGTTCTTTTGTGAATGTGAGTTTGAATTGCACTTTAATTGTACGTCAAATCAAGTGATCCAGCAGAAATATTGCATTTTAGAGTTCAGTCTTGGCTGTTTTGAGGTTTATGTTTTCAACAACTGTCCATACACGTCTTCTACTTCAAATTCAGCATCTTTGTCAAACTCTAACTACTAGCTACTGGTACCTAGCTTTCATTGTATGGTAACATTAGAGAATGAAAGCTGTTTTTCATTAAGCAATATGCTATTAGAGTTGATATTAGTTTTTATGTAGCATTTTTAGTTAGTTTTGGAGGCCAACTCTAATCACCATGCAAAATGCAAGTGTTGAAACCTTTTGGAAGCTTTTATTGATTCATTGAGATCTACAGTATTATCTTGAGGTGGTAACATTATGGAACATTTTTGTGCTCAATCTATCATAGAAAAATTTACTTGAAAGGTTCCATGTCTAGTGAATGAATACAAAACAAGTTCTCTGGGTTCCATGTCCAGTGAATAATATAAAAAGCATTTGCTCATGAATTTTTACTTGGAAAACCCCGTAGGAGAAAACCATAGGACCTAATACAGACATATCAAATCTATTATGAAGAACTATTTACAACTAGGTTAACCAGATTCTAATCCAAGAATTCCTAGTTGCTTCTGGCCCAGACTCACGTTGGATGATTCACTCTGATCTTTGTTGATGCTAGTCAAGGAATCCGCTCCTCTTTTAGCACTTTGATCTCCATGACTAGTAACATCCAATCCTTGTTTGGTTGTGTGGATATTGCTTGTAGTGTTGAAATCCTTTAGAGCTCTTTGAAATCGATTGATCAACACTCAATATCACTCACTATCTTAGCATATGATGATGAACAAAAAACAAGAAAACTCTAGCAATTAAATTGTTAGAATGCACTCTCATTTTTCTCACAGTGCTTTTGATACTTGATGTATGCTTATATATGCATGTGATAGGCTTTCTGTGTTTTACATTGAAATATGGAAGGATTAGGTTTAAAAGAGTTTTGAGTTATATTTGGAAATTACCTTCCTACAGTTTTTGATCGATCAAGACTCAAGTTCGATCGATCAAACCTAGTCTAGTGGGTTTCGGTTGATCTTTCGATCGATCAAACTCTCCTGTCCTTGTTCAATTAGGATTTGAGTTTCCAAAACAGTTAAAGTATTCTAAAACGTATTTTTATGGATCAAAACATGTATTCCAAAACCCTAACATGTTTAATGGAATAGTTGATATGAACCCTTATGTTGGTGAATGCATAATTTGAGAGTTAGAACTTTTTTGCATCTTTCTTGAAGTTTTGAATTTACTGATTCGCCCTTGAACAGAGGTAACTAAACTAACCTACCTAACTTTTAAAACATAAACAACATCTAGAATAAAACATACAGACTCTACTTTGTACGAAATTTACCAATGTAAGTTCTATTGACCTAGTTTAAAATTGATGAATCTGATGAGAAGAAGTAGAACGCGATAAATTTGCAAATTCAAAATTCTAACTAGCAGATTCAAGAATGCTGATTCACGTTCAGGCAAATCGTCTAACTTATAGTTTGTTGCTTTTTAACTCCTTTAGGATTTGATACGGGACTTCTTTGTCTATAGTCTTCTTGTTTGACACCAAGCTGATATAGTAAGTGCAAGTTTTCTTAGGAAGGGCATTATTTCTTGGATATATATTTTTTTCTGTGTAGTTTTTTGGCAATTCTCTATATGCACTTTCAGTGCAATTTCTTTTCTGAACAACACCTAACATTCTATCAAGTTTGTCTCTCACATAGCATTTTAAATCACAAATGCATTGACCAAAATTGGGTCATTGTGATGGTATTCAATTAGTTTTTACGAATCAATGTTCTTATTGTACCATACGCTGATACGGGGAACACCAAGGACCTATTCATTCTTTATGGGGGTGCTTAAATGTATGTGCTAATTTATAATATTCGATTACCTTGGTTTTTCTCTTTCCTTCCTTTTTACACCTCCTCCTCCTTCTTCTTCGTCTTCTCTTTTATTATTTTTTATTCCACTTTATCTCAGAATATGTGGTTTCAGTTTTTACTGATTTTTGTCTAGAATTCTTCCTTGATTGTTCCCTTTCCTTTATATTATTTATTTTTGTGTTTCATTTTGTGTTTTTTTTTTTTTTTACTTCATCTCTTTCATTACAAAAAGATATTTTATGGAGCTTTTCTTGCATAGATTTACTAAAAGTACTAGAATTACTAAAAATGTATTGACATCAAAGAACTAGTTCCATCAACAGCAGTTGCATGGACTAGATTGCCAAACTCTGTGATAGCAAATTCTTTTTCGGAACAATCAATTGTAGTTTCTTCTACATGCTGTACTTGTAGATTATTAATGCCTCAAATACATTTGCCTGGTCTTTTCCCTTATAGATTTAGAATTATTTTCGTTTACATTCTTGTTGATTTAATTGAAGGTGGTGATGGACTGTCAACTTCTTTCTTTTAACTGGAGCAAGTGCTTATGTAAATCCTACCAGACTAGTCATTTTCGAATATTTGCTGCCCAAAAATATATATATCGTGGCTCTTATTATTTGCCAGCAGGTATATCACTTGTGCACCATTAAGTAGTGAAATTTGAAAACCATTTAGTGTTTCATGAAGAATTACATAGCAAATGTATGGTAATGGGGTGTTGAAGATAATTCTTGGTTTATTTTTGTTGTTATTGCAGTTTTTGTTTAAAGATTACCAGCTTTCAGAAAATCTCATGCATTTGTAGTATTTATTTTTCACAATTTTTGTGTCATTTGAAGAAGGTTTCTTGTCTTGGATTGAGTTCATGGCCAAATGCTTCTGGCTCATGGTCGACGTCATTTTTGTTTCTGTCTTACATTAGGTTTAAATAATCAAATCTATTCTTAAATTGTCATTAAAAAATTTCTTGATTTAAGAATAAGGATTGAAGAAAAATGACCTCAAGTTATGATGGGGTTCAGTTCATTTGACTTTCGTATATAACGGACAAAAGATTTTAAGGGATATGTTAGTTCAATCAGTTAGATGAGTCATTCAACATTTCAAACATTATCTGTTGGCGCTGCTGTCACTCTAGTCTACCTTAAAATATCTTGTTTACATGAGTCAAACATGTAATTCTGCTTTATTAGGCATATTATTTGGCTTATGGCATATGAGTTATTTTTTGCTATTCAATTTTTTGGATATGTTGATTTTTATTAATTAGCATTCCTTGAGAAGAAGGGTTGCAGTAGGTGGACAAACTGAAAGAACCTAGTCAATTGACATGATTTTTCATAATTGTGTCTAATACAAGAAGAATCTTGCTCAAGCTACAATGCTTGTCTAGTCTTTGACTATATGGTTTGGATTTGAGGAATAATGTATATGCCTCTATGATCCTTCTTTGAAGTATACTGCTTCACCAACCTTGACCTCTAAATGGTTTGGATGTGAAAAATAATGTAATATTTGTCCTTATAATGCTTTTCCTTCTTATCTTGTATTTGACTGTTGCAGGATCTCTTCATAACCCTATAAGAGGTTCAATGAAGTCCTATAGGCTATCAGAACTTACTCAGGCTGAGGTTGATAGCCTCAAGGCTCGTCCTCGTATTGATTTCTCTTCCATTTTCAGTACGGTAAGCCTTTATATAATTTCCCAAAGCAAAAGGTTCCCTTCCTACACCCCCACCCCCCTCCTTCTCTCTCTCTCTCTGGAACTTGTAAGCATTTGGTGGGAATTGTGTGATGCTGCATCAGGTTCACCCAATTGTTGAAGATGTCCGGAGTAGAGGAGATGCTGCTGTTAAAGAGTAGGTGTTTCTTTGTTTTTCATTCTGCAATATCTTATCACACTTTCCTTTTTATTAAACTAGTATTTTGGAATTGTAATTATTTGTTTCAACTCTAAGTTCCTCTAGTAGTGAGTTTTCCTCTGAGATGTCATTGATACTTCTTTGGCAGTTATACTGCACGATTTGACAAAGTTGAGCTAGACACGATTGTTGAAAATGTCAGTGAACTCCCAGATCCAGAGGTATTCAATTTTTCTAATTTTGGAATTTCCTTTTAGATTTGAACCCATATCCTTTTGTACAAGGTAAGAAGTTTTCTTAAACTTCAAGTTGTATGATGTGAGTGTGGATTGTATGTCATTTACATTAGTTCGGAGAATAAAGACCGATTTGCAATTTGTGGCTTCAATGAGCACAGTTTGCTAATTTCAATGCTAGACATTTTCTCATCTGTTTCTTAAAATTAGCTTGATGCAGCTGTTAGAGAAGCATTTGATGTGGCGTACAATAACATCTATGCATTTCATGCTGCACAAAGATCGGTTGAGAGAACCATTGAAAACATGAAAGTAAGCAATATAAAATTGAATCATTCTTTTGTCGTTGAACCTTGTAGCTCATGTTGGTTGTATTCCCCACCAGGGTGTTAAATGCAAACGAGTGGCAAGGAGCATTACCTCTGTAGGTCTTTACGTTCCTGGGGGAACTGCAGTTTTACCTTCGACAGCTCTGATGCTCTCAGTTGTATGTTAATTGAATTTACTGCATGAATTGCTTTTACTTGTTCATCAAATTATGATCTTTATATTGATTGCTGATCTCTAGGTTATCAGATTTAGTGACATTTATTTTATTCTGTACACCAGCCTGCACAGATTGCTGGGTGTAAAACTGTTGTTGTTGCAACACCCCCTGCTCAGGATGGAAGCATCTGCAAGGTATTTATTTTCATCTTGATGAGGTATCTTATTATGAAATTAGTTATCAAGAGCTAATATTTGCTTTTATTTAGGAGGTACTTTATTGTGCTAAGAAAGCTGGTGTGACTCACATTCTAAAAGCTGGAGGAGCTCAGGTTGTAAATCATCAAATATTAGTCCACCAATTTTGCGCACAAGCAACATGCCTTTCACATGTGTAGTCTTAAAATTCAAGTTATAATTATACTTAGTTTTCTGACCTTTTTATAACCTTTGCAGGCCATTTCTGCCATGGCTTGGGGGACTGCATCATGCCCAAAGGTACTCATTTCCAGTCTCTCTAAAATATTACTTTTGCATTAACATAAACCGGAATTCATTCTTTATGGTCACCTAGGTGTATCAGATTGAAAGCAGGTTCACGTTTGAATATGAAAAGCTTTCCATTGATAATACAATGCATTCAAGTGTCTGCTGCTAGTAGTTGGACTTCCTCATATTCCCTTTTAAGTTATAACCTTGATGATGCATGCACTAAAAAGATGCACGGTGGGGTGGGATTCATCAATAATCATCACACTGTTACGTGT
This sequence comes from Cornus controversa, assembly GCA_026545225.1. NCBI lineage: Eukaryota > Viridiplantae > Streptophyta > Magnoliopsida > Cornales > Cornaceae > Cornus > Cornus controversa. The sequence goes on from CM048848.1 coordinate 48,907,889, forward strand.
ATTCATGCTTAAGCCATTGTCTTTAGCCTCATTGTGTCTTTCTCATTTCTTTTCCTCATAAAAAGTTGAGTTTATTTGTCATCAAGTTTTATGGAAGAAATATTCCTCTGCATTTCACAAGGGAATTAAGTTTTATATGCAGTGTAATGAATTGCATGGAATAGCGAATAAAGAAACTATAGAAAGAAATTCAAGTATTCATTATATGTGAAAACCTTAACTTGAATAGGTTTTTCTTCCCTTGGAGGGACTAATTTAGAGATGTAGGGGTCTTCTTTTGAGAACTTAACATCTTAAGAAGATTAAGCTGAGAAGTTTCACTGCTAGGGCCTGCCTGCCCGCATGCTAGCACTTGACCTCTCTGCATCATGAATTGTCAATTTGAGTTTTAAATCTGTTTTTTTTTTCTTTTCTAAATTATTGTTTATGTTTTCTTTGTTGGTCAGTCATTTGAGTTCTAATTAGGATATTTTTGTCATTACTTATATTTTAAAAGTGAAATGTTTTTCAATTGGTCACTTTAATTTATTTTCTTTTTGCCGGACATTTTAGTGGCCCTTGGAGTAGTTTTAAATGAGTTATGATATTCCTAAAATCTTATGAAGAAATCATTACAGCTTCTGGGTAGCAGTTTTGTGATAATTGTTAATGAAAAATCAGCTCGCCACATCAACCTTTTGGAATACATATGCTGCAGTTAAAAACCAATTCATGATGTCCTGATAACCCACATCTACACTTTATTTGTGTGTTTATATGTAGGCATTTATTTGGTTATTTCTTCTCCTCCTCCTTTTCTTGGGAAGGTGGGTGCATGGATGGGATCTGACACTTGTCCTTCAGTATCAGCATGTTTAGATTTCTACATAATGACAGAAGTTTCAACCTTCTAATTTGTCAAACTGGAGAATGCATAATTATGTTTTACAAAATCAGGGTAAAAAATGATGGAACCATATATAACTGTATATATTAATAATGTAGACAAGCTTTAGGGGTCTTTCTTTGGTGCATGGTTGAAGCTCTGGTTGCCAAACATGAGAACATGAGAATGTTGGTTTGAGCCTATGGCCATTATGTCGGCTCTGAGTCCATGTATCATGACACCGATATTGGTGTGACCAACATTGGGTATTAGCTTTTTGTTAATTAATATAGCATGCTTAAATTTACAAGAGTTAGATATGGTAACTGTTAATATATTTATATCCGTCAATTAAAGGTGTACAGATCAATTTTAAAAATTTGAAACATGTATTGTAGAAGCTGTCTGAATTGACTTTAAATCTAATTAAAGTCCTAAGCTTCTTAGGTTACTCTATGTACTCATTAGTCATTACAAACTGCTGCATGGACAATAAATGGTGTTTGTGGATATATATATGTATGTTTTTTTTCCATATAACTGAAGTTTGAGAAACCCCACGAAGGTCTACTCCAATTATACAATGACCATATTATCTTGATAATTAACTGTCACACCCCCAAATTTAAATACTGAATATCTAGTCCAAATACCTAAACTTGGTGCATGACTTTAGTCCAACACCCAAAATCATCCACAAACAACCATCTGAAATAACTCGATAAATTAACACCATTAACTAAATAAAGACATTAATCCACAAATAACCAATATAGCCAACAATATCTAACTCTCATTACAAGTACCTCACCACAAGAGTCACTCATGCTGGAATAACTTAAATCAAAAAAATTCAGTTAAGCTCTTGTCCTTCACGTGTTTGTCACGTGCTAATCATCAAGTACCTAAAAGATGTTAAAGAAGTGAGCTTGCTCAACAAGAAATTGTGCAACACAATCATTGCTCAACAATTTGATCTTACCTTATATTCCCATATATAAAAGCAACTCGTAAAATGTATAGGGTAGTGCACTCCCAAATAGTAACGTCTCGGACCATGCTCAACAAAGTCATCATAGGGTTAGTCCAGGACCACCCCTCCGACTAATCAACTAATATCCAATCATAATTTTATTATGCCGAATCATTACATGTATTTAGCCATTAATAATTTTAACCAAATATTAGCGTATTCTCAATACACTTCAATTTTTATTCGAGACTCACAAGTCCAAACCAGTGGGAGTACGATGAACCTTCCTTAACATCAAATATAGGTCTAGGTGAGGTCTAGCGGCATAAACGCCCTAACTTTCCAAAGGGAGGTCCAGGATTCGAGCCTCAATGGAGGCAGTGTGCGTGTGTGGTTCTACTTGAACAAAAAAGAAATATAGGTCTAGGTGAAATTTTGGAACCTAACTCTTCACCGTTTATCTGTACTCTCCAATTACTTCTACTGCAGTGTTATCAAAGGCCTTAGGCGCTGAAGGTCCTTCAGAGCCTAGGTGCAAGGTGAGGCGCGAGCGCAAGTGAAGTGAGGCATACAATTGAAAAATTAAAAAAAAAGACGAAGAGAGAAGAAGAAGCAGACGAAGAGTGAGAGAGAGAGAGAGAGAGAGAGAGAAGTAACTGACGAAGAGAGAGAGAGAGAAGAATGGAACTAACCTGATCGGCTGATCCTGATGTCTCTGCAATTGTTCAGACGAAGAAGAGGGGTGGGGCTCTTTTAGTTTTGGGTTCTCACTCCTTTGACTATGGCTTCTCACTCCTTCACGTCCTTTGGGTCTTCTGGGCTTTTCTTTTTTTATTTCTATCTTGAACAAAGTTCCAGAACATGCCAAAACTTACCTTCTTGGCATAGGAAAAATTCTAATTTAAAATAAAAAAGGAAAACCACTCAGGCGGGACTGGAAATAATCATTAGGCGCAGCCCAGGTGTGCGCCTATTAAACGTTGCTGCACCTGGGCACACTACAGGATCAAAGAATTCGCCTGGCCCCTAGGCACGCCTTTAACAACACGGTCTACTGACATATAACTTTTTCCGGTTTTAATTCATTTACACCACTTAAGCGCCTAGTAAACATCGCTGCACCTGGGCACACTACAGGTGCAAAGAATGCGCTTGGCGCCTGGGCGCGCCTTTTTTTTTTCCTCAGTAAAATATTATTAACCAAAAACAACAGAATACAAGCAATTAGAGGGGCACACCCTTCTAAAAACAACAATACGTCTTAGAAACACCCACTTCCAAAAACCAGCTAGCAAAAAAAGGAACAAAAAGAAAAACACATTCAAGGGAGCAGACTAGTCTAGGACAACACAAGACCACCCCACAACATAATCATCCAAGGAAGGATGCGCCTGGGCGCGCCTTTAACAACACTGGTCTACTGACATATAACTTTCTTCGGTTTTAATTCATTTACACCACCTAAACTTCATCTAAAATCAAGTATTTAAACATAATTAAGTTCATTATACTAAAATATAATGTTCTAGATTTTTTGGTATTTTTCGGAATATTATAAATATTTCTCCTAATTTTCTCTGATTTTAAATCAATTAAAAATATTATTTTAATTTAGTTGGACTCGAGAGTGGGCCCAACGTGTTGAACTAGAACGGAATATAAGGAATGTAAATTTAATAATGACTCAATTCTTGATAATATAATGATAATACTTGATAACCGGAAGGTTACTCAAAATAATCACTTTCGCTATTTAGGATTAATAATACAAAAGGATGGAGTGATAGATAGTGATGTAACTAGTAGAATTCGACCGGGGTGGACAAAATGGAGAAAAGGTAGTGGCATCTTGTGTGATAAAAGAATAATACATAGTTTAAATGGAAAATTCTATAGAACCATTATTAGGCCAACTATGCTTTGTGGAGTGGAGTGTTAGGCTTTAAAAATGAAACAAGAACAATGTCTTCATGTAGCAGAAATGAAAATGTTAAGATGGATGGTTGGAGTGACTAGAAAAGATATGGTCACAACTCACAAATGAAAGTGTAAGTGAAAAATTAGGTGTGACTCCAATCAACAAGAAAATAAGAGAGAGTAGACTTGGATGGTTTGGGCACATACACTGGAGATTTATAGATGCACTGGTGAGAAAAGGAAGTTTAATTTCCTTAGAAGGTAAGAGGCGGAGAGGGAGACCAAAATAATGTAGAATGAAGTTATTAGAAAGGACTTTAAGAAGTTAAATATGGAGGGTAATAGAAAGGAATGGAGACAGAGAATTCATGTGGCCAATCCCATTTATATGGGGATAAGGCAAGGATGATGATGATGACAATCATAGTTATAGTATTTAGACTGATCAAATTTTCAAGAACATGCTAAAATAATTTTATACGAATTTTAATAGGCAAGTTATGAATACATATAAAAATACAGCAAAATCAACTTGTCTAGCTAAGGCCTCTGACTCCTTCAAAGATGGTAATTTTTCTCTGCTGTTTTTTTTTTTCTTTTGTAAACCCTAACAAGTTATTAGCCTATTTGTATTTTAGGATACTAGGATTGTTTAATTGCTAATACACCAAATTCCTAATTAAAGTAGGATTATAACTCATATAATTTATTTAAAATTTAAAATTTACTCATTTGACCTTGAAATATTTTAAAAATTTTGTGGGTATTATATTTTGTCAGGATACGGCTCACATTGTGCAGATATTGTCCACTTCATGCTACATGGTTTTCAAAACGTGTCTACACAAGTAAGACGCATTTATAATATCATAATATGATAAATCAACCCAGGCCGACTTATTAATGGGATCCCTAATACATTACAAAATTTTGCTTTAGTTAATGTAGAGGAATAATTGGAACTATGGTATTGAACTTCTTAATTGCAGTATCTATTAGAAATGAATTTTCTAGCATTTGACTCTGTATTATTGAGGAGTTTGGATGCACATTTGAAAGATATCCTAGAAAGTCAAGGGAATAATTGATGTGGGTCAGGTCTTGACAAATGATATCAAAGTGGATCCCCAACCGGAAATAGAGGGAGTGTGCACAAGCCCATGAGGGTCGGGCCAGCGAGGATGCTTGGTTCCAAGAGGGGGTGATTGTGACCTCCCGCATCGCCTGAGGGTGAGAAGTTCTTGGTACTTATAAGGGGGGATGCCTCCTACCTGTTTAGACGTGTTTTGAAAACTGTGAGCGCGTGTAATGCAAAGCAGACAATATCTGCACAGTTGGTAGGGTATTTGGTTCCTTCGGTGTTACAAGTTTATATCTTTATAACTTTCTGTTACACAAGTGATATTGTAATAATTTGCAGGCTGAGAAGATATTTGGGCCTGGAAATCAATATGTCACAGCTGCTAAAATGATTCTCCAAGTATGCATATATTTTCATCTATTTGCACTCTGACATTGTCATACTTTTGTGTATAATTGTGTTTTTATATTTTGGTCAGTTAATTCTCTTCATATTTTCTCAACAGAACAGTGAGGCTATGGTTTCCATTGACATGCCTGCGGGGCCGTCAGAAGTTCTGGTTATTGCTGATGAACATGCCAATCCTATTCATGTAGCTGCAGATTTGCTTTCCCAGGTGTTTATTAATATTTGAATTGCTTGCTTTAGTATTTGATGGATAATTTTATAATTGAAGCAGTCGATCCAAATTTTCTGCTTTTATAATGTCTAAAATACGGTTAGAAACATAAGGTGCATCTTTTTGTTGGATGTCATAAATCTCTAGCCAGTTATTCCTGCTTGATGACGTTATAGTTTACATGTCTTTCGTCAAGTCTACTTATTTTTGGAGTTTATCTAAACTGAACAAGCTGTTACCAATTTTGTGGGAGGTGTGACTTTGATTTAAGTCAAGGTCTTCTTTTTTCAAGTCTATGTGGTGAAGTTTTCTTTTTCATATAAAAATTAGATAAATCTGTCTAAACCAGATTGGATTTTGGTAGTTTAAATGGATTTATATCTATATGATAATAATAATAATTATTTTAATTTATGTGAAACTATTATTGTGTCTGTAGAGACTATCCTAAGTTTTTTTAGATGCTGGGTTCACTTGAGGAAATAAAGATAGCTTTTGAAGTACTGAACATGGAAGATTGGATTTTCTTCTCTTACTTCGCATTGAACATTTTGTTTGCATCTTGATAATACTGCCATTATTTACTAAGAATACTTTCGAGGAAAAAATTATGTTGCCTTTTTGAATAGTGATAGAATAACAAAAATTTGACATTTCAAAACTGATTGGATGCATGTGACAAATTAAGAAGAAATTTATGTAATCTATGAAAGGTCATATATAGTTCAATAAATTCGAGCATTGTAAAAGTTCTTGTATTCTTTTCGTTAGTTCAATACACATTCTTAACAATTGTCCCAAAATCCTAAGAATAATTCAATTGGGTCGAACTTATCCCTTAAAAGTTTAGATTGACGGAACTATGGACTGCCCAAGGGTCCACATGGGTCTTATGAAATGTTGGATAAGGTTCAAACAAATTCCATTAGACATTCTAGTGGATCGAACTTAACCCCATTGATATATTAGATAGGTACAACAATTCCCATGATGAATTCAGATGACTGAACATACCACATCATCATAGATTACAATTTCAATCTAAGAAGCATGAATATGGGTACGAGACACCTGCATGAAAAATCCTAAAAAATTAGACACAGGCATGGCTAATAATAAATATGCATTATATATATATATATGGTCATATATTATAGAGCTAATTTTATTTTTATCAACATAGGAATAAAAAATCCAAAAGTCACAATAACTAATGAGCTACAACAATAATTCTCAGTTAAGAAGAGTAAAAAAAGTGAATTTCTTTTGTAGAATTTTTGGGCTTCCTTGTGGCCCCAACTTGCACCATTATTAATTTAGAAAACTAACAAACACAAAGCAGTAAAAGATTAACTTGGAAACTGCTTGTCACAAATGGTTTCATTAATGTACTTGTACATTTTGTGATATTATCCAATTAAAGCATGCATGCATGACATTTGTTTATGACCTGTTTTTTTTTTGACAAGTAAATTTCATTAAAAGCGTCCAAACAGGGGACGCACAAAAAACCTATAGCCTCAAGCTATCCACAAAAAATAAAAGAATCTTCAAAGATTTACAATTTGACCTCTGAACCCAAAAAAATAGAGAACTATGTACTGAGAATCTAAAAACCCTCCAAGAAGATTCCACTCCATCAAAGGATCTCTTTTTCCTCTCCCTCTACAGGATCCACCATAAACAAAGCGGGGCGGTTCTGCATACATCTCTAACTTGGGGCCGTATTGAGCACCCTCCCCAAGCATCAATCAATCTGAACGCCTGTTACATGACCCCTGGATCCAAAAAATGTAAAGCAACATTTCCCAACCCTCCCTAACTCTGAAGCAATGTAAGAGGAGATGATCCATTGACTCCTCATCCCTCTTACACATACAACACCAATTGACTACAATTTGACGCCTCCTCCTCAGATTGTCAATCGTCAAGATCCTCATTAGAACCACTGTCCATCCATACCACTGTCCATCCAAAAAAGGCCTCCTTCAAGAGAGGAGGGGGGGCATCCTTAGAGCGCCAAATACCTTTCCAGTTTCCACGGAAAGGATATCCCATGGACCTCCAACAACCGACAATAGAAAGAGCACACCTCAAATCTCCTGTGACTCGAACCCATCCACTGCCAGTCTGCCACTCATCCATCCCCTTGCCAATACCTACCTAGCTATAAATCAAAGCCAAGAACTCAACCATCTCCTGCACCTCCCAACTGTGTAACTCTCTTTCAAACTGCACATCCCAATTCAGTCTCGCTCCATCAAGAAGATAGCAATGAGCAACCATCGCATGCCAATCCACCGGAATCCAGGCCAATCAAAGGCCTTTCGCCACACCAAGGATCCTCCCAAAAACTAACAATGTGTTCATGCCTCACCTTGTTGCGAATATGCTTGGAGAATTCATTCCAACCCTTCCAGATGTTATGACCTGATTAGTGAGCTTGACAATGTAGATTGTATGTATACTCCTCTAGCAGCCATGGTTTCTACAGTAATCGCTTTGTACCACGTTTTATACTGCATTTATCTTTCATGTGATTGGATCATGAATTAGTTTCTTATACTATATTTATACTTTATCTTCAGTTAGCACTATCCTACTATGCACATGCATAAAAAATGAGTGTGTTTCTCTGCTACTATTCTGCCTGATCTCTGAATAACTAATTAATATTTTTAGGCTGAGCATGGCCCTGATAGTCAGGTTGTTCTTGTGATTGTTGGGGATGGTGTGGATTTAATGGCTATTGAGGAGGAAATCAGCAAGCAATGTAAAAGTCTTCCAAGGGGAGAGTTTGCTTCAATAGCGCTCAGCCACAGCTTCACTGTGTTTGCTTGTGATATGGTTGAGGTTAGTCATCTTATTCTTGTTTTGGTTTGTGTATCTCCAACTTGCCGGTGTGAAATAGTTTTATATGCATGCTTATAATTCCATTTGTGTAAGAACTCAAAAAAGATGGTTGCTAGTAAGGCAATGCAGATTGCATTTTTATGCAGCAACTTCGAAATGATTGAATATTTTGAGGTTGGAAATTCCTTTTAACTAAAGAATGGAAAGGAAGTGGGAGGGTTCTGCAAGAGTTTCATGGCTCTTCGTCTCTTTGGTAGGCATACACATCTTTTGGGTTATGTCTGATCTCTGGAGTTATATATTGTTTTTCTGGAATTGCTGTTCACTATCGACACCCTCTCTAGTAAATCTCATTTCAGTAGTATCTGTATTAGTGTTCCTTTATCAGAACACACTCTATTGACTTTGAAAACCAAACACATTTGGTTGTACTTCTGTTGATATACTTAAGAGCAATAGTTACTTGTTCTGTTCTATTATTTTGATTGATTTTTATTTCCCTTCTTGGTAGCACAGGTAGCATTGTCCCCTATAACCAGTGACAGTTTCTTGTTTTCCGAGATATATAGCTGAAAATGAGTGTTTCTTTTTTACTTGGGATTCGATTTCTCTGTTTTTCATAGTTTTGATCTAAATGCGCGCACACAAAAACAAGCTTCCTGTAAATTTAAAAAATCTCAGCTATAATGTGAATTCACTAATTCTGCAATAGATATCTTTGCACTATGTTGTCTAGTGTTTAGTTTACTTCCACTCTTTACCAGAGTGGAGCGTGATTATTATGTTACGTGTTTTGATTCTGTATGCATGCATACATTGTTGACAATGTTATGCATAAATTAAATACATAACAATAATAGGCACTATGAATTGGAAGCTGTGCATGCTTTATAACTTGCAATGGCTTATATAGAAGGGTTATATGGCAATTATTGAGATGATACTTGTTGAAGTGTTCATGGGAAGCACTGACAGATAATTTCAACCATATCGCCACATATTATACTTGTACATTCTTGTTCTCTTGTTTTAGTTGCACTTCTGCTTCTTTATCTTTAATGTTTAATCTTTTATTCCTCTTGTAACTAAACTTGATTATTGGGATTTTCAGGCACTGTCGTTTTCAAATTTATATGCACCCGAGCATCTGATCATTAATGTTAAAGATGCGGAGAAATGGGAGAGTTTCATCGAGAATGCAGGTGTAGTGCTTGTTGTTTTATTATTGTATATTGTCTTCTTATTTCCTCTAAAGCAGTGTTAACATCTGCATTTGAGTTTCATTGTTAAACAGTGGTAGAATCTTTTTTTTTTTGATAAGTAAGATTTCATTAAAAGACGCTCAAAAGGGGGAGCACAGCCCACAATACAAGTACACAAGCCAGGAATCTATAGCATCAAGCTATCCAGAAAATAATCTCCATAGATTTACAGTTCCTCCCATTTACCCCCAAAAAATAAAGAGCTAAGTACAGAGAGTTTGGCCACCCCTATAGGATTTTCACGCGTATAGCAGCATATCTGCTATTTGTGCCTTTATATATATATATATATATATATATATATTTGATCTATACTTCTCATTATAGTTGGAAAACTTAATTGCATATGAGGACTGGTTTGATTGCTTTATCTTCATGTCCTCCATCCTTTTAATTCTAAATAGTGAAATATTTAGTAGTCCCCTTGCAATTGGCTTGTGTACCTGACTCACATCTGTAGTGTTTATGGGTATGTAATACTTTATACTATCTTTTGGCAATGATAATCTTTGATTTTCTTTTTACAACATTTGCTGTTCCTGCCACTTCTTAGGATTTTTTTTTAATAAAAAATGTCCATGTATTGATTGGATCATTGATGCCATTAAACTGGGTTTCAGTAAAAAAATTTCCTTTTGTGGGCCTTGCTGCTTCAATATTCTCTTTTTATAACTGCATTCAAAAGAAAACATATTAGAACTTATTTGCTTGATTGCTAATTTTAATGAACTCACTTGTAAGGTGGATTGATTTGATACACACTGAAGGCATTTCAAAAATTAAAAGTCAAAATAAATGAAAATTGGTAAACAATGACATTAGTAGATGATTTAACTGATGATACACCTTAATAGAGTTTTGTGGTTTTGCAGCCGAACACCCTAGAAGTTCAATTTAAGGCTCCATTTTGATTTGTAATGAAGCGATTTGTGTGTAAATTAAAGATTGTCTATTAAAGTTGGATCCTGAACTCGAGCATATATTAGATCAAGAAGGGTTATTGCAAACAATAAATAAATAAATTAATTGTACTATATAAGTTTTGCAAGTTGAGAAACTACACTATATGATTTTTTTCCTTGGAAAGAAGCACACTCACACCCACTTTGCCCCTATGGGAACTTGAACCCCCAACCTTCTACTTTGAAAGACGAGGAAGTACCACTAGGCTACAGCTCTTGGTAATTATACTGTATCATTTTAATTGAAGGTGCTGATATGTTATATCTTTAGTTCAAACTTCAAAGAACTCATGTAGTACATGGGTTTTGTTTTTGCGATTAACCCTTAGATCAAAGGTAGGAGAGATATTCTATTGCAATCATTGTGTAGTTGAAATCCTTATTGGCATGGATTTGAAATAATTCCTTTCACCTTGTATTTGAAATCCATACAAATAAGGCTCGCAAATCAATATGTGCATATTGTTAAAATTAAATTTAAATCACTCTAGATTTTAATGAATTGAAAGACAATCAAACAAGCCAAATTACAATACGAATGGAAATAAAGAGCATGGGGAGAGACGACACCAGAAATTTTTACATGGAAAACCTTAGTGAGAAAAAATCATTTAGGCTAGCCATCTCAGTTGAACTAATCTTTTATAATAAGAGAGAGTACATTGAGTTCTAGTGCCTTCAAAATTGCTTTCCATGAATCATCAATTCTAGTATCTTTGAAATCACCTGCCATTAATTTACCTCCGACACTTTTAGTGTGTCCCAATCCAGAAGCCTTTAGGATCATCGGTAAAATTGATCCATGTCAACACGAACACCTCATGATGAACCACTTCTCATAGTGATCAATTAACCTTCTCCTTCCACAAACATGTGTGAATAATAGCTAAGCTTTTATAAAGTCTTTGATTTTCAGTTGGAAAAGTCTTCAAAATTTAGTGGAAGACATCCGTAAGAGTTCAAGTAGAAGTTGGTTCCAAAATATGATCAGATTTTAAAGTCCTTGTTGAAATGGGAAAGATTCTACCGGTGCAAAGAAAAACACAATTGGTACAATAGCTTATTGGAGTCAAAGTGACTCTAAATAGAGGCATGTTCTACTGGTTGAAGAAAATTCACAACTAGTAGAACAATTTACTGGAAATATTGTTCCATTGGTACAACAAAAAGCACCACTGCGGCAACTGCTTACTGGAATTCAAATATTGTAGTCGTAGCCTCTAGAACCGATATAAGCAAATATTAAACTGTCCAAATTTAAACAAATTCCACTTAACCAACTTCTATATTTCTAAGAAAGACTTTATAAACATCAAGTGTACATACACATCACACCTGACATAAAGTGTACTTCAAGCATGACGTCTTTGAAGATCAAACTACTCTTGACACTTGAATCATCCAACTCAAGACTAAAGCAAAGTTACTACTCGATATTTTGGTTTTGGATAGGAAATATGCCAACACAAAATACAATTTCTAACATATCTTTTGAATGATTGAAACGTAAATCCATTCATTTCAAACCTTCAGACCTTGTGGAGCATAAGGTTTTCTTTTGGCCGAGTTGTTGTGAATTCCATTAAAGGATCTGAATGGATTTTCCTTGTTCATTTCATCAGTCAACAGCATTTTTATTCTTTCTCTGCAATAAAGAATGATAAAGTTAAGTTGTTTTGATGCCTCCTGCAGGTTCAGTATTTTTAGGCCAGTGGACACCGGAGAGTGTGGGAGATTATGCAAGTGGTACAAACCATGTCCTTCCAACTTACGGTTATGCACGAATGTACAGCGGGGTGTCTCTGGACTCCTTCCTGAAGTACATTACTGTGCAGTCATTGACGGAGGAAGGCCTGAGGAAGCTTGGCCCTTATGTTGCAACCATGGCTGAAGTTGAAGGGCTGGAAGCACACAAGAGAGCTGTAACACTTAGACTACAGGAAAATTGAAGCAAAACAGGTTCCCAATTTGAGATGTTATAAACGGCCACCCATGTCATGTTTGTTTTCACTCGCGGGGCTGACCCTTTTTGACTGACTTCTCTCTACCAAAAACAAATGCTAGAGCAAAATTGCCACATTTGTAGGTGGCTTGAATGTTGTAATATAATTTTGGACCCAGAATAGTAGGTTTAAAGGAACACAGATTGAACTAGTCTTGAGAGAATTTTAGTGCCAGGATGTTCTGCATTGGCGTCTCTCTTTCATTTTGGATGCTGCAGGTTTTGACAATTATTCTAAATGTATTTATATATGGATGTTTTTAGAGCGCGGCTCACTCATTCTAGAGGAGAATTACCTCTTTAGAATCTTCATTTATTTTGAAACATGTATTTAAAGTCTGTTCTTCTATTCTGCAGAACATTGCTTTTCCTCATCATATATCAATATATATCATAGTGATTCTGTATGTTTGTCAAGCGACAATGGGATGAATCCAAAAGCGTCAAATGGGTTCTGAACTAAAGAAATGGAAAGGAAGAAATGCTATCATTTGTGTGTATCAAGGAAGAACCACTGAAAGCTGTAACCAGAAATGAGACTCTTATAGGAACAACAGTGGGTTAAGACTGAGGCATTCAGGAAAAGGAAAACTAGAGAATAGGAACATGAAGTTGGAGTCAAAAATAAAGAATTTGGCTCTAGTGCCCAGCAAACATTATGTCTAATGATCAAGTCTTTTTCAGTGCAAATAATTCTTTTCTTTGGAAGTGGTAGATTTTTTTTTTGGGTCAAAAATAAAGAAATGGACGTGTGCTTTTGTTTTGTTATCTTTTTTTTACTCCAAAGTCATAGATACCTAAGGAGGAACAGTTGTGTTGGCACTCAGTTATACTGAGTCTCTGTCAATTCACGCACACAAAAGTGAAGTTAGGTACAAAAGACAAGCTCACAACTTTAGATGAACCTTTGCTTTCAGACCTTCACTATTGTGTTCGGGAGTATATGTTTTCTGCAGACACCAACAAACCTTTTCTGGTTTTGTACCTGAAATATCAGTATTACTTTGACTATTAGATATTTAATGTTGGTGGATACCTGTGAATCTTTGAATTGGGTTTGACAATAGGTACTGAACTGAAGGGTACGAAGACACACCGGCAAATTTAAAGAGAAGGTCGGGCTTCAACTAATAAATTGGCGGAGTTGCAAATAAATCGAGTTGTTAATCAACAAGTCATGATCGGCTCTGGTCATTGGCAAATTTAAGAGAAGATGTCCTCCAACTAATAAATTGACCGGATTGCAAATAAATCAAGCTGTTAATAATAAGGTCAAGCTCGGCTCGGGTCATTGGAATACATTTCTGCCCTTTTTGCTTACTTTTCCAGCATAAAAAGCAATGGCCAATATTCCAAACCAAAATTCTGAATCGAATCCCTACTAGTACCTTCACAAAAACTAAACTCATTTGTAATTGAGCCTGCCTTTACTTTTTTTCTTTTCTATGATTTAGAATGTGCCACGTTAACTAATTAATTTTTTTTTTTTTTTTTTATATTTTCCAAGTTTGTTACTTGACGAAAGATGAATAAGTTTGTCTACTGTACTTAATGAGTGAGCCAACTTAGCCGGCCTTTACTTTTTTCTTGTCTATGATTTAGAATGTGCCATGTCAACTAATTAACTTTTTATTTTTTGATATTTTCAAAATAAGTTTGTTACTTGATGAAAGATGAACTTATGTGGCACATTCTAAACTTTAGGATCATGCATCACGAAATATAGGAGAGAAAAAATAATTGAATAATTGAATAGATCCAAATAACCGGGAGGAACATTGAAACTCTGATCTGTTTGGATATACACCAATACCATTTACTTTTATTTAAAAAAAATTCATATACCTAATATAGATTATAGATGTATGTAGAATTTTTATTTTTATACACTGTTTTTTATTTTTATTCTCATTTTATTTCATTCAAAAATTACGGAAGTAAAAACGCTTTACTTTTATTTATATTTAAATTAATGAAAGACTGTTTATATTATCAATCTTTCAAATTCTTTAGCATGCAATATCACTGTATTTTACTAATGACTTTCAAAATAGAAGGTCAAGGGTTCAAGTTCCCATAAAAATTAGAAACAAAGTGGGTGTGTGAATTTTTTGCCAAGGCAAATATATCCAAGTGTGTGTGTGTGTGTATATATATATATATGTGTGTATATCACTACATTCTTAATGTCTGAATTGATGTCGAACTTCCTTTCGAAGCGTGTATCAATGGCAAAATGGACATTAAATCAAAAAATTAAAATCACAAATTATCTTACCTTTTCTCCCTTATGCCTAATGCTCCTCATGGGCAAACATAAAGATTGAGTGATAAATACATGTATTAGTGGATTACTGGAAGACCCTTAGCATTCTCCCCACACCAGGGGCTAGGCCATGATAGGCGATAGCTAGGCCCTTGGTAGTCTTCATAGGAAAAAGTGCTACCAACATGCCACAATGTGCGACAATGGAATTTTCGTTAATAACTCAAAAAATTTGGGAATACCCCATGGGCGGACAACATGTGCAACACATGCACATGCGCCTCAAGTCGCGTACGTGGCATCGCATGCTTAGCACATATGGGCCCTTGGGTGTGCTAACTTGCTCTTAGGTTTTGTGGTAAGGGCATGACACGGGTCATACCCCAACAGACCAAGGTGTGGTTGACTTGTGGGCACGAGTTGAACTTGGTCAAGGCATAAGTTTGGACCACGAAACAAAGGTAAGATTCAGTCTAGGCCCCAATCGGTTGATTTCTCAGATCATGTTGGTGGCATGGGCATATGGCTAAGACATTGACTAACACGTGGCTTGGACAGATGTTATGCATGGGCTTAGTCAGAGCTGGTTCCTACATTCTAGGGGTAGTGGCTAGCACCTCCCCCACATGTGCGGACATGGTGGGATTGTGGGGTGTGACTAGCAACCACTCATGCAAGGTGACAGCTTCTGAGCACCCTAATACATCAGCAATTTCCTCCCATATCGCTGATATAGGGAAGATATGGCCAAATGTTGGGCAACCAACCATGCACGTGGTAAGGCCTGTCATGTGCCAGTAAGCCCTAACTATTTAGGGGTGTCAACTACAAGTGCCTTGTTGGCACGTAACAAATATTGCCAAAAGAACCTTAATAGTTGGGAGGTGTCAACTGCATGTGCCTTGCTGGTATGCAGGAATTTTTGCCAGCACAACTCTAGGTGGATGGGGATATCATCCACCAACTTTATGGGCTGTTGTGGGTGATTTTGAGAGATGTCTACATATATGCTTGTGGGGGTTTGCAGCAAGCATATGTGTGATTAGTGGGATCATAAAGACATTTAGAGAGTGGGTGCATAGATTGCATTGTAAGTTTGATGTAGACCTTGGTTGGGATATCCTTGTACTATTTGTTATATAGTGAAGGTTGGAAGCCAAAGGCTTCTGTAAATAGTTATGTGTGTTGTTCTTTCATTCATACTTAGTCATTGTTTGTGTGGGAGTGTAACTTGGTATGTGTCGTAGACACCAAGGGTGTTGGCTGAGACAAAGTCAGAGGTAGACGTGGGCTAGCTTAGTGCCATCAGCGAGCTAGCCTAGTGCCACCACAATGAAAAAATTTTGATGTTGAATTTGACCATTGTGATAATTACCATCGTGGCCACCACATTTTGTAAACTACCATCTCTTGGTATGTCATACCAAATGATCAGAACTCTTACCTTTTGGTTTTTTTATTCCTTATGATTGTAACCTATTAAAAAAGATGATACGATAAATTTAGAATTTTAGATTGCTAGGAAGTCCAAAGAGCAAAAGAGTCAAATAGATAATATAAGCTACATTTGAAAGATAACAATAACTACTTTGTCTCCTAATATCTCTCCTAGTTGAGTTAGAGAAGGTAACTGAAGTGGTCTCCTACTAGACTACTAAATATTCTCTCATAAAAAGGGGAGTCGAGACATATTAAAAGGTACACTACAATTTAATACATAATTACTTTTCTGTTTATACGATTACAAGTACTAACTTGATCGTCGGAGTGTACCCGGCCGATGTGGTCACATTTTCTCTGTTTTGCAGGAACGAAGTTCCAAATTAGATCATGAGAATTTTTGCATCAATAATTGGCGCCG
Source organism: Cornus controversa (assembly GCA_026545225.1). Lineage (NCBI taxonomy): Eukaryota > Viridiplantae > Streptophyta > Magnoliopsida > Cornales > Cornaceae > Cornus > Cornus controversa. Next base: position 48,924,550 of record CM048848.1, read on the forward strand.
TTTGTGGGAAACGAATAAGTTTTGTTCGAATGCGATCCGGTTTGGACACATAACTTGCTACATATGCTTAAATATTTTGGGGTGTCTGTAAGCCATACAAATCAAATTCATGGTGCTCAAATTGTGTTCACAAAGATTGAAAAAACTAGTTCGCAACTTTCAAACCAACCACACTATTTTGATTATAAATTTTTTGTTACTGATTCGAAGAGTTTTGATTTGATATTTATTCGATCATATTCCGAGCATTGAAACTTGGTCAAAACTGAGTTTGAAGTTGTTGATGCTGACTACAAATTTCTTGAATTCATTTTTTCGGGTTGAGATTTATGAAGGGATTGGTGATTTGCTTCCTCAAAGACAATATATATGCTATCCAAAGGCATTCTAAATGTTTAATCATTAATTAGCTTGACATGGGGCATTATTGAAAAAAGCTCAAAAAGTAAAGTTCACATAATTTTTTCAGCGGACATACCATCATTAAAACAGTCATATATCCCTCGTGTGATATCGGATTAGTCCGAATTTTACATTGAAACGAAACTAATGAATAGAACTGTGAAATATAAAAAATTTAAAATTTGTAGAGTTCGATAAAACTTCCCAATCAGCTTGTAAAATTACATTTTTATTGCTTTCAGGACTATTTTGAACATACTTTGGTATTTTGACCATAAATTTTAATCTACACATTAGACTGAGTTCAGTCTTATATCAAAAGAAAGGTAATTAGATAATGCTAGAAAAAATTTAGCCTAAAAGAAGTTCATCTAATGTCCAAAAAGTTCGTTTGAAATTGATGTTTCTAATCCCATTTTTCTCAGACCAACCGTTAGTGAAACAGACATTTTTTGGCCCGATATCAGAATGCCCTGAAATTAGCCCCAAAATGAAGCTAACATCCAGAATATGTTATCGCAAAAAATAATACTTTGTAAAAATCCACATCACTGCCAATTGCTGTTCAAAGTTACTGGTCATGTTATGCGATTTTGGCTTATGAAAATTTATGGTGATTTTACTACACTTATTAAGTGTGTGAAACTGACCAATTAAGCTTTGATTTTTGTTTGTTGTATTCATAAAGTCTTGTGGAGTCAATATTCTCTATTGTTTACATATACAGGTTCTATATGCTTTCTTGCTTCCTCTTTAGTTTTTTTTGTGTCTTTTTAGTCCCTTGTCAATTTCTGACAAAAAAAGGAAGAAGATTTGAGAATTTTATTAGAGAGATGTTATGACTTTTGTGACTTTTAGGTTCAGGGGGAGTTGTCTAGTCATTTATCATTACGGGGGGATAAGAGAGTTTACATAATCATCGTGCATTACATGAGCATTTTGTATGCATTGGCATTACATGATTTTTAGTTCTTATGTTTGTTTATTTTTATTAAGCTTTCACGAAGGTATTTTTGAGTGTTTTTTTGTAGAGTATCGAGATTCATCATATTTGCTGAATATAAGTGTTCTTCATACTCGCCACAAACTTAAAATCAGAGTGGCTGCTCAGTTTGGCTCAGTTGTGTTTATGTTTTTGACAATTGTAATTTATCTTTTTTGCTATGGGGTAGATTACATATTGTCTAGGTTAGTTTTGTCACAAAATTGCCAAAGGGAGAGATCGTGAGAAATATAATTGTAATTGACAAATTTCGGTGTCAAAACTTGTTGATCGAGTTGTAATTTTTGTTTGATCTTGTGTTGTGATCTTCGGAGCTGAACGGAAGATGTCTCAATACCATGGATTTGATGAGTGAAGACACTATGTTTTGAAGTTTGGTGGGCTTAGGACTTAGAAAAATGTGCTAAACTTGAAAAATAGAAATCTTCAAAATCCCACTGGTCCAACTTTTTTTGGTACTTTAGAACTTCTACAATTCTGCAAAAGTCCCATCGGTTCCCAAAAATCAGGACCGGTCCAACTTAGCTGATGCGCGCGGAAGTTTCCTTTTTGATCCGAATTGCTTTCCTAGTCAGCCCAGACTTCTCTACAACTTTCCTTAAATGTTTCAAACTTATTTTTCAAGTATTCTAAAGACTTTAAACTTTATAAATACCTCTTTATGCTTCAACCTAAAAGAGAGACTCAATGATTTAATTGTTAGAGATAAAAATATATTTTTGGAGCTAAAAAGAGATTTATGAGAGAAAATATTCATTGATTTTGTTTTTGAGAGTACACACACACTGAGTGTTTAAGTTGTGATACTTTTCTCCATCTAATCAACGGATTCTTCAAGACGTCATAAGTCCACACAGTTTGATCAGAGCACCAGAGGTGATTCCTTGAAACTACAAGTTTTCATCTAAAAAGGAAAAAAAACAATCAATACGAAGGAAACAAAATACTTGCAGATTATTTTTGTTCTTTCAGCTACTTTTCTAGAAGAATCGTGACGTTAGCTGGGAGTCTGTAGTAATTGGACCAAGAGTTACAAAAGTAAGCCTGAGGCGTTCCGCATCAAGTTCTTATCAGAGTCGAGTGAGTGTGAGTTTGTGCAGAGTCTGTTGTACTTTGCTTCGAGATAGTGGATTGGTTTGTCTGAGATTTTTTGCCTCACCCCCGTGGTTTTTTCCTTCCTAGGGTTTTCACGTAAAATTTCTTGTATCATTTCTAACTTTCCTTACTTGCTTTATTTATTTTATATGCTTAATTGATAATTATTGTGGGTAATTAATTAATCATAAAAATTGGACAAAAAGACCTATTCACCCCCTTTAGGTCTAAGAATTTGCATCTCACTCTAAATTAACTGAACTATGTCCGCACCGCGTAACTCACAAATACCACATAAGCATACATTTGCATTTAATCATGTTAAACAAATATCTGTACATCGCAACCATATCACAAGCAATATATATAGAATGTAACATGATATGCATAGCTCCCTCATATTCTCCAAAATCCATTGGGTTTCGATTTTACGGGTTGCCCAATCCCACCTAACCAAGGCTCCATTACCGATTTACCTTGTCATAGGACTCCTGTTCTAGGGACTATCCTCTTCCATTCTAGTCCAAAACCCCAATTAAGGATCACTCCACAGGGTTCCGCCCTTAGATTGCCCCACACGGCTTTATCAGGGGCGACTCAACATAATTTGAGGCCTTAGGCGAAAAATATAAAAGTGACCCTTTAACATATAATATTTTAATATCAAATATTAGTTAATAATGTTTATATAAAAATTATTCTTATTGAAATTATTATCTTTAATTGGACTATTTTCTACTAATAAATCTTTTAATTTTTAATGATATTTTTCAAATGCATAGATATTTGTAAGAATAGAATATAATTTTTGAATAAGATCTTAATTTTTTTTTACTTGGTTCACTTTCTTTCATTCTTTTTTCATGTTATTTGTAAATAATTATATTATCACACGTTTGATTATCATTATGAATCTAAGTTGCTAAATATCTTTCAATATTGTATTATCTTCTAGTAATTCTTTTAGATGGTTTGGTTGTTCATTTATTGATTTGTCATCTAAATTTCTTGTTATTTTACTATTAATTATAACAAAAAATTGTTGTAATGAGAGAAGATAAAACGCGAGGAATAAGGACAAAAGATAAAAATTAATAGGAGAGATGAAATTTTTTATAATTCCTAATTTTTTATAATTATTTGTTAAATATATATTCAACAATTTATAAAAAAAAAAAAAACCTGAAATGAGGAATGACAGTGAGAAAAAAGAGGAAGGTTTTGAGATAAGTATAAAAATTAGAAGTTTTAGAATGAATTAAATTATTTGGGCCTATTATTAAATTTTTACCATTGGTTAAGGCCTATCACTACAAGGAAATAAAAATTTTAGGAAGTCTAATATTATTAGAAAATAAAATTTTTAGGAACTCTTATTAAGGAAATAAAATAATTTAGAGGCCTTTTATTGACTGGGGCTTTAGGCAATTGCCTAATTTGCCTAAGGGTTGAGCCGGTCCTGGACTCTATCGAAATACCATGCTATTCGTCAAGAGGGCTCACTACACGCACCAAACCAATGATGATGCATTCCGCATATTCATGTTAGGGTGCACATACAATTCAAGCAATGTAGTACTAATTGTCATGCTTGTACATTTCCCAAATAAACATCACCTATTTTCACATTGAACATGATTCACATATTGCACATTTTATATCACCTATATTGACAATCAATCATGCTTTACACTTAAACATGCTTCCAAGGAAATATATCAAACACATAAGTGTCACATTCACAATTATACATGAATACACATAATTGCTTCACAATTCAACCTCAATATGTTTATATAATCATCTAAGGCAATTATAAACATGTAATTAAATTATTAAATATTGATAAATTACTAAGTAGTATAATCTAGCATGCTTTAACCTTGAAAGACATCTAATTATACCCACATAACCAATTGATTGCCATAAATAACCAATATACTCACAAAAATCCCGGATTTCATGGGTTAAGCATCCCTACCTCAATTTGGAAGTGCTTCCAAATATTTTTTTTCCTAATTTCTCACCAAAAAAAAATCAACTTTCTCCAACTTCGATTTCGAGCAGACCAACTTGAGCCCTCAATGCGTAAACCAACTTCTTCTTCATTGCTTTCCAATTATCGTCCCAAGCTTCTCAAAATCAATGGAAAAGGGAAGAAGATGATATTATCATATATAGATATATATTGCTCTCTCTATGCAGCTAATGAGAATGAGAAATGAATTGTTGAATTCTCTACTTTGCTATTTATATACCTAGCTTATCTATTTACAAAAATGCTACTAGTCATTCACTAAACTTTTTCGGACTCCATTTTCGATTTCTGTAACTCTTATGGACACGAAATCAATTTCATAACACATCAAATATTTTATTTAAGCTACTCTCCAAATTTGGTGTCATTCGGACACTTTCAAATTCTTCGGCCCAATCGGACCCGCGCGGGCTCACTTGACCAGAAAAAGTCAACTTTTGAGAAATATTTTTAAAAATTCTCCAGACATATATAAAGGTCTCCAAACATGTACTTTACATTTAAAACATATTTATAATCATTTATATACATTTAAATAAAATAAAAAGAAACCAGCCAAAATGTTGCACTGTGTTCCCCTCACATTTGCTCATTTGTTACTAATAACCCCTTATACCCCAAATATTGAATGATATGACTATAATGCCCCCTCTGTCCATCTGAAAAGACTTTATTATCCTTGTAATGACATTTAGTTACAAAAATAAAAAATCTTCATCTACACCCCCACCCCCACCACCACTATCAACAATACAATTGAAAAGTAATTTTGAACAGAACAAAATATAAACCCATATATATATATATATACATATATATATCAATTAATTTAGCAATGGATTTCAGTTGGTTTTGCAATGGTATGTGTTTGGTTGCCACCACCACTATCCTCACCATCTTCATCATTTGGGCTATCTCAATCCAACCCAAAACTAGACCTAACATCACAAAAAGAGTCCAAATTAACAAATCATAATCAGAAAGGTATGAAATAACAATATATGTGACCGTCTATGTTATTGACGACATTACCGAGCTCTTATCGAATCTCTCGCTGCCATGATAATAACCGACAATATTCAAACCTTAAGCACCACAGTAATCCTCTATTTGTTCCATCGAATTGAGAATTTAGTCATCGAATTAGGAAAAAGAAAACCTAAATATTGAGATGTGAATTGTTAGAGAAAATGGAGAAAACTAAATTAGGGCGATCTGGAGGGGAGGAAGCAGACCGAATTGAGAGTGGAAGAGTGGAACAAAGTCAGTGATTTCGATGACAGGACTGGTGTCGCTACCAGAGCACAACGCGACTACTACAAGTTGGTGATTTTGATTGTTATAAATCACACAATTTTGCAATTCGTCCACAGAGCATATCATTTGCAATCGAGTTAGTGTCCTCTACCACGAAATTGAAAAATCACCGATAAACTACAACTTTTATCTATCGCTGGCAGATAACCTCTGTGATCCTCGTAATTCTATTTCAAAATTTTTGTAGAATTCCTTGAAACCCTAACCCTAGATGGGATGGAGTTTGGTGGTGGAAAGGGGGAAGAAAATTCAAAGGGAGAAAGGTTAAAGGGTCGATGTGGAAGTCTTTGGTGGTGACAACATCAAAAAAGGAAGAGTTAGCCGGAGTGATCGATTCATCAAAGAAGAGAGAGTAGAGGGATGGTGGTTGTGGTGGTACGGTGGGGTGGAGGATGAGATGGAGCTAAGTGTTCATTATGGTTAATTCACAATAAAAACCATTTTGAAATTTTTTATGTTGATATATTTGGGGGGTTTATCCTAAAAATTAACATAAGGGAGTTCATCGCAATATTTTAAATTTTTTTTTAATTAGCCCAAATCTTAAGGGAGGTCATTGTATTTAATCTAAAAAAAAAAAAAAAAAAGATTGTCCCAGCCGGGCCTGGCTGTTCATAAAAAAAAAAAAAACTAAAGCCCAAGTAACCTTAAACGAAACTGAGCCTGCCTTTTCGGCCCAACGGGTACATTTCCTTGTCACTCTCTTAGCTTCGGTAGGGTTTAAGCTCTCTCCTCTTCTTCTCAGTACTCAGGACCACAGAGAAAGAAGCTTCACTTTCTTCTTGACATTATATATACACACATACACACACAAACGCATGTATCTATGTGTGTATATATGATGATGAATCAAATTCATAGACTCTCCTCTGTAATCAGAAGACCCGTTTTCAGTTTCCCCACCCACAGACCACTCTCTACCAAACCCACCACCGATCGGACCACCAAGAATGGAGACGACGAGTGGAACGCCGCTTGGGAGTCAGCTTGGCTGCCGGAAGACCTCTCGGCGAAGAACCGAGCTCCTTGGGAGACCGATGTTAACTTCCCGCCGTCCGGTGAGAACTCCGATCTGGTTCTCCCATCGGACGTCGATGCCGAGACGAAGGCTTTCGTGGAAGACATGAAGGACAATTGGGATCAGAGAAGAAAAAGTCCCAAGGCACAGCAACAACAACAACAGCAAGAGACAGTGAAGAAAGAGGGTAGTGGCAATTCGCTTTACAGTTTGGAGAATATGAAGAAAGATTACAGATTGACGAAGCAGAGAGTTCATTCTGGGCTGTGGATGAAAGAGATCGAGAAGCAAGAGGAGGCCAAGTTGGGGGATTCGATTCCCGGTGGTGGAGATGATATCGAGAGACTACTCGATAGCTGCTCTGAGTATGGCTCTCTCTCTCTCTCTCATATATATATATATGTATGTGTGTGTGTATATATACGGTCTACACTCAAACTTGCACAGAGCATTGATTTCTTGTTTTGAATAATGGTAACTGTGCTTTTGTTGGTTTTGGTTTGAATTCTTTAATTTGGTTTTGTTTAGGAGGTTTAGTAAAAATTAAGTATGCCTGGATTGTGTTATTTTTTAATATCACTTTAATTTGGTATTTTGTGTTTTTGAATTATAGGGATTAATAAATTTAATCTGTGGGGCCATTTATACTGGTAGTCCAAACCATCAACACTTTGGTTAGACAACACACTGCAGATTTAGCTACCTATATTCCATCAGCTTCAATGGGATGTCACAATGGTGTTCATTGTCATAACAATATATATTTTAAATTCTTCGAAGTTGAACATGTTCAAAGAATGCTTTGAGTATGACTTGTGGGGGCATCTTGCTAAGTAAACTTATTGAATTTATTTTGTTCTATAAATTCAGGATTTTCGACACTGTCAACGAGGATTTCAACAACCCAAAAATCCCAAGTTCTTCTGAGTTCAAAAACAAGCCTGATGGTTGGGAAACAACATCCAAAGCTGATGGGAATGTCTGGGAGATGTCACAGAGGGAAGAAGACATCCTTCTTCAAGAATTTGAGCGTCGGATTGCATACAGCAAATTCCAGGTTTGTCAATGCAACCATTATCACTGCCAACACATGCACAGACACACTTCTTTCTTTGTTAGTACTTCTATATTCCAATCCAGTGCCAAAAATGCTGTCAATAAAGCACTCGTCTCGCAGTTGATGTCCCTGAATGATCTGACATTGCCTTTGATCTATATCGGTCTATAGTTAGCAGAAATGATAGGCTTTACGTTAGCCATATGTGTCTAATCTTGTGCTTCCAGTCCTATAATCGTGTTTTTCCACTTGGGATTGACCTCTGGTAATTGTGTTTTTAGCAGTGACCACTTGACTAACAGTCAAGAGAAGCTTCATTACACTTGATGAAAATTTCTTAATTGTTAAGAGATAAATACCCCAATTTGCAAAAGAAATTTTTTGGAGATTAATTCTCATTTGCAATGAGTAGCAACAATGGCTTTTGCTATCTTTTTTCCAATTAAAGATTTTCTTTCTAGTCATATATTTTTTGCGTTACATAAAAAAGTATGACTGGAAAGAGAAAATCTTTAATTGGCTGAAGTATGGAAGTGTATATATATATATAGACACATACATTTGTAATTTTGTATTACATGTTTCTTCACTGGGTAAAAGAACTACTTATGGTGCATCTAGGAACCAGATTTCCCATAGATGCATTGATAGGCAGAAACATTTGTTATTAATGATTGATCATGGAGTTTTGTCTACTATCCTGGTAATACTGCCTGATATCATAACCATCTTACTTCTTTCATCTTCTTAGCACATTGGTCTTCTTTCTTATAATTTATCAACTGAGATGCAGATAGCAAGCTTTATCAAGACACACATTTTTAGCCGGAGGAGACCTATTGATGGTTGGAAATACATGATAGAGGATCTGGGACCAAATGCAAAGAAAGGAAAGGGTAGTGTTTCAAGGTTACCCAGTCTATCTGATGCATCGACCCAACCATTCAAAGAGGAGAAGACACCAATTGCCAACAATCTCACCTCCTACAAGGGGCGGTAGTTCTGTTTCCTGCCTCTACTCTTCTCGCTGTCTCAGTATTTACTGTATATACCAATGGTAACGTTGACTGCTATATCAGTTTGTGAAGCGATTTTGGCCCCTGGGTTCTGAATTTGTAGATGTGGTATCAAATAAGCTCTTTCCATCAAATTCTCAACTTGTACTTTCACGTTTCTTTTCATACCTTATTAATCTCGTACCCTTCCTCTAATCTATCACATAAAATTCCAATACCATCCAAGTGATCAACTGAGAAATGATTCTTTAGAACTTTTCTGTTACTGAATTTTAAACAGCTGCCTTTCCCCCCTTTTTGGTACTTGATTAATTTAGAACCGTGCTTCTCATTTCTTGATGCGGAAAAGAATAGGTTCCTTTCTTGCATATGCAGAATTTTTAAGTTTTCTTCTCAATGCTATTACACGAGATGGAAACACAGCCCGTAGAATCGTACTCTGCAGCCATGGGAAATAGTGAAGTGTCTCGTGTACAGAAAGAACACTAAACTTAGAGGAAATGTAGAACCCAGACTTCCAGATGGTGTTATCCCAAAGCTTATGAGGATACCAAGCCACAGTAGCCACTTTTAAGAAGTGGTCAAATTGAGAGCACTATGGAACAGCCAAATTGCAACAATAAACAGGCATTTACTACCTGGGTTTTACAGCATTGTGTTCAAAGAGGTTTTTTCAGTATTGTGTTTAAAGATCATGTAGTTTTATAGCATTGTGTTCAAAGATCATGCCAGAACTTAAAATTTGTGAACTGACACAAAAGTCATAGAGCTTACACGCACAGAGGCTTCATGGATGCTTGTATGAATGCCCTTCGCAAACAACAGAAGCCAACTCCATTGTATTTTAAACTGGTTGTGTTTATACCAGCAATGATAAGTTTATTTATTTATTTTAAAGGCAGTTATCTCTCAACTGCCTCCCCCTTATAGGATTACGGGCCTGTTTGGGAGTCCGTTGAATTTGGTGGTTCATCCAGTATTTACTTGGCACACTTTTGGTTACCCTATTTCAGGTTGGGGAGTCTTCAATGAGAGTCCTGTGAAGGATGTTGTATCATGGAAATGTAACAGGTGGGCTGTTAGAAGGAATCATTTGGTGTATGTTGATGAAACTTGCACAAGTGAACCCAATTCATCTACAATGGTGGGGCTGCTTCATCTTATGCTGCCTCTGGAGCTCTTGCTGTAGGTCCATGTTTGCTCAGTGTTGGATGCAGTTCTTGGCACAGCTCTGGTCTGTATGTATTTCAAATATGGACTTCTTTGAAAGGGCATGAATGATTTTGACAGGATGGAGGGCAAAGATACTGAAATCTTGAGAGAATCTATGTTGACAACACCTACTGATTCGTAGTTCTTTCATGTTTCTATGAAGGAAATGCTATTACTGTCTACTCGCGAAATTGACTCTGATGCCATGCTTACAAATTACAAGTATATGCTGTTGTGGTACACACACACACACACACGACCCATTCCACTCCATGCATAGCTACACTTGAGGCAGAAAACAGTTGGAACTTGGTTACATTTGTGAACTTTGTTTAGACAAAAGGAAAGGTAAAACGAAGGAAAAGCGCCAAAAAGTTGAAAATCTTAAAAAAAATTGTCAGACTTTTCTCAAGAATGAAAATACAGCTGCACAAACTCGACATTAGCTACTGCTTACATTCCTCAAAATTGTGTTGTCACTTTTATCGTTTTTTACATCCTTTCCTACTTTCTTACTTTCCTTGCATCTTAATCTACCTGTGAATGTCTGACTCAGGATCCTTGAGGAGAAAAAAAGAAAATGAAAAACATTTACAGTTTCGATTAGAGGAGAGGGTCCTAAAAAACAGTCATGTCAGGCTTTCTTTTGTCCATGGGAACTGATAGTACCAGCTGAATGCCAGTTACTCTCAACTTCATCTATTATGCCGCTCACAGACTTTATCCGTGATAGTTACAGCTGAATACTACTTTGAAGTTCGTACATTATGCTGCGCACAGACTTTATTCCCATGTTCAGCCCACCACTTCTCTGCTTGTTCCTCGGTGAAACGCCTCCGACTGTAGAAAAACACCAATTTTTTCAATAAATAAAATTCAACAATTTAAGAGGTTTCTAAGTATTGCTACATAATCATGTACTTGTATAATAACTGGATAGAATTTTTGCTCTCTCTCTCTCTCTCTAGTGGAAACTGATCATATAGTTGGTGTGTATAATACAGGTTGAGGAGATGCAACTGCAAATTTAATTATCACGGAGAGAGAGAGAGAGAGAGAATGTATATAATTATATCCGATCATGATTGCTATTGCTTTTGTGGTTAGAAAGGCAATAAAGTCTGCCTGTATGACAGTGGTTCAATAAGGTTTACTTGATAGGGACATGGACAATGAATCTATGACATTGACGGCTTCCTTAGAAATAGCTTCAGCTCAAACTGCTTCATGCATCATGCATCATGCATCTTATATTCTTTAGACTTTTCCACTCTCTTTGTGGCTATGACTGACAGAACATCTAAGAAGGAACTTCATTTATTACCACCTAGCATAAGAGAGTGGGAGGCCGGCTCCTGACCATCTAGAGGTGCACACCCGAGAAAAGTCAATGGAGAACTACCAAATCCAATGACTTTGATGTGCAGCCCTATTTTTTGTTCATAACGAGGGAGAGAACCCTTTATGAGTAAGGGGAATTGAAGGATGGAGAAAGTTTATTGGCAACAGGACACTGTTTCTCAACCTTATCTGCGAGTCTGAGTACAAGATTTTCAGGCGGCCTTTAATCTGGAGAAATACTAGTGAGCCAAAGATCTAGAGGCTGCCTTACCTAAAGAGAAAGGGCATTATGTAAGTAAAGAAAGTGGTGGCAAGCATCATAAGGATTCATTGCATCTCTAGTGAGAATCAGATTTCAGACATCCTCACTAAGAGACACATCCTCTACGGGAAAACTACAAATTGCAAGAAGAATCGACTCATTATTCTTTTCGCTCATATACCCGACATAAGATACTAGGAATGGACTTATTATTCTTTCGGGAAAATAAAATATTGTGAAGGAAAGAAGGGATAGTGTTCAAAGGAAGTCCGACTGGTAGCAGCACAGCCACCCAAAAAGTAAGCGCTCATAAAAACCTATCCAAGAATTAATTATTTTCTATTTATAAATGATAGAATATAGGATATTCATAAATGGAAAGGAAGACAGTTTATTTGGAACTATCTGTTAGTCATACATATCTTAAGAATTGGTATCTGATTGAAAACACAATTGTATCCTTGAAGCAGTTATAAACTGAGTCAATAGGAGTTCCATGCAAAGAAAGCCACCAAAATTTGACTTCATATATATTCTGGACTTTTAATGACTACAGCGGACATGATGACATTGACAGGCAAGAGAGAAAACAATAGGACTAGAACTGAATGCATTTATGAAGAATTAGAGGCAGAACCAATTGAAAATCATGGCGATGGAGTGGGTTGAGTTTATTTCACAATGATCATAGAATTACTGATTACAGCAATGACAATTAATCAGCTTCTGGCTGAAGGCAGTGCAAGGATATGGGAAAGGATGCGACTAATGTGGACTGAAATGGGAAAAATAGAATGTTGCTTAGATGTTCCCCATTGTTACGAAAGATAGCAATAAATCAGTACCTGAAGCGAACTCTTTTGAGATCATTGCCGCCCCCTGGCAAGGAGGAAAGAGTTATGTACACGCCTGGTTCATCTTGTACAACCCACTCTGCCTTTTCTGCTTGGGCCTTTTTTCCATTTGATAGAAATGTATTAGTTGGATTGTCAGTGGACAAGCTTTTTGAAGAGTCTTGTACAACCCACTCTGTCTTTTCTGCTTCGGCCTTTTCTCCGTTTGATAGAAATGTCTTAGTTGGATTGTCAATGGACAAGCTTTTTAAAGAGTCTGGGGTGGTTGGCAAGTTGCTTTCATTAGAGGGCAGATTTGGATTACTCGATGCGGGTCCAACAAGAGAATCTAATTTCCTGCTGGCAATATGCCCTTCCGGCACTTTGGCAGCCATATCTTTTAACTGCCAAAAAATTAAACCATCCAGAGTATTAGAATATTAATTAGAAGATCTTAACACAAGTGAGAAGCAGCACCCCCTTCCCCCACCAAAAGAAAGAATGTAAATAAACAACGTTGAGAAAATAGAGGGAAACTTGTTTTTTCTTTTCTTTTTAACTTGTCAGCAATACTCTTGGTGCCATGTCAGGATCCAATCAATAGTGCAAATAAAATAAAAATCATGTTAGGAAATCCAGAAGTTCCATTATCTCAGTGCTTACCATGGGAATGTGAGCTTATCATCACCAGATGCGAATTCTGTGATTTTTTATGGTACATGATTTTTTTTTATCTATCCTGCCAAATAACAAAACCACTCGCTTTTGCTCCTATGGGAGTTGAACTGTTAACCGTCCACTTTAAGAACTTTAAGAGGTAGAAGAGATACCACTGGGCTACAACCCTTGGTAATAGCACATAATTCGTGAATATAGTTTCTGCAAATGCTAAAGATTGCCTAATTAAAAGCACATGAATATGACTTAGAGACTATCTTCAAAAAGATGTAGATGAGCAGACCTGGTATGAGGAGAAATGCCATATGCCATGGGACCTCTGAAATCAATGATATATTAAGGGATTACACTGAAAATGAGTGGTTTCGTTAATTATTCATTACACTTGAATATTTTTTAATAGATGCAAAAGCAAAATATGTGCAATTGGCTTAGCTCTAAATGAGACTAGCCACTCTTTATATATATACACAAGAGTACGTCAAGCCTTAACACAAGGAGTACATCAAGCCTTATATCAAACATTAACACAAGGAGAAATAAAAGGAAATAAAAACAGCCTTAATAAAAGGAAAGGAAATAAAATTTGATTTCCAACACTTCCCCTCAAGCTGGAGGTTGGAGCAAAGATATCAACCAATCCCAGCTTGGCTATAGATGACTTTAGTAAGAATGGTCCCTCAAAGCCAACTTGTTTTTCCTTTACCCCCATTATAGAGACGAAATGATCGGGACCACAAAGTAAAGTTTTTCCCATTCAACAACACACAATAAAACTGTTGGAGACACGGCGAAGGCGAGGAACAATGATATCGAACACATCGACAACCCACAACAAGCCAATAATACTGCTGGAGACAAGGCAAAGGTGAAGAAAAATGCTACCGAACACATCAACAACCTAATACATACCAACAAAACTTCCGGAGACACGCCGAAGGCAAAGAACAATGCTACCAAAAGCACCAACAGCCCAATACATACCAGCAAAACTGCTGGTGACACGACAAATATGAGGAACCATGCTACTGAACAAACTGGCAGCCCAAACAAGTCACAAATACACCTAGAGACCCTTAGCACATTTCAGATGCTAAGGGAATACCCCAAAATAGGGGTCCGAACCTGGGAGAAGATCCTCCCTACATTGTCGCACACACTAGGCGACTGCCCTAGGATTTTACTGTACCTAGGCAGTCGTAGCAAGAGAAAAGAGAGTCGGGAAGAGAGGATTGCGGTCTAGAGCTGGTCACAACTTAGAAAGAAATTAGGCTCTAATACCAAAAATAAAATGTGTAATTGGCTTAGCTCTAAATGAGACTAGCCACTCTTTATATAAACACAAGGGGAGTACATCAAGCCTTACATCAAGCATTAACATAATGAGAAATAAAAGGAAATAAAATCAGAAAAAATAAAAGGAAATAAAATAAGCCTTAATAAAAGGAAAGGAAATAAAATCTGATTTCCAACAAATGCATCAAAAGAAACTTTAGCAACAAAGTTAGAAACATGGAGAAATCTTTAGAAGCAAAAGGTCTAAAAATTAGTAAGAATAAAACACAATATATGAGATGTAACTTCGATAAAGCAACATAAGAGGACAATATAAATATTAAAATTCAAGACCAAGTAGTTACTTAAAATAACTATTTTTGCTATTTAGGTTCAATATTACAAAAAGTTGGGGAACTAGATGGTGATGTAATAAATAGGATTGGAGTAGGGTGGACAAAATGGAGGCAAGCTAGTTGTATCCTATGTGACAAAAGAATCTCAAATAACTTAAAAGAAAAATTCTATAGGATGGTTATTAGGTGAGCTATGTTGTATGGAGTAGAGTGTTGGGCCATGAAAAAGAAATAAGAACAACACATTCATGTAGCAGAAATGAGAATGCTGCGATGGATGATAGGAGGAACTAGAAAAGATAGGATTTGTAATGAACTAATTAGGGGCAAGTTAGGAGTAGCTCCTATTAGTGATAAAATTAGAGAAAGTGGGCTTAGTTGGTATGTGCATATACATCGTAGAACCGAAGATGTACGGAGAGGAAGGGTTTGTATAGAAGGTAAGTGACAGAGGCCAACCAAAACTTATGTGGGATGAAGTAGTTAAAAATGATTTTAAAAACCTAAATATTGTAAGAGACATGGTTTATAATAGAAAAGAATGGAAAAGAGAATTCATGTGGCCGACCCCATACATATAAGACAAAGGCAAGGATGATGATGATGACGACGACTTGATTTTTTTTTTTTCCAGAGTATTTGTATGGCTAATGTATAATTCTATATATGTGCTTACAAATAATTTCAGTTTGAGATTTCACAAATGGCCATAACATTATTTCCTATCACTGTTCTTGGACATTCTGATTTTTTCATGTGGAGTCTAATGCTTGAGGTAGGGTGACTGGATGATGAGGAGACAAGAATTGGCTTTGGTTGAGATAGCAGGGAAAAAGACATTATTATGTGTGGTTTGATTGCATAATAGAGAAAAAAATATATGCCCAGAAGATTCGACATTATTACTGTTAGCAAATGCATCGAGCCCATAAAATGCATCATATTACCAAATATCAATTATTTTACTGTTATAATGTTAAAAATTAGGCACAAGAGGGTGAAAAAATTATTTATAAACTCGCAAAGAACCGAGATAGATCAACTAAACACATGAACCAAATTAGATGTATTAAGGACATAGATAATACAATATTAGTTAAAGAAAATGAGAACTTAGATGGAAAAATTACTTTCAAAATTTATTAAATGAGGAATACCCTAGAGAGGAAGTTGAAGTAAATGAATTTAACATAGGATTGGTAAACAAGATCACCGGTGAAGAAGTAGAGGGCACACTTAAGAAGATGAGTAATAAAATGGTAGGCCTTGATAATATACCCATTGAAGCTTGGAGAACGTTAGGGAATGTAAAAATTAAGTGGCTAACAAAGTTGTTTAACAACATTCTAAAAGAAGGTAAGGTGCCAAATGAGTGTAGGAAAAGGACAATAGTACCAAATTACAAGAATAAAGGGGATATACAAAATTGCGCTGATTATCTAAGATAGAAAAATTGGGACCCTATCATAAGCTAGTGACATCTTGTGTGATAAAAGAATAACACATATGTTAAAAGGAAAATTCTATATGACTGTTATTAGGCCAACTTTGCTTTATGGAGCGGAGTGTTGGGATTTAAAAAAGAAACAAGAACAAAGTCTTCATCTAGCAAAAATGAGAATGTTAAGATGGATAGTTGGACTAACTAGAAGAGGTAGGGCCACAAATGAAAGTATAAGAGAAAAGTTAGGTGTGGCACCTATCAATGAGAAAATAAGAGAGAGTAGACTTAGATGGTTTGGGCACATACACTAGAGACCTATAGATGCACTGTGAGAAGAGGAAATCTAATTTCCATAGAAGGTAAGAGATGGAGAGGGAGACAAAAAATAATGTTGGATGAAGTTATTAGAAGTAGGTGATATGACTGGTAATAAAAAGAAATGGAGACATAGAATTCATGTGGCCGACCCCATTCATATGGGAATAAGGCAAGGATGATGATGATGATGACGACGACGGAATGTGAAGTGATATATTGGCATACATCAAAATAAACTTTTCCCTTTACAGATGGAATGAATAATCTTCTCAATGTCTTTTGCAAGCAAATAGATATCAATGCATCTTCACAGGTCAATGGATCAGACAATTGTAAACATCTGGTCAGCACATTCCCATAACATGATATATTTTCCTTTAAATCATTAAGAAAAAAAAAATCACTCTACATAATGCTATTCATGGATGCTAGATTATTGATTCTTTTTCAGTGAAAACACAATAATCTAGATGAAACAGATTTTTATGATTATGTAACCCATCAGATGAAGGGTCAGCAACTCAAAATGAATGTTCCACTCACATGGAAAATATAGAAAACACGATTTTCCTAGTCCAGGAATGAAATGTCACCAGCCATATTTAAAGGTATGCATTGTATGCTCAACCTGCTTTGTATTAGCTTACCAAGGAACCTGATCACATCAATGGTATAATTTAATGCACTTTAGAGATGGACCAAGCATTTATCTATAAATGAATCCCTTGTGCAACTCTTTCATATATATATATATATATATATATATTTGTTAGTCTTGTCAAATATTGAAAGGTAAATTCTAAAAAGTAACTATTAGATCGGTCATACTTTATGAGATAGAACATTGGGCGACTAAGAAACAACATATTCACAAAATTAGTGTATGAAATGTGAATATTAAGATGTGTGGCAAGGCAAGAGAGAATAAAATTAAAACTGAATACATTCACGACACGACTGAAGTAGCACCAATTGCAGATAAAATAAGAGAGTTTATGTAGTGAAAACCAATAAATGTACCAGTAAGGAAAAGAAAAAGTTGTCCATATTGAGGGTAATTGTGTGAGTTGCTATGATTAAAATCGTTGATAACAGACTTGTGCCTGCCAGTGTCACTTCCTTTTTCTCTTTACCGTGACAACAAGTCTGCTGTTAGAATTGTAGCAAATCCCATTCAGCATGACAGGACTAAGCATATAGAGGTAGACCGACACTTCATTCGAGAGAAGATCGTTACCGGACAGATTTGTACTCCGTTTGTCACTACCTCTCAGGAACTTGCAAACATTCTTACAAAGGGCATTAGCAAGACTATGTTTGAAGATGCATTGTCCAAGTTGGGCGTCTCAGATATCCACGCACCAACTTGAGGTAGCAGAGATATGATAGCCTAGAATCATGGGATGTGACTTACCATATTAGACAAGATATGATTGCCTAGAATCATGGGATTTAGCTTTATTTACACATATATTTAGCATATAATCTGGGGTGATTTTATTTGTTTTCCTTTCTTGTAATATTAACATGTGCTCTTTTAATCTATAAATACTAGAGCTGTGAATGTGTAATAATTTCATTCAAGCCTTGACATATTTATTCTTTTCTGTATTTCTTCTCAGGGTTTATTTTTTCCCCTTCATTTTTAGATGTGAAGTCCACGTTAGAAATTTGTGGGAAATGGGGGACAGATAAGGCAAGAAAAGCCAATCAAAGTGATTGATGGATTAGCAGCCAGGGTGGGAAAACACCAATGATGCTATACTCTTCCTAGTTTCAGAGAGAGAGAGGGTGAAATAAATAATATAAATAGCAGGAGCCGATTCTTCTGGAAAAGAAGAAAGTAGAAGAATGCGGTAAGCATTCTCAATCTTGTTAGGGCACTAACCCTCTCTTCTTGAAAGAAAAGATAACACAAACGGTGCCAGATTTGACCTGATCTTGCAGTGTCCAACCTTCCATCAGCAGCTTATTCTCATTTTTCTTTTTAATCTCTTCGAGCAATTCTTCCAGATCAATAGTATTTTTCAGGGAAAGACTACAATATGCAAGCCTGAAGCGTGTAAGGAAATTTAAGAATTCATTAAATATTTATATGCAGCTTTAGTATATCTGTATCAAACAGGCAAAATGGCTGCATGTAGGTGTTCATGTATCATCAGCTTTAGAGGCTGCTTATCCTAGCTGTTCTCTTAGTTGAGGTTTTGTGCTCCTAAATTCCATGCCACCAAAGTTTAACCTTAACAATTAAAATCGTTTCAGGAATAATTCTTTCAAACAAGATAGCATTGAGTGAGCAAAAATTGAACCCTTCACATTCGCAGATAAATAAAAATAAATCAAATGGAAGAAAACACTTGAATAAAGAATTTCTTGAACACAGAGAACATCTTACCTGTGAAGTTAGAGATCTAATTACTTCCTTTGCAGCTCTGCATTTTTCAGCTTCATCTGCTGCTAGTGCAGTGGCCTCTTTCAATTGTTTTGATGTTCTCTCCAGTTCATCTCCAAGAAGTTGTGATTTGCAAGTAAGATTTTCAACCTATAAAAATTTTTAAAGCCAATTTCTACTCAGCAAAGTTTTACCAGTTCAATCCAATAACAGTAACAGGAAAAAAGTGTTCTGAAAATTAACAGAAAAGAAGATCAAATACGTAAGCAAAGACACACAGATTTACAAGGTTCACCCAAAATCTAGGGCTATGTCCTTGGTGTTGCAGGGTTTTCACTATGATGAGAAAAACGGGATACAATTACAGAGAGTTTAGATTGTATATATAGGCACCTCCTAGGGCTACATAACAAGTGTGAAAATACCAAGGTGTGCAGTATAATCAGGCTCCACACTTCCTATCAAAAAGTAGTATTTATATTCACTGGACTCGGAGTCCATCTATTAAAGCCACTTGTTTGGCCATAAAGAAGAGTAGCCAATGCTGGTGCTACCAATCCAGGGTGCCAAAGGAGTGGATAGTTACAGACCTTACCTCCGGCTTATCCGCTTAAAGTGGCTATTCTTAGACTTGAACTGGCTTTTTATGTTTGATAGCCCAAACTTCTTTTATCATACCAAGCAATAGTCCCTAAGAAAATTGTTTGGAAATTACATTGTATGTGTTTTCGGGTGTGTTGTGTAAGAGATCCTAATAAAGCTTCACAGTATTGGGTGAAGTGTCATGGAAATTGGTTGTTGAAGTACATGAGATGCTGATCCAGAATACTCATTTCATGAGTTGCCTCTTGAAAGAACTACAGCAAAATAGTACGTTGATCCAACTATCAAACAAGTAACTTCATCTTGTACATCAATCTTAAACTATGAGAACAGTTGACCATGATTTTTCACTTGTATTTTAAAAAGACTTTAGCCACAATTGGAAGTGGAATTATTCAACAAGAATCAATAGGAGTCCTGGGACGTTGATATACCCAATCAAAAAAGGATGTTATCCAAACGCATTTCAAGTAATTGTAGTAAAACCTGACCTGTGGACCCCTTGGCTTTTCTGGCGATACGAACGTATTTAAGTAATTGTCTTTCTATAAGACCATAATGAAAACGCAATTTTTGTTTTTCTTCTAGACGAATACGATAGTGAGATCTTTTCCCGGAACGCGATTGGTTTCTAAGATCACTTCCAACTCTAGGCCTTTTATTAGTTAGTCCCGGTAAAGCCCCCAGGCGGCGTATTTTTTTGAAACGAGGTCCTCATTATCGCGACATAAAGACTCCTTATTCTTATTTATATTTAATTTCAAGACACAATTTAATATTATAAAGATCAATTTCAACTTAAGTCCCATGATTTTGCATTTGTTTCTACATTGGTACGTTTACTATAAATCAATTAGGGATAAAAAAAATAATAATAATCTTAACCATTGCGGAACTGATGATTGAAAAACTTCATTATTTGAAAGACAGTTTTACCAGAAAAAAGACAAAAATTCTCTCTTACAAAAAGTATATATTCACATATAAAATCAGTCTTTACCGTCCCATCTCCACCTCCAACCAACAGTACCACCATCAATTACAAACCGTCACCTCCGCAACAGCCAACAACTTCCATATCGACCACCTCATCATCAACCAAACCCCATTATAAATAAGCCATCTTAACCATGCACATAAACATTGTTGCCATCACCCACTGACAACCCACCGAAATGTCAACTCATTCTACGACAACATTGACATACTAAAGCTTTTATTACCCATGATCACCACGAAATCGAAGTTTTAGAGAGAGTAGACAATTAACTTAGAAGGAGAATGAGCTGTAAAAATTGAAAGAGAAGACATAAATTTATATATATGAGGTCGCACCTTGGTGTGATGGCAAGTGCCTTCACCCAAAAGCGATAGGTCTCGGGTTCGAGACTTGGAAGCAGCCTCTCCAAAAATGGGGTAAGGATAGCCGACATCTACCTCTCCCAGACCCCGCTCAAGAGGGAGCCTTGTGCACTGGGTATAACCTTTTATATATATATATAATTGTGATGATTGTTTTGATGGCTTTTAATGGTAATGTCTGCATGTGGTGAAGATGGGTTGGATTGGGTGTACGGTGGTGGCAATTGACCGAAGGCAATGGAACTCCTGATGGTGGTAGTTAACATTGGTGACTTGTTCGGTACATGTGACAATCTCTTAAACTCCATATCTTAACTCAATTTAAAAATTGAAAGCAGTGATCAGAAAAGTCAAAATTTCAGAATTCTTAAATACTAGCATGCAGTTACTCAAGTCCATCACTACACCATCAGCAACAAAAAGCAAATATCCAAATAATAATATTTCAATAAAACCCACCCCACATAACATCACCAAATCCCAGCCACTATTACCGTTCTTACAACCACTTGAAAACATCTCTACCCATTGTAACTCCTCGCCACCATTGTCACAGAACCCAGAACTCCATCAACCACAACAACCACTATATAATCATTACAGCAGTTCCGCTATTAGTTGAAGAAAGTGAAGTGTCTTTTGTCATAGCCATCCCTGCTCTGGCAAAACAGATCCAATATATGTATAGAGAGAGGACACACCAAAAAGTTCTATGATCATTTTAGAGAGAAAAAAATTAGAGG
Source organism: Cornus controversa (assembly GCA_026545225.1). Lineage (NCBI taxonomy): Eukaryota > Viridiplantae > Streptophyta > Magnoliopsida > Cornales > Cornaceae > Cornus > Cornus controversa. The sequence continues at coordinate 48,946,315 of CM048848.1, forward strand.
AAGAGGCAATGATACTAGGGGGTGGAATTAATTGGAAGATGAGTTGAATTATAGTTACAAATTAATTAAAGTTATTGAACTAATTCAGGGGAAAAAAATCATTGAACTAATTACAAGATTTTCTTGGAATAATTGGAAGATGGCAGAAAACCAGATGTTGTGCCAGGGCTGATCTCTAATTTATGCGAAAACAGAGTGACCAATCTCTAATTTGAAGAGAGTTTCAAAAGGAGCAGTTTAGAAAATTAAGAAAATGATACCCACTGTAATGATATTCAATCACTGCTGGTTGACTAATAGGAAATTTTAAAAATGGAACTGATCCTTGATTTGAGATCAAAATTATGGAACTTAAGTCAAGACTCTAATATAAATGAATAGTCCATTGGAGTGACTGAGAACATTGAACCACACAAGAGGGGTTTCATGTTATACAAAGAACTAGCATCGTAGATAATTTATATTATAAGAACTAGCATCATGGGACTGAATGGATTGCAAGAGATTGCACTTATTTCATGTATCTGATATTTTAGAGTTTAAGATAAATACCTGAATTTAAACTGTCAAATAGGTTTACCAAGAATTTAAGAAATGATCATGTCAACTCAGAAGTTTCAAAAAAACTGGTCAACAGGTTAATATAATGGTCAATACTCAATACATCAAATCAACAGGCCACCTCAGTTATCTTTTTGAAATAAAAAATACACACACACACACACACACACACACACACATATATATATATATATTGAATGAGATGATGTTTTAATGGTAAAGCTAGCAACGATATATCAATTTACACTATATTCCTAGGCATTGCATTAAATCTTAAATAGGATTGAGGATTTTTTCAATGTTTCAAACAAAAACAATGCAAGACATGGAGTTCCAACTAGTTTTTGTCCAATGGAACCATCTATGTTTCTTTCTTCTCTCACTTTTTACTTTCTTGCCTTTACCTTAGCAGTTTTTCATTACTCTTATTTCTGTGGACCAGCCCTCATGTCCTGTTTTTCGCATAGCAGCTCTCCATTACTCCAACAGCTCCAGTTTCTCGTTATTTTTCTCTCTCCACTCTCTCAGTCACAGGTAAGAACTAATTTGTTGATCATCTCGTCTCTTTTCTTTTTTGAAGCTTCATTGGATGAAACTATTCAGATCAACCCAACAAAGTTCTCCTTCTATGGTTGAACGTGAATTGGGTTTCACAGTTCCACTTTTCAAAAGCAATACTTTCAGTTAAACCATAGGCGGTAATGTTTCCGCTAATTACTCAAACCTATGTCCTTGGTCTTTCTCTCATTCTTTCAATGCCTCCACTTGGACTACATCACTCTTCATTGGCAGCCTTCTATTTTTTCTTTTTTTCATATAATCAAATTTCTCTAATGTTATTTGAGCAATCCCCAACTTCTCACCTATGAAGTACGGATGCAGATACAAGACATGAGAGGATACAAATGCGACATGATACAAACACAATGATATGATAGTCTCATTAAAAAGCAAGACACGGATAGAATGAGGAATCAAAAATATATTCATGTATATTACATATATTGCATGTATGTACATATCTATAAAAATTAAAATATATGCATCCAGGTATAAATTTAAATAGCAATTGCTTGTCATGTTACTTGCATATATTATGGCTAACATATCCTGATAAAAAGTAATAACAAACAAGTACTTTTATGGATCTATCAAATATTCTATATTTCAATGTTATGTTATAAAATGACATTAAAAAATTGATAGTTATGCATAGACATTAACTTTTGACAAAATTAGACATGTATTCTGATTAAATCTCAATTCTTTTCATACAAGGAATACTATATTTTCTGTTCAAGAAGTGTCAGTCATGTGTCTCGGTCTGAGAAGTACTGGATATGTATTCGAACTAAAAAAAAATTAATAATAGTTTAGAATTATGGATATGTTTAGTAACGATCTGACACACATCCGAGAGTATCCCAGGAATATCAGTATGTAACATGGATATAAGATGTATCCTAGAAGTATTCATGCTTCATAACTTCTCTAACTGCTACTCATCTATCTCAATATCTGCATTTGAGCCACTGCTCATTACATTTAATCATACTACAATGACATAAATAAATATTAGTGAAGTGAATGGTGTAATTTTATATTATTTGTACTTAATAACTAGTACTTTTAAGTTTATAGTTGATTTATATTCTAAATGAAGAACCGTTTAACTTGAGAATGTGTGGTTCATTTCTTATGGAGAAATGAACTCTTTTAAAAAGTGACCATGTCATTGACTAACATAGGGTTGCTTTAATAAATATAAGAGTTTGTTACAAATGTCAAAATTGCATACAATCTTAGTCTAGCTAAATGTATGCTTCTAGTTGGAGCTTTTATCAAAATAAGATATTGGCTCAAAGTCAGTCTTCCATTAATGAAGGTTGCATTGTTGAAAGTAATTTTGGGCTTTATAAATGAAGAATTGGCTCAAAGTCAATTCCTAAAGATGCAATATCAATAATAATTTTGGGCCCGGTAAATGTAATACCATGCCATCTCATGTTATGGCCTGTATAATTACCCACAGAATATATTATAATGAATTGTGTTTAGTGATGAGAACAAAGAAAGATAAGTGCACAGGTGTTGGAATGTAAATTATATGTATCAAAATGTACGAACATGTAGATAGTGTTCTGTATTAATACCTTTCTCTAAAACGCAATCATAAAACTTTGAGCCAATTGCTCATATTTGTTGGCTGAATATGAGTGACTCCATTGTAAATTTTTGACATACTATTGTGGATTATAGCATTGTTTCTTTTACTCTTTGTTTGTTTGTTTGTTTTTTTTTTTTTTGGGAAATTTGCTTATTTCATTGTTTGCATCTATGTATATCTTTACTCCCTTTCAATAAAACAGTAATGATTTTTCTATCAGGAGCTTGGAATCTGATAAGATATACAAATGTAGAATCTGTACCCCAACATAAAAGGAAAGAACAAAGAAGAAAAGTGTTTCCATGGGATCCAAATTGACCCTGGGACAACCAAGAATGGAATATGAAGTCTCTACGAAATCTGAAAATGGGAGCCATATAATATCAGAACACATGAAAATTTTCCCTAGCTTGTCTTAAATGTTAATAGATGCATACTTCTACACTTCTGTCAAGTTTTAAATTACGAGGGTGGAATCGCTTCTCAAGATATTTTCTCATTTTTTACCATGAATGTCTGAATTCCTTGATGAACTCCAAACTCCTATATTGAATATAATTGAAAAGCTGATACTCCTAATAATGCAAAGTCACCGATTATTTATGCAGATGTTTCACTCATTGTCAAGAAAATATAAGAAAAAATGAAAATATGAAAGCATGAAACTCTTTGAAGTTGACAAGATTCTTGTTAGTAGAATAAGGAGAAGATAATAAAAAGTAAAAAAAGAAAAAGAAAAAATAAGAAACAAGAAAATTGAAGATTTAAGATTTGGTACCATTATCTTTGAATGCTCGAGGTTCTTGTGTTAAGTTTCAGTTTGGTCAATGATTACTGACAGTCAGTTACAGACATAAACAAGTTTCAAATAATCTCAAGGGAATATTCTCATGAACCAAGTTTCAAGGCTGCTACAGAACTTTAAAGGACAATATGAGGAGATTAGATTGTTCAGGAGGTACTGAGATTTAGGAATCAATATGTACCAAAACTTGGTTGAAAATTCCAAGTCTTCATGGGAACTTCAAGTTTCTTAAGAATTGAATAAGGCATCCAAGAGACTTTTAAGAGTTTGACAGTGAATTTATTACACATCTTTCACCTTCACATTGACCCTTTTCAATGGAGAAAAGGGCATGCTCCCAGAAGGGACAAGATAAAGGGCATGAAGTCACAAGTGAATGTATCCTGATGCTTTGAAGCATTGTAGAAAGTATATTTTCATGCCTTTTGCTAGAGCCAGCCAATGAACATAAAGAAAAAATTCCTAGATGAATGCAAATGTGACTGAAGGAAGTGAAACTTCTGCATCCTCGGAAAGGCTTACCTGTGCCCTTAAATTTAGGACCTCTTGGCTTAGACGTTCATTTTTACGCTTTGAATCATCAAGAATGAACCCAGATGTATGAGCAGTCACCGATGACGTTGGTGGTACAGACTGAGCTGAACTTGATTTTCCCGAAAGAGGAGACGTTGCACGAGAAGCTATTCTAGAACCAGGAACAGAAGCTGAAAAGAAATTCATTGAAGCTTCAACTAGAGAAGTTGCTTTTTTTGACGTCGAAATGCTCCCCCTCTTAATATTTCCATTCATGAGGGGGAACACATGGCTGTTATTTAGTTCTGCTTTCATGCAGCCATTTGAATTTCTGCCTTCAGGCAAAATGAATGGTTCAGCAGATGAGAGTCTGCAAAACTGTCCCTGTAATTGAGGACTCCTAGTCTCTTTTTCTACCACCTCATTGGACTTCTGATGTATATTTGCACTTCTGACTTTAGGATTTCGCGCAACAGAACCAGATTCCATGGCCTTCTTTAACTTTGTAAAACAATCATCACAGACACGATATGGCTTTGTCATACTTGGAGCCAGGGAAGCTTTTAGGGATTTTCTATTGCTGCATACTTTGCAAAAGACAAGCCCACAGTTGTAACAGTTATGACGTTTTCTTCTGAAATTAAATGGACTATGACAACCCGAGCACACAGAATTATCAACACTAGATAACCATTTATGGATACATATAACAGCAGTAAAATTGGAACCGCACACTACACTTTTTACTTGCTTATCTTTCAAAAAATGAACAAGGGTAGGTGTACTACGGTCATCGCAATCTCCATGGCCTAATTGCCCATTTATACCTTTTCCCCAAGTATAAACCTCTGTTTTTGAAGTCAAAACTGCAACATGATAGGAACCACATGCAATCTCTTCTACAAAACTGTCAGCAATTTTATCTTCAATGCAAGTGGGAATCCTTCCACTAGCAACAGGATTCCCCAACTGTCCATGAACAGTACTCCCCATTGTGTATACTCGTCCTGAGGTCGTAAGAGCAATAGTTAGGCTATTCCCACAGGCGACCTGACACACACTTGTATCAGTCAACGCAGCTACGCACTTGGGGACTAATCTAGGTTCTTTATCATCATGTCCGAGTTGGCCTTTATCGCCATCCCCCCAGGTGAACAGCTTTCCAGATGAAGAGTCATCAGAAGGTCCAGAGCTAGAAGATTCAATCATCATTTCAACAACTGCAGCAGTATGCCAAACACCACAAGCAACCCTCACTGTCCGTAGTCCTTTCAAAATTTTCACCTCTCTTGGAATACTGGTGCTACTATGATCTCCATGTCCTAGGGCACCAAAAGTTCCATCTCCAAATGTAAACAATTGCCCTGTGGATGTTACAACAGCTGTATGCCAAGGTCCACAAGAGATATATGATACATGCATACCCTCCATGAGGCCAGTGACTCTCTTAGGAATCCAATGACTGACTGCACTTCCATGCCCAAGCAAACCAGAGTTATGACTACCATCACCCCATGTATAAAGATCTCCAGAAAGTGTAACAGCACAGGTGTGATACTCCCCGCATGCTATAAGTTCAATGTTCACACCACTAAGAGTGTCAATAAGCTTCGGATAGGAAACATCCTCTTCTACTCCATGCCCAAGCCTACCCCCTGATTCCTCCCCCCAACTAAATATTTCCCCTTGTTTGGTGACTAATGCAGCATGCCTACCTCCACAGGCAATATTAAGAACATCAAGTACAACTGTTGACTCCAATGCCTTAGGCAAAACAGCATCTATCTTGGTGCTAGATGAACTACCAACTCTGTGAACACCACCACCCAGAACCCCTTCACCAATGCCTTCTCCCCAAATGAAAACATCACCTAAGGCATCAAAATCTTCACGAAAAGAGCCCTGACTTGATGAACTAACAACACTAGACAAACTAACTCGAAATGTCTCAGCTCCGGAACTTCGACCATTTGAGTTGTCAAAAACTGCAGATGATGGTGAACTGAGAGAATTGGTAACTGATTCAGCTCCAGTGTAACTTTTGGCTGCTGCAGTAACTGAAATTATGTCAGAGAATGCCTTCCCCAAACTACTGTGATGAAGAATCTCTGTTTGTTGAGTAACACCTTGATCCTGAAGTATTTAAGTATAAAGAAAAAGAAAAAATTACTAAAAGTGTTAAATGGATCACCCTAAATTCAAAAACTGCAGAAGAAATACTACCTCTTCACAGAATAAATTTCCCTTTAGGGGACTCCAACTTTGGAAATTCCAAAACTAACCCTCTACAAGTGTTGAGAGTTACTTTACTTGGGGAATTTTTCAAAATCTAAGACAGTCTTGAGAAGCTAGAAACCTTTATAATTGACTTTTCAAATGGGACAATCATTTTGGGACATCCTGAAAAGGAAAGATGGACACTTATTTTGGGATGGAGGGAGAAAGATACTGCTACTTACAAAGGTTGCAATTGACGAAGAGGTTTTGCGAGTTTGTGGACTATCTGATGATATACTGTCAGTTCTTGCTTCACTTCTCAACTTGTGGTAGCTACCACGTGAAATCAATGCCTTTAGACCAACAAACCAAACCTCAGCTTCATCTTTATCTTTACATATCTGTCCAGAGATAGGTAGTTATGTCAAAAAAGGAAGGCCACAATATTCACAATCGTGGAAAATTTAATCTTCTGTACTCGTACATACAGATATGTTGATTTATACAAAAATCAAGTCCAATAAACAAATAAAGGAAACAAACTTCTTGATGTGTTTAACATGTTCTTATGGAATTGATATTGAAGCAAGCATTTTGTGCAATAAAAGACAAGCATCAATGAAGCACTCACCAAATCCAAAGACCTATCATTGTATATGAGAGAAAACGACTGATATTCCTTCTCAGGCCGAGGATACCGCTGGAATATTGCCTGAAAAGAAAAAAACCACTTTCATATTAATCAGATGCTTAAAATTTCATCTTTATTTTGATAAATTTAGGAGGAAGAAAAAAAAAAACAATTATACCAAGGTTTGCATGCAAAACAAGCTAAATCTGAAGCAGAAGGGTGCAGAGTAGTTCGCTTTTGGGGGATCAACTTTTTGGCCCAGTTTTCAAAAACAAAGAAACCATTAAGATCAGTTTGCTTCTATAGAAAAATATGAGAGAAAATTCTTCTCTCATCGTTGTATTAAGACAAACAGGAATACAAGAATAAATAGGAGAGGATACCAACACAATTAGGTAACTCAACTCCTTGATTCTAGGAAGTAAAAACAAAAACTCCTTGATTCTAGAAGTGACTAAGCTATAAATCATAGAGATTTGGATACTAATTATCCTCCTCTCTTTATTTGGAAACTAACAAATAAAGAAATGCAATCCGAGATTTCCTTTGATTGCACATCCGAAATTCCACACTCCCCCTCAAGCTGGGTAGTAAATGTCCATCATTCCCAGCTTGGAAAGAAGAACCTCAAAGTGATATCAGTTGAGAGCCTTGGTGAGGATATTTGCGATTTGGAGACTTGAAGGAGTATAGATCATCTTGATGATTCCCTGATCGATCCTCTTTGATGAAGTGATGATCAATTTCAACGTGTTTAGTTCTGTCATGGAGAACCAGATTCTTCGCAATATTGATAGCAACCTAATTGTCACACAACATTTTTATTGAGCTTTCAGCAGGAGTTGTCAGTTCATCTAAGAGTCTTTTGAGCTACATTCCTTCACATATTCCGTGAGCCAAAATCCTGAATTCGGCCTTGGCACTACTTCGAGCAACTACTAAATACTTACTTCTCCATGAAACAAGGTTTCCCCACACATAGGAACAGTAGCTTGAGGTAGATCTTCGGTTAGTTAGGGATCCAACCCAGTTTGCATCTGAAAAGATTTTCATGCTATGGTTTGTCCCCTTTTTGAAGAACAACCCTTTCCCTCAAGTCTTTTTGAGATATTTGAGAATTCTGTAAACTATTTCAAGGTGTTCATTAGTAGGGTTGTTCATAAACTGACCAACCACACTAACAGAATAACTGATATGTCTTGTGTGGGACAGGTAAATCAGTTTACCTACTAGTCTTTAGTACCTCCCTTTGTTAACCTGAGTAGAGCTTCCCTTTAGGTCGAGTTTGTTAGAAGGGTTCATAGGTGTATTTGAAGGTTTACAACCGAGCATACCTGTTTCTTTGAGCAAATCAAGTGTATACTTTTGCTGAGAGACAGAAATGCCTTTGCTGGAACGAGCTACTTCCATGCCAAGAAAATATCTCAGTGCACCGTCCTTGATTTCAAATTCCTTTGCAAGATTAATCTTTAACCGTCTTATCTCTTCTTCATGATCTCCTGTCAAGATAATATCATCCACATATACAATGAGGATAGTAAGTTTTCCTTCAGGAGATTTCTTGATGAACATGGTGTGATCTGACTGGCCTTGAGTGTATCCATGCTTCTTGACTGCTATAGTAAATCTCTCAAACCACGCTCTTGGTGATTGTTTAAGGCCATAAAGAGATTTCCTTAGTCTGCAAACAAGGTTGGTATTGCTTGAGTCCTCAAAACCAGGAGGAATCTCCATGTAGACTTCATCTTTCAAGTCTCCATTAAGAAATGCATTCTTGACATCAAGTTGGTGTAGAGACGAATCCAAATTGGCTGCCAAGGATAAAAGTACCCGCACTGTATTTAGCTTGGCGACTAAGGCGAATGTTTCATGATAATCAATCCCGTAAGTTTCAATGAATCCCTTGGCTACAAGTCTCACCTTGTATCGATCAACACTTTCATCTGCCTCGTACTTAACATTGAATATCCACTTGCATCCCACATGTGGTTTGTCTTCGGAAAGTTCTGTGAGTTCTCAAGTACCATTCTTCTCAATAGCCCAAATTTCTTCATCAACTGCTTCCTTCCATTCAGGGTGCTTTAGAGCCTCTTGTACGCAACTTGGAACATCTATGCTGACAAATTTGAGGTAAAAGCACGGTAAGAGGGAGACAGTCTCTCATATGTCACAAAGTTTGAGATCAGGTGCCGAGTGCATGACCTAACACCTTTCCTTTGAGCAATAGGAATATCAAGATTATTACTAGGATAAGAATCTGTGTTACCTTGAGTAGGAATGACTGGATTTGGAGCAGACTGTCACGCCCCGCAGTTAGAAGCTATGCCACACAGTCGCCACGCGCGCGCGCAATAGAACGATGACATAAGAGTCTGCATGGAGGAAGCTTCCGGAACATTCTAGACTTTTCTACACAAGTGTGGATTCTTCCGGAATTCTCTAGAATTGTGTGGAACATTCTAGAATTGTGTGGAACTCTCTAGACTTGTGTGGAGTTCTCTAGTATTTCCTAGAACTTTCTAGATTTATATGAATTATTCTAGAATTGTATAGGACACTCTAGAATTGTATAGAAGTTTCTAGAGATGTCTAATATTGTAGAGATATTTCTATGGAGCTTTCTAGAAACATATTCTAGAATTCTCCTAACCATTAGATTGTTGACACTTGTACATATCCTAGCCATTCATTGTAAGGCCAAGTGCCTATATAAGGAGGTGGGAGTTCATTTGCTCCTCACCCAAGCTACCAAGCTTTGTAAGAGTACTCAAGTGCAATACAAGTTCTCTACATTCTCTCAAACTCTCTCTTGCTCACTTTGCCTAACTTCTCTTTCTTCATTTGTCTAGCCTTAGTCTTTACTAAGCTAGCAATTCGGATAGGCTGACTTAGCACTTCAAGGGCGCTTGAAAGTGTCTAAGGCCGCACGGGTGCTTAGGAAACTCTAAGTTCGTGACAAGACGCTTGGTTTTATTAAGGAAAAGTGAGCTAATCTACCTCCTTTTGAGCGGTGGTCTACTTTCTTGAATAAATAATCCCTTTAAATATCCTTAATTTTTCTTGTTGAGTCAAAACCTGAGGACTTTGTGGAGTGAGTTCAGAATGAACGGATGGTTCGGGTGTTGGCTCGATTAGAATAGGCACATTTGGAAGTGTGGTGGAGTTACCCAGAGGGGATGAACTTGAGTCAGTGGAAGGTACGGATGGGGTATCCACATCTTGCCAAAACTAATATTCTTCTAGCACTATGGAATTCTCGCCCTGAATATGAGTTTTGGAGTAGAAGGGCTGATTCTCAAAGGTGACATCCATTGAGTTGTAGAACTTTCGAGTTGTGGAAGAGTAACATTTGTAACCTTTTTGGCGAGGAGAGTATGAATAGAGATTTTATGGCTTTGGGATCTAGTTTGCTTCTCTGCTGTGGAGGTATGTGGACAAATGCTGAGCAACCGAAGACTTTTAGTAGCAAGGACGAGATGAGTCTGGATTGAGGATAGACTTGAGTGAGTACCTAGCACGGAGTTTGGAATTTCAAGACTCTTAAAGGCATAAGATTTATGAGATAGGCAGTAGTAAGGACAGCTTCTCCCCATAAATGTTTTGGGACATGACTTGTGAACAACATAGAACAAGTAACTTCAAACAGGTGTCAATTTTTCCTCTCAGGTATCCCATTTTGCTGTGGGGTGTTTATGTAAGAACTCTGATGAACTATCCCATGATCAAGGAGGTAATCCCCAAGAATAGAATGAAAGTAATCCTTGGCATTGCCCGTTAAGAAAATCTGAACATTGGCTAGGAATTGAGTTTGGATCATCGAGTGAAATTTTTTAAAGATTGGTCTTGCCTCAGATTTTTCTTTCATAAGGAATATCCAAGTAACTCTAGAATGATCATCAACAAAAGAGATAAACCATCGGGTTCCTATAATACTATTGACTCGAAAGGGTCCCCAAATATCACTATGTAATAACTGAGAATGGTTGTGATTCCTTGTGTGGTTGAATTGGATAAGTATTTCGAGTATGTTTGGACAATTGACAAATTTTACACTGGAAAGACTTTGAGTTTTTCCTAATAAATAAAGAAGGAAACAACTTTTCTAAGATACATGAAACTTGGGTGACATAATCGAAAATGCCACAACATAATTGCACTTTCATTATTAGAAACTGGAAAAGAATTGAAATTTATAACAAACTGACTCTCTGCACAATGAGCACTTCGAGATTGTTTTCTAAGTTAATTATCACTCTTGAGGAGGTAGAGCCCTTCACTTTCCTTAGCATTGCCAATCATCCTCCCCGAATCCAAGTCTTGAAATTCACAAGGAGTGGGAAAGAATTTAGCAACACAATTCATATCTCTAGTAATTTTGCTATGGATAAGAGGTTACAGGTCCGATTAGGAACCAATAACACAGAATTTAATACAAGGGTCTTTGAGATGCTTATTGACCCAAGACCAGTCACAGTGGATAGAGAACCATCTACTATTCTCACTTTGTATTTTCCAAAACACGAGTTACACTTTTGGAATAAGTAAGCATCCCTAGTCATGTGATCAGATGCTCCAGAGTCAATAATCCATGAAGTTAGATTCTCAGTTTTGGCTCTAAGAGCACTTAGGAATGTACCTTTTTGTGCTACTGAACCTGTGCTAATGATTGGTGTTGTCAAACTTGACTGAAGTTGGCTGAACATCTTCTGCAACATCTCAATATGTTCTTTGCTGAAGGGTGCAGCTTCGGTTGTTGGTTGGTCATCTATACTGGCTGCAAGACCATAGCCTTCTCTGTCCTGAGATGGTCTAATTGGTTTCAGTCGGCTGGCTTTCCATGAATTTTCCAGCATGTCTCTTTGGTATGTCCAAGCTTGCGACAGTGATCACACCAAGGCCTGCCTTTGCGGGTTCTACTGTCACTGGTGGGATTCATTCCACGAGTTGCAAGAGCCTAACTTTTTAGAATATTTGCAGTGTTTGGAGTGCTTTGATTTCCCATCATGATCTTCTTCCTGCTTTCTTCTCAACGCACCTTTGAGAAAGCTTCCCGGATTTAGGGCAAAGGACTCATCCCGAACACTCTCCCCCTGACGTCATCAAGGTTTTTGTTTAGACCAAGTAGGAATTTTGAGACTCTCTCATTCTCGACTATTTTTCTATATTTGGCTACGTTTCCAAGGCAATCCCAATCGAGTTCTTCGAAGACATCCAATTGTTGTCAAAAACGGGTAAGAGTGTTATAGTATTGTGTGACGAAGAGATCCCCTTGTCGCAAATCATGGAGGCTGCTTTTAATCTCTAGCAGTTCTGGCGTATTATCGTTGTCGGAGTACGTCTCCTTCGTTGCATCCCAAACTTCTTTTGCTGTTCCATAGAACATGAAATTCTGCCCAATTTCATTGTCCATGGTATTAATCAACCACGACATTACCATGTTATTTTCAAATCTCCAAGTTCAGAATTTTGGGTCTTCCTTTCGTGGGGTTACAGCAGCACCTGTCACGTAGTCGTCTTTTCCTTTCCCTGATATGAACATCATTACCGATTGAGCCCATTGAAGCTAATTATGTCTGTTCAGTTTGTGTCCAGTTATTGGAAATGTGAGACTTTCAAATCCGTCATGGCCATTGTGAGAAATCTGTTCAGGGCTGGAAGAGGCGTCGGAGGTGCTGCTCTTATCAGTGGTCATTCCGTATTTGACCATCATCAGAATTCTTGGAGGTTCAGAGGCTGCTCTGATATCATATAGAAAAATATGAGAGAAAATTCTTCTCACATCGTTGTATTAGGATAGACAAGAATGAATGAGAATACCAATACAATTAGGTAACTCAACTCCTTGATTCTAGGAAGTAAAAACAGAAACTCCTTGATTCTAGGAAGTGACTAAGCCAGAAATCATGGAGATGGCTAAGCCATAAATCAGGAAGATTTGGATACTAATTATCCCCCTCTCTTTATTTGGAAACTAAAAAATAAGGAAATGCAATTCGAGATTTCCTCTGATTGCACATTCGAAATTCCACAATTTCCTAATACAAAAACGTAAAAAACCAAACCAACGCAAACTGAAACATGATACATATATATGCCTTTATGTTTTTATATAATTGATTGGCAACATTAGTTACCATATGCTTGCACACATCAAATTAAGGCAAGGACTTTTTGGTCTAGGACTAGTTATAAATGTGTTGTGCTCTCTCTTATTGGGTACAAGGTAGTTGTTGTAACTCCATGGGAGAAATGGTTGACTTCTTAGGTTCCTTTGCCTTGTAATTGGTTCTTATTCAAGGGTTGCCCCTCCCTTCTTCTGGGTACTTTCTAATACAATCTTCACTTGTCAAAAAAAAAAGTTATAAATGTGTTGTGTTGTGTTGTGTTGTTTTTTTTTTTGGACCACATAAGGCTTGATTCTGGGATAGGTGTAATTACTATTGGGATATATTTTTAGAATTAAGCTTAATATGCAAAACCAAGTCAATATAAACCGTTCTTATATGGTTCAGATTAGTTCAGTTTCGGAACTTCTATCAGTTTGTTTTAGCTTTTGTTTCACCCTTTAAATGAATCAAACCAAACCCTGTACACCTCTGTATAGCAAGATTAGTAAAAACCTCCTAGATGGCACTCCTTTGGCCAAGCTATAGACCTGCCAAGGCTTTGGTGTAATAAAATCCTATCAGGCACCTTCAGAAGTTTCCATATTACATAATTAATCCACAGTACCACATAGGTTGTGATCCAAATTTTGAAAGAATACTGTGTGCAAGGAGTTTGAATATGGGAAGGTAACTCTCATAATAAAGTGAACGGGACTATTAAGAGGTCTTCTTCTGGTGGAGGTTAAGACAAGCTAGCCTGGAAAGGACCAGAGAGGAGACGGTGTTTGGAGATGAGAGTACTAAGAAGTCAGTTTGGCAGTAGAACACCAGTATAGACTTAACTTATCTGCCCAATCGCTCTTGGAGGATGAAACACTATAAAATGGCCATACTTCCACACTTAATCAGGATTTAACCATAAAATGTACTTGATGAATCACGTGTACATTCCCTCAGTAAACTAGTCAAGTTGCAATATGCAGCGCTTGCCTCGCATGTATTTTCATTCATGGGACACGTCATTTGTGGTCAAATTTTAACTTGTCTCTAACAAAAGCACCAAGACATTAAAAACCAAGCATTCCAAGTGGGATTATGATGTGAAATTCTTTGGTCATATCATAATTGCAGGGATCACAATGTGATGCATAGACCATATTGCTATTGCCAGATTAATGTTGTGCACTTACATTATGATGGCAGGCGGTGTAACATGATGGTAAGAAACCACATTGTGACTGCGTGGATCACAACATACTACATGAAGAGTAAAATGTGATTGTCGGTTACAACGCAAAGCAAACTTTATTTTGCAACCACTCACCAAGCTAAAAGAGCTCCCTCAGCTACTACTCTTAACCCATGTAGGTGTCTTGAAGCACTTGAATGTTATTTTGTGGGGCTAACTGGCTAAGAACTTCCTCATGTAGCATGGAGCATTGGTCACATATTCCTCTATATTCCATATGGGAAAGGTCATTCTTTGTGGATTTATGAGATTAACATGTATTGTTATTCCTACACAGACTCTTCAATATCATGTTAACCTGCTATTGAGGTTATAAGGCTACATGTATCGAACTTTAAGCAGCCCACATGGCTTCTGAGAATTTCATATCTACAAACACCTTTGAGTAATAAACTCCAAAATCACTGCTCAATGCACTAAACATTTAATAAATTGTAAGCTCAGTCAGTTCAACGCCTAATATTGTGGAAATTCATGATCTACATTAGTGTGCATACACGTATCAAGATTTTTACTGCTACTCCATCAATCATTTGTTGAAATTGTTTCTTTATTTATTTTTCTTTGCACACTCTTATTTATTTATTTATTGTTTTTTTTCTTATAAGCTTCTTTGCACACCCTTATGGTCCAGATCTAACTGTAAATGTTCTGAAGTGTTCTTAGAGAATATAAATTGTGCTACATTAAATAAGTCACATAAACAGTGCAAACAAATAAGCATTTGTTTCCAGATTTTTCAAGTGTGGTATTTCTACAAAAAAAATCATTTATAGCACATGACTACACAAGAGGGTATCTTTTAGAGATTAGCAATTTAAAGGCCATCATCACCATCAAATTGCTAAGCAAGTATTTTAAAAATGAAAATAGATAGATTTTCAAAATGAAGATGAATTTCTTTGTAGATCCTGGAAGAAATATAGTAATTGCGCTCCATCAATAAGCGTATGTTCGAAGAAGAAAATGTGAAATAAGTCAAGTAAGCCCCAGTAATGAACAGCAGGACATCCCACCAATGTCACATGATAGAGGACTAATCCCTCCATCAGGGACAGAGCTAGTAAGGGTAGTTTCCCCCCACTCAATTTTATTTTTTTATTTTTATTATTACGATTTTGTGTACATCCTTTGGTATTTCTAGAACACCCCCTTAAAATTCACAAAACTTTTTTGTTCTAACATTATCTCTCCTTTTCTTTTTTAATCTTTTTTTTTTGACAAGATTGTATTAGAAAGCGCTTTTCTTTTTGAATCTTTCTCTCCTCTTTCATGGAGTGTTGCTCTCAATCTCTTTCTCCCTCGATTCTACAACTCTCCCCCTAGTCAAAGCTCTCTCCCATTGAGCAGGTCTTTCTCTTTGAGACTCTCAATCTCCCTCCAAGAAAGAAGCACGGAGAGGAAGGGTTCTAAAAACCCTCTGTCAATCAATTTCTCAATCATTAGGTAATATGTGAGAACCATAATTTTTTTTTTCTAAACTGATGCAGGACGAACAAAGAATGAGATGAGAAGACAAAAGAAAGAGATGCACAAAGTCAGGATAGGGTGAACTAACAAGAAGTGGATGGACTTTTTTGTTTTTTGATAAGTAAGATAACAAGTAGATGGACTTTTACAAGAAAGGATTCATTTGAGATAGTCTTATAGTGATAGGCTTCATGGATCAACCACTTTCATTGTGTCAGATTAGGATGTCATGTGGTAAGCTACTTTGGAAGCAAGTTTGGAAACTTTTAGGGCCGTGATGATTCTACAATCAATATGTTCTGATACCAATTAATGGTTCATGAGATCGTTACCCTAGGCTCTGGTTTAAATTTCTGTTTATATCAGTTAATTTTCAACTTGCATTTATTATGTTCACAATCATGCATCAATAGAAAATAAAGTAGAGGAAAGACACAATTTTTTATGCAGAAAATCCAACCTGGAAAGACCATGGGACCTCAGCACAATCCATTATATAAGAAAGAAATTAAAACCAGATTGACAGTTCTCCCACCCTAGACCCCTAGCCATCTCCTAACACAAACTGAGGCCTAACTCTCCACTCAAGTCTTTTAGCCATCTGCTCGTTAACAGCTTTGCTCCTCACAAATTTGTTTCTCTAGTGATTGTCCACTCTTCTGCTTTGAAATCTAATTGGTTGATTTGAATTGTATCGATGAATCCTCCTTGATGAATACTCAATCACATATAACAGTGCCCAAGGAAACCCTAGATGGAGTAATTGGAAATTCTATTCTCTCTCAAGGATTTTCTCTCTCTAGATGAGTAGAGGCTTCAAAAACATACCTAGACTGACTATAACCTCATATTTAGAGCCAATATAGGTAGCCCGTACTTGGTAAATTAAATCCTTGTAATATTCTATTTTGAGAGAGTTTGCAAAAATATAAGTCCAAAGGGCTTGATCAATTGACCATTCGATCAACACCGTCATGAGTTACTTCAATCAATCGACAATCTCAGTAATTCAACCCTGCAATTCAGACTATCCCTTCATCAATCGATGCTCTATTGAACTTGCTCAATTGATCAACCCATTGATCGTATCACTCTACAATTCAATTCAATTCAAAATACAATTTTAATTTTTTTTTAAAATCCTTTAGCTTTCAAAAGCCATCTTTCAAAAACATATTTAAAATAAAAACTTTGAGCCTCTCCAAGATCAATCTTAGTCATTTAGAGTCTTTCTAAGGTCAATTTACCTGTGCATTAGATAATTAAAAAGAAATTCTGAAATATGTTCCAGTTACTATACTGAATTAATTCCTTAGGATCAATACATAAAGAATTCCATATATAGGGAATTTATTAGAGGGAATAGTCAGTTCTGAGTTCTGACAGTATCTGATTTCGAATTAATTGGTCACTTGATTGGGTTGGTGAGATTTTGCAAAATTGATTCAATCAAGCATACATAGTTAATGAAACAAATATAAACCAAGTTTTGATCCATCAAAGTTAACATCTCAACAGTATCACCAGGCATACACTTGTTTTTATGGTAATCAACAAAAAAATCAACCACCAGGACTTTAGATTACTTGTGCGATAAAAAAAGGCCCCAATGTGATGGCTATTCCTCAAAGAAAAACTTTGGAAGTTAATTTTGTTAATCAATCATTTAAAAAGGTGAAATTGATGACAACATGCTTCATATATAAAGTTCCTTGGAACCATAGAAACCTATATTGCTAATGCAGGAGACCAGGTCTATGGTTAACTGCAATGCTAATATCTTTCTACAAATAAAGAACTCCAAAAAACAAGATTTTAATCAGTAAATGTTATGCTCATGAATAAAAGAGCCATACCAACAGAATACCAAGCAGACAATTGGGTAGAAATTTATCTAATGATATATATATATATATAAACATCTAATCTAAGTGAGAAGTAGAAGAGTGGAAACTGTCTCAGGACATCCATTTCGAAAGGAAAAACAAAAAACAGGAAGTGAGATGGTACTTGTGGTTTCGGTTTAAATTAAAAATCGAAGGTAAACATAAGTACGAGAAGGATTAATATCACGTGTATACGCATTGTATTGCAAATAAGAATAATTGACGGTTAATTTTTTCTCTTGTCTTATTTTTCACATAGGATCTCCATATCATTAAAGGCCCTCAGCCTGTACTTTCACTTGTTCCTGTTCTGCTTCCCACCAGAAGAAAAACAAAGAATATGGTGGGGGCAAAGAGATCACCCAATTTGTATGAACATCTACTATAAAAGAAAGTGAAACAGTTCATCAAACTTACAGTACGCTGTCCAGGGATTATCCTTGAAACATGACGTAGTTCAAGCTGTTTCTCTTCTTTGCCATAGTACCATATCAACATAGACTCATCCTGATACATAATCAGAAGAACCTGAGTAAATGAAAGGCAGAAAAAATAATGATGATATTTTATTTGTTTTAGTTTTTTTTTTTTTCCCTTTTTTGGAATTCTAGTAGGAATAGTAAATACTTTAAGGAGCAAGATACTTTTTAGACTTAGGATTACATATTTAAGGAAATGAAGTTTCATGGCCTGGTCAATCTCAAACCTGAAGAAATGTAGGACATGTAACTGACCAGACTTGATCAGCTAAACTTCAATTTTTTTCCTCATGATTGAATCTGAAACTAAATTATGGACACTTCACCACTAGGAATGCCAAAAACAAATTAGGCCCTGGATGAGATTTCAGCTTCACTAGCTCATCATTAAAAAAGACCATATAAAGAATGTTGTCACTTGTCATCGTACTAAATAAATTATAATGTATTAATGTGAGACAAGATGACTTGAACAACGGGTAAATTCAGAGATAGAGCATGTGTAGAAGGTTTGAGGTATAAATAGTCTATAGACTATAAAGCAACTTCTGTATTCTGTAATGGATTGTTGACATTCTCTTTTTCCTCTCTGTCCTTGCTACCTCCAAGCTCGCTTCAACCAACTTAATATTTACATTTGCTTGCTTCAAAGTGTGTAGCATCTTCGTGATGTATCAAAGGTCAGCTTTTGAAATGGATTCTTGACCAAACGGACCAAAACGAAAATAGCTTGAACAAGTGATTCTACAGACTATGGTTGAATATTGAAGATCGATCCTCTAGATTCTTGAAGTTTTCACAGTGAAGCCTATTGACCTCCTCAAGGATCTCTAAGTATTCTCACCTTAATATTTCATTTTGCAGAAGAGTCCATGCAGAATGAGGATCTGAAACATCCAATTTAGGAATATTGCTAGAAGATTTCACTTGAACACCCCTCTCTAGAACTTTCTGGCCATGTATGGAGGAATCTTCAGCTCGAGCCACAAACTCGTCTTTATCAACACATTTCCCTTGGATCTTAAAAGAGGCTACCTAAGCAAGTCTCAATGAATCTTGAATGGGGCATCCTCCAGAGTATTCTGACATAATATTGTGATAAGTGACAACAAACTTTAAACAACTCAATAAATTTTCTACTTGTCTAACCTGGCCCACTAATACAATCCTCCTCTAATATAGGTTGTATGCGGTAACAAAAAGGAGTGAGGTATCCCTCCATCTTATTATTACTGCTCTGCAAACAGCAAACCTTGATAGTAACTTTGACCCTTTGTAGTTTTAGGGTTGCTAGAATTGAATTTTTGAGCAAGGGAAGAACTGGGCTACTAAATGGCCCTTGACCTAAAAAACTAAATATAGCATAAATTAATTTAAGTTAAAAGCAAAATTAAACTAAAGGAAGCATAAAATATACAGAACACAAACTAAAAACTTGACTCTAAAAAGTTCCAAGTGGCCCTACCTTAAAACTAAACTAATTTCCATAATTTTTCTCATGTTTGTGTTTGCATTCCTGTGAGCTCTCGTAGGTTCCATCATAAAGCTGTATATGGCGTAAGGATTAATTGGGGCAAGAGTGACCGTATAATGATTTAGAAGGTATTGGAAGTTGAAGCCTTGGCAAAAACTTGGGTTGCAAAGTTGGATTCTTGCCCAAGGCATAGTTGGGGCTTCTCTTGCATTCTATGTGGGATGCTGTTTTAGAATGGTTTTCGGAAAGAGGCTAGCGGGGTGGAAGCAGCAGTATTTGTCTAATTGAAATAAACATATGGCTATTAAAAGTACTCTCTCTAAAATCTATTTACCTAATTCTTTACAATCCTTAAGTCAGTAATAAAGAGACTTAATAAGCTTCAGAATGATTTCTTGTAGGAAGGAATGCAGGATGAATTCATATTTGGTTAGTGAGAATGTGGTGTGTTCTCCTGTGAAGGGAGGATTGAGTATAAAGAAGTTGGGGCCTCTTAGTTAAGCTTTGATGGGAAAGTGGTTATGCAAGTAGGAAGTGGAAAGTAAAGGTTTATGTAGGAGAGTTGTGAACGGAAAATATAGAGTAATTAATGACCAATTACTGCATGTGGGTAGGAGAGTTGTGAACAGAAAATATAGAGTAATTAATGACCAATTACTGCATGCAGGTAGGAGAGTTGTGAAAGGAAAATATAGAGTAATTAATGACCAATTACTGCATGCGGGATAGCTAATAGTTGTAAAATCTCCTGTTAGTTATGATTAGGGTACCTTGGGAGAAGCTAGTTTTCATTAGGGAATTATTGCATAGATGGTGCCATGGTTCTAAGTCACAGATGCAACTGCAGATGCAAACACTATCGCGGTGCAATGGTTGTCACATAATGTTATTGAAACTGCAGACATGAAATTTTACTGACCTTGACTGAGGGTTAGGAACTCAGAAGAGACTCGGACGAAACTCTAGCAAATCGCTAGGGACTCGGCCAAGTCTGATGTGATTCTAATTCCCACCGATATATCCGCGAGTATCGCACTCAGACTCAACCGAGTCAATTACGACTCGGCCAATATACAAAGACTCGGCTTAAGCAGAACCATGGCTAGAGCTCAAATTGTGGTAGGATGGTGAGAAAGGCTTAGGAGGCCACTCCATTATGCTTGATATGGGGCATTTAGAGGGAGTGAAATAAGTGAGGTTTTGAGAAGTGGAGCTCCCTATCCACAAGTTCAAGAGTCATATGTTGAGCACTTTACTTTTTCCATTTTTTTGGCTATCTGTGTGCTCCAATTTTATTTTATAATCTTTTGTAGAGTTCTGGGTGGGCATGTGTATACTCTTGTACTTCACGTTTACTTAGGATGTTCCCCGTTTTCTTGATGCCTTTTCTTGCTTCTCAAATAATAAAAAAGTTGTGCTTTATTGTTTTGACATGTAGCCCATTTTGGTCAAGGATTCAAGTTTGGAAACCTCCCATAATGGTTTGTCAAACATAATTTTAGTGATCATTTATCTGAAACACGGATCAATATGACATTGGAATTTTCTGTGATCAAGAAAGCAGTGTCACTCTAGCTTTTAAAAGACATTGTGATTGAGCCAAAACCAACATTTAACGAATTGTAGTACATTTCTCTCGAATGAAGAAAAAAGAGGAAGATGATCATCCTAAAAGTTCTCACTAGAGGTTTCTTCTGTCATGGAATGGTCTAGTGTAATTATTGCAGAGTGTAAAACTTTTGGGAGAAGGCTTAACCTTCTCTGTTCCATATTGATATAGTAACATACACACGAAGGAAGGGATGGACTGTTTGTGGAGGTGAAATATTATTAAAATGGATAGAATGCAACTTACACTGGAAAGTCGAAATGGGCAGAACTTTGGCTTCCCTCTTCGTCCATATTTCAGTAAATATGCCCCCTTCTTGAGCACGGTAATGGCCTGTGAATGAGATTAAAGAGAGAAGAAATACAGTCTAAAATAATCAATTATGGTGAAAATATCTTTCTAGGCTGCATATGTCTCAGTCCAGAGGTACTGGTGTACTAAAAAGGAATCCAGTGCCTTGTCATTCAACAATTTAGCAACATCATTTCCTAGTGCCTGCTAAAACTGAATGATTCATACATACACATATTTGTAATTGTATGCACAAATACAAATACATACTCACATGCAGAAAAGAAAGAAAGATACCTGGTCAATGTCTCTTTCGGCGAGACCAACCCTCTGGGGATCAGCCATTCAAGTTGCAATATCAGGTGTAGTCCAGTTGAAGAACAAAAATCCATTTGAACAAGCCAGTGTCCAACCCTCCTGCCCCATGTAGCAAACAGAATTCCAAACTCCACACACAAAAATGTGAAGTTCAGCTTGAAAAATCCAATTGGTTCACCTACCCCATTGTTTATTGATCAAAATTCCCAGCTCATGAACTCCGTCAAGAAAGCCCTAAAATTCAAAATTCCACAATACCATACCTCAGAATATCACACACATAGACTCATCCAATCAATGTACAACTCTGGAGCAGCTCCAAACCACTTCTCCAGATTCACATAAACCCTAGAAATTCATATACACATGTTCCAAGCTTCCAAGTTCCCAAATCTTGCATATATAAACGTCATATAACCGTCACAAATCCATATACAAAGACGTATTAGGGAAATGCAGATTGTCATTACCTACATTTGTCAAAATGTGGGCGTTGTGGACGGAATCTGAGGTCGTTTCTTAAGCTCCAAGAATGAAAATTGAAGAACTCCAAGCGATTCGATTCAGATAGATTATGAGATGTTGATGATTAGGGTTTGTGATTGCAATGTTCTTGAAAATGGTGGAAATGGGAATTCGGAAGCGTTGTTTGTACTTTGTTGCGAGGAGGAGGATTCAGGAATGGCGTGCGTCCCACAACCAGCAACTCTGTCTTTCTCTCTCTAGCTTAACTGTTTCTCTCTCTTTCTCTCTCTATATTTCTTGCGTTCCTTTTATTCCGGTATGTGCCACGTCGGCAACTGAAAAATCGTTTGCTTTGATTCTTATATCTGGAATTTGACGTGATGGGGATGGCCGGTTTTGTCTTTTTCTCTCTTTTGGAATTTTACATGCGAGTAAATCCAAATTTTATTTACCTTTTTTCTTCATTTTTTTAATTTATGAAAAAACAGGTTTTTTTTTTTTTGGATTCTTTCAAAGGGACATACTTTACTTTGTAAGTTTCACGGTAAGAGTTTCGCTAGATATATTTTAATAAATTTGAATTCTCTTCTGTGTGTCGGTTTCGTTACACGCATAAAAGATGTTTAATGTCTCAAGATGAGATAGCATACCATAAGACATGTTTAATTAAAATTTTATATTTTATGATCAAATCAACACAAATACGACACATTTAATTAAATAGGTCTAATTGAATTATAAACGAATTGATGAATCAAATTTTAAACATTTACTTAACGTGTTAATTCGAGTCGATACGATAACACGATTAAATCAAACTCACTTATTTTGTGTAGTGTTAGTGTGTCGTGTCAAATATTATCACCTCTACGATAGGATAATCTTTAATACTCTCTTTTGTGCAATGGATCGTCTAATAGAAAGGAGAAAATCGAGTCATGTTTTTCAAAACAAGTAATGTATATTACATTCTAATGTATTTGTTAAATATAATGGTATGTTGAATTGATACAAAAGGAACAGTACATAAGGCTCTATATATAGGCTAACTGCTAAGGTTAAATAAGGAGAGTAGTAGGTGATGCTATACAAGGTAAGAGGTAGGTGAAATATTTTTAACTCTAACGTCTATCTAAGTTAATACACATGTGTAGAATATGAGTATATATAGTACAATAGTAGGTGGGGGTAGATGGAAGTAAACTAGTAGTATAAGGTGCATTCTGTACAGCTGTGAGTACAACTCATAATCTAACATTCCTCCACAAACTCAATGTGGATTATAGAAAATCATCTTGAGTTTAGAGACAAGATCATGAAAGCGGCCTGTTGGAAGAGATTTTGTGAATATGTCAACTATCTGATCATGAGAAGTAACGGACTGCAACTGTAAGACATTCTGAAGAAGATGATGACGAACAAAGTGACAATCAATCAATCTCAATGTATTTAGTGTGTTCATGAAAAATGTCATTATGTGTTATCTGAATTGCACTTCTATTGTCACAATAGATAGGAGTAGGAGTTGTAAATGAAACTCCTATGTTATGAAAGAGCCAACGCAACCATAAAAGTTCAGATGTAGTATCAGCAAGTGCCCTGTATTCAGCTTATGTACTAGATCGAGCAACCACAGTTTGCTTCTTGCTACACCAAGAGATGAGTGAATCACCAAGAAATAAGCAAAATTCTGTAGTGGAACGACGATCTGTGAGATCTTCTACCCAATCTGCATCAATGTAAGCACGGAGAACAAGTGGTGATTGAGAAGAGAAATGAAGTCCATGAAACATGGTACCCTTGAGATAGTGAAGGATGAGAAGAACTACTGCAAAATGAGTGGATCTTGGTGCAGTCATGAACTGACTAACTATATGAACGGCATGAGAGATGTCTGGACGAGTGACAATGAGGTATACTAGACTACCAACCAACTGTCGATACAATGTGCCATCACGAAGAGGCTCACCATCATGTAGAGTGAGTCTCGTGTTGGCCTCGAGCGGTGTGTTTGCAATCTTATAGTCAGTTATCCCAGCTTTTGAAAGGAGATCGGAGTTATACTTTGCATGAGTAAGATAATACCCGTCGGTAGCTGTAATGATCTCGAGGCTAAGGAAATAGCTGAGTGATCCAAGGTCTTTTATCTCAAATTAATGACTAAGAAACTGTTTAAGCTCGTGAATACCTTGCAAGTCATCTCCAGTGATAATCATATCATCAACATGAAGTAGGAGAAGGATGATACCATGGTCAGTACGTCGAATGAACAAGACAGAATCATAGGAGCTAGCAGAGTAGTCACGATGAAAGATAGTGGAGCTGAACTTGGCAAACCAACCACGAGGTGCTTGTTTAAGTCCATATAATGCACGTTGAAGTAAACACACCTGATTGGAAGAATGAGGAAAACCAGGAGGAGGCTGTATGTAAACTTCCTCATGCAAATCATCATTGAGAAATGCATTTTTCACGTCCATCTAAAAAATATTCCAGTGACGAGAGGTAGCTACGACAATAAGACTGCGAATAGATGAAAGACGAGCAACTGGAGCAAATGGCTCTTTGTAGTCTTTGCTATATTCTTATGTGAACCCTTTCACTACAAGGTGAGCCTTGTAGCGTTCAACAGGACTATCAGAGTGAGACTTAATCTTGTATACCCACTTACATCCTATAGTAGATTTTCTAGGAAGCAAATTAACCAGATCCCATGTTTGTGTTTTCGTAAGTACATCTAGCTCTTTTTTCATTGCTTGCTGCCACAAGGAATTAGAGGATACCTCACAAAAGGTGTGAGGCTCATGTAGAGTTGCAAGTGCTTGATAACAATGAAAATTACTAAGATGTGAATGTAGAGCTCTTACCCAATTGGAACGACGAAGATTGAAAGCAGTTGTATTGTCAGGTACTTCAGATGGGCCAGATGACTAGGACTCGATCGCAGGAGGATCGAATGCTTCTGATAATTTTATAGGATGAGAATCAGGGAAAAGATCTGCAGAAAATGATAATGTAAAAATAGAAAATGTATGGTCAGGAACATTAAATGTTGACACAGTATGAAATATCTCGTATTCCCAGAAAATAATATGACAAGAGACCCTAAGTTGTTTAGAATTAGGTCATAACATTGATATTCCTTTTGTTTAAGTCTATACCCAAGAAAGGAATAAAATTGAGAGTGTGGTTGTAGTTTAGTGCGCTCATGAGGTTGGAGTAGAACAAAACAAGTACACCCAAAGACTTTAAGGTGACTATAATCAGGAGGCTTATCATAAAGACATTTAAAATGTGTTTGGTTAGGTAAGAGGGGTGAGGGAACTCAATTGATTGTATAAACAGAAATGAGTGCAGCTTCACCCTATAAGGAGGAAGGAACAGAAACAGAAAGGAACAAGTGAGTGAACTGAGTCTAGGATATGTCAAAGTTTGCATTCAGCTCAACCATTCTGTTGTGATGTGCCTGAACAGGAAGTATGAAAAACAGTGTCATAATGTTTTATAATTTGCTGAAAGTCATTTTGTCGATATTCAGAAGCTTTGTTAGAACAAAAAATTTTGATATTTTTGAAAAACTGAGTTGCAATCATTATAGCAAAACCTCAAAAAATATTTAGCAATTTAGAACGAATTTTCATTTAGAATATTCATGTGAATCATGAGAAATCATTAAGAAATATGACAAAGTATCGTGATCCCTCAATAGTAGGCACATGTGAGGGCCTCAAACATCAGAGTGAATAAGATCAAATGGAGCAGAAGTAAAAGACTCACTTTTATTAAATGATAAAGCAGACTATTTGCCTAATTGATAATAAACACAATCAAAAGACTCAACATTTACTTGTCTTAATAAACCTTGAGTTGCTAAGATTTTGACACGAGATAAAAAGCATAACCTATCGAGAATGCTATAGTTCAAAAGAAGGGGATGTGAGTTGTGTAGAAGCAGTAGAGATAGAATGAGTAGGTAGATGAAGAGAGGAAAGTTTGAACAATCGTCTTGTCTTATGGCCTATTCCAATGATCTGACATGTCTGAGGCTTTTGTACAACACAACCATTAGAAGAAAATGTTATCTTCAAGCCTAGCTTAGTTAGTTGGCCAACATATAATAGATTAAGAGAAAGGTTTGGTATAAGATAAACATCAAGAACAGTTAATTTGTGAATAAGAAACAGTTCCAATATAACTAATGGCTATGGTGGATCCACCAGCAGTATATAAAGCAGGTGAGTGAGAAGTAGGGGTTTGAGTGGTGAGAAAAGTAGAGTCTGGTGTTATGTGATTACAAGAAGCAGAATCAAAATACAAAAAGGAATGTTTACCTGGTGTGACAAAAAGAGTAGATGAAGATACACCTTGATATTAAGACAAAACCTGGTTGAGAAGTGCCTTAAGGTCAGTTGTAGAGAATACAGATGGAGAAGATGTCGACTCATTAGAAGTGCTAGTGACTGGTGTTGGGACTAGTACTGGTGATGACATAGTATCAGTACTAGCAACAACTGCAGTAGACAGAGTGAGTCTAGCATGAGTGCAACACTAATCAATAGAGTGTCTCTTAATTGGACAAAATGTACAATAAAGAGAGGCATCATATTTTGATTTTCAAGAGTTACTTGATTAGTTTTTATGTCCGTTATAACGGGAATGTGATGCAAAGCGATCAGGTCCAGACTGGGAAGACACTGACTGAGGAGCTGATGATGGCTAGCTAAAACACTTTACCTGTTCTGAGAACGGAGAGTCTGTAGGCGAGTTTCCTCTCGAACAAGCTTATTGAGAGCTTGATTAAGTGAGGGCAAATGAAAGTGATGAAGAAGCTGATTGCATACAGACTCAAATTCTCTATGAAGACTTATCAGAAACTGATGAAATCGAAGCTGATTGCGATACTCAAAAACTTTCTTAGCCTCAAAAAGATCTTCCCATGATGGTTCTGAAAAAGCCAGTTGATCCCAAAGAACCTTCATACGAGCAAAGAGTTTATTAATATGCTGACCTAATTTTTGCTTGAGATTTTAGAGTTGGACCATAAGTTGATGTTGGTGAGAACCATTAGATCCGAAGTATCGAAAAATAAGCATGTCTCAGACTTTTTAAGCAATGTCGTAACTCCCAAATTCTATAGTAATTGTGAGATTAGCTGTGTTGTGTAACCATGAGATGATCTTATGATTATTGTTATCCCAATCCTCAACACGAGTGATAAAGGCATCTGCAACTTTATCTTTGCTTTGCGGAGAAAATTGCGCATAGATTGACTCCAAAAGGAGAAATTGTCCCTATCAAAAATAACTTGAATATGGTGTGTAACCTCGATTTGTGTCATATATGTTATTTAGAGATCTCAAATGGAAAAATGGACTAAAAATCTGAAATCATCACGAAAAACTGGATGGGAAACACCTTTTTAGTGATCTAACGTGGCAGATTGTACTATATGGCAGATGATGTGGCGACAAGTCAACAGATTGGTATTGACATGGAAAAAATGTTAACGTGGCCAAAATACATGTTATAAGATGACATGGCAAATGCTGACGTGTATAGTGGCATGGTTGTACGCTATCATGGTTGCTGACGTGTTAATGACTCAGCTAATGACGTGGAGGAACAATGGTGTAGTCACGTGGAATGTGCTGGTGGTGCGTGAACGCGTGAAAAAATTTCCAGAATCTTTTGGTGGTGCAGGAGGGCGCGTGGGATCAGTTTTCACGATGGTTCCAACGGTGTTAAGATGGCCTTTTTGAGTTCTTTCAAGAGATGTGTTTAAAAACTCGAACAAAAACTCATAAGACTAGATCCTAAGATCAAGCAGCGGAGGTTGAAGGCCAAATTATTTTTAAGTTCTTTCAAGAGATGTGTTTAAAAATTCGAACAAAAACTCGTAAGACTAGATCCTAAGATCAAGCAGCGGAGGTTAAAGGCCAAATTAATGGTGGAATGGAAAGGTCAAAAAAGAAAATGAAAGAAAATTTAAAATAGTAGCTCTGATACCATGTTAAATGTAATGGTATATTGAATTGATACAAAATGAAAAATACATAAGGCCCTATGTAGGCTAGCTGCTAAGGTTGAACAAGTAGAGTAATAGGTGAGGCTATACAAGGTAAGGGGTAGGTGAAATGTATCTAGCCCTAACGTCTGTCTAGGTTAATACATAGGTGCATAATATGAGTATATACAGTACAATTGTAGGTGTGGTAGGTGGAAGTACACTAATAGTACAAGGTACATTCTGTATAACTGTGAGTACAACTTATAATCTAATAATATCTAACCACCTTAGTCTCTCTCTCTTTTTTCTTTTTTGGTTTAGTTATTAGTCTTTTATTGGACAGGGTCAAATTCCTTTAACTCATTTTCGAGTAAAAATCCTCTCTATTTAGTATTTCTTACAATCTCTCTAGTGGGCAACGTTTGTAATTATGAGTGGTAACACACGTTACTAAAATGGGTGATACAATGTTATCCAATGTCACCCATTTTAGTAACGTGAGTTACTAGTAATTGGTGTCACCCATTGTAATAGTGCCCGTCACCACTGGTTGTAACAAACATCGTCACTGAAAAGATTAGAGAGAAACTCTCACTAGAGAGAATAATGATCCTTCATTTTCTTTCGTTATATATGAACTTT
This sequence comes from Cornus controversa, assembly GCA_026545225.1. Classification (NCBI taxonomy): domain Eukaryota; kingdom Viridiplantae; phylum Streptophyta; class Magnoliopsida; order Cornales; family Cornaceae; genus Cornus; species Cornus controversa. Next base: position 48,975,206 of record CM048848.1, read on the forward strand.
TTAGCCACCCTCATTTTTAGGTTGGGAGCTCAACTTTTAAGACCCATTTTAGGCAGAGGGACTAAAACTATCCTCATAACAACCAACCATAAGTATTGCCTGCAAGACTTCATGCACGTTATGCTTAATGTTTGTAAATTCTAATGTGATCACATGAAATGTTTGTTTTTTCTTGCTACAAAAACTAGCCTTGTATAGCTCTCCTAATTAACCTTCTAATGAGAGCAAAAGAAATGGTTTTTTTTTTCTTTTGCAAAGTTTTGGTGTTTAAGCCTTAGGTGAGAATTGGAGGAAATTAATCTCATTATCATATTTTCTTGCAGAGAATGGGTTTAATTTCCTCCAAGATCTTTTTTTTTAGGCCCTTTAAAAATATAACTTGTGTAAGTTAGTTTATGTGTCTAGATGGTATGATATTTCCTCTTCAAATGGGAGTTGAGGCCAATATTATAGTTTTTTTTAAAAATGCCTAAATCAGTGTGTGTAGTATTACTCTTTGAAAGAGTTTAATACACAAAACATGGCATATTAGGTCCTAGTACCAAACAAACTAGAAAGTAAATTTTAATATTTACCTTTTTTTTTTTTTCAAATTTTAATATATACCAATTGCCTACTTGAAAGTTATGAACATGTATAGGCTTTTCAAAAGGTTGAGTCCAGTTCAAGAGAAAAGCTTAAAAAATATTAGATGGTCTAATGAGAGCCAAACCCTTCCCTATTTTTGTAATACCCCGCTCCAACACATGGTATGATATTGTCCTCTTTGGGCCCAAGCCCGCACGGTTTTGCTATTGGGTTTACCCCAAAAGGCCTCATACCATTTGAAGAGAACATACTACATATAAGCACATCCCCTTTTTCACACCCAGGCGATGTGGGATTGAGCACCCTGCACCATGTCAGTGTGGTAGCTCAGCCTAGTGTCTGTCTTCGCACCCGCTCACTCACACCCGTCCACAAGGGTTACTACAATCCACCCCCCTACGAGGCCCGACGTCCTCGTCGGCACACTTCTTCCGGCTGGGTTCAGGCTCTGATACCAATTGTAATACCCCGCTCCAACACATGGTATGATATTGTCCGCTTTGGGCCCAAGCCCGCACGGTTTTGCTATTGGATTTACCCCAAAAGGCCTCATACCATTTGAAGAGAACATACTACATATAAGACATCCCCTTTTTCACACCCAGGCGATGTGGAATTGAGCACCCTGCACCCTGTCAGTGTGGTAGCTCAGTCCAGTGTCTGTCTTCGCACCCGCCCACTCACACCCGTCCACAAGGGTTACTACAATTTTCATGTGTTAGATGGTCTAATGAGGTCCAAAAGTGTTCACTACTGTGCTGCGGTGAGTTCATATTTCTTTTTCAAATTAAATTTCTTAAATTTTGCTTTATCAATATGAATATGTGTTCTCCTTTATATTGATTATAAAATCTTATTATGTTCCAAGTGTGAGCTTATATTAGGAGCATATGCTTTATTGGAACATGGATCCACCTTACCCAACTAAAAACTAACTAATGAAAATAGTCAGGATGTTAATTTTTAATCCTCCCTTAGACCTCATATTAATTTTTGATTTATTTATTCCTTTACTATTTTTGATAGAGATTCTCCCTAAAAAAATAGAAAGAAAAAAGAAAATTTAGGATGGTTTTATTTGCAATCTAAAAAATTGATCTGTCTGTATTAAGATTTTTTTGTGTTTAAAAAAAAAACTTTTGGAGAACCCGACTTACAGAGGATAAACAAAAGTGGCCACAACCCTATAATTTGGGCACAGAGGATCTGAGTTAGGGAAGGAAAAAAGAGTAACAAGCTCAATATAAAAAGAACTTTTGCTGCGTTTGGTATGCGAGAATGGAATAAAATTCAGCTGAAAATGAAATGAGAATGAGAATGGAATGGAATGGTCATTCTCATTCTGTTGTTTGGTTGCAAATATGAAATGAGGTAGGAATGAAATAAATTTTAAATCAAATTCTCCAAAATACCCCTCTTAGTGACAAATAAATTAAACCAGCAAATGTGTGGTGGTGGAAAAAGGTGGTGATACGGTGGTGGTAATGGTGTGGTAGTGGAGTGGGGGTGGCAGAAGGTGGACGTGGTGCGGCGGGGCTGGTGGTGTCGATGTGGAGGTGGTGCCAGTGGTGTGGTGGGGGTGGTGGTGGAGGTGGTGGCGATGCGATGTGACGGCGGCGGTGGTGGTGGAGGAAGGTGGTGATATGGAGGTGGTGGTGTGGTGGAGTAGGAAGGTGGCAATATGGTGTAATGACCCGCTCCACCACATGGTATGATATTGTCCGCTTTGAGCCTAACTTGCATGATTTTGTTATTGAATTTTATATCAAAAGACCTCATACCATTTGTAGAGAACACACTAGATATAAGCATATTCCCTTCTCCACACCTAGACAATATGGGATTGAGCACTCTGTAGTCGGCCAGTGTGGTAGCTCGTCCAGTGTCTCTCGCACCCGCCCACATCACACCCACCCACAAGGGTCACCGGAGTGAAAAATTTCCAGTGGAGTGCCATGGAACCCATAAGGGACACTCCCATAGGCCCACTCTCATATTGGAGGTGGTAACCTCACAAGATTTGTGGACCTGCTATGCATTCTTTGGAATGTCGGGTTCACACAATCATCTAAATGTGATCATTCATTAGTATTCAACAATATCATCAATAGCTGATTATCTTCGGTTAATTTTATGGTGAATATACATTATTATAAAATGGAGTATTACTTGTTTGATAGTATATACCTTAAGTGGGCAACTTTGATACACACCATCCTGCACCCAACTTATAGAAAAGAAAAATGTTTAGGTAAATATCATTGACACCCCCTGTGGTTTGGACTTATAGAAAGTTTGCTTATAGTGATTGTATAAACCCAAATGTTTTGCACTAACATCAGAGAGACCCCAAACTGTGTATAGACAAGTTTGACCTATCTGACACTATGCAAAAAGACGCTGATATCCTTTGACCCCTTCCATCATGTAGTAAGTTACCTAAATACCTGCTTTATTATTATTAATTAATTTACATATAGATTTATTAGTTTAACAATTAACACAAATATATATTGATATATATATATATATATTTATATACATATGTATCATGTATGTATGTATGTATATACCCCCCCCCCCCAACAACCCTTTTTCTTCCATGCACAATTCCACAGAACCACCACCACCGGTGCCAAAACCACCATCGTCGTTGCCAACATCACAACTTTCACAACCACTATCAGAAATACCCCACCACCACCGTTACAGATTCACGGCCTTCTCCATTGCTACCATAAAAAATGGCCCACCACCATTGTTGATTCGTGGTCTTCTTCACCGCCACCATTAGAAATGCCCACCACCACTGTCGATTGTGGTAGGGAGAATTACTAGAAAGTGTGTACCTATTCCAGAGTTGAGTGTTGTATTTGGATCTGCCATGGGGAAGGGGATTTTGAGTTCGATGCAATCACACAACAAAAAGTACAACATCTACTGTGGAATCAGTTGCCTCTCCTCTTACAACACGATCGTCGTCAATCACATCGTTGCCGACGACAACCGTTGGGGCTTTACTATTCGGTGTCCACTACGGCTCCTTCACCATGTACTTGTTTTGGTCTCTCTTTGCTCCCAAATGCTTCGATTATGTGATTCCGATGATGAGTTTGATGATAATTATGGAGATGGTGGTGGTGCTACCAATCAGCCGAAGCTCCACTGTTGCCGATTTCCTATGCACATCCATTGGCTAGAAGAACCATTTTCGGCATCTCTGTTGCTAGCCAATGCCAAAAAGATTGTCATTATTCATTTAAGACCCTATGGCAGTGGTTTTGGGTGGCGTATAGTGGTGGGTTTGATGATGGTGTTCGAGGGTTATAACTTTATGCTGGTTTTGGGTGGTTAATGGTGTTTAAGGGTTGTGGCTTTATGGAGATAGTTTTGGGTGGTGTACAGTGGTCGGTTTGATGGTGTTTGAAAGTGGGTTATTTGGTGATTTTGATCTTAAGTTGGTTTGGTGGTGGTGAGACGATTTAGGACAGAGAATAGTGATAATGAGGGTAGTTCTGTCTTTTTGCACAGTTAATATTTTTAATTTTATTTTATAAAAAGGTGGGAGTATATTAGACACTTCACACCTAAACTAACGGTATTTGAGATGAAAATATCATTTGGGGTCTCTATGATAGTTATAAGAAAATTTTCTCTCCGTGTGAAATAAGTCTAAACCTCAGGGGGTGTCACTGATATTTACTCAAAATGTTTTGCTCAACGACAAGGGTCTTGCAGAAAAGATATGGAACAAGCTTTTGGGGTTTTGCAAATCAAGTGGGTAACAATGCAAGGACCAGTGCATTTTTGGGAGAAAGAGGACATGTGCTCCATTATGAAAACGTGCATCATCCTTCACAACATTATCATTGAAGATGAGAGCCATACCAATGTTGAAAGATGGACTCTGCCACTGGATGAGATAATCCTGATTCCCACTTTAAGTCAACACCCATCTATTTTAACAGCACACGTCTACTCTTTCTAATGACAGATTCACGATAAAGATCGAGATAAATACGCGGTTGAGAAAAGATTTGATAGAAAATTTGTGGAGCCACTTTGGAGATAATTTTTTTTAAATTTAGTTTACATTTTTATACTTTTTAGATGTTATGAAATTTTATGTAATAGAAGTTTAAATAATACAATATCCATTTAGATTAAACAATACAATATCCATTATGGATGAAAACAAATACAACATAAGTTTAAACAATACAATATCCATTATAGATTAAAAACAAAATCAAAAGAAATTACATATCCTAAGGATTAAAAAAATATTTTAAGAAGTTGATCCAGGGCGTGAACGTATATTCTCCAATATCTAATTTTGTCATTTAGTAAGCTATGATGTTGTTGGCATTGATCCTCGCTAGATCTCTTTGCATGATCTTTAGCTCTTCAGCTCTGTTTGATCTTTGCTTTTTTTCGCTAAGTGTGTCTCTTATGCTAATTGGACAACTACAAGAGATTGAGACTGAGACAAATTATGGACTTTTGCATAATCAAAACTACTTGTAGACACATAAATTTTGGGATGGTCTAATCACTGTTCGATTGGTCAACAAGTCAAACACTCTTGGTTTATTAAATTCTATGATTGCGGGTCCCGTCGATAGACACGTGTCAAAATCCTGAAGGTTCAAGCCTTTAAAAAAATACATGACAATTCAAATTTAAATTTGAATTTATTTATATATAAAAGGAGGCAAAATCTCTTTATTTATAGAAGTTGGCACAATTAATGAGAAATTACCAAATTAAACCCCACCATTTGGCCTATAAATACAAGGTCACCCTACATATTCGAGGATGGAGACAGACAGAGAGATCAAGAGAACACAAAAGCTCTGTCGAACTTGTGCCTCTACCTCGACCAACACTTGAAGTTCTGAAGACGAAGAACATCAAGCACGCCACATGAGTGTCGTTCTACTTCTAAGACCTTCAACCAACACAGTTCTAAAGACGAAGAACATCAAACACGCCACACGAGTGCTGTTCTACTTCTATGACCTTTAACTATGGAAGTTTTGAAGACGAAGAACATCAAGCATGCCACACAAGTGCTGTTCTACTTCTAAGACCTTCAACCATCAAAGAATCTGAAGATGAAAAACATCAAGCACGCCACACAAGTGTCGTTCTACTTCAAAAACCTTAAATCCTCGAAGAATCTGAAGATGAAGAATAACAAGCACGCCACATAGGTGATGTTCTTCTTCGAAGACCTTCAACCCACCGTTCGAGATCAAGTTCTGTAATACCCTGCTCCAACACATGGTATGATATTGTTCGCTTTGGGCCATAGCCCACACGGTTTTGCTATTGGGTTTACCCCAAAAGGCCTCATACCATTTGAAGAGAACATACTACATATAAGCACATCCACTTTTTCACACCCAGGCGATGTGGGATTGAGCACCCTGCACCTTGTCAGTGTGGTAGCTCAGCCCAGTGTCTGTCTTCGTCTGTCTTCGCACCCGCCCACTCACACCCGTCTACAAGGGTTACTACAATCCACCCCCCTACGAGGCCCGACGTCCTCGTCGGCACACTTCCGGCTGAGTTCAGGCTCTGATACCAATTGTAATACCCTGCTCCAACACATGGTATGATATTGTCCGCTTTGGGCCATAGCCCGCACGATTTTGCTATTGGGTTTACCCCAAAAGGCCTCATATCATTTGAAGAGAACATACTACATATAAGCACATCCCCTTTTCCACACCCAAGCGATGTGGGATTGAGCACCCTGCACCCTGTCAGTGTGGTAGCTCAGCCCAGTGTCTGTCTTCGTCTGTCTTCGCACCCGCCCACTCACACCCGTCCACAAGGGTTACTACAAGTTCTATCGGCCCTCAATCAAAAATTCAGTCAAGCCTTCCTCAATCTTGAAGATTTGAAGAAAGCTCATTATAATCGGTTCAAGAATAAGCTTTTGAAGCCTTTGCACCAAACATCAAGGAGATTAAATCAGAGGAAAATTCTTTGTTGTAAAAGGATCGACCACAGAGAATTGTACCCATTTTTTTGAAATTAATAAAACTGATTATTTGTTACTCATTTTGGTTTTTAGATTTTCGGACACTAAATTTGTGTGTACACTACTAATGAATAAATTCTATAATTACCTAAAAGATTGAGATTTATTCTTATTTCGTCTCTGCTTCGCGGCTTTTCGTCCCAATGGTCGTTGTAATGGTTGATATTCTTTAACATTGTGTGAATCATATTCGCCGATGTGTGAAAACCCTTCAACCGAACTTGGAGTCGTCACTGCATTAGTTGATGGAGTAGATGACTCCGAGTAACCAACTGGCTCATTAACATCAATCTCGATTCAACTCCTTCTCTTTAGTTGTTACTTTTTTTTTCTTTTCTTTTTATTTTTTGATTGGCACAATGTGAATGCCTTTTATTGTTGCTCTTCAAAATTTGCCAATGGTTATCTAACTAAAATTCTTTATCCTTTTGACTAGCGTACAAAGCTTTAAGTGCTGTCATCTAAAAAAAAAATACAATAATTAGAAGATGAAAGATTTAAAATATTTACAAGTTAAATTTAACATAGTAAATAACTTATCATATCATCATTGTTGTAGTCACTGATCTGATTCATTTCGATCATAACTATACATCCAGAAAATTTGTTAATTTTTTTTTGGATGGTTGACTAACGATTCATTAAAGTGTTTCTATTTTGGAAAGATGGAGCACAAAAATATTGTGAATTTTTTTCGGGAATTTGGCTCCATAACGTCGACCTCTGTTACTCTAAATCGGTTACTGCATCAAAACTAATGTTCAACCACACATAACATAATGCATCATCTTTGACCGTAGACTAATTGGTATTTCGGGTAATCGGTTGCTTTATGAAAGGTTAGGAGTTACTTGGATTGTACAAAATTAGGATGGTTGATGAGATTGAATTTGGGGTTCTCCATGAGAGAATCCATAATTTATGTTGAACGGTGGCTGTGAGTGGGATGCATAACCAATATTATCTTCGTCGAATAACAAAAACTCATCGATTGATTGATTGAGTTGGCAGTTGTAGTATGGTGATCGAGGATCCATGAAATTAGATTAAGTATGAAAAAGCTAGCTAAGATTGAGAAAATAAAGGTGTTAGATTATATATTTCCTATTATAGATTATATATATTTTTCTAATAGGTCTCTTACCCCTTCTCTTAAACGATCTAGGATTAGGATTTCTTGTTTCCTAAGTTTACTTACCTTCCAAAATTATATGCTTATAAATAGGTTTTTATGTATTCTTCATAATATGAGATAATATCAATATTAATATATCAATTCAATCAAATACAATTATATTTCTTTATTTCTAACAAAAGAATTTGTAACTCGGAGGAGTAGAGAATATATATGATTCGGACGTGAGGTGAACGGTGGCAGGTGGCAGTGTTGATGATTTTATAGCGGTGAAAAGAAACATTACAATATTACATAGTTAGCAAGGACATCTATATTCTTGGCCTCACTCTCATAAAAATCTCAGAACCCATGTCTAATTCATTCGCTTTATGCGATCTTCTGAACTCAGAAATTTCAAAACAAGTTCTATAGGTCCTCTATTTTTAGACAGGGTAAACAATATATTTAATTAGTACAATATGGGTGGGTGGATTACACACTAATTATAAGTTCTAAACCTTTGCTAATTCAACTTGAACCATTAAAATGAAAAAGTACACAATCTTCTTTTTATTGTATTAATGTATCACAAACTTCTCCTATTAATTTCTTTAAAATTGCACTCGATCTCGGTAACATATGGTATTATTGTGATCATAACATGCGAAACTCTTGAGAAGTTAATTGGTTTTAATAAATATTTCATATCTATTCGTTTACTTTGCCTTAATACGAATTCTATTTAAGATTTTCAAATAGTGGTATCATGCTAATTGTCACATATGACAATCTCTTACAGAACTCAAAGAGAATGGTAAAATTGTAATTGTAATTATAAGGTGACATACGAGACTTTAACTCAAGTGGTATCTCTTTTTCTTTCAACACGGGAGACTTTAACTCAAGTGGTATTTCTTCTTCTTCCAACATGGATTGGTGAAGGCTCAAGTGATAGAGACAATAAGAAGTGATTTCAGTGGATTAAGCACATATAGTAGCATAAATGATGTTGACCATAACCCGAGCATTTTATATTAAATGATTTGTAAAGTTAAAACTCTACCTTAATTAATATTTCTCTCTCTTGTGTGTATATATGTGTGTATATATGTGTATACATATACGCACACAAAAGGAAATGAAAACATAAATTCAGTCTTCATCATTCACAAATCTTTTGTGGAGAGGTCTTATTTTCCACCGTGTCATTGTGAGCCATCTCTATAATCCTAATGATGAGCCAATGGTATAACTTCTTCTCCTTTTGGAAAGAGGTGAATTTGAGTCGGTGTAGATAATTTGTGAAATGTACAATACAAAAAAAAAAAAATCTCAACGTGCTTTTAGTTTGGTAATTATAGGCTCTTTTAAAATAATTTTTACTTGTGCTTTTACGTAGAAGAAAAATAAAAGCAAAAACTATCACATTTATTTAGCTTATACGTTAATATTTGAGGAGTGTATATGATGGAGACGATTGGTAGTTCGAAGGATTCATTAAACACATAAACCAACTTTCCATGTTCTTGCTCCTTTAAGGATTGTATTGCAGCTAGAAAACTTGCAGCAACATAGTATCTTCCAAGCTATACAATTAGGCCTTCAAGGAAATCACCCGACCTAACACTTCTCAGGAACTGAACTTCTTTGCCACTGTTATTTGATATTGTCTCACTGTTATTCCTTTTGTTGCTTCGCAAATGTTTTAGTTCTTGCTTTTTTGTTCTTTGTTTATGTATCATCACAATGGTGCTCCCTGTAACTCGACAATTGCTCCCTTCATTCTGGAGCTTCTTGTAATTTTTATTTTTATTTTATCAATACACTTACCTTACCAAAAAAAATAGCATTTTGAAGAAACTGGTCACTTTTCTAAAAGTCAAAATTCTTTTAAAAATCAAGTCAAACACTACTCAAAACAGCTTCTAAATCCAAAAAATAAAAACTAAAAGCAATATTTGAAAATCCAATACAAACAAACACTATATATAGATATTATGGCCGCATAGACCTTTTTGGTCGAAGCTCAAAAGAGATTCAACAAGAGAATGTAATACTACATCTCTAAATACTATCTGACATTTTAACACAGTTTTTATTTATTTTTTATTTATTTATAATTCTATAAGGAAAAACACTTCATTGGAAAGTACAATAATGCTAAACAGTCACTATTAATTTTCAAATTAATATTCTCAATATAGATGCTGGCACAAATGTGTGTGTGTGTGTATATATATATATATATATATATATATATATATGCGCGCCCACTCACACACACAGACATGTGATAAATAAATTAAAGTGGGTACAAATGATCCCTCAGAGCTTTTGCAGAACAGTCCATAATGTAACCAGGAACCATCTTCAGTGATGTGTTTAAGCATTTTAACGTTAAAATTGATCCATTTTCAAGTGACTTGTATAATCAAAAGTAACTTTTAGTAAAATAAAAAAACAAATCTTTTAAATTTTAGACGTTGCTTCTGTTTTTAAAAATTTCTTTGATGGCCTAAAATTTTCAAAATAATAATAAAAGAACACTAGTAGAAAAAATACTCAAAATAATAATAAAAGAACACAAGCAGAAAAACTCCTCTACCAATGACATGAATTTTATTACTTGATAGAAGATTTCATGAAAATATAATTTTTTTCAATTTTAAATCTGAGACGTCGATCGGTGCTCCCAAACACAGCATAACTGAAATTGAATGACCGAAATAAACTGACTTTTATGTGATTATCAATTGTATATGTAATTCTTGTATATATATATATATATATAATCAAGATATATTTGGGTAAAATTTAATGTCTTTCTTTTTCTTACATGACATGTCTACATACTATTTTTTTTTTTTTTGAAAGGCAAAGCAAATTTTATAATAGATGTCTACATACTATTTAAATACCAAAAACATTTGTTTGGTTGGTAGGAAAAGTTATTGCGACCAAATTATTGAGAAAGTCAGATGCACTGCTCCACGGACTGCTCATTTGCTTTGGCTTTGTATCTGTCCAGCCTGGGTGGTTCGCAGTTCAGATGGTCAGTACATGATATATACAATCACCAATATATAGTAACTCAAAGTTGGTTTTCAACTTTCAACTAATTTAAGCTTGAGCGCATTGAAAGAGTTGGTATTTATTTCAACAAGTGTACAACATGATAACTCTTTGTAGGCCAAAATTTTTCAGAGGCGGTAAAGAGCTAGAAGGTCATGTTTGATACTGATACCATGATAAATCTTTGCAGGCCAAAATTTTGCAAATATGGAGTATATATATATATATATATATATATATATATATATATACTCACACACACACACGTGGCATGAGCTAGAAGGTCATATCCAATGGTTACAAAGGCAATTATAGGGTTCTTATTTAATTCCAAACTCCTAAAAGAGGTCAACTCCTCTTACATTGCTCTAGTGCCCAACATACCTAACCCCCCCTCTTGTCTAAATAAGTATAGATCAATATATTTCTTGTTATAACATTTTGTATAAGTACATTATTAAACTCATTTCCAATGAGTAAAACCCCACTTTCCACACCTCATCAACCATTTCCAAGCTAGCTACTTTAGTCCTTAGCAGAAATATAAGTGATAACATACACTTGGCTCAAGAGTTATTTTATGGTTATCACAAGAATTCCCATGCATTCTCTTAGATGCACTAATCAAAATTGACCTCAAGATGCTCTTGATCTATGTGGATTTCCTCATATATTAATTCTTTCTTGGGTCAAAGAGTGTTTGACAACACCTTCTTATTCCATCCCTATTAAAAATGAGCTCTATGGCTATTTCAAAGAGGTCAAGGGGCTAACACAAGGTGATCCTTTGTCTCATTACCTCTTTGTTATAGCCATATAACATCTTTTCCTATATAGCTCAGCATCACATCTCTATCAATCCCTCATCTAAGTTTCACTGGAGGTTTAAAGATTTGGCTATCTCTAATCTCTGTTTTGTAGACAACTTTTTGTTGCTTTTCTATGCTAATCTTGATTCAGTTAGAGTACTTCTTGATATATTTTCTAAGTTTCCTGGACTCAAGGTCAACAACTCTAAGAGCCTTATATTTTTCTCTGGAGTTTCTCCTTTTGTGGAACACTTTATTCTCAATTTGTTTGGGTTTGAGAAGGGTTATCTTCCTGTAAGATACTTATGAGTTCCCCTCATATCTTCCAAGGTTGGATCTATTGATTGTCAACCTTTAATTGGTAGAATTACTAGCAGAATCAGCCACTGGACTAGTAGACAGGGGCAGAGGGAGATGGCCCCAACAAAAAATTTTCAATTTTTTTTGTACCCTCTAAAAATTATTAATTTAATTTTTAAATAATCCCCACTTTTGGTCCCAAAATTCATATACAATTTCAATTGCCCCGTCAAATTTTTTTTTTTCAAAAGACTTATTTAATAACCTCAATTATAGTGAGTTTGGAAATAAGTATAACTTATATGTTTTTTTTTCCAAATTCATAGAAATTTTAATTGAACATTTTTAATCTTATTTTTTTAAGTCTAAATCTTGTGAAATAAAATGTAAGTTCATTATTTTGGTAGTCCTTACTATATATAACATATCATTACTAAATTTGCATATATATATATATATATGCACATACATGTATAATATCGATTATACAAGGTTTAATGAACATACATTAATCTTTTTTGTGAGACATTTTTGTTAGATGGTGTTAACAAGAAAATATCTAAAATTACATGTTCATTTGTATTAATGAGTTTTTGGAGAGCCGCAAAGAAGGAAAAACTAAAGTATTGTGATATGAAGATAACAAAAATGCCAATAACAACAATGATATCATATATGCTAATATTTTTAGTTGTCACTTGTTATATAAAAAATTCTATAACTATTCTTTGTAAAAGTTATTAAAGTACTTCTTTATTTTGTTCCTAATAATCGTGTTTTATTAAAGCTTGCGATCGATTTTGTTTAGTTAAAATGATACAATTTTTTTTTAATCTTTCATCAAGGTAATATTGATTTTTTTTTTCAAAGTGTAATCAAAGTACTCAAAAAAAAAATAAAAAAAATTGAAACAATTGTTGGAGAAAAAATGTTTTTTAAAAATATTGATCCTCTTCTCCATATCTTTTCTTTCTCAAATCAAATTTCCCTCTCTATTGAGGTTTCATTTTTCTCCTATTTTGAATTATACTTTCCTCAATATATATCCTAAAATTAATATTATAAAAAAAGCATACTACAATTGATCTTTAAATATTTCAAAATTTAATTACACAGTTCTAGTTTGACCTCCCAAATCAAAATTTCTGGCTCCGCCCATGCTAATAGAGCTCTCTCTTATGTTACTCGTTTACAACTCATTAAATCAATTTTGATCAATATTAAGTTAAACTAGACTTACATCTTTTCTCTCCCTAAGCTAGTTATTTAAAAAATAATCATATCTTGAAATGTTTTTTGAGGACAAATCCTGAATTGAGAAAGTTTGGAGCTAAGGTTGCTTGGCATAGAGTTTGCATGCCTAAGAAAGAGAAAGGTCTTGGTTTTCCTAACCTCAACATTCTAAACAAAACAACTACAATGAAGTTGGGTTGGCATACTATTAATAGAAATAATCAAAGCGTATGGGCTGATTGAGTCAGAGCTTACCCTATTAAGAGATGAAGTTTCTGGGATCTCAGAATCCCCCAATCATGCACCTGGTGTTGGAGGAAAATTCTTCAACTTAGAGATGCTATTAGGCCTTTATTCAGTCCTCTCTACCTCAAATACAGCTCCTCTCAAATTTCCACAATGCTGATTGAGAGATTTGAAACAATCAGCTATATCATTTCAGGTAGCTCCTGGGTCATTCCCCCTCATGTGTTATCGTTAAAAATCTCTTTCCATGCCCTCACCCATCCTAGTCATCATGACCTCTTCAGATGGTCGATCTTTGTCTTCTCCTATTTTTTTTTTCTTCCCTTAAACACAACATTTTATTCATCTCGTCTACACCCTCCCTTGTCCCATGGTATCATCTAATATATATGGTTTATTATTCATATTTTACACATGTTATATTTAGAGTTGCAAATGAATTGAGTCAAGTTTGAGTCTGTTCGGGCTTGACTTGTTCGTTCATGAGCTCAGCTCAGGATCGTGATTAGCTTGAAAAGCTGAGCTCAAGCTCGGCTCGTCAATATTTTGGAAAGCTCGAGCTTGGTTCATTTAACAAGAAGTCATTCCGATTCAATTTGGGCTCGAGTTCAAGATTGTTTAGACTTGTTCATGAATTTATACGAGCTACATAAGCCCATGTTCACGAACATGTTCATGAATTTACGTACGAATGTTCATGAACCTATACAAGCCTATGTTTATGAACTTGTTCATGAGCCCTATACAAGCCTATGTTCATGAATATATATGAGTCTACACGATCTTATGCTCACAAGCCTATACTGTTAAGGATTGACTCATTTACTAAATGAGACTAGAGATCGAGTTGATCAGCCCATGCTATTGCCCGAAGGTGGGGTTTCAAGGGCTTGCCTTTGACTCGAATTTTTAGAAGTGTATTTTGGTATTTTCACACTTGTTATGTAATCTTAGCTACGAGGCCGGCGCCTATATATATACAGTCGAAACTCTCTGTAATTGTATCATTGTATCTCGTTTTTCTCATCATAGTGAAAATCTTGCAACACTAAAGACGTAACACTAGATTTTGGGTGAACTTTGTAAATCTGTGTGTTTTTGCTTGCGTGTTTGATCTTCTTTTTTTTTCTGTTAATTTTTCGCAACAAGTAGACTTCCCACTGATGATCAAAAAAGTGTTGCCCACCTCCACATTCCAAATATCTTTCATCTCTGCAACTCTAGTGAGGAGTCTCACAACCACTTGTTCTTCTCTTGCCCTTTTGTGACCCCCATTTGGAAATGTGTCCAATTCAAATGGAGATTTCACATCCTTCCTTTGAGCTGGATTAACCATCTCATCTATTGATCCTCTTATCATTGGAAAGGAAACAAGAATTTCAAGCACCGTCTTTGCAAGCTTGCCCTATCAGCCACCATCTACCATGTTTGGATAAAGAGGAATCATAGACTGTTCAGAGGAAGCGCATCCAGTGCCTCTTCAATCCTCAAGAAAATTCTAAATTGCATTATATATACAATTTGTTTACCTATTGGGCCAGGCCCAATTCTCTGTACATATTTTTCATCTATACAATTTGCTTGACCTTCCCAAAAAAAAAAAATTTAATATATATATTTTTAAATTTTAAGTAATAGTTTTGAAAGAAATCAATGCATTATATATACACATACAAGTTCTAAAATCAAGATAGTTTAAAATAAATGAGTAAAATTAAAAGGCCAGTAATTATCCAATATGGTCCCTATATTTTTGTTCATAATACTTGAGGATGATATATGGGTGGTACAAAGCTATTCTTTGACATATTTGTGCAAAATATACCTTCAAGTGATGGTGTGAATTTTTATCAGTAAAATGCAACTTAGTAAAACAAGAAATAAATGAAATGTAGTTAAGTGAAACAAAAAGAATCAACAATTTCATTATAAATGGTTAATTATTTATACAAAATTTCAGGAGATATCAATAAACATTAGCCAAGATGGTATGATCTCTTTTTCTAATAGGGAAGGTTGAGTGTTTGAACCAATTACGGGCAATATTATAGGTGTGTGTGACATACAAGGAATATATAAACAAATATTATGAGTAAAGGAAAATCCAAATTAACATGTGTTTAGATGATAGAAAAAAGAAGACAGCATTTAGTTTAAGTAAACCAACAGTCATAATAACCAAGTATAACAAAATAAGATTCATATGGTGAGACTTAAATAGTTGGAATAAAATTCATTTGAGTTTGAGTGGAATGAATCTGAAAATAGCACTATAGAACAATGTGTTTAGTTTCTTTTAACTTTTAACTAAACATTCAAAGGAATAAATTACTGGTGACTATCTTGAATTAGAAACTGAGTAATTGGTGGTTAGCAAACATGATGATATTGGTATTAAATTTTCAGGCCCACAATTTGGTTGATCTAACTGTTCTCATTATTTCTGTGCAGTCAATTTCAAGTTTCTTTCACATTACAAAAGAGGAAAGGTATCTATTGAGGAATGAAGAAAACTTGAATTAATATAAGGCCTATAAGAGTATGTAATCCTCTACCATGGGACCCAAATGAGCATTCCTATCTACTTGTGATTAATCCCCACCTCCTGAAATTCTCATGATCATTAGCCAAATTTGAATTGAAGGAGCCTAGACATTCTCGTTGTGTGTGCTCCATATATATATATATATATATATATATATCCTTTCTGATAAACTAGGATTAGTAATAATGTGGACTTATCAACATAATCATGATAACTATAACTATAAAGAAAAGAAACCATTTCTCCATATATGTACTCTGAAGCTGTTACTATTAATTATTAAGCATTGGCACTAAAATGTATCATATAGCTAAAAAATCAACAAATTAATTAACCATACTGGAGCATAATAAACATGAAGTAATCAATCAAATACAAAATATGAATGTGCTTTTCATTTGAGAATTAGAGATATATTTTGGAAGTTTTCTTTTAATTTTCTTCTTTTTTTTTTTGACTATTCTTTAAAGAAAGTGGCTTTGACATGCAGCATTACAAGTTCCAGTAATCTCATTGCTTAATGGAGATGCATGCCAATGTAAGCAAAACTTTTTTCAACAGCCACTGCTGCAATTGTTATAAGCGCGATAATCGGTTCAAAAGAGGAGCCATATATAATTATATTCCTTTGTATATTTACAGTAATATATATATATATTGAATTCTGTATAAACAATGGCTCATCCACTTGCATGCATTAAAATTCCATTTTGAGTTAGGAAAGCGTACTTACAGATGGAAATTGCATCAAAACAGCCATCCAGACTATATATATATAGAGAGAGAGTCTTGCAGAAATGGCATTGATCTATATATTTATCATTGGCCATAAAAGAAAAGCAAAGCCAGCAAATACCCTAATTTAAAATGTAGGCAAGAGAAGAGCACATGGTGGAAAATCATGATAAATGATCCATCAAGATATATCAATGAGCCAATATTTGATCATATATAGACAGTGAGTACTCCAGATGTGTATATATATATATATATAAGTTGGTAGGACAAGTGTGGTAGGGTCATGACGAACACAACACCCACCACCGAATTAAACTCTAGCAGCCATCTTATATAAGAAAGAGGAGGAATGATTCTGCTGGTACTCAGTGGTTGCATATGAGTTTTAGGCAATAACCATCACCTGACACCCATCAGAAAGGCTGATCATACTCATAATATGTGGGCTCCACTTCCATCTTAGAATATATATCGTTAAGAGTATTTTCTTTGATGGAACCTTAATCACAGACACAGTAGTACTACATCACATTCATATATATATATATATATATAACAGTTATGCGGGGATCATCAGAGAATCAATATATATATATATATATATATATATATATATATATATATATATGAGCATTGTTTGATAACCCACAAATACAATGCACACTCTTCTGTAAAGCAGACAAAACTACATGAAACTATGGAATATGGATTATATATGAACACAAATATTATATATATATATAGAGAGAGAGAAAGTCATTATGAGTTTGTTATACCATCTAACTCCAAGGACAGGTCAGTAAGGAGCCGTAACAGTGCAAGCTTGCATGCAGATTAGTCTCTTTCTTGTACCCAAAGCATGTATTATATAGATAGGCCTTATATATATAAAGAATTAACAAACAATAACAAGATATATATATTTTGTAGTCAATATTCCCAATGAGACTTAGCAAATACCATTGGATCGATATATATCATTAAGTAGTGTTCTTATATTTGTCTCAAATAAACCCTAAATTTTCTCATGTAATCACACCAAAATGGAATACTGAACTCAAATTCGAGGCAATCAATACGAATGAGCTTGTGTTGCAAATATATATAGATATATATATATATTTATATATGTAAAATAAAAGCATCAAGCCATACACCATGTAATTTGATGATCTAGGAGTGGTGACTAGTTGTGTCATGCCTATCATCTCCTCCAAGATGCAGATTAGAACCACTTGCCTGAGACTCAGAAGCACCGCCACCGGGAAGCGGCCTAAACGCATTGAATGCCGCCAGCATGCCTAATTGACTGTCAGCCACCACACCACCACCACCGCCACCGCCAATGCCCGAACCCAACTGTTGCCCTTGAAAGAGAGCCATTGAGGTAGGAAAATTCATAAAATGCAACCCAGTACCAGACATAGATGAGCCTCTATACAAATTAGTGTTGCCAAGGGAAGGTAATGTCCAAATGGGGTCATGACCAGTACCACCCATCACTTGATTACTAGGACTTGTCACCATCCACAGCGGCGCCACCGCCGGAACCTGCCCGTGACTTGCCGGAATCGAACCTGAGCTTGCAGACTGCAACATATAGCTCCCCACATGATTCTGCAGCGACAGATCTTGCTCCACCGGCCGCCGTTTTCTCCCTATACTCGCCACCGCCTCGGCATCATCTGACGCAACTACACATGCGTCACGGAACTCTTGCTTAGCTTGTAACATGTTGTTCACATTACTAGCATGAAAATTAATCAAATTCGAACTCTCTGATGAAAACCCAGTTATACTCCGATCCCATTCGCTCCGCGGCCTCAGTTGAGCAGCCGCAGCGGCGGCGGCGAAGCTAGGGTTGAAATACGAGGACCTCAACTGTGAAGGTGCTGACATGCTAGACCCCGAGCTCCGGAGTGATATATTGAGGGAAGTGAAATTGGCGGGAATGGTTCCGGTACCGGTGGCGGCGATCACTGCCGGCTCCGCCTGCTGGAGCAGCCACTCGATGGTTTCGCCGTCGGACTTGTGACCCAATTCTCTGGTGAGCTGAAAAACCCTTGCGGCACACGTCGCCGGCATGCGGATCCGGCGGCCTCGGCCGTCCACCTTGGTGTGTCTATCTTTTGTTGAGGTCCTCTTTGGTGGAGCCTTCTTGGGTGCCTCGGCCTCCACCACGTGACTCGTTTCGCCGCCTCCACCACCCGAAATGGCTAGAGATGGGTAGCCGGAGCTTGAACATGGTTCTTCTTCTTTTTTCTCTAGCAACTGTAATGGAAAATTTGGTCTGCGCATACCATTTTCTCCCTCCATGATCATATATGATTATATTTTATGCTAGTAAGTACATCTATCGATGACCCTCAATTTGATCCCTTGTGGGTCTCTCTCTCTCTATCTGTCTATCTATCTAATTCCTTTCAGATGGGAGCTGGCTGCTGGGTTGTTTTTTCTCTCTAGATATGAGAGAGAGAGGATAAGGGAAGAGGGGGAACAAGCTTTAAGCCTTTAAGCAACAAACACAATGAGTGGGAGAGATATTAAAAAAAAAAAACACAAATGAGTGGGAATGACTATGTACATGGGTGGGCTATGAAAAGCAATGTTCTTTATGAAAATACTTGCTTTTCTGAGGGTTTTATGGTAATTTTAATGTATGTAATTTTGAATTTTTATTTTTGGGGTTGTCTTTTTTATTTGTGGTTGGACAGTCCCTTGATTCAGACTCCACGTGCGGTGCTCTTTATAATTCAATTCAATCCATAAAGACAGTGGTAGCCGAGGTGTGGGACCCAATCTTCCCAAGTCAAAAAACTGAAAGACTGGCAAAGTAAAGATGATCAAGTGGCTCCCATCTCATTCAAGCAATCATTGCTCTCTTGCCTTTCTTCTTAAACCATGGTTGGCTCATCAATTCCTTACAATGCCCCCTTTCAAACTTTACTAGGGTTATTCTTATTTTTTTTGAATCCAAAGTCATAGGATTCATTTCTACTGGGGCTTTCTATCCCCCTCTACTCTATAGTTTCCAACTTTCTACAATAGGTTCTACAATTTTTATACATTTATGATCCTATTAAGAGATTCATTTAAAAATAAAATATCATCTTCTTTATAATTTAACAACATAAAGCAATAGTACAATCTTTCTCTAGTCGTTTCTTTTTCTTTTTTGTTTTTTTTAATCCTAGCAAATATTACACGTACACACTCATTTTCTCTGAAAGAAATATGAATTATTGACCTTCTACTTTAAAACGTGAGAAATTACAACTAGGGTACAACTTTTACTAATTTTCTTTTTGTGTGATTGTTACGTTAATTATACGTATCAACCAAAAATTTCTCAAACACAAATCATTAATCATGAAATGCAACATTCATTCCTATGTTAGAAAAGCAATTCAAATAGATATAATCAAATGATCATAACCAATGGTAACCTACTAAATCTAGGGATTCAAAAATGGCACAAGAGCCGTTATTGATAAGCTATTAGGCCGGACTGCATCTAATCTTCAAATCCGGTTCGAGGAGACACGTTAATGGCCAAATCAACCGTTTGGGGAAAAAAAAAATCTCAAAACACACTATAAATATAGATACTCTGTGTCCATGTTTTAGATTCCAATGAATTGGGATTTTTCTATTAGTCCAGGTCATTTCAAACATGGGTGTGATTCACACTCCATGTTTGAAATGTGAAATTAATTTAACATTTTGAGCTTATAACTTGATGGTTGAGCCTTAACCCGGCTTGGTCCACCCATCTACAATGCCAAACTACAACAACAATATTAAAGATGGATGGTAGGCAACAATATATCCTATTATATCCATTCATCATGGACATTATCTCATAATTTATTGATACACGTTGGGTTTTTAACTAACTTTTAACCATCTAACTTCAACTTCCAACTTCCATAGCGTGCATGATCAAAACTTTCATTCTTCAAGTTGACCTACCTCGTTGGGATTACAAATCCCAATTAATTATATGTTGATTTACCCCAATGAAGGGAATCCAAACCCTACAATCTTCGGCAAACACTTTTGTCCCCTTTTGTTTGGATGAACCCTTCTAGCTTTGTTTCGAGCACATTTGACAATTATTGCTGACCTAGCTCAATGCATGGAGGCTATCCTAACCTTGATCCAAGTAATGGCCATTGTATTCTATTGCTTGGTTAAATTAATGATTGTAACTTTTTATCCGAACACATTTCCCTCCCTCACTCCCAGTGTAGAGTGACAATTCGTATTTCTATATCGTATTCATGTCAGTGTCATGACATGAGTATATGATATATGGGTTAATAAGTGTCAAGTAGTTTGGACGCGAACACGATACTATTCATGTAACCATTTTAATAAATGGGTAGAATTTGACACGACACTAGAAAACACGTTTAATTAAAATTTAATACTATTAGGGGCATTTCTAACACGAACACGACACCCTTTCTTGACACTAATTGAATTATAAACAAGTTGATGAGTCAAACACAAACACGTCATGTTTATTTAACATGTCAATTCGGGTCAACACGATTACAACCCAGAAACAATTAAGTCAAATCAAATTCACTTATCTCGTATCGTGTTAGCATATTGTATCAACTTTCCCCACCCCTATTGATATGTGTCAAACAGGTCCAATCAAATCATAAAGTGGTAATTTAAAATAGGGGTGTCATTTGAGCTGGCCAACCTTTTTTTTTAAGTAGTATTAATCCGAAAAAGGCTAGCTTATGAGTAAAAGTAGCCATACAAACACCAATTAAGCCGAACAATTTAAAAAATAGCAACAAGAGATAGAGAACGAAAACATCAACCACACAAAAACAACAACTCTAAGACCTAACCATTTTACAAGTCAAGGGGTTTCTTTCAGGACACAGAGCTAGGAAGGTGCTAGGTCGCAGCGATAAGACAGGAAGTCTTAGTGTTCTTTATAGAAGTAGAACTGAGGCGAAGCCGAATGGTATCCATGATGGACTTGATGATTGACTTGTGGCGTCAAAGCAGTGCTTTTGAAAATATGGTTGAATCCAACTGAGCCGAACTTGATTTTAATTTCGCGGGGTTGGGCAACCAGTTTTACAGTTAGGTTTGAGTTGAAAAATCTACTTTTGAACTTAATTAGGGTTATACTTGGATTATGGTGTCAATTACAATCCGAAACCGAAACTGAACCTGAATTTTAATTTTCTTTTTTACATATATTTTTATTTTAAATATACTATATATATATTTCAAATTATGATTAGGTTGGTCTAGTCAATGATCCAATTATTATTATGTCATAGGATGTATTAGACAATATCTTCAATCATTTCAATTATGAAAAGTTAATATTATTCATCTTTTAATCTGTATAGTAATTATGTCTAGTGGTAGATGATATGCATTCCAAACACACAAAAAAATGAGAGAGTAATCTACAAGTTACATAAAGTTAGTGTGGTACAACATGTTTATATAATAAAGTCAGTCTGACAACTCGAATTCTAACCTGAAATCTCAACCTGAGTTGCAAGTCTGAATTCAACCTGAGTTAAAATATTTAAGAATGGATTGGGCTTGGGTTGGTTAGCTTGGCTTGAAGGTTGAACTAGAGTTAAACGTTTCATATGTTGAGTTAAGTTCGAATTGTACCTCTAACCCGCTCAATTAACCCGAGTTGTACCTTTAATTTAACATTTGCATATTAATTTAGAGACTTGTAAAATATGAGAGAAAATTAAGGTGGAGGCGGAATATCTCACATTTGTTTTAAATGAGGTGAGTAAGATATAAAATGGAAGGTTTTTTTATTGGTATTTAAAAAAAAAAAACATTATTCTAACTTGAAAGAAAAGAATTTGAGAGTTAGTTCTTCTCCGTTGCCTCTACTTTTTAAAGCAAATCAGTCATAATATAATTTTTTTTATTTATAAAAAAAATGATGTTTGTAGTATTCTTATTAATTTCAAATAATTTTCTACTTAATTATTCAAATACGAACAAATTAAGGTTAACATTATCGTCTAACAGTATCTTCTCATTTCCTCTCTCTCCTACTATCCAAAACACACTAAAAAGATAAAAAATGCTCAGAGCAAAAATATGACAAGATGCATGAACGTACAGTTCAACCACCATCTTTCCTAACTGATGTTGGAAAAAGTTTAGTCACTGTAAATCATATATATGAAATGTAGGCATAGATATATGCGTGTATATATATGTATGTAGTGTTTGGACTTGATTATGACCATCCCTAAAAGACTCTCTTTCAACTTTTAATCAAGTTTGATTTGTACTAAACTTGATTTAGATGACACTTAGTCATGTCTTTCCCTACACATGCCAATCTAGCCATGGAATTAAAGGAGCTATATACAAGTGCCCCAACTTGCGTGTCACATTTCCTTCTCTCTCATCAAACAATGATATGAAGAGATTTCATTATATTAGCCAACAAAGTGTCACCATTGCAGACGACATAATCACGTTCCATTAGAACCCTAATGGTACTCATCACCATTATTGTGCACGGAAAGAATCTGCAACTATATAAACATTGACTCCGTGATATGGTGGTGGTCCAACTTTATATATATATATATATATATATATATATATATATATATATATGCTTTTAAATTGCAATAACTTTTTTTTTGTTTTTTGGATTTGTGTTAGACTTTGATTAGGCTTGAATTGAGCAAGTTAGACTCAAATTGGTCATTTTTTCTAATTATTATTATTATTATTGCCAATATAAGAACTTTTATTTTAATCAAGAAATATGACTGCAAAGGAGCAGCTGACCGAACTTGAGCTCAAGTCATGCCCATACAACAGTTTTGAGCTCGAGTCGAACATCACTTAAGTTGAGCTTGAGATTAGCTCGATTAGTGAATTTCAAATCAAGTGTGAAATTAGACTTGTCACAATTTCTAGCTCAAGCCGAACATCACTTATGTTGAGCTCGAGTTAGACTTATTTAGTCAATTTCAATTATATTCTGGAACGTAAAATCAGACGTATTTAAGGTCTCATTGTAGGGTTTTTTTTTTTTTTTTTTTTAAAAAAAAAATTCACACCAGCTAGTAATTAGAAATATTCGGTTAATTAATCCAAAATTTAAGCTATAATTGGATTGTCACAAAGCACAATCAAAGAATACAGAAATTGATATTGGATTGAATGAATGTATTCAACCTAAAACATAATAAGGTTGAAGAGTGAAAAGAACAGTTAAATTTTGTCCAAACAGGGATTTGTACTCGGGTGGATCAAGTTAGATTGAGCTGCACCCAATGAAGAAACCATCATTATACAAGAAAAGAAACCCTTTGTACAAGCATAAATAATTGTCCAATTCCTTGTGGACCCTACTATTAATAGTAGTGTCTTAAGTGTCAACATAAGCACCATAGTATTCACTTCCCAAAAGTAAGTGGGCCATGGATTAGGTCACAACCCTAACCCTTGTTGGGAAATCACGTGCCATGCCACCTCTGCCGGTGATGAGGACAGCTTACCATCCGATATATATTTAGCTAATCATGCTAACAAATTTGTCGGAATGTTGGTGGTTATTCAGCTACAATTAAATAATTTTCCTCCCATTTTTTCAATCAAGCTGGTCAGTACTTTGTTTGAAAGTTATAAAAAAATATTATAATTAATTAATACTACAATATATTCATCCACCATTTTCTGGCCATGCTACTAAGATTTTGACTTTATTATACAATTTGTGTTTATCGTACAAGATACAATCTACTCTATATATATATATATATATATACATATGCTTGCAATAAGACCTTATGAATTTTTTTAATATATCTTTATCAAATCCTTCGCTCTCTTTCTTATTGCAATTGTCTTATTCCTGCCATGGGAATATCTATCTTTCGTTTTTAGTTTGCGCATTATATATTGCATTTGTGTTTATATATATATATATATATATATATATATATATAACTCCCGAAAAATGAAGAGGAAAAATGAAAAGATTAAGAATTTTCTGAATATTAGGTTGCTATTTTAATTTGCGGATTTTGATTTGAAAGAATATTTTCACCTAATAAACATGAAAAATATATATATATATATATATATATATATAATTTTCTTTTTCTTAATTTGCTCTTTAGAGTAACAAAATTTATATTCCTAATATATGGTTCACAAATTCACAGTCTCACTTCAATTCATACTAAAGAGGGCCCGCATTTAATTTTTTCTAGATGCTTGATGCTTACCACGTCAATTTAACTGTACAATAGTAATATTTCTTTTTTCACCTTATTGTGATTATCCACCTTAATCATGATTATACCTAAATTTGGAAGATGTCTGCCTCACAAAAGGGATGAGAAAGGAATGACAAAGTAAGAAAGGCTGGGATGGACATTTTCCATTTTTAGACTTAGGTCACCACGCATCTCAAGACTATGAATGACAAAATATATCGTCCAGTTAGTAACCATTATGTCCTGTTTAAAACGGTTTAAGATTCTATTTAATGAAAACCCGAGCAAGTATGTATATGTCTTAGAAACCCTAACCTTCTCATTACTCAAATTATTGGAAGAATATAATTTGGGTAGTTTACTTTGATTTGAAAGAATGTTTATGTGATTTATATTCTTAAATATAACTTTTTAAATTTTGAATGGCAAAATTTGGGGAAAAAATTTGACTGAGAATTTAATTAGGGCAGAGTAGGTGGGGGCGGGGCAGGGCGAAGTGTGGCGGGAAAACTTAATTGAGGGAGAGGGTGAGGCCAAGGTGGAAGGGAGGATTTGCTAAACAATTTTGGATGGCCACAAGGTGGGAAAACTTAAACTGGCCCCCCCGCCCCATTGTCATCCACTAGTCCAGACTTTCCAAACGATTTTGGATGAGGACAGGGTTGGTAAGATAATGCTTATAAGGTACTACTTAAGATCACAGTATACTGAACGTAAAATTTGAAATCTGACCTAGAACAATAAAATAACTTATTTTAAGATCGAGACTAGAATTAGATTCTTTCTCCTTAAAACAAATTT
Organism: Cornus controversa; assembly: GCA_026545225.1. Lineage (NCBI taxonomy): Eukaryota > Viridiplantae > Streptophyta > Magnoliopsida > Cornales > Cornaceae > Cornus > Cornus controversa. The sequence continues at coordinate 49,000,968 of CM048848.1, forward strand.
TGTTTCGTTTGGTGTTGAACGGTCTCTATGGAGATTGTCTCTCAAGATATAACGATCATCCTTCCAATGGACGCAACACTTCTAACCAAAAGAATCAATGAACCGAACTTTATGTTGTACTCTCTTAGACTCGACTTAGACTCCAACCAAACTGACTCGAACTAAAAAATGAACCCGTTGATTTGGAATCAAATATGCAGAGAATATATAGAAGAAAGAAAAAAAAAATCAAATTCTGAAAGTGTCGATTGCAAATGAACCATGTAGGGGTCTTTATAGGCAAACAAGTGCATGTTCAGGCAAGTATGGCGCTCATTCGATTGTCCCGAACCATCAAAAGTTACACCGGTTCGATTGCAAATGCACCATCACTGAGCACTTCGAGAGTGGGAGCGTCTTGAGAGCACTTGTATATCATATGTTTTTTTGTCTGTGTTCTATGAAATATGATTATATAAATTTATTAAATATAATTTTTACTATATTTTTTTAATTATAGTGTCTTTGATAATATATTTACAAATATATAGAATGTATTGAGTTTTCATTTCCGAAAGAAAGAGTAGCCAAGTGGCTCATTGTACCATTTTACTAGTTATAGGTCCAGTTTCAAGCCTTGCATTATTCATTTTTATATATTATTTAAGGTTTACAACTCAAAAAGGTATGACTGTATGAGGCTAGTCTACCATGATGACATGTGGCGATAAATGAATGGAATTCGTTTGAATCCACACACTCAAAAATGAAATTCGTGAATTCTAAAAAGGAAAATGATATTCATGCAGAATTATTGGATTGCAATGAAGAGTATGGTTCTTTTGAAAATGAAATTTACCAATTTCTGCCGCATCTGCTCCCAATATGTGCATGGAACGCAGGATCACCACCCTCTTACACAAATCTTGCGACTAAGGTTACACCAGTTCAACCCAATCGACCCTAACTGTCACCAATTCGACCTTTAACTGGCCCTAACCGATTAGTTGAACAACCAATCTGAACTATTATGCATCATCAGATCTAAAAGAGTTAACTGCCCATGCACTTGTTCAAGGGTTTTTTTTTTTTTTGAAAGATTTGAATTAATTTGGACCAAGTCGAAGCTCAAGCCTAAGCAATATTAATTTTGTAGAAAAAAGAATATTAGCTTGAGAAGCCCAAGCTCCGATCAAATCGGGAGATCCATGTCGGGTTGGGTGGGCCACACGCACACGTGTGCGTTTGGATTCAACTAGCTAGGTCAGGTACATCAACTTTAATTTCTTGTTGGCACCACTCAGGATCTCTTAAAATTCTAATTTTTGGAAAAATTGTAGCCCCGAAAATTAATTTCCAACCCCTCTCATTTTAGATAAATCTGGCTTATACCGAAGAAGTTATATTTGTTTTAGGAACTGTTGTCCCAAGAAAAATGTGAACAGGAACAATAAATTCAAATGATCGTTTGACCGTGTTGTATTGCTAAGAATATGACCCAATAATATATCAAATTCGAAATTTTTTTAATTTTCTATCTTTTGACGCTTGTTTTGTGTTATTTCGATCAGTAACGAAAATGTTATGATCAAAACAGTAGAAATGGTCTGAAAATGATGAGATTGAAAATTTCAAATTTTGTGAACTTCAATTTGAACACCTTGAATATGATTTCTATGGCTTGAAATCACCCCCGAATTTTCACTCCTATATCCTTGTATGGAATCCATATGCAAGATAAGTGTGGTCTTCAAATCACCTTTGAAATAGAGTTAAGGAAAGAGAATTAGAAGAGAAATTGTCTATGCTGTGTTTATCTCTATGGTACCCACCCCTCAGGGAGTAGGTTGCCCTTTCTCCTTATCTAACCCTAATTTTACCTTTAACTAATGATTGCTTTCAAATTAGGCTAGGAGTGGGATCTAGATGGGCTTATATATGAATTGGCTCCAATTGGCCTATTTAATTGGCTTGCCAATTCTTGGCCCAATTAATTAATCCATTAATTATTTTTAATTTTACTAAATAAAAATAATTGCCCTACAAAATATAAATAAAAAGCCAAAATTACTAAATATTGTTAACTGGCCCCACCATTTTAATTAATTCAATGGGTATATAAAAATCACCGATCTATTAAATTAATTAAACCATATTTTTCCATTTGGGTCTGTTAACCCCTTGATCACATGTATTTAATAAATTAAATATAACTGGAAATATTTTCGCGATCAAGCAAATCTATCCAAAATATTTATATCCCACTGATTCTAATTTTGAAAATCATGTTCCAAGATCCATAATCACAAATTATCCAAAATACTCAAAGTGTGTTGATCCACATATCACTCAAGTAAATTAAAATAATCCATGACCATAAACTAGAGTTCATCACTTCCCTAAGCATTAAGAGTTTACTCACTTTAGTAACTGATAATGAAAATTACTTATGATGATCAAGTAAATCTCAACATATCCTCATTAATCTAACCTTACATTTATGTATATGTCTCTATGTATATCGCCATAATTTGTCCAAAATTAACCCTTGCAAAATGAAGAGGAAAAGATTAAGAATTTTATGAATATTAGGTTGCTATTTTAGTTTGCGCATTTTGATTTGAAACAATATTGTTACCTAATAAACATGAAAAATATATGAATAGCATATATATAAAGTAATGATCTCTTGCTCACCGGTGAATAAGAAATTTTCTACACACCAAACATAATAATCGTTGGATATGATCTAAGTATTAAAAAAAATTAGTTACCAAAAAATATTTCAATCATATCCAATGGTTACTATAGATGGTGTGGAAGAATTTCTTACTCACTAGTGAGCAAGAGATCATTTCTGTATATATTGCTCCCTGATGTATAGTGAGCAATATACACGAATTCAATTTCAGTCGTTGGATTTCATCGAATTGAAAACTACCAATTAAATATGTTTTGTGATTTTTGGAATGTACAAAACCACCCAAAAACCAGATAGCTAAAGTGTTTAAAGTAAAAAGGTTTCCTTATAAAATTTTAATCTCATTTTTGCAAAAATCTAACCATCTGATCGATGATTGGACGTCACTATCTTGTTTGAAACATCTTAAGGCATTAGGGATACTTAGGGTCACTTCGGATAGCGATCCTAAGCTATCCATCATCATAAGAGCAAAATTTTCATTTTGCACCAAAGTTCGGATCAAAAATCTGACCCCACCATTATGTTCATAGTATGTCAAAACCTTGGGAAAGCCTGGTCTCACATCATAATGTGGCTCTGACCCCCAATCTCACTTAGGGACAAAATTATAAAACAATCTGGATGCTAGATTGAAAATCTAACTATGCTATAATGTTCACCATACCTAAAAATCCTATGCTACGTTTGGTACGCAATAATGGAATGGAATGAGCATTCCATTAAAGTGAGAATGGAATGAGAATGAAAATGGAATGGAATGGTCATTCTCATTCTATTGTTTGGTTTCAAACATGAAATAATGTAGGAATGGAATACCGATTATATTATTTTTGGTAACTAGATTTTATTTTTAATGTTTAATGAAAATAGAATGACCATTCCATAGGTTGAGTAGTGGAATGAATTTTTATTCTTTTTTATTCCAAAGGAATGATGGGGAATGGTCATTTTCAATTTAATTTTTCTTATCAAATAAAGGAATGAATCAAAAAAGGTAATATTGGCATTCCATTCTATTTCATTGTTGCATACCAAACACAACACTAGGGTAGGCCTCATAATCACATCGGAGGGTAAAATTGTAATTTTGCCCCAGGGTAATTTTGATCATCTAATCAAAAATCTAATTTTTCCATTGTGCTCAGAAAGGTAAAAAATTTTAGGGTAGGCCTAAGACCGAGCCCAAAATCCAACTCCAAATGCTCCATTCCACCCCAAGGGTAAAATAGTCATTGCTTTTGCCTCACTTCAAGATGAGGCGGACATCAAATATCAGTAAAGTTAAACAATGTTGCACTTCAAGATGAGGCGGGGGTCAAAAACACTAAAGTTGATCAATGTCGCACCTCAAGATGAGGCAAAATGACACTAAGGCAAAAATTAGCCTGGAGGGGGTTGGGTTGCGCCCCAAGGCGCGATCCAGCACTTTTATGCCTATCACCACTTTCACCATCATCACCTTCCACCTCCACCACCACCACCACCGTCACCGCCTTCCACCACCGTTGCCTTCCACTACCACCTCCACCACCAACCCCGTCGTTGCCTTCCACTACCACTATCACCACCTTCACCACCGTCGCTACTTTCCACCATCACCATCACCACCCTGCCACTGGAAGGGGTATTTTGAAAGAATATTATTTTGTTAGTTTAATTTATTTGTCATTGGGAGGGGTATTTTGGAGAATTCAATTTAAATTTCATTTCATTCTAGGTTTTAAATTGGTCTATTCAAATACTAGAATGGTGATGATCATTTCATTCCTACATTATTTTATATTTGCAATTAAACAGTAGATTGAAAATGACCATTTAGTTCCTTCCCCACTTGCATTCTATTTTATTTTTGCATACTAAACGTTGCTTAATAATGTTAATACCATGTAGGTCTGTAAATGAACTAAGTTATTCATGAACAGTTCGAGCTTGACTCATTTAAAGTTTGGCTCGGGCTCATTCGTTAAGTAAATGAATTGTGATTGGGTTCAATTTCTAGGTTCGTTTAGAATGAGCTGGTCCTGAAAAGTATTGGTCTCAGCTCGTGAAGGTTTATGAATATAAGCTTGTGAAGATTTGTATATGTTCGTGAATATAGACTCATATATGGCTCGTGAACATATTCATAAACATAGACTTGTATAAGTTTATTACGTAAACTCATGAATATAGGCTTGCGTAAGCTTATATAATTTAATGAACGAACCAAAATAATCTTGAAAACGAGCTCAAATTATGGTTGAACGAATTTTGTTATTAAACGAGCCGAACCCGAATTTTTTAAAATAATGATGAGCCAAATCCAAGTTCATCTTTTTGAGCTCGTCATAAGCCCCAGTTAAGCCGACGAATGAACAAGCCTAGCCCAAACAGACTCAAATTTGGCTTAACTTGGTTCAAAATAATGATGAGTTGGGCCCAAGTTCAACCTTTTGAGCTTGTCATGAGCCCAAGTTGAGTCGACGAACGAACAGGCCTAATCCAAACAGATTCAAACTCGGCTTGACTTGGTTCATTTACAGCCCTAACACCATGTATACATACAACTATTAGGTAAAATAAACTGAGCCTTATAATCATTAACACTATGAAACTGTTCATAAAAACTAACACTTCAATTATTTGCAATTTTGAAGATAAAAAATCAGTGAAGTTCTTTTTCCAAAACTCCTTTAAACTTGAGAGAACAAGAAAATATGTAGTTCAATAGAAGGAAAGATCAAAAATAGTTATTAGTTTTAGTATGGGTAATGCTACATCAATCGAGTAATTTAACCATTTCAAAAATTGACTGAAGATGTGGCATTAGAGTAGTCAACTTTTTATAGCACATTGGAAACCTAAATTTTTTCAGACAAAACTATCCTCAAATTTTCAAGATATGCTCTCTCTCTACACCATTAATAATCTTTCCTCTACATATCCAATACGCATTATCAAATTGTTCAACAAATTTTCAAAATATATTCAAATCATTGCCCAAAAACTTAGATTTGGACAATGCCACCAACAACTTATCTGAATGTTTTCAGTTTAAAATTTTGAATGTTGACACCACCACCAACAAAGCTCATTCAAATTTTGATATAATCAAGTGGCCTGGAATGTTTTCTAGCAACGATTGATTGCCAAAACATATTTTTAGAATATGTTCGAATCATTCTGCCACCAATAAATGACTTTCCTCATCTTTGTCACCCTTCTCCAGCACAAATTTAGCCATTTAATCGGCTGAAACAAAGGTGATCGGTGAAAGGAAAAAAATTCATACTAACCATATATAAATTCTATATTAACCAGGTTAAAAAAATCCATATTATATATGGTTAATATAGTAGAAATGTAATGACCCGTTCCACCACATGGTATGTTATTATTCACTTTGAGTCAAACTCGTACGATTTTGTTCTTGAGTTTTATCTCAAAATGGTTCATACCATTTGGAGTGAGCATATTATATATAAGCACATTTCCTTCTTCATACCCAGATGATGTAGAATTGAACACCTGTAACCTACGAGTGTGATATCTTACTTAGTGTCTTTCGCATCCGTCCACATTATATCCGTCGACAAGGATCACCAAGAAACCATACTTTATATTTGTTGGAGACAACTAAGAAAGAAAAAGAAAATTCCATTCACGACAACGAGTCTCAGTGGGAAATTTATTTTATGAAGAACTTTTAGAATTCACGACAACGAGTCTTAGTGGGAAATTTATTTTATGAAGAGAAGAACCTTTACAAAAAGATATAGAAGGGTAAGAGGAAAAATGGTAAAGAAAAGATGATGAAAGGGTATTTTTGTTGGAAAAAAAAAAAAAAACTTGGTGCATTTAATATGACATGGGTGACTTGAGGGTACGATTCTTTGCTCTGAAAAAAAAAAAAAAAACAACTTTATAGTACGATTAGCTAGCACATTGACACATTAGATTTTTATGTCGGATGGAGTAAAGTCATCCATTTTAACATTTTCTTTTTAGTAATATATTATGAAGATAACAATTCTGATACCGGAACTTATGTTCATATTAAAAATTTTGTTCTCTCATCCACTTATTTGATCCAAGTTTTACAATTACAATGAACAAATCATAAATCGGCTTAATAGAATAAATTAGTGCATGTGATTTATTATAAAGTAAGAGAAACATAACTCAACTCAAGGCTGAAGCAATATTTTAGGCAGTTAAAAGAAGGAAATAAAGAGCCAACTAACAAGACTACCAAGCTGTCACACGGCTAAGCCACTGGGCCCACTGTCCAGATCACCAATGGAATGTCATTCTCAAGCACTTCTGGCGAAGTTGGTGGGTAGGCTGACAATGCCACCTCAGTCTAGACAGTTGGAATCTTCTTTGCTTTGCCCCCAAAAGAAGAGTAACCACTAATACTACGAATATGGATCAACTCGTTGGTTGGTTAGGTGATTTGTTGAATTGGGTGAACCTAACCAACTTTGTTCAAATTCTACTTGCTTTAATGCAAGCTCATATTTTTTTTTAAAAATTTTACTTATCGAAACGACGTCGTTTTGATAAGTGATTTTAATAAATAAAAACAAACACGCGACGGGCGACCTAACAGAGCGCCTTGTGTTTCACTTATCGAAACGACGTCGTTTTGATAAGTGACTTTAATAAATGAAAAAAACATGCAGTGCCCTAACAGGGCGTTGTGTCCAGCAACGGTCTTATGCTGTTTGGTTGGCCAGAATAGTATTTTTTGACTTTTTTTTTTTTAAATTTAAACTCTGCCAAAGAACAGTTAAGACACTATTTAGCAAAGTCAAATAGTTCCTAAAATGACTCTTTTGGCTTTAAAATAATAATTTTATTTTTTTACTTTTTTATCCCTATAAATATACCACCCTTACATTCACTAAATAAATAAAAAAATATTTAATAATTTTAAATTTAATTTTTTTCAAAAAAAAATTATTATTTTTGTTTGCCTGAAACCTGGAGAACCTGTTGTAGAGCCAAAATTTGGAGATGCTGACATGATGTGTGGCTGGCTAAAATGCTGAGATAGTTGGCTAAAATTCAAATTTGGAGAACCATTTCTAGCCAACTCATAGCGGATGCCCTAACTAAGTAACTAGCCTCAACTCTTTACTGTACCCCGTCCTTATTTAAATATCAAAATTGTCCTTCGATGAGTTGAAACTATCCCTACTAATAAGTGTAGAAGAACTAATGTTCCTTTAAAATTATCATCATTATTACCTTAGGGCTAGTCTGAAAGGATGAAATTGGAAAGAAAAAGAAAAGAAAAGATAGTATTTTTTGTGTGTTTGAATTCTCAAAAGTGGAAAGATTTGGAGAGAAATGACAAGAATAAGTGAAATTTTCATCATACCAAAAATAACCATAACATTTTAAAAAACAAAATTTAAAAGACATTTGGGTCCATCTTATAATATAAAGACAAAAGGACATGATAGTAAATTAATTAAAATGGTTTCTTTTCTTTTCTCTCCTTTAGCTTTTCCAAACAAGAATGCTATCAATTCTTTTATTTTCCTTCATAATTTATCCAAACATAAACACATGTTATCCTCTCTTCTTTTCTTTTCTCTTAGAACTAATGTTATCCTTTATTTCTTTTTCTCTCCTGTTTATCCAAACGAAACCTTACTTTCATATGGATAATTTTATATGAATATGTCAACTTATGAATTCTCTTTTTTCACTCTTTTCTGTACAAACAACCTCTCTTATAATATTTAACTTTATAAAATTATTTCTTATAATTTAATCTCATGTTAATTTTTGTCTCTCTCTGTTTCAAACTTTTTATGCAAGTCTTTCTCTTCTTACTGATGCATTATAAATCTTTAAATTTTCTTTGTATATTATGTTCATATAAGTCTACATTCTTCTAGTTTATTATTAATAGGTGCTCCTCCTGATTTCTCTCTTACATTTTGATTAATAACCATCTCTCTTCTAGTCAGTTTTATCATCCATCTTAACATCCTTATCTTTGTCAGTCACATGAATTCATTATTCTTGTTTCCTTTTTAAAACCCAACACTCTATCTACGATATATAGATTGGCCTAATAACTTTTTTATAAAATTTTCTTTTTAATTTATTTGTCATTCTTTTATCTCATAAAACACTAATAGTTTGTCTCCAATTTGACCACCCTCCACCAATTTTACTAATTATATCCCAATCTAACTCGACTTCCTTTCGTATTATTGAACCAAAATATTGAAAATAGTTATTTTGGTTAATTTGTTATTTTTTAAGTGTGATCATTATATTATGAATATCTGATTATTTACTAAATTTGCTTTCAATATATTCCATGTTAATCATACTAATTTTTAAATCTTTCTATTAGAATGCATTTCTCTGTATCTCTAATTTTATTGCTAAATATCCAATAACATTATATCAACGGTAATCAACCTACACTATAAGTCTTTTGTGTTTTCATCTAAATAATTGTAAGGTCCTCTTATAAGTCTTTTGTGTTTTCATCTCAAATAATTGTGAACATATATGGACCAAGTGCGAACATTAATTTCTGTATTTACATACATATCTTGTATAATCTTAATCATTTTTATAGAAATTTGTTTTCTTTTCAAATCCCACCAAATTATATCACTCAACTCTATCATAATATTTTTTCTAAATCAATAAAAATAATATATACATCTTTTTGTTTACTTCTGCACTCTTCAACTAATTAATACTTAATACCCACTAAGGATAATGCTACTCGGGCAAAATTCTTAGGCAGAATTCGTAGGCAGAAACTTTTACATTCATTAGATGTATGTGTACTAGTGGTGAGTGTATGTGGTGGGGCCTACCACATGCATCCAATGAATGTAAAAGTTTCTGTTTACGAATTCTGCTTTAGAATTCTGCCTGAGTAGCATTACCCTAATACTAATATTAACCCTTCATTGTTACATAACGAAAAAATACACTTTAATATCTTAATTACATAAAATATTTAAATATATAACTAATATCTTAATATAGTTTATCCTGTTAAATATGCAATTAGAGAGGATTTACATATTAAATATAATTTATTAGTAAATTATATTTATCAACATATTTTAATATAAAAAATAGATAGTTCGGTAGTAAAATTTAATAATTAATATACAATTAAATATACTACAAGCCCTAAGAGGCTAAAACACGCTTATCTACCCTCCACCACCGTAACCTCCGCACCACCCCCTCCCTCTCTCTCTTCCCACTATCGCCCACCTCCACATTGCCTCCTATTTAGGCTAGTAAATAGATCAAATTTGAACCGGATTAGACTTGATATGATTTGAATCTGATAAGAGTTACATTTGATCTAATTTGATCCGATAGCCTAGTAGATTATTTATGATTGAATCCATATTTGATTTGTTATTAATCAAATATTCAATCCAATAACCTGGTCCGTTAAGGATGTAATTTAATTTTTGTTAATAAATAAATAATGTCAAACGTCATTAGCAAACAATGATAGGAAAAAAGAAGAAGAGAAACTGGAGACTTAAAATAAAATTAAAAAAAAAAAAGTAGAAAATTAGGTATTTGACTCTTTATTAAAGTGAGACAAAATAGAGGGAAGAATTTTTAATAATATATAAATATTATGTATTATAACATTAGATAATATATTTATATTAGATATTTTATTATATCGAATTGTATTATTATAATACCGATCGACCATATTTTATACTCTCTCCATCCCAAAATATAAGGGCACTTCAAAAACTGTGACTTACATCGAAAACTGTAACTCACAACTTTGTGAGTCATAATTTTTGAAATGCCCTTATATTTTGGGACGGAAGGAGTATCTAGTTTGTTTAGCTAATAAATTATCAGATTCGAATTAATGAATTATTAAATTGAATGTCTCAATTCATATAGCAACTACCCAATTGGAATCAAAATTTGATCAATTGACAAGCCTACTTCCATTGCAAGGTCTTCCACCACAACCCATGTCCACGCCACCACAACGTCTTTGTGTCTTTCTCTGAAATGCCACTGGAATCTTCTACAACCTCAAATTTCTTGAGATCGCAATGGTGGGTCTTTGTATTGACTCTGATTTGGTTCCCAAGGTCTTGATCTGACCGCCAAAGCTCCACATAAAACCATCGCCACCATCGAAAAAATTAAGGTTACAATTTGAATTGGTTTAGATAGGAAGCTTCAATCTGAATTGTCAACAAGAACTTTAGGGTCTCTTGGGTACTGGAGACTCGTGATGGTATGATAAAATGGATTTGAATAAATCCATTAATGAAAAAGAGAATTGGGTTGGGATTCTTTTGATATGGATTAGGTACTGGGTCGGGGAAGATGATAATATCCTTTGCCACGTGACATTTCGTTTATAGGTGAAGGGTGAAGATCAATTAATAGATTATATAATTTTCATAAATAAAGTGGACTCCACTCCACCGAGTGATCTCCACCTTTCATGTGTCCTTGGAGAGAAATTTTTAATCATAAATCATTACATTATACTTGCATCAAACCGAAAGTGAAAAATCAATATAATAAAATTAAGGGTAACAAAGTTATTTAAGGACATCCTAAAATAAGGCATAATGCCTAATGAGTGAAGAAAAAATAACAATACCAATTTATAAAAATAAAAGGGATATATAAAATTGTAGCAACTATAGAGGAATTAAATTAATGAGTTGTACAAAGAAAATATGAGAAAAGATAAGAGCAAAGACTAACGAAAGAGTCCATGGTATTTGATAACCAATTTGGATTCATGTTGAAAAGATTAACAATGGAAGTTATATAACTACTTAGGCAATTAGTTGAAACATGCAAGAGTAAGGAACAAAACTTATATATGATTTTTATAAACTTTGAAAAAGCATATGATAGGGTCTCAAGATATATAATTTAGTGGACCCTATAAAGAAAACAAATCCTCTTACAAATCATAAAAGATATACAATATATGTATATGAATACAAAAGCAACTAAAGTGCGCACCACGTGTGTTGACACTAATGAGTTATCTATAAATGTAGGATTGCATCAAGGATCAGTGTTAAACCCATATCTATTTTCAATCATTTTAGATGAAATTACAAAAAAAAATTCAAATTGAGATTTCATGGTACATCATGTTTGTCGATGATTTAGTGCTCTTAGATACCTCTAAAGAGAACCTAACAATAAAACTATAAATGTGAAAAAATGCTTTATAATCAAAAGAATTAAGAAATAGTTGAACAAAAACTGAGTATATGGAGTGTAAATTTTATAAAGAATAAGACATTGATAATGTAATGTTAGAACTTCAAAACTAAAAGATTAGTCAAAATAGCCACTTTCGCTACTTAGAATTGATAAAAAAAGATAAAGAGACAGATAGTATTATAACTAGTAGAATTGGAGCAGGTTGAACAAAATAATGACAAGTTTGTAGACACATAAATTTTGTGATAGTTTAATCACCGTCCGATTGATTAACAAATCAAACACTCTTAGTCAATTAAATTTTATGATTGCGGGTCCGTTGACAGACATGTGTCAAAATTCTTAAGGTTCAGGCCTTTAAAAAAATGCATGACAATTCAAATTTAATAAAATTGATTATTTGTTACTTATTTTTGTTCCTAGATTTTTGGACACGAAATTTGTGTGTACAAATTTATCACACGCCCGATGGGACATCTTTGCCTCTCATCTCTATTTCCTTAATCAATTTATCAACGATTTTTCTTGGATGCATCGATGACCCCTAAGAAGGTTTAACTCAGTCAAGGCTCAAAGTGTGAGTAGCGCGGTGCGGAAGCGGTTGCAAAAAGTACTTTAAAACATAGAGGGGGTGAATAAGATCACTTGCTCGTTTGCTTAATTTTTAATTAATTCAATTTTAAGTTCAATTAAAATACTAAGCAATCCCACAAAGCAAGTAAATAAATAAAGTGCAAGTAAAGAAAAGAATGCACCAGATATACATGGAAACCCAAGGCAGAAAAAACCATGGAGGGAGGCAGAAAGCTTCAGGAAACTAATCCACTATGATGAAGTAAAGTACAGCAGACTCTGTCTCAGAATCACACCTCTCTTCACTCTGTCAAGAATCTGATGCGGAACAGCTCAGGTTTATGATTGCGATAACACGTCCAACTGCCAGACTTTCTGCTAACGTCACGATCTTTACAGAAAGTTTGCTGGAAGAACAAAAATACTCAGCAAGTATTTTGTTCCCTTCGTAGTGTGATCTAGTTACCTTTCTTCCTCAGCAAGCAAACGAAGAACCTTCAATCCAAAGTTTTGATCAGCAAAAGATTTGATACAGTTTATTGAGCAGCTAATCAGAAGTAGAACACCATCCTAACTATCACTCGTGAAGTATAAATGTGTGTTCTTAAAAAATAGATAGCCCTAATTATATTATATATACTTTCTCTCTCTAAAAATATATTTTTTCAGGATTTTTTTGCTTATTTTGTAGAGAAAATATAGATACATATATATTGGAAATGAAATTCTAATTCTACTTGAAAAAGAAGTTGAATATCAAAATAGAACTCTCTTAGAAATTTTAAACCCAATAGGAATCAGAATTTCCGTCAAAATTGGTTTCCTATTTGGAACAGGCTAAGTGGGACCGGTGCCAAATAATAAGACCGCTAAGACTTTGTAAAAACCTGCAGAAACCTAACTACCGAGACAAGTTGGACTAGTCCTAAATATTGGGGATCGCTCCTACTTTGAAAAACTCTAATATTCTCATTTAAACCCTAGTTTTTCAAAAGAGGCTCAAAAAATATAAAGTGCAGAGTGTCCTCACCATACTTACCTGTATTATATGGTGTTCTTACTGATTTATCTGCTTCCATGCACTTGAATATCAGCTCACAGTTGTCGATGATCAATACAAAGAATAATACGAAAATTACAACTCCATCAATTAGGTTTTGATAACTGAAATATCCCAATTACAAATTTATATATCACACAAAGAATGTTATCAAAAATGTTGCCGCTGCAACAATCAACAACTCTCTCGGTAAGAAGGACACTAAGAATGTTATGGCTCCATCAAGTGGTAGCAGCACCCCTACTAGACCGATAACTCGCAGCAAAATAAAGGCAACTGCTTCTCTAGCATAGAAATAAAGCATGGCGGATGTTAACAGGACCAAGCCTGCGAGTGCAAAAGCTCATCAGTCATTCATCACTCTTGAGTCCTTGAGGACAATGAATTTCAACAATACAAATCTTGAAGAAGTTCCTCCAGTTTCTGAAGGCACTTTTTTGAAAGACATGTCACTGCGCTTTTCTCGCTCTATGTCGGATTCTAATTTGAGTATGGAATCATGCTCAGTTTCCTCCCCTTAATCTCTGAGAGAGTTGATTTCTCCAAGGTACTTAGATTCCCAGACACAATCACAATTAACCAACATGCAAGTTATGATGACCAATACAACATCGGTAGAGGAATAACTTACGACCATGGGTCGCGCTATTGAAAAGCTTACCAAAATCATTAAAGAAAAAGACTTGCAGATGGCTTCCCTCATAAATAGGTTGGAAGCTCAGAAATCTAAGGAGCTAAGTCAAGAACTCTTATACGCTCCCGGTTTCACACCCAAGGGGCCACCACAAAAAAGGCTCACCATGCAAGCACGTCTGAGCAAAGGGCAAATCATCCAATTTTGCTCCCTCTATCATTTCGTTGTCTGTTCAATAATTTCAAGACATGATCACTAACATAACTAGGTCATAGTATGTCAGTGTTTCCCAAAACTCACTCATTTATTCGAAGCCTTACACAAGATAAATTGATAACATGAGGATGCCAACTGGATATCAACCTCCCAAGTTTCAACAATTCAATAGAAAAAGAAATCCTAAGCAACACGTCACTCATTTTGTCAAAATTTGCAATAATATCGGATCTGAGGGTGATCTTCTGGTAAAACAATTTGTCATTTCCCTTAAAGGAAATGCCTTCGATTAGTACACTAACTTAGAGGCTGAGTCAATTGCTAGCTAGGAGCAGATGGAGTGAGAATTTCTCAACCGCTTTTACAGTACTCACAGAATAGTAAGCATGCTAGAACTCATTAACACTAGACAAATAAAGGATGAGCTTGTGGTCGACTATATCAACCACTGACGAGCTTTAAGTTTGGATTGCAAAGATCATATTTTTGAAGTTTCAGTAGTCAAAATATGTATGTAAGCCATGCACTGAGAGCTTCTCTACATTCTACAATGAATTAGGCCTCCTACATTTGAAAAATTGGTTACTCGTGCCTATGATATGGAGCTCAGCATAACAAGTCATAGTGCAAAGGCTTTTGCCTTTCCCAATATGTTTGACAACTGTCTTAAAGATGAAGGGGTTGAATTTGAAGAGGAAAACAAAATACTTATTAACTCGGATGATAAAATAGATACATCTTATGCATGTTACAAGCATCGTCTCTAAAGAATTGTATCAAGAAACACATCATGTTATTTTAGTGACTTCATCTGAAGGTTCTTAGTTACATAAGGCATTGAGTCAAGAAAACCTTGGTAGAAATCTGAACAGACAAGGGGCAAACCCTTTATACAAAACTCATTCTCAACTCTCTCATATGAAATACCCTTGGCAAGGGAGCAAGATTCATACTTGTCCTTTAAAAAGACCTACACATTTGGTCAAACCTCAAAATAAGAAAGAAGTCTAAAAAAAGTAACAAGAACAAACCAAGGCATAACCAAAGTGACAAATCGCAAGGATTTACATCAAAGAAGCATTATAAAGGTAATTCTTCAAGCTCTCCTCAAATAACTTCAAATAAAAAGGATAAAAAAATTGTGCTTACTTGGAGACCAAAGAAGAATGCTTAAGAAGGAAATTGTTTTAAAAAGATCTCATAAGAATCAGTATCTAGAAATATACAAATGGTAGCTCAAGTAATTCATTCCTAACATGTCATCAATAAGCACCAAGGTAAGAGTCTAAAATTACAAAATGAGGAACAAGAACAAAATCGTCTATAATCCCAGATGGAACGAGAGGCTCAAAAAATCAAAAGATTAAAGGAAGAAAAAGTGTGGGGACCAAAGCCTGAAGATGCTCTCTAGATCAAATCTCGTAACAGAATGAAAGCATACTGGGTGAGGTTCAATCCTCCTACATAGACCATGATAAATGAAATACCTCTCCCTTATGGGTAGAGAGACGAGTTTGAAGGAGATGTTTTTTTCAAGTACAAGAATAGTACAATGAAGAAACAAAATAAGAAAGAAATCTTCAAATTGACGCAGAGCTGGTTCATACTTTTCAACACAAGTTTGGACTGTCTTTTGAATCTTGCAGAGTTGAAGAATAATCAAACTCGAAGTGCTCCCCGATACGAGCCTAATTTGTTGATGATATTCCCTAACACGAGTATAAACTGTCTGTATGAAAGAAAAAAAATATGGGAGTAACATGTACGAAATTAAAGGTGTTATTTTGCATCCATGCTTCAAGCGAATACATAAACAAACTTGCATGAAATATGGTTTCAAGATAATGGTGGTAGTTTTGGTCAAACATTGTTTCCAAGACCAGTACACAAGAGCACACTTGTGCACACTGCCGAATTCGTCTTCAAGATTGGTGCACAAAAGCGTAATTGTGCACACAGCCAGATTCGCCTCCAAGACTGATGCATAAGAGCGCAATTGTGCACGTAGCTTGATTTGCTTCCGAGAATGGTGCACAAGAGCGCAATTGTGCACGCAACTGAAGTTGCCTCCAAGACTGGTGCACAAGAGCGCAATTGTGCATGTAGTCGGATTCGCCTCCTAGACTAGTGCACAATAGCACAATTGTGCACACAGCCGGATTCTCCTTCGTGACTGGTGTACAAGAGCGCGATTGTGCACATAGTCGAATCTTTAAAATGCAGAAGAACAAACACATTTGCTCAAACTGTCAAATCACACCTCCAGGAATGGTGCACAAAAGCGCAGTTGTACACACAGTCAAAGATTTCAAATATAGTCACACAAATACACTTGTGCAAACAGGGGTCACATTTTTTTTGAGATTGTTACACAAGTGCATATGTTGTTCTGCAAGTTTATAATACAGAGGCATATTACAAGAGATATTTTTACTTATTTATTATTATTATTATTTTTATTTATTTAAGAAATAAAGAAAGAAAGAAAAAAAAAAGAGAAAGAAATGAGAAAAAAAAAATCAGAAGAGAGGAAGAGGGCAGTAAGTACAGGAAAAAAAGAAGATAAAGATAGAAGAAAAAAAAGCAGCAAAAGAAAGAAAAAAAAAAGAAAGAAAGAAGGAGAAGACAATATGGTATAGAGAGAAAGAAAGAAGAAAAGAGTGGCAGTAAAAAAAAAAAAGGCAGTACATGAAAAGAAAAAAAAGAAGAAGAAGAAGAAAGAAAGAAGAGCTTACAGTTACTAGGTATGAGTTTCTTCCAATTCCTTTCAATAGCAGTTCGTGGGACTTCTCTTAATTATTCTCTGATGTGAAGGGTCTGAAGTGTAGGCTACATATATATAATGGTGGATTAATCCTATTTGCCATTGGATTTTGAAGACTCCAATTATGTTTGGACAAGAAAAAAAATCCTATTTGTAATAGGATTCTCAAGACTTCAATTCTATTTGGACAAGGAAAAAAAATCCTATTTGTAATAGGATTCTCAAGTCTTCAATTCTATTTAGACAAGAAAAAAAAGTCCTTTTTAAGACTCCAATTCAACTTAACAAAGAAGACATCCACTTTGCAATTGAATTTTTGAAAAAAAAAAAAGATAAACTTTGCGAAAATTAAATACTTCAAGTCACACTTTAGATATGTGACAAGCTCTATATAACATGAGACTTGAAGTGGGGGCAATTTGTAGACACATAAATTTTGTGATGGTCTAATCACCGTCCAATTAGTCAATAATTCAAACACTCCTGGTCAATTAAATTTTATGATTTCAGGTCCGTTGACGGACACGTGTCAAAATTCTGAAGGTTCAAGCCTTTAAAACAAATGTGTGACAATTTAAATTTAAATTTGAATTTATTTTCATATAAAAGGAGACACAATCTCTTTATTCATGGAAGTTGGCACAATTAATGGGGAGTTACCAAATTAATCCCCCACCCTTTGGTCTATAAATACAAGGTCACCCTACACATTCGGGGGGATAGAGAGAGAGATCAAGAAAACACAAAAGCTCTGCTGAACTATTCCTCGACCAACACTCAAAGTTCTGAAGACGAAGAACATCAAGCACGCCACACGAGTGTCGTTCTACTTCTAAGACCTTCAACCAACAAAGTTCTGAAGACGAAGAACATCCCACACGAGTGTCATTCTACTTCTAAGACATTCAACCATCGAAGTTCTGAAGACGAAGAACATCAGCACGCCACACGAGTGCCGTTATACTTCTAAGACCTTCAACCATCGAAGAATCTGAAGACGAAGAATATCAAGCATGCCACACAAGTATCTTTCTACTTCAAAGACCTTAAATACTCAAAAATTTGAAGACGAAGAACAACAAGCATACCACACAAGTGTCATTCTTCTTTAAAGACCTTCAACCCACTGTTCGAGATAAAGCTCTATCGGCCCTCGATCGAAAATTCAGTCAAGCCTTCCTCAATCTTGAAGATTTGAAGAAAGTTCATCACAACTAGTTCAAGAACAAGTTTTTGAAGCCCTTGCAGCAAACATCAAGGAGATTAAATTAGAGAAGATTCTTTGTTGTAAAAGAATCGATCATAGAGAATTGTACCCATTTTCTGAAATTAATAAAATTGATTATTTGTTACTTATTTTCGTTCCTAGATTTTTGAACATGAAATTTATGTGTATGGAGTATAAATTTTATAGAGAATTAGACATTGATAATATAATGCTAGAACTTCAAAACTAAAAGAATAGTCAAAACAACCACTTTCACTACTTAGAATCGATAAAAAAAGATAGAGAGATAGATAGTATTATAACTAGTAGAATTGGAGCAGGTTGAACAAAATAGAGACAACTTAATGGAATTTTATGTGACAAAAAATTAACAGAGGCTAAAAGAAAAATTATATTAGGCCAACTATATTATATGGAGTGGAATGTTAAGTACTAAAAAGAAACAAAAACAATGCATTCATGTACCGAAAATGATGTGCCTATGGACTATTTACTTTTTCCAACTTTGACAAGGGATGTTAAAATGATTTTTACATAACTTTAATGGTGATTTATCATTTTCTCTTTTAATTTTTAATTATTTTAATTTGACAATTTTATCAGATCAAATCCTTTTTCTGTTGGCGTCCCCACCAACATACCTTAATTGGGACAAATAAAATTGTGCATTCAACACTTGGGGACATTACCCCACGTTGTTCAAACTTTTTTTTTTTTAGCAACATGTTAAAACTTAATTTAGTGTTGAGAAAGAAATATAATACAGACTTTAACATTACGTATATTTCAACAAATTAACTAGTTTCATTTATTTTTATCATTATATCTAGGGATGGTATTAAGATGGTTTTAAAGGTTCAGAGGTCCGTCCATGGGATGGAATTTTCAATCCAAATCTAACTCGACAATCAACTAAAGCTATCAAACTGAGCTCTAATAGTGTCAAAAATTTTGAGATGAGATTTAGCTAGTTTCAATTGAAAATCAGATTATCTTAGACGGATATATAGATAATATACTGGTTAAATTTGCAGTCCAAAACTCTAGCAAGGATTTCTTACAGTTCAGATATGGAGTACTTCTATCCAAGATTCATTGTTCTAGAACACTTAGGGAAAATGAAGTAATGTACGTGGTGTATGCGCCATGTAGCAGTGGATATGAAAGTCTAATCTTAGATGAAAAGACTTAGGAGGTGTATTCAATTAGGATTTTAAAGGATTTTAAAAGACTTTAAAAATCTGGGTGTATTCAATCCAGACTTTTATAGACTTTTAAAGAGTCCATACAAATCTGGCGGTATTCAATCTATACTTTTATGAACTTTTAAAGAGTGCATACAAATTGGGGGGGGGGGTATTCAATTAGGATTTTAAAAAAGTCTACAAAAGTTTAGGTGTATTTAAAAAGTCATAAATTTTAAAGGATTTCATACAGAGTTGGATTTTGGTGGATTTAAGGGTGAAAATTATAAATACTGAAGCCCATAACAAATCCAACATTTTTCCCTTAGATTTTGGTGGACTTTTTTTTTTTTCTGCAGAATACGAACAACATTTCTCTATCTCAAGGTACACTCCTTTTTCCTCCCTTGATTTTTCTCTTCCTTCTTAGATTCTCTCTTCTTCTATTCAATTAGGATTTTCAAAAAGTCATAGTACAAAAAAAACCAAACAAATTGTACAAACAAAACAATCAATATATCAAAGATCATCAATGTCAAAACCCAGTTCGGTGCATAGTCTAATTTGTACCGCAACACCGAAACCAAGAACTGAATTTCAGAGGGTGCAGTGGATCCTATAGACAAAGATATCAATTCTTAAGATAATATATCCATACACACACACACACACACACACAAAATAAGGTTTGTGATGGGTGGTATTGTATGAATTTACAATTTATTATATATCAATACATATACATTTGTACGAATTTACTCTCATATAGATACTCATTTAACATGCTACAATGTTTATATACACTTGTATATATTTATACTCATATGTATATATACTCATTTAACAAGCCATACATACAATAAAACAAATATACAAAATAAAAAGAAAAATAATTTTTTATAAAGAAATTCATATGAAAAATATTTTATGGGGCATCAAAAGTAGATATTTAGAATCTTTTTAATTTAATTTTTTAAAAACAGTTTGATGTTTCAGATAAATGAAAACCTAGAAAGTTGTAAAAAAAAAATTGTTTTCTAAAAATTCAGTTACAAAAACAAATATTTGTAGAGAGCTATCTTTTATAATTTTTTCAAACACAAGAGTAACAATGAGATAATGCTAATGAATGGAGAGTTAGTATAACTTTGAATATGTGGGGAGATGTCGGGCACAATGATAACAATCAGAACTAAGGATACTGAGTAATGAATGTTAAATATTTTTCTTTAAATTTTGCTTTCAAACTTGTATAAACTTGTCACTATACTTTTGTGAATGCCAGTTATTTTGCGCTTGTTATAACTTTTGTTTTTCGTAAAAATTATGGTGCACGCCATAGTAGCATTATTATTATTATTATTTTTTATAAAAAAAACAATATGTCTATATATCCTATCTATTTAATAAAATGAGGTAAAAATTAAAAAATATGAAAATATTCCATTTACCACGAGCATAAATTTTTTGTCATTAGCTTAACATATAATACGAATACAATAACAAAAGAAGGAACATGATTCAGCCCAATCCAAATCATAAGTTCAACTTTCTTTTTAACAGATCTTTCTTAATCATTCTTTGCATGGTTACGAGGAGGAATATATGCAACTTTGTATAGGTTCTTAATAATTTTGTTGAATAATTTTATATAGTAGAAACTATAAATGATAACTTATCCATTTTGCATTGTACCTGCCCCTTGAACCATTGATTTACTTGTACACAAAAATATAATTCAAGGATATGAATAAATAAAATATATTAAAGAAATCATTACAAGTGTATAAAAATCCATCAAAGTCTCTAATAAAAGTCTATACAAATTCATGAAAGTCTAAAATAAAAGTCTATACAAATTCAAAAAAGTCTGTAATAAAAGTCTATAGAAATCCATGAATTCTACTTAAATCCATAGAAATTCATGAAAGTCTATCATTTAAAAAATGTCTTTCAAAATCCTAATTGAATACATCCTCCTTAGAGAGTGATGAATAGGTCAAACTTGCTCTTTTGATTGATTTTAATATTATTTTAAGTTTGCTTAATTAAAACTTAGACCAACCACAAAAATAATAAATAATGTACTAAAATAAAGTAGGGTAAGCTCCGGCAGGAATTTTTTTACGTAGAAACCCGAAGAAACTAACTCCTGTCACTCCTCGTCCAATTGTTGACTCCATGCTTCTCCTCAATCCTTGCACAAGGGTTGTTGGAAGAACTCGATTACTCTACAAATAATCTGTTCCCTTCATAGTGCAATTGAAACCACATTCCTCATGAACATGAAGTTAGAAGGATCGAGAAAAATAAATTCCAATGTCCTGACCAAACAAGATAATTTGTAATAGCTCAGTACGTTGATTAGATTCAGAAGATCACCCTAAGATCACTTAGTGTATTGATGTGTGCTTAGGGGTGCATACGGTACGGTTCTTTACGGTTCTTGATGGAACCAGAACCATTCCCAAGGGTTCCTTAATTTTGGAACCGGAACCGGAACCGTTGAGTTTGGTTCGATTCAATTTGGTTTCGACTCCTCAACGGTTCTTTGTCAATTTTTTTTTTAAACATTGGCAAAATACACACTAATACTTGTGCACCCCTAGTTATAACAATAAATTAGAAGCTAATATTTATTTATATATCTTATATTATATAAATATATAGAACATTAGAACTTAGAAGTTAAATGTATTTATCTATATATTATATATTTTATAATTTATATATAAATAGAACACTAGAATTTAGAAGTTATTAGTATTTATTTATATATTATATATTATATATTTATATAGAACATTAGAACTTAAAAGCTATTATTATTCATTTATATATTATATATATCTTTTTTTCCTAACGATTCTGGTTCCGGTTCTATGACTTGGAACTGGAACCGGAACTGTAGTGAACGGTTCCTAAAATTTGGAATCGGAACCGAAACCGTAGTGAACGGTTTGGTTTGGTTCAGGTACGATTTCTTACTGTTCCGGTTTCGATTCCACCGGTTCTTTGCATGTACACCCCTATGTGTGCTCTCAAATAAAAAAAAACATTAAAAAAAACAATGGACTCTAAAAATAATAATAATCGCACTCTCATGAAGTCTAAAACTTATAATCTGATTAAGTGTCAATTGTAGAAAAGTATAGAGTAGTATTTATATATGAAAGAGTTCTAAAATTACATGAAAAAGAAGTTTAAAATCATTATAGGACATCTCTACAGGTTTTGATTAAAGAAGAAATAAAAATTGTCTTGAAAACAATTTTCTTTTTTGAAACATGATAGATGCGAACGGTCGTAAAAAGTGCAACTGGTCGAACTTTGAAATGCAACATATCTTTAAAAGTGTGACTGGTCAGACTTTGCAAAAAATTTAACTGAGATAAGTTGGACCAATCACAAAAGTACGATTAGTGTGACTTTTGAAATTCTAAAATTTTGATTTAAAACCTTAGTTTTCAATCCCACATATCCAAACAAAGTGTGCAGAGTGTCATACATGTTCTAAATGATATTATCATCGAATCAATGGTATCCATGCACTTGTTCTTCAGCTTCATGATCGAGACACATAATAAATCATAAATTACAACTCGATCAATTCAGTTTTGACACATTATAATAATATATCTCACAATCTCTACCGTTGGAAATTTTGTGACAAAGCCACCTCGACAATTGTAACCTAACTCATTAGGAAAAATTAAATTACAATTTATAAAAAATAAAAGAAAAAAATTTGAACCCATTAGAAGCTTTACGCAATGCTCAAGTCTTGAAAATATAAATCTATAATTGTTAGAAATATAGAAAAATTGTATATTGCATTGAATTAATTTATAAAGAATACATACAGGCCTATTTATTGGCTCATAATCTTGGAGGCTAAGTAAACTTTAAGAAACAAGAAATCCTAATCCTAGATGGATTAGGAAATGGTGTAATCCTAGGTGGTTTAGGATAAAACCAAAATATTAAGTAAGTAACATAATATTAAATATATTATCTAACAGCCCCCCTCAAAGTCAAGATGGGTTATATGAAACCAACTTGAGTATGGATACATAATCCTAAAAGCGATGGTGGAGCTGTGAAGATCCGGCATGTTGAGGCGCATCGAAACTCGTGATGACTTCTAGAGCACATGGAAACGCATGATGACTTTTGGAGGTGCATGGAAGCATGTTAGTGGTGCACAAAAGCATAAAGACTAATCAAATTCTAAAGGCATATGGAAGCGCGTTAGTGGCCAATCAAGGAGGTGTGTGATTACCACAGGACACACATGCAAGTGTTGTGGCCAATCATAGATACTTGTGATTATCATAGGAGGCACATGCAAGTGTTGTGGTCAATCACGAATACATGTGATTACTACAGAAGGCACATAAAAGTGTTGTGGTCAATCACGGATACATGTGATTATCACAGGAGGCACATGCAAGTGTCGTGATCAATCACGGATACATGTGATTATCACAAGAGACATATGCAAGTGTTGTGGTCAATCACGGATACTTGTAATTATCATAGGAGGCATATGTAAGTGTTGTGGTAAATCATGGAGGCATGTGATTACTATAGGAAGGAGTAAAGAAGCGCAGTGCTCAATTATAAAGGTGTGTGATTACCATTAGTGGGTGCACATAAACGTGTTGGTCAATCACATAATCGTGTGATTAACACTGGAGGCACACAGAAGCATAAAAGGGAGACTATGGTTGATTGATGGTGATATTTATTTGACTTCCCAGCCGGGGATGAAGCCAATGGTGCCATCCCTGGCTATGAAGATGATAGACTAAGAAAGCTTTACCAAGAATTAGTTTGCTTTGATACCATGCTAGAAATATAGGGAAATTGTATATTGCATTAATGAATTAATTTATGAAGAATACATAAAGGCCTATTTATAGGCACATAATCTTGGAGGCTAAAGTAAGCTTAGGATATAAGAATCCTAGTCCTAGATGGTTTACGAAGGGGTATAAAAAATCCTAGATGGTTTGGGATAAAACCAAAATAATAAGTAACGTAATATTATATATATTATCTAATAGTAATCTCCACATGACTTAAACCACACAGTTTGTGAAAAGCTTAATAAATGAAAAAAATATAAACAAAAGCCTAAAACATAAAAATAACAAACATGTCCCCTTAAACATGTTAAACAATCACCCTCCCCTTTAAATAAACATTTTGTTAATATCTACTCTTTCTCTCCCTTTTGACAAGGATAAAAATCAAAATAATTAAACAAGAGACAAATCGAGGTGAGTAAAAAATATAAGCATAAAATCTATTTAACATCATAGCATTGAAGTACATAAAAAGATTGACTCCCTCTGAAACCTTTCAAAGTTACAATAGTTCTTAGTATACACTAAAATTTTCAATACAGTCTAAAACTAATCGTATAAAAATATCACAAAAATTGCTAAGAATCCTTAAAAAAAATAAACAAGGAAAATATTTTTGGGATTTTTGATTTTATTTTGAATAAAAATAAACAGTGAGAATGTTTCAACAAATATTTTCCAAGGACTAATCATGAGATTTAAAAATTTCTCAAAAATTCAAAACATCTTAAGAGCAATAATTGTAAAACCCACAAATTTATAATTACCAACAAAATATATTCTTAATTTCATAATCATAACATGAATCCCAATTCACAATATTTATAAAAATTTAGAAATTCATCTAGTAAGTCCATATATGTGTGTGCAATCCAACTGCATCAATTAATCAATTTTTTTATCCTTTAGCTCAAACACATTGGATAAGTAGCATTAAGAGTACCACATGAAAAATAACAATAATTTAAACAATAATTTTTTTTTAGCTCTAAGTAAGGCGACTTTCACTTCATTAGGCAACCAACTAATTCCTAAGACAAATTTATTTATCTAAGACAAATTTCTTTCTAACTTCAAACACATCCCATAGGTAGTCTTTTTCTGACATTAGATGTCACGCCCCAATTTCTTACACCCGGTCAAAAGCGAAGAAAATGAGGTGATTAAGAAAAAGTTTAACCGGTCCACACTCATGGACATCCCAAATTTGGTTACCTAACTACTTGTATGATTGAAAATTTAAATTGAATCTTATCTCATTGGATAGATGGTTTGTAAATAATGAATTTAAAAAAAAAAAAGAATCACCTCAATCGGAGTTAAAACGAAGAAGTTATGTCTTTTCGAAGTTAGGGCTAAGATGTTATAGTACTGTAAATAGTGCAAACTTTCACATTTCCCATGTAAACTTTCACATTTTTCCACTGAATGCGAAGGTTCGCAAAGAAATAAGCTCTTGCAATCCCCCTCCACATGCACTGAAACTAGCCCACGCACCCTTATCAGTCAAAATCTTTCACGAAGGATTAATGCTAAAATGACTTTTATGTGTAGTCTTCCTTAGTTGAACACTTTTATTAATGTGACAATGAGATTTGAATTCGAAACTTTTTAGTTATGATATTATGTTAACTATCATCTAAAAGTTTAACTTGTTAGTGTAATATCCTTAAAAAAAATTTGAATTTGAATTGTCAAATTTGTTACGATAAAATTTGAAAGTTAAATTCAAATAGAAAGGTAGCCTAAACCAACTACGGGATATCATTCTTATAAAATTTAGTATTTTACGTAGTTAGAAGATTTTTTTCAAAAAGAATTAAACCCAACCTCAAATACTAATATATGTCAAACCTCTGCAATAGCTAGAAAGAGAGACGATTATTGAGGAAGTTATAGGGTGAGAGCCGGAGAACGGAATAACGATATATGGCAAGTCGATTCATTTTATATATTTGTATATAACTGAGACTTGTCTTTTAATTATAAGTTCAGAGGAGCTGATCATGCTAATATTTTGGGGTTAAATTTAATATAGATGTTAATCTTCACTAACATTGATAGTATGAGTTTTCTGAATTATAAATATCTGAAAAGGGATTTGTTTATTAGATTTTATTTAATGGAAATAGATTAAACATGATATCTTAGTGTTTAAATTTCAGTAAATAGTGAATATGGGAAACCTTCTTGAATATATATGAACCCATGAGAATAAATCACGTTTTTGAAGTAACAAGATAGTCTGGATCTTGAACCATTAATGTTGATCTTGAACAACTGTTGTTATTGATTATGTTTATATATATATATATCAGGTAGTGGGCATGAGTATTACTAATGACATCCCTAATTGATTACAACATACATGAACTGGTATTGGGTTTTGTACAGGAACGTGTGAATTTGGTGTTGGGCAGTTATAAACATTGAATGTTAGGCATCGAAATTAATGTTTGTGCCCTTTAGTGGATTTATTTTTGGGTAAATATCACTTACACCCCCTCAGATTAGGCAATATCCCAACCAGACCCCTCTAGTTTCAATATTCTCGATTACCCCCCATGTCAATAATGGTCGCTAATTTTTCTCTCTCAGCAAATTTTGTTTGTTTGTTGATGTGGCACAAATGGAAGGTAAATGTAATACCCCACTCCAACACATGGTATGATATTGTCCGCTTTGGGCCTGAGCCCGCACGATTTTACTCTTGGGTTTTATCCCAAAAGGCCTCATACCATTTGACGAGAACATACTACATATAAGCACATCCCCTTTTTCACACTCAGGCGATGTGGGATTGAGCACCTTGTACCCTGTCAGTGTGGTAGCTCAGCCTAGTGTCTGTCTTCGCACCCGCCCACTCACATCCGTCCACAAGGGTTACTATAGTAAAAATTGATACACAAACCCAAAATTAACCCAAAATTCAGGGGTGGTAGTTGGGAATATCAAAACTAGAGGGGGTCTAGTCGAGATATTAACAAAACTGAGAGGGTGTAAGTGGTATTTGCCCTTTATTTTTTGTCAGTGGTGGAAATTGGGACTCATAGTAGTTTATTGCATTGATATATATATATATATATATAACTTAGAATATAGTAACGTGTTTTAGGGTCAGATTTATTGGTAGATAAATAAGACTATATTTGTTTGGTGTTTGATGCCTCAAGATGATTTTAAGTTAACTTAGAGTAGCTGGAAGAGTAAAATGGTGAAAAAAGTGTTTTGTATATACAAAATAGAAGAGAAGACTCATTTTGGTTTCTTTCATGCAAGCCAATAGTTTTAACTAAATTTTAATTGATTTAAATTAATAAAAATTAAAGGAAAATAGTAAAAATATTTTAAAAATTATGATAAATTCCATAATAACATATTTTAGTATAATTAACTCAAATTTGCTAAAATATGTGTGTATTTAGATTTAGCTAAGTGGAGGAACTAAATTTAAACCCGAAAAAGTAGATTTTAAGTCACAAAATCAAAGAGTACTGTAAAATGGCGAGGAATTTGATTATGAAATTGTCACCGAGACCTATAGTTAGATTGAGGAACCTTCATGAATTTAGTACTCTCGCTGTTTGGGTTTAGAGAGCTGTGAACCTAATTTAGGATATATTTGTGAACATGTTTGTTACGAGATAAAATGCTTTAGGTGTTAAAATACCTTCAATATTTGGCAAAGTAATGGATACGTTTGAGTAGTTGGAGGGGTAGTCTGAGACTAATCTTATGATGACTTTGTTAGACATGGTCAGGAACCTGTCTATTGGGAGTGCAATATTACCCTTTTGTTATGGCCATTAGGCTCTGCATGCCCTTATTATGTGGACGTATTCCGAGACCATCTAGGTGAGTAGACGTATAAACCCAGTTACATGTATGTTTTTGGTAGTCCAGGATTATGCGATGCACACCACCTATTGGATTGAAGCCCGTGGCACATGTGAAAATATAAGGTGAGTCAATTTGTTGATCATTGTGTTTAGCACTTATTGAGCTTATAAGCTCACTCCTTAACAATTCTCAGGTACACGTTGATAGAAACATTTTTTTTTTATTCTATTTAGTTCGATAAATTTGATTTGAAATTGATATATGTAATAAAATAGAGGATTTCCTTCTGGTTTGTATTAGATGGTACTACATTTGTTATGTACGTAGTTATTTATTTTTAATAATATTTTTAGAGAGAGAGTTTGTTCTATTGTTATTGATACGAATGTTGTTGTAAGTTACGCACCATGTTTAAGTATAGAAGTAACGTTTCTATTATTTAAATTTAGGGTACAATTAGAGATTGTGTAAAAATATCATAATTGAACTCAGTATCCTAGAGTTTTAAGATGCCATAACCACTTTATTTGTGAAGTTACTATCACTAGTCTTAGAATAATGTTCGCTCCTAGTGCTCATATTCAATATTGTAATTGATTGCTACATGATTGTGACCACAACTATCACCAAAAATAATACATGCACTCCATTATTTGCGTGAAGGTTGAAGTTTTAATACAAACACGTCGACATATATAGGACAATAATATGAATTCACTTCCACTTAATATGAAAAAGTGATGGCGATAACAACATCCAACTTCACATGTAAAATAAATGAATTGATTTTTCAAAAGTTGCGAGTCTATCATGAGATCCTTCTAATTGCTTCTATCACGGCAGAATATAACATTTAGTGAATTGTTTGCCTTACAAAATTATTCGCTTCTTCAGAAAT
Organism: Cornus controversa; assembly: GCA_026545225.1. NCBI lineage: Eukaryota > Viridiplantae > Streptophyta > Magnoliopsida > Cornales > Cornaceae > Cornus > Cornus controversa. Next base: position 49,030,138 of record CM048848.1, read on the forward strand.
ACCAATTTTATAATATCTCTGACTAGTGAATATTTATTATTTTATTTGATAATAAAAAATATTAATTCACCGTCAACCGAAAGTATTGCATTATGATACTTCCAGAATACTTGATAATTTTTGGACGGTGTGAGAGTTGAATTACAATGAGGAGTTTTTTCAAACGGGCAGTCCATATGTAGTTTTCAAAAGAGACAACCCTATTAATTCCATGTGTATAATTGAAGCAACCTGATCCAAGAGCAGCTCTTGTAAGTTATTGGAGAGAGAGAGATGATTAATACTCTCACATTCAATGTCACACATCATATATATATATATATATATATATATATATATTGTCAATGTTCTGATTCGTCAAGCCACGAGATCCAAAGAAGTCCACAAAGCCAATACATTATAAAGCAATCTCTAACTCGATCCAAATTCAATCATCTCTTGCAATAGTCTTACTTCTTTCAAATAATTAGACGTTAAATTACCTCTCCAGACATGTCACATTATATATATCCCAACCCACCTAATTGATAAGATCTTAAGCGAAAATATAGACCTCCAACGCACCAAACTAATCGAAGATACATGTACAGGAAAAGATATATATATATATATATATATATATATATATATATATATATATAACAAGAACTTTCATGAACTCATTGCAAATACATCAAAAGTTAAGTAGATATGAAATGGGACCATCCATATACCGACAATATCCTACAATGTAAGTCCATTTTCCACACTTGAAGAAATAAGGTACGAGTTTGGACAAGGTCAAGGAAATTATATATATGCATGACTTGCAAACAAATTTCATAAAAAAAAACACTCAAAAGTGGCACACACACACATATATATAACTTAATGGTGCTAAATAGTTGAAATTCTCTACACTAGCTAACAATAGTCTCTGGTCAATGATTTCTGAGCATCAAATCTATAGCACAAAAAGTGAACATTAGTGGATCTCTCTCTCTCTCATCATAATACATGGGCTGAGAAAAAGCAGTTTATGGGCAAAGTGGGAGGGCTTTCTCTCTTTTATATGGAAAAAAGATAGATATATAGCTGCCAAGTGAGAATGACAGAATCCAAGTCTTTATATTGCACTTCATATGTGCCAGATTTTTCATGAAAATGATGTAACCTTTGATATGCTTTTCTATAAAGTGCAATTTGATCAATTACTTTCATAAAAGGAAAAAATAATATAAACTATTATTGGTCCAAGACTCTTTAAACCCTATATCAGTCCCAACATTTCCATACCCATCTCAACTACATTTCAATACTTTCTATAGAGAACTCATGAGTGTAATGCTTTATTTAAAGGCCTAATGTATGGTTCCTTCTATTTTTGTCTGCATAATTTATTATCCAGAATTGGTCCTTTGTGAGTGCATCTCCAGACTATAAATGGTAAATCTCACAGTTCCTATTACAGGGAATGAGGAAGAAAATAAATGAAGTGTGTGTGTGTGTCTATATATATATATATATATAGTGATTGAGTGTTCTATTCCATTCTTTAGTTAGAGTTGGATGTTTTATTTAATTTTGGACAAAAAATTAATTGAAATTACATTACCAACAAGGAAACAATGGTAACTAGTTTTACACACTACCACATATTGATCAGACCAAATGCTTAAATGAACCAAGGGAAAATGAAATTTTTGTTTAATAAAAGGAAACCTTTTTTTCCAGAAAATATATTTCAAATAGCTGACATAAGCTATCTGGTTTATAGCCAAATTCCAAAAGGGCCCCTTGTTGTCTCCAGAAACATCAAAATCAAGTCATTTTTCACACTTTTTCAGTCTTTTTAAAAAGTATTTTGATTCTGAAAAAACTATTATTATGGTTCTTTCAAAGCATTGAAGTTTTATCTAAAAATTAGAATTTTGGAAGTATTGCAGTTTAACATTGTGGCAATGTTGTTGCACAGTTTTGATTACTAATTAGGAGTACATTTTTTTATATTTTAGGCACATTTAGATTCTGGTCACATCACTAAAATATGATCATTAGGTCCTAAGACATCAACCTAGGTTGGTACTTCATCAAAATTTTGTCAAAAACCTTAAAATGCATCAAAGAGCACCTTTTTTGGAATATTTTTCCTTAACTTTTCTAAAATTTAAACATCCGTTTTACATTCAAAATCATTCATTTGATATATATATGGAGCAGTCACGTCATTCAAGATATGTATCACGAAAATGGATTTGTGATGTATATAATTTTCCATATAATATATACATATACGTGGTATATTAATATATTACATTGGGCAATATTTTTCCTTCAACTTTGGGCTTGTTATAGAGTAAAGAGCCCAAGTGGAAATATTCTACGGGCTTCGAACGGCGCATTAAAATACTCTTTGGGCTTGTGGTATCAAAGAGAAAAGAACTAAATCATGAATCTACTTAAATCTCACTTTGCTATCCCTAGTTCTAATCATATTCATTCATTTTTCATCCTATTAATCATAAACATTTGACAAATTAAACCAGATAAGTGTTAGGATCGCACACACACCATTAACAATAGAATAGATAAAAAATAGACACAAATAATACGAGATTTATGTGGTTCGGCAAATCACCTATGTCCACAAATGAATAACAACTTTCTTTACTTTAATACTTTGGTTACACACTATTTCTCTCTACTCACCTTTCTCTCTCTACAATTATCTCACAAGAAGCATTATTCTCCATAAATACCTTACCACCTACAAGTTTGTACGTAACAAAGCACTATTTCTGAGGACATACATGAAAGGAACAAATGGAATCAAGTAGCCACTCCCTCGTTATCAATAATTCATAATGATTCATTGCCATCACTCTCTTCTTTCGTAGCCTCAGAAGCAACAACAACAACAGCAGATGCACTCTCCTTCCTTTCTGAACAATACCAATGAATATGTCCATTTCTTCCACACTTGTTTCATCTTTTCTCTAACAATGGCACAAAGTTTCTTAAAGCTCCAAACCTCTTCTTCTCTTTAGCAATAGGAGCTTGAGTCTTATAATTATAACTATCTTCACCATTCAATTTTTCATTAGAGAACAAAGCACTCTTAACTTGCTCTACCAAAATGGTATCTCTTCCATAAAACAAAGTATTAAAATGATGTTTATGAGTAGAGCGTATCGATGTCAACAAAATAATTGATTTATTCTCATCACTCAACTTGACATCAACATTAGATAAATCACAAATAATCTTATTGAACTCACCAAGATGTTCTTGTAAACTTACCCCTTTTTTTCTCCAAAAAAAATGCAACTCTTGCTTCAAGACTAACCGGTTGGTGAGATTTTTTCTCATATACAAATTCTCTAATTTCTTCCACATATCCGCTGCTGAAGCTTTTCTATCACATTATACACAACATCATTTGCCAACGTCAATCAAATAACACTTATTGCCTTCGAGTTAATCTTCCCCAACTGTTCATCTTCCATCTTTTTCAATTTCAAACCCAAAGCCTATTCGAGACCATGTTGAATCAGTAAATCCCGCATTCAAAGTTCCTAGGCCTTCTTCCATCAAACTTTGTGACTACATAGTTTCAATTTGTAATAGTTGTTGACAACGCTCTAATTCCAATTGTTAGGATCGCACACACACTATTGGAAAATAAAAAAGATAAAAAAACACACAAATAACACGAGATTTATATTGTTAAGCAAATTGCTTACGTCCACGAATGGAGAACGATTTTCTTTACTTTAATACTTTGGTTACATATTTTTTCTCTCTACTCGCCTTTTTCTCTCTACAGTTATCTTTCTCTATTTGCTCTACTGCTTCTCTTCTCAACCTCACCTCTATTTATAGACTCTTTAAACCCAATTCGCTATTGGACAAGGATTACAATTACTCCAAGACCAAGTGTAACAAAAAATTACCAAATAAATTACAACTCTAAAATAGAAACCTAATTACAATAGAAATTTGAGTCACAATTCCTAACAATAGAAATAAAAAAGAATCATAAAATATTATGTACAAAACAAAGGATCAGTGGAATAAAATTTGAGACACCATCATAAAATTTCAAAACCCCTTCCCCTTTTTCATTAGTTGAGGAAGTGACTTCGAGTAGACGACGAGTAATTGTCTTATGCATGCGGGATGTCATATGAGTTGCATGGATTCAACCGTTGATTATAGAGTATTTTAAGAGGTCCCATACCAATATTACTGGAAAAAAATAAAAAATAGTTATTTCCACCGATTGTAAGATGGCAAGGGGAGATATAGTACTATAAAACACAACAACAACATACCAATATTTATATGTAAAACTTCACATGCTTACCTTTATTGCACGTATATAAACATATGTACAAGACATGAACCAAACTATGGATAAATTTGGAGCCATCATCAACATAGTTTAATCATGTGATATAGTGATTGACTAAATAGTTAGTGTTCATCCTTGACACCCTAAAAAGATTTTCCAGAAGGTGCCCATCCACCATTTTAAATCCTAGTAGTGATTTCTTGTTCTAAGACAGGACAATTTCGTGTACTTAATTATCATTTTGATGAACCAATAAGCATGTTTAATTATCATGAATATTGTGAAAGATAATTAGGTAGAAACTGATTGTTGGAGTATCAACTTACACGTTACATAATAAAATCCAGAACATGGGAGACTCAGTTTTGATGAAATTTATAACCACCACACCAGTATAGAGAGCCAAAGAGTGGGCAAGGGTGAATAAAAAAATAAGTTGGCATGGAAGCTTGCATCTGAATATCAGAGCCAGGTTTCGATCCAGGGACCTGTGGGTTATGGGCCCACCATGCTTCCGCTGCGCCACTCTGATCTGTTTACAAAGATCTTTGGTCATTCTTTACACTACTTTGTTTTTTAAAAATTATTTTGATTTTGAAAAACTATTTTTACAGTCCTTAGAAAGCTTTAAAATTTTATCTCAAAATTGAAAATTTGGAAGTATTGCAGTTTAACATTGTGACCATATTGTTGTAAAATTTGAGGGGGAAAATCCCCCAATCATTCACACGAGCCAGTTGATACGCAAATCGAGTAAGCCCAAGAGGATGTGAGCTCAAGTATCAGCAGAAACCCCAAAGAATTAATTTAAAAGGAACAATGAGTCTAGTCGCTCCTCTATGAGTTCAAAGTGGCCCAATTTAGACATAAGTCCAAACTCTATTAGGAATTTGAATCCTTGAGAGAAAGATAGTAACAAATAAGGGAATTTGAGTCCAGAAATGATTCAATTCCAACTTGTACAAATATCCAAAAAAGATAAATAAAAAGGATCCTTGAATCCCGAATCTTGACCTCAATTTATCTCTGAAAAATATTGTTCTTGAATTGCATAGGTGTGTGCATAGATTAGTTAGTAGAAATTAACTAAGCAATTTTTGTACCAATACTTTGGCGCCGTATGTGGGAAGCGTCTAATCGTTTTCTGTTCAAAACTTGAAGAATTTGCAATCATGGTGGACACAAGAAAAAATACTTACGATGTGGTAGATCTAGGCAGACCCCTTAGGAATCAAAGGGAAGTGCCGCCTATATAGCCAAACATCCAGGATCCATTGGTGCAGCCAAACATCCAGGATCCTCTGGTCCAGCCAAATGTTCAGAAATTAACCTAGCAGAACGAGGCTTACGTTAGTAGATCGCTGATCTTTAAGTAAGGGTCGAACGCGCCGAAAGTGTGAGAGACCCTGGATGACAGCATAATGAAGGGACTGAATCGAGTAACCACTCGTTGGGTGCCTCTAATCACAAACAGCCCGCAAACAGAAACCCTTATCTTGGTCGACCCAATGAAGATCAGATCAATCCTGCGCAGTTCTACCTGAAATAGAAGGCCCAGATGCAACGGGAGATCGATGAACTGAAAGGTAGTTGATCCTGCTATCCAGCTAACCGAGCGCTAGCAACCACCAGGCTGACCGAGTCCCCCTTCACATAAAATATAATCAGGACCATACTTGAGATGTGTGGCACCTGCAGAAATGAGAGAAATACTTTCTAGAATTCACGAAGGCGTGTGCGAAAATTATTCAGAAGGGCGATCACTGGCCCACAAGGCCATTACCCAAGGGTACTTCTGGCCATACATGGCTCGGGACACCGAAGAGCACACTAGAAGATGTGATAATTGCAGCAACATGCAAGAATACCCCATCAACTTCCAGAAGATTTGACCAACATGGCCAGTCCTTGGCCCTTCATGAAGTGAGGGATGGATTAAGTCAGACCACTCCCAAAACTTGCTAACAGCCAAAAGGTACGTCTTGCTAGTCACTAATTACTTTACAAAATGGGTTGAAGTGAAGGCTTACATAATAATCACCCACGTACAAGTAAAAAGGTTTATCTGGAGTAACATTATCTGCCAATACGATTTACCAGAGTCCATTATGACAATACCACAAACTTTGACAATCGGTTGATAGAAAAGTTCTTCAAAAAATACAGGATTAACCAAAAGTTCTCCTCAAGATCGTATCCGTAGGGGAACGACCAAGCAGAAATAACCAATCGGACCATCTTTGAGTGTGTTTGGAAAAAATTGAAGGCATGTAACAAGCAAGTGGCTGAACGAGTTATCTAAAGTGCTCTGGGCTTACCGAATGACGCCCAGGCGTCCGACTGGAGAAAGTTCATTTTGCTTGACCTATGATTCCTAAGCAGTGATACCAACCGAGCTGTCTACCCCAACAATAAGAACAGAGGTACTAGAAAGGGGGCAGAATGATCAACTACTTGAACAAAATGTGGATCTCCTAGAAGAAAAGAGGGAGGCAGCTCAGATGAGGCTTGTGTCCTACCAAAGGATGACCAAAAACAGTTATGATAAAAATGTGAGATGCCAAGCATTCGGTTTGGGAGATTGGGTACTACGAAAAGTCATAGACAATACAAAGGAATGTAATGCTGAAAAATTCGTAGCAAAATGGGAAGGCCCATATGAAGTCACTGAAGTGATTGGGAAAAGTGCATATAAGCTTCACAGAGTTTGCAACGCAGAGGCAAGTCACAAGCCTTGGAATGCAACTCATTTAAAAAGGTATTAAGTTTGAATTCTAACATACTTGAATTAGATTATTCCTTTTTGGCAATGTATCTTTTGACTTTCCCAAAAATAGAAAAGTCTTATAATAAAAGTGCATCTTTTAAAAAGTACTTTGCTGTCAAAAAGAGAAATGACATAGTCCCACATCAAGGAAAAAATTTCGTACTCTATAATAAATAAAGAGTGAAATCAAACTCTACAATTGTGGCAAGACATGGCCGCTGTGCAAGAATACATGCACAGTGGCACTGTCTTGCCCTTTTTTTTGCCTTTACTTTAAAGGTATTTAGCCACCAAAGCGACCAATTGCAAATTCTGCAAAGATTACCCCCAAATTTATTTAGGGAAATCGTATAAGTTCAACATATTAAAATTTAGAGTTTAAACTTTGACAATACAGCCTTACTTTTTCTAAGGAAAAGAGTATACCTCCTTTGGAATTCACCTCAGAAGCAATGAAAGTCAATTTTAGTTGGTTGTTATTAAAGATGAGTGGGCACAGTCCCACTCCGGATAAAAGTTCTTGTGTTTCATCATATATAAAAGAAAATAAGTGGCATTAAAGTTATGGCAAGACAAGCTTACCAGTTTTTGTGTTTTAAAGAATGACCAATTTTTTTTATAAAAAAATAGGTCATAGGCCCAATCAAGCTAAGGTCTTAAATGACTGATCGCTTATTAAAGCTAAGGTTACAAAAAAGAGAGGCCATAGGCACATCAAGCTAAAGTCTTAAATGACCAATTACTTATTAAAGCTAAGGTCTAAACCACCTATCGCTTATAAAAAAAAAAAAAGAGGCCATAGGCCCAATCAAGCTAAGGTCTTAAATGATCAATCATTTATTAAAGCTATGGTCTTAAATGACCAATCGCTTATTAAAGATAGGGTCTGAATGACGAATCGCTAACAAAAAAAAAAGGTTGTAGGCCCAATCAAACTAAGGTCTTAAACGACTAATCACTTATTAAAACTAAGGTCTGAACGACCGATCGCTTACAAAAAAAGAGGTCATAGGCCAATCAAGCATAGGTGTTAAACAAACGATCGCTTATTAAAGCTAAAGTCTGAACGATCGATTGCTTACAAAAAAAAAGGTCATAGCCCCAATCAAGTTAGGGTCTTAAAAGACTGATCACTTATTAAAGCTAAGGTCTGAATGACCGATCACTTACAAGAAAAGAGGCCATAGGCCCAATCAAGCTAAGGTCTTAAACGATAGATCACTTATTAAAGCTAAGGTCTGAACGACCAATCGCTTACGAAAAAAATGAGGTCATAGGCCCAACCAAGCTCAGGTCTCAAACGACTGATCGCTCACTAAAGTAAAGGTTTGAACGACCGAATGCTCACAAATTAGGCTTTCAGCCCACTAAAGCGGAAATCAAAATGACCTATCATTTACAGTAGAAGCAGTCGATGTCACAAGCCAATCACTTGAAAAAGTCCCATCCCAAGCTCCTTAATGAAGAAAGATGAAACATCAAGTGCCAAATGCTGATTGTCTGCACAAAACTCTCAGTTGATAGACAAAATTGGAAAGGAGTTTTCATTTTAAGAAAGGCTAAGGCCTTAGTCTACCAAGGCATGTGTTTATTCATGAATTATCAACCGTAAAAATATCAAACATAATCAAGATAAAACGTTTGAAGAAACTAAAGTGCAAAAAAAGTTATATTACTGATCAAAATGTTAAGTTATAGAAAGAGGGTAAAAATACAAGTTATCCCTTCCACAAAAAAAAAGAGCTCCAACTGAGCATAACCAAAAAAAAAAAAAAGAACACTACAAAAAGTCAGCCCTAGTGAGCTAACCCATCCTCCTTGTTGAAGTCTTGACCGAAGGAGTCAACGATCAGAGTGCCTTTCTTAGCTTGCACCGGCACCTTTGGCGTGATCTAATCATACGGAAGAGGAGAAGAAGGAACAATAACTGAAGTAGAAGGGGCTGGAGTCAAGCATGAACTCTTGAGAAAGTCTGCAAACTTTTATTTAGCTTCACCAGCTTAAGGAATATCGTATTCACTGGACGGTTCAATCCCCTGATCTGCATCGAACTCATCAGGATCTTGATAGTCTCGTTCAGCTTCAGGCTTCCCTCCTTGTTTAAAACCATAACGGAAGCCATCAACGATCTTCAAAAATCACTAATACAACTCAAGTCCTCCAGACTTACAGACCTGCAGCATAGCCGGAGCTCAGCAACCTTCTGTTTAGCCTCCAGGGCCCTCTGCTCAAAATGAACAATAACCTTTTGCTTTTCAGCAAGAAACTTGGTCAGAGAATTCACCTCCCCCTCAAAGCTTTTGGACTTGCGTCCGCTCAGCCATTCGATCTCTAAAGCCTTGTAGAGGAAGATGGTCATGTAAACGCTTTGTATCACCACAAGTTAAGCAAAGTTAAAAATGAAATATGAAAAAAGAAAATGAATAAAAAGAGAAAATGAGGTAGCATGACGAACCTCTATAATATGAAGAGGCGTATTGGCAAGGAGCTCACCCTGTCAACTCCTTGTTGGCAGAGCTCATCCGAAGGAAGCCAAATCCCCCGGGCAAGAGCCCCCATTACATCATGGTCAAGGGCAGCACAGTCCCCTACCATAAAAAATGAGCCATCAGACTTTCTCATGTCTGAAGCCCATTGTTCAGTCAATCCCATGAATGGCTCATCAATAGTGCTATTGGCAAGATCAATTAGCATCAGAATGGAAGAGAAGGAGGTCTGACCCTTCATAGCATTCGCCAAAATTTTCTGGCACTTGGGCATAGGAGGAGCACCAGAAGAAGCCCTCTTCTGAGAAGAAGAGGGGGCAGTGGACTTATTCTTATCCTGCTTCACCTTAGACCTCCCCTCAACGTTCTTGGCCTTCAATTGGCCAAAAGTGGAAGATCTTCTCCTTGTCTTAGGCTCCGACATCTCCATCTTAGAGTCTGAATCTGAAGCGGTGTACAAGGAAGAAAAGTCAACCGAAACGTTGTAAGCGATAGCTTGAAGCTAGCGAGGTGACATGAACTTCTTCACAAAAAGACGAATGTTCGAGACCTTTTCCTTTAAGAATTCAATCTAATCAGCTACAAAAACAAAAGAGGAATAGAACAAAATTATGAGAAGAAAAATAAAGAAAGTCGTTGAAGAACTTCTAGGGTATCTACAAAGAGACTTACCGGACATAGTGAATGAAGGAATTATAGCATCACCAAAGGCACTGGGGATAGGGAAGTGTTGAGCAGCCCTAAAGTTCCAAACCCCTTCACCAAAACGAGTCTCTCCTTCCATAACTTATCTGATGGGGGAGTATCAAAACAAATTTTTTTGTCCTTATTGGGGAACAGATGGTAGCGGTTATCCTCTGATCTAACTCGGTGGAGATAATATCAGAACAGAAGGTCATTCAGATGCTAGTTCAGTTTATATATATGATTCAAAGAAAGTAAACAAGAAACAATACGAAAGAAGTTAGGGTTTAACTGAGGCAGTGCAAACTTCAGTTTGAAAAGAACGAAACTATAAAAAGAATGAAGAGGAACCTAAAAGTCTTTAAATGAGAAGCCAAAAAAAGGACTTCACTTTTTTCAACTCCTTCCGTAACACTATAGTCAGAATCTAAAAGGTAACCCTCGATTATGACATCGTTGGGGATACGACATTCCTCCCTAATCCTTTCAATGTCAACCCACTGCCAAGTCACCGGAGCAACAACCATATCCTAATCGGAAGTGACTGTTTCCCCAACAATAGTAGCAGGTTGGGTAGTTTCTACGATTTGAGGGGAGGAACTGAACATTATGACTTCACGATTATCAGAAAGAGTATGATCACTGTCACTAGAAGACATCACAAAGAAGAAAAAAATGTGGGAAAATGAATGAAGACTGACATGCAAAGGCAAACCGCTACCAAGAAGTTCAAGAGAAAATGAATCTGGAAGAGAAGATAATCAGTTGCAGAATATTTGTGGCTGAAAATAACAAAGCGTCAAGATAAAATGCAAAACGTAATGTAAAGAGATCACCTACGTGCTCAGCGCCGTCGTTGGTACCCTACCATTAATGAGGGTTCTCGATATAAGTAACAGAATCATGAAAGCGCCTATAGAAATTTCCTCTAGTTTGGCCAAAGTTCATACTGAAGAGAATTGGAGGCAAAATGTAGGGAAAAAATCTCCCAACCATTCACATGGGCCAACTGATACGCGAACGGACCAAACCCAAGAGGATTTGAGCCCAAGTATCAACAAAAGCCCCAAAGAATTAGTTTAGAAATAAGTCCAAACTCTATTAGGAATCTGAATCCTTGAGAGAAAATATAGCAGCAAATAGGGGAATTTGAGTCTAAAAATGATTCAAATTCCAACTTGAATAAATATCCAAAGAAGATAAATAAAAAGGTTCCTCGAATCCCAAATCCCGACCTCAATTTATCTCTGAAAAATAGTGTTCTTGAATTGATTAGGTGTGTGCATTGAATTAATTAGCAGAAATTAGCTAAGCAATTTTTTGTACCAACAGGTTTTGATCACTAATTAGGAGTACATTTTGTTATATTTTTAAACACATTTAGATTCTTGTCACATCACTAAAACATAGTCACTAGGTCCCTAAGATATTGACCTAGGTTGGTACTTCTTCAAATTAATTTTCATCAGAACACATCTTTTTTTTAACCCTTTGGGATATATTTCTTTAACCTTTCTAAAATTTTACGAACATTTTGTCATCACTTTTTACATTCAAAATCATTCATTCAATATTTACAAAATTCATTTTTAAAACAAAACTCAGCCAAAATTAAGATAGAATGCCCTGGGTCAAAATATGTCATTTTTTTTCCAAAGTAATCATGCCATGTTCGAGCTACATTGGATTTGATTCTTTTATTTATGAGTCGCGCGATGCGAAACGACTACGAAAATTTGATTAAAACCTAGAGGGGGGTGATTACATTTAGTTGCTCGTTTGCTTAATTTTTTAAATTAATCTAATTTTAAGTCCAATTAAAATTAAAGCAATATTACAAAATAAGTAAATAAAATAAAGTGCAATAAAGTAAAGAATACACCAGATATATATGGAAAACCCATATCGAAAAAAAAAATCACGGGTGGTGCTTGTAGTCATGAAGAAACAAATCTACTATCGTCGAAACAAAGTACAATAGACTCTATCCCAGACTCACACCCACTCCATTCTGACAATAACTTGATGCGGAATGCCTTAGAGATACTCTTGTGACTCATTTGTCCAATTGATGCAGACTCTAATCTAACGTCACGATTATTTCACAAGAGTAACTGGAAAAATATGAACACTCATAAAGTATTCTATCCCCTTTATAGTGTGATCTTCTTCTCTTTCCTCACCAACGAATAGTTGTAGAAAAAATCAAATGATCCAATAACTTAATCAATAAGAAATGTCTGAAATAGTCTTTGAACGATTAATCAAGCAAAGAGAGAGACACAACCAAAATTACTCGTCGTTTATATATGTGTGTGATCTCTCAAAGAAACATAAACAAAGAATTAAAGAAGAATTCAATGTCAAAAAATATCTCTATGCTTTCTCATTCTAAAATAATCTTTTTTTATGTGTATAGAAAGGTTTGTGAAAGCACACTAAGAGAGAAATCATATAAGGTTTTTATAGAAGTTCAAAACCCTAATTTTCATTGAAAAATAAGTTAAAAATCAATTGGAAACAAGTCCCAACATTTAAGGAAAGTTTAGAGTCTAATCCTGGTCAAAATAAGACACAGTAGTGCACAATTCGCCAGACCAGGAGGCTTGGATCAGTCCAGCCCATTCTTGGACCTATCCAAGGCTTCTGCGTTGATGAATTGAAGTCACGAGACTTCATGGACTGGTCTAGGTTAGAGCCGGACTGGTCTAACCTTGAAAAGTTTGCATTTTTGGCTGAAAACTCTAATTTTCAAGGTCGGAACCTCCCGGTTTGAAATATATGTGTTCTCACCACTTTATCTAGACTATGTGACTCTCATACTTGACAAACGATGTCATTTGCACGGTTGGTGTAGAACACTATGCTCACTCTAATACTTTAATTACATGATCAATTACAATAATATAAATAAAATATTACAACTCGATCATGTTTATTTTTAGCACCGAAGATTGTCAATTACAAAAATATACGTCATATTATTTTCAAATAAGGGATACGTAGGTAGCCTAAGGTTGTCCTTAGGTTCAATTTTATCACTAAAATTTACTTCATTTTTCCAATTTTAAATTAGTATTTAGTGCATTGTGTGTTTTTCATATTTAGTACGTAGGTCATTCTTGAATAGGTTGATTCATATCATCATAATGTCCGAGTTAACGCATTACCTAATAAGCCACATGTGTCTTGCCTAAAAGATCTAAGTTTAGATCTCTACAATAAATTTAATCTCATTTTTAAGATGGCTAAAACAATAAAGAATCTCATAAGGTTCTTAACGCATTACCTAATAACCCACATGTGTCTTGCCTAAAAGATCTAAGTTTAGATCTCTACAATAAATTTAATCTCATTTTTAAGAAGGCTAAAACAATAGAGAATCTCATAAGGTTCTAAATGCACTCAAATACATTTTGGAGAATCACGTGATCTTGACAATCATGCATAAGTATAGATATGTGGAGTGCCTAACAACTTTCCCATGTACAATCAGACCATCTAATCCATTAATTTAGTTTGTTAGAGCGTATAGATTTCGTCACATAAGGCAAATGCATTTAACTCACAATTAAATACCTTGTGACATAGCAAACCAAAACTCGATGTTAGGTGGCAACTTTATTTAACTTAGGTCCTATGATATTTTTTCATATGGAAAGTTAGCATATTTATCTACATCATCAATACAAACATTCTCTTTAAGGATATTGTATAAAAAATTAGGGTGCAATAGTGCATACGAACAATTTTTAACGCCCTTGAAACCTCTTTTCTCCTCTTCGGAAGCTACTAGCTAGTGTTAATTTTTAACACCCTTGAAAGTTCCCTTCTCCTTTTTGGAAGCTACTGGACTAGTGTTAGAGGGGTCTTTTTATCCTACATCTGATCCAAATGGGGAGAGTGTTAGGTATATATAGATGAGTATGCAGCACTACCCAATGACTTAAGATTTTGGTTAGATGGCAACCGTTCGACCCGATACAGCTGATATCAGAACCAGACCCAGTCATTGATTCGGTGTCATGCCAAGTGCCCGGCTCGAAGGTGTCCGAGTTTTTCCACCCTAGTAAGCAGGGTGGCCCGACTGCAATGAGGGGCATGCGAGTTTGAGTGGAGAGAATTTTAGAGGGGTCTTCTTTGTCCCACATCGAATCCAGATGGGGAGAGTATTAGGTATATATGGATGGGCATGCAGCACTACCCAATGGCTCAAGCTTTTGGGTTAGAGGGCAAGCACCCGACCTCTAATAACTAGGGATGTCAACAGAGAGTGCCTGACCCATAACAATTAGGGATGTCAACGGAGCGGGTTTGGGATAGGGCACCCATATCCTAAACCCGTTCCACGATTAAATCGTTTTTCCCAATCCCACCCTACATAAGTGTCAAAAAAAAATTTAATCATAGACGAATACTTAACAATGATAATAACAAAAAAGTTGCTAAAATTAAAAAAATTCATAAAAATGAAAGAAAAATAAAACTACAGTTAATATAAGAATATTTATTTATATATTTATTATTAATCAGAGCGGGTTCGAAATTTCATAGATTTTAAATTAACTCTCTTTTTAAACCCATCCCTAACCCTATTAGGATGATCGCAAACCCATCCCATTAGGAGCAGGGTGGGCCCTGGCCAAGCAAGTTAAATTGACAATTCTGTACTCAAAATATCTATTAGTATAATATATATATATATGTGTGTGTGTGTGTGTATGGTATATTAATATATAGGGTAAATACCACTTACACCCCCTCAGTTTAGGTAATATCCCAAATAGACCCTCTCATGTTTCATTAGTCCCGATTACACCCCCTGAATTTTGGGTTCACATATCGATTCCCTCCTCCGTTTGTGCAACGTCAGCAGACAAATGAAATCTGCTGACGTCAGAAGTAAAAAACTGTAAAAATTATCATCTTTGCTCTTCTTTTCTTTTCTTTATTAATATAATAATAGTGGATAAAATTGTAAAATCACGAAAAAGAAATAAGTAAATAAGTTACTATCACTGACGGAAGTTATTGACACGGGGTGTAGTTAGAAATATTGAAACCATAGGAGTCTGGTTGAGATATAGCCTAAACTGAGAAGGTGTAAGTGGTATTTACCCTAATATATATTACAATGGGACAATCTTTTTCCTGCAACTTTGGGCTTATTATAGCCAAAGTAAATAGCCCAGGTGGAAATATTCTACAGGCTTGGAATGGGGCATTAAAATACTCATTAGGTTTCAAATATCCAAGATAAAAGAACTTTTTCATAAGTTTACACACATCTCACTTTGCTATCCCTAGTGCATATCCATTCATTTTTTATCCTATTAATCATAAACATTTGACATTGTCACTAGCTAAAAAGTACAGCATGAGACCACTACTTCAAGCCACATCAATCATTGCAGAACCAAAGGAAACAAGATAAGGATAAAAAAGAACCATAAAATATTATGTACAAAACAAAAGATCAGTGGAATAAAAATTGAGACACCATCATAAAATTCAAAACACTTCCCCCTTTTCCATTAGTTGAGGAAGTGACCTCCAGGAATAATTGTCTCATGCATGTGGGACGTCGTGGGAGTTGCATGGACTCGACGATTGATTATCAAGGTTGCAACTCGAACGGACCCGAACCTAGTCCAAAAATTTATGGGCTTGGGCACTATATATTAAATCACAAGATAGGCCTGGGTTGGAATTTCAGAACCCGAATTCATTTTGGGTCGGGCCCAAGTTGATGTGTTGGTGAGCACAAATCCTAACTCGAGCCCGGACCGATTTATAGAACTGAGCAACCCGGCCTATAAACCCAAATTGCTAAGCTCGAATTACAAAACCTGAGCAACCCAATATATATAATTAAGAAGGTTGCTACCTAGAAGAGTTGACCTTAAGTTAACAAGGTCTAATGGTAGTACTCCAACCATCATGCCAATGACTTAATTGGTGTTATTATTTGACCAATAATTTTATTTAATGGGTAATATAACTGTAACTAGTACAACTTTCTTTTATTATTAATAATACTTTAACATTAATATTTATTAATTTATTTTAGAATGTTAAAATATATAACTTAATATTGTATTTGTTTTAGAATGTTAAAATTTAAAACATGCAAAGCATGGGAGAGGTTCTTCTACCACTTTTTCAAGCTATTGGTTTGGACATGTAGTATATATATATTATTTTATCTTCAAACATGCTATATATAGTATAAATGTTCATTTATTTTATTCTTAAATCTAAAAGTATTCACTGATTTAGTAAAACAATAATTATTAACCTTTTTTTTAAATAAAGATATGGACAAATAATTTACATTTATCATAAAAAATATATCGACTTGCAATTTATAAATAAATCATTACTTATGCTAAATACTTGCATGTGGTCAGTGAACCAGCTATGTATTACTATACACTGCCATTTAGATTTTTTGGGACTAATAAGTTATAACCAACCCGGCCACCACCATAAAAAAATTTGGGTGAAGCATAAGAATAATATATAACTTAGTGTGGTTGAAGCATAAATTTTTTTTTAGAAGGGTAATGAAGGTGTTGTTAGGAACAAATTGGATATAGTTATATTAAAATCCTTTCGAGAAAACAATTATATAAGAATAAGATGTCAAGGGTATCAAGTCATATTAATGCCGAGAGCAATTGACGATGATCTAAAAAATATGTAATTACTTTTTTTTCAATCTTTTAATTAGAAAATTTTGTAAATAAATTTCCTATTTTGATCTGTGTATTTCCTCCTAAAAATATTTGCAGCAACAACAAAAGCTTGTTTTAAATTATACAAGAGGTAACATGCTGTTAAGCCCCAAAATTCGGGTCACCGAAATCTCCAATCCATGCCCGAATTTCGAGAGTGCACCCATCCATAGAACCATGAACAATCCATCAATTTCACGAACACGGAATCCTAACCATACATATATCTATGAATGTAGATGTATAAAAACCATAAGACATGTCAATGGGTTCAAATCAGTAAATTCATCGATTCCCAATTTCAGCCGACTGGTGGTCTCATCAACTAGCTGAAGAAGTCCCTCAACTGTTCTATTCTAAGGTGTACACTGGATTCTATTCCTAAACCAGTCAATCGATTGAAAGTAGTTTCGATCGATTGAAAGTCCGCTTTCGGTCAACTGAAACTCCTCTCCGGTCGACTGACACAGGTTTCAGTTTTCAAACTATCGGGATCTCTATTCCTTCGATCAAAACAGGTACTCTGCTGCTTCAGTTTTTCAAATTCTCGGTATTTTGAGAGTACCGGTCAGTTAATAGAGTCCTTTAGGCGACCGATGGCTCCCAAAACCTAATACTTCTCCATTTCAATCTTCCAAATGCTCACATGGACATCCCAATTCATGGGTAGACCAAAATCATCATTTTTCACATTCTAAAATTGTTCATTTACATTCAAAAGAGCATAATAAATCCTTATGCATTCATCCACCATTAATACACACATACTTAAGGTTTAAATATGCATATCCAAATACAAAACACATGTCCCTTATCCCATATCAAGTTACAAAACTTCAATAAATGCCTAAACATGGCATGTTGAAATATAACATAGATAATCTCGAATGAAAAATTGAGTACTTCAATCCTAATGCTTCTAAGCTCCATCGATTATCGGTATCTTATCTGTAAAAATATTTGAGGAAATGGGGTGAGCGCTAACATTCCTAGTAAAGATACCCAAACCAACTTATGCATCGACTCGATGCGACCTACATGAAATATAATCATGGCATTCCTATATACTAGATGGCATGCTTTGAATGTTCATATTCATGAATCTCAATATAATACATAGATGAATCATACGTTCAACAACCCTTAATCAAAGAAAGTCACACAAGCATTAACATGAATCTCACAATTCAATAACAAGACTTAAACACCAAGTCACATAAGTTTCGAAATCAAACAAGGGTGGAGTATTCGTAGATCCACGGGTCTAAAGGCTAATCAAGCCAATTTCTCAAATATGCTACTTTACGGGTAGCTAACTCGAGGGTCTAGACAAAACCAATATTCTACTTTACGGGCTACTAACCCAAAGGTCTAGACAAAACTTCCTTGGCTAAGTTCCAAGCTTTGCACCCTGGGGCTTAGGGCTTTTATTGCCTTTCTAACCTCCTCCCAAAATCAACAACCAATCACATAAGTTTCAAGTATGGAAACAAATACAAATTCAAATGTATCACACAGTTTCAAGTGGATCATAAGCCACTTGATTCCATACTAAAACATGTCATTTTCATGCATATAACAATGCAATCTCAATTATCTCACAAGGCACTCACAAAATGCAATTTTATAAAAAAAGAATATTCTCATGCATTTTATCAAATATGTGGGCATGCAACATGTATAAAATAGTTTCTACAACTATAAATCATTCCAACGAACAACATGTATCCTCAATTTCTAGCATATATGACATGTAAAAATAATTTACATATATAACTCACATTAACACATGTTCTAACATGCTTTCAATCAATAAATTCATCAAGACCTACATATAGAATGTCAATGCATATTTATTTCAACATATATAATTGTCATGTGAAGATTCAATTGATAAGTATAAGCATAAGAGAAGATGCAAGACTCACAATTACAACTTCCTAACACTTCTAAACATACTAAACAATCCAAAAGCAACATCAATTTCTAAGGAATCAATGATAAAGTGGAGAGAACACCCATACCTCAATTCCAAGCTTTAATTTCAAAAAGTCTCAAATTTTTAAATTACTCTGAATTTGAATTTTAAACCGTAGAATTGTAGACCGTAGTAAGGAGAATAACTTTCTCTTCTTGAACTATCTCTAAATCCAAACCCTAATTTTGCCCATCTTCTCAAACTTCACCAAATCAAACTTTGAACCATTCAAATCGAAAAAGATGATGAGAAGAACAAACTTTCATCTTAAACTATTTTCAAATCTCACCTTAAGCCTCTCATAATCTAGAGAGAAGTTAGAATGAAATTATAGAGAGAGAGAGAAAGAAAGAAGAAAATATAGATTTTTGTGATGAAATAAATGTCATAAATCTATTTATATTTATAACTTTTGCAACTAAGTCCATTTCTTCCTCTTAATTTGCTCCTTGTTACTATTAACTTTCTACTAATTACATATTAACGTATTCTTCTCCCAATTTGTCTTTTAAACCCTTCAATTATTCATATACGCCCTTATACAAACCCCAAGACTCATGAAAGTCTTCCGGGTCATCTGACTCATCCCGGGTCCCACACCCGAATCCAAAAATTCTAAAAAAGTCTCATAACTTACAAAGCACATATTTAAACCAATTTGTCATGTTTTATCATAATTAAAACATAATTAATTGTAATTAAAAATGAAAATAAAATTCAAGTCTTTACACATGTATAATTAATTCTATATTACTAATTTATGTCTAAATAATAATATTATATATATATGTGTGTGTGTGTGTGTATTACAAAATGACAACTTTTGAAGATGCTAATCAAGGGAAGCTCAAGTGGAAAATTCCATCCCATTTTATGAAAATAATAAATGATAATAGATTTAGGCATGGAATAAATGAAAACTCATGCCATATATAACACATGAGAAGATGAAATAAAAATAGAAAAATATATAATACAACATATAAGTAAAAAATATTTATGATTCATAACATATATATTATATTATATATGTAATATATGATCATATTTGTTAGGCTCTGATACTATGTTAGAAATATTGAAAAAATTGTATAGATTGAATTTTATGTTGTGAACAATACATAAAGACCTATTTATAAGCACATAATTTTGGAGGTTACATAAACTTAGGAGACAAAAAATCCTAATCCTAGATGGTTTAGGAGAAGGTGTAAGAAACCTATGTAGTTTTGGAAAAGATATATAATCTAACAGCAAATATTATAGGAAATATATAATCTAACAATATTAATTATTTATATCACATTTTGTTTACTTTTAATTAATATCTTAAGTATGTTTAATAATAAAATGAAAGTTTCTATATATATTGACAAAGACAAATATAAATTTAGATGTAAAAAAATGAATTCAATGAGATATAGACTCAATGTTTGTTCTGAATGCTCTATTATTTGAGTGAGATTAATGTTTTTATTTGATTTGGAGAGAGTGAAAGTTGTGTTATTGATTTAATTACTTAGTTAATATAATTAATAACTTTTGTTTGTTATATTAAAAATGAGGGGGAAAATATTATTGTAATTTAATTAATGTTTCAAACTTATTTTAATAAATGGTTCAAACTTTCAGTAATTTAAAGTAAATATTATTGTTGTGGTAATTGAAAGCAAAAGTGAGTGTTGGACTAGTGCCATTGAGTTCATGATCAGGTTCGGTCCGGACTAGAGTTAAAAATTTATATCTCGAGTTGAGCCGGAGTTGAGTCTCCAATTCGTCCAACTCTCTTGAGTTACAACCCTATTGATTATAGAGTGTTTTAAGAGGTCTGACAGCACCATCATCCCAAAAAAAAAAAAAATTTATTTCCACTTATTGTAAGATAGCAAAGAAAAATATAGTACAACACACCACCACCACCACCACAACAACAACATACCAATACTTATATGTAAAACTTCACATGTCTGCCTTCATTATACGTATATAAACAAATGTACAAAATATGAACCAAACTATGGATAAAATTTGGAGCCATTATCAACTTAGTTTAATTATGTGATATGTGATTGACTAAATGAGAGTCAGTGTTCATCCATGACACCCTAAAAAGATTCTCCGGAAGTTGTCAAACCACAATTTTAAATCCTAGTAGTGATTTTCTGTTATCATGAATACTGTGAAAGAGAATTAGATACAAACTCCGAAACTGATGCAGCAGAAAAAAAATTGACTTGGAAGCTTGCATCTGAATATCAGAGCCAGGTTTCGGATCCTGGGACCTGTGGGTTATGGGCCCACCACGCTTCCGATGCGCCACTCTGATTTGTTGTTAGAAATATTAAGTAATATTTTACACTGTTTCAATTCATTTAAAATTTATTTTGATTCGGGAAAAACTATTTTTACTGTCCTTCCAAAGCCTTAAAGTTTTATCTCAAAATTGAAATTTTGGAAGTATTGTAGTATAACATTGTGACCATATTGTTGCACGGTTTTGATCACTAATTAGGAGTACAGTTCATTATATTTTTAGGCACATTTAGATTCTAGTCACATCACTAAAACATAGTCATCAAGTCTACTCCGTCAAAATTTCATCAAAATCCTTCCAATGCATCAAAGAGCACCTTTTTTGAACCTTTTGGAATGCATTAATCCTTAACCTTTTCAAAATTTTACAAACATTTTGTCATCATTTTTTACTTGGGGTGCAAGTTGTGTTTGTCAATCCGAACTCAAGTCGAGCCCAGCCCGATATTGCACGAATTTGGACAACCATTTTTACAATTAAGGTTGAGTTTGGATTGAAAAATCTCAACCCGAACTTAATTAGAATTGAACTTGAGTTGAGATGTCAGCAACTCAAGCCCAACCTAAATTCTAATTTTATTTTTTATATATAATATTCAAATTATGACCATCTTTTTATTTTCAACTTCTGTTGTCTAAATATTATTATTATTTTTTTTTTTGTATGCTAAAACCCTGGAGAATTAATTTCCTAAGAATTTGTTAGTAATTTTTTAGTAATTTGCATTAAAGTTTGAAAAAAAATTTACGTTTAGGAGTAATCTAATATGAAATTAACTTAAGATCACATTAAATATTTTGGGTGGAGATTGGTCATATAAGCAACCCTAATTAACAAGACTTTCGAACCCGACTACTGAAAACACATGTGACTGGGTTTGTACGTCCACTGACCCACATGGTCTCGGACCACGTCTACATAATAAGGGCATGTTGAGCCCAATGGTTATAACAAAAGGGTAGTACGCTCCTAATAAATAGGTCCTTGGCTATACCTAACAAAGTCATCAGAAGAATAGCCCTAGACTACCCCTCCGACTACTTACAATTATTCATTACTTTCCAAATATTAAATGTATTTTAACATTTAAAGCATTTTATCTCATAATAAACATGTGTATAACAATACTCTAAATTAAGTTCACAAGTCTCTAAATCCAAGAGTGAGAGTAAAATTTGTAAAGGTTCCTCAATGTAAATTATAGCTCTCAGTAAAATTTCAAAATAATTCCTCACCGTTTTTTTGTACTCTCCAATTTCGTGTCTTAAAATCTACTTTTCGAGTTTAAAATTATTTCCACCACTCAACTTAAACTAATTTCACATATTCCAACAAATTTGAGTTAATTATACTGAAACATATTATCCTGGAATTTTTCATAATTGTTAAAATATTTTTATTATTTTTTCTCTAATTTTCTCTTAGTTAAATCAATTACAAGATTAATTACAAGTATTGGGCTTTGCAGGACGACCCCAAAGTGGGTCTACTTCTCTGTTTACACGGCCAGAACACAGTTCCACTATTTTTTTTACCTTTTCTAGCTACTCTAAGTCAAACTAAAACCATCTTAACCCTCAAACACAAATCAAACTTAGTCTAAATTATTTATTTATCAATCGGACCAACGATACACATAAATTATTAGTTTTTCTCATGTTTTGCTCACTACTTATGGTGCATTTGGTACGCAACAATAAAATGGAATGAGCAATCCATTAAAGTGAGAATGGAATGAGAGTGAAAATGGAATGGAATGGTCATTCATATTCTATTGTTTGATTTCAAACATGAAATGATGCACAAATGGAATGAAGATTACATTATTTTTGGTAACTAGATTTTATTTTTTAATATTTATTGGGAATGGAATGACCATTTCATATGTTGAGTAGTGGAATGAATTTTCATTCTTTTTTATTTCAAAGGAATGACGCGGAATGGTCATTCCCAGTTTAATTTTTCTTACCAAACAAAAGAATGGATCAAAAAGGTAATATTAGTATTTCATTCCATTGTTACATACCAAACGCAACATTATGGTATATAATGTTGCTAGAAGGATTATTTTTAATAACTAAAGGCATACATATATATATGTTAGTTTATATATATCTTTATACAGAAATGATCTCTTGGTCATCGGTAAGTAATAAATTCTTCCATACCATATATGATAATCATTGAATATAATTACAATAATTTTTGAAAGTTACTTTCTTTACACTTAGATCATATCCAACAGTTACTATACTTGGTGTATAGAAAATTTCTTGCTCACCAGTGAGCAAGAGATTATTACTCTATATATATATATACACAACAAACTAATGTATTACTTTCATGGTTTATTCACAAACCTAGACAATAAACAAGAACTGAACTTCAAATAAATACAGTATAAACAAGTGCATATATGTATATATTCATATGCAAGCCTTCATGGATCGGTTTACATATCTATGAACAAATTATCTATTAGTACAAGATTTCAATGCTCAGTTTGATCTTTTTTTTCCATTACTAAAATCTAGAAAAAAAATTTCCCAATCAAATACTTAATATTCTAAATAAAATCATGTTTTATACCAATAACGTTAACAAAGAATTAACAAATAAAATTAAATTTAACCCTAAAGTCTCAGCATGATCAATTCTTTTAAACTTAATAAAATTAAATGACAAGTCTCAGTTATATGCAAATTTATAAAATGAATCTGTTGGAAATTAATCCCCCCTCATTCGATACAGTGGAAGCATATCATCACATCAACAATCATATAAGCATATATGGAGATAACAATCATACATATTAAGGCACAATACAATATTTTACATGATTCACCCAATTATAGGGCTACATCCATGGAGAGAGAGATTTCACTATATTGAGAAAATGATATACAACACACAGAAAACATGCCTATCACACATTTTTTCACTATCTCTTGGCATATTCTTCCGAAATTACATATACTCTCTTCTCTCCTCACAACATTCACCAACCACTTGCATATTTTCTCTCTTTCTCTCCTTTCCTTTAACTCTACCTTTATTTATAGAGTCTACAAAATCAATTCATTTTAAACAAAGATTCTCATACCTTGTCTAACAAGAAGTTACCAATTCAATCACACTCTAAAATAGATGTATACAACTTTCTCCCCAAGTCTTCAGCCTTGCTTCACAAGTCTTCAGGCTTCCGAAACAGAAAAGAAAATTGTCGCAACTGAATTTGAGTCACAAACCCAACAATATCCACCTTGACTCAAATTCCATTAACTCGCTCCTCCATAGCTCCACCTCGAACCGAACTCCATCACATCATCCCCATTGGTGTTCAATTGCTCATGCATGGTAACCCACCAACCAATCATCATCATCATCTCTACCCCCTCACTCCTTTTCTCACTCACTGCTTTTATGGGCCAAAAATAGCAAACATCCCTTCTTCGTACCATTATCTTACCCCATCTTAAAAATAAGCATCCTCTGGCTTGTTCTAAGATTTGTTTCTCATGGGCTTCACACTATCATCATCTACGTGTCATCATTAGCTTTGATTATATCTCTATAATTCTTCATGATCAACCTTCTACTCTGACGCACCACCAATCTTCGACTTTGGTCTTTAGGACCAACCACAGGCTTTAACCCCCCATTAGCTCTGATAGCAGTTGTTGGGAATTAATCCCCCCTCATTTTAACACAACGGAAGCATATCATCACATCAACAATCATATACGCATATATAGAGATAACAATCATACACATCAATGCACAACATAATATTTTACATGGTTTACCCAACTCTAGGACTATGTCCATGGAGAGAGAGATTTCACTATATTGAGAAGAGAATATACAACACGCGAAAAGCATGCCTACCACACACTCTTTCACTCTCTCTTGGCATCTTCCCTCGGAATTACATATACTCTTCCCTCAGAATTTCATATATTCTTTCCTCTCCTTACAGCACTCACCAACCCCTTACATCTTTTATCTCTCTCTTTCCCTTTAACCCTATCTCTATTTATAGAGTCTCCAAAACCAATTTCTTCTTGAACAAGGACTCTCATACATTGTCTAACAAGAAATTACCAATTCAATCATAACTTTAAAATAGATGTATACAACTTTCTCCCCAAGTCTTCAGCATTGCTATACAAGTCTTCAAGTTTCCAAAACGGAAAAAGAAACTGTTGCAACTGAATTTGAGCCACAAACCCAACAAAATCGACTTGTCTGATATTGCTATTTCAATTACCGTCTCTCTCTACATAATTCCTCAGTTATGATATTCCCTTTTCGGCTACTGCAAAATGTGTTCACGTAACATCATTGTATTATATTTGATTTAGGAACACCAAATAGCATATATTGTTTAATTCTTATAAGGAAAACATTTAATTTAGTTTGCGTAGAATTCTCTTGAATTTTAAACATTCAAATAATACCTTATTCATATGACATTTCAAATTTGAACCTTTTTTTTTCCAAGATATTACATAGGTCATTCTTGAATAGGTCAATTCCTATCGTTATAGTGTTCGAGTTAACGCATAGCCTAATAAGCCACACGTGTCTTGCCTAAAAGATCTGATTTTAGAGCTCTACAATAAATCTAATCTCATTTTTTAGAAGGCTAAAACAATAAAGAATCTCATAAGATTCTAAATGCACTCAAATACATTTTGGAGAATCGCGTGATCTTGGCAACCATGCATAAGTATTGATATGTGGAGTACCTAACACCTTCCCTATGTATAATCAGACTGTTTAATCCATTAATTTAGTTCATTAAAGCATATGGATGGTCATCACATAGGACAATTGCATTTAACTCATAATTACATACCTTAGGTGACATAACAAACCAAAACTCAATGTTAGATGGCGACTTTATTTACCTTAGATCCTATTAAATATTGCCACATGGAAAGTTAGCATCTTCATCTACATCATCAATAGAAATATTCTCTTCAACGATATTGTATGAAAAATTAGGGCGTGATAATGCAAACGAACAATTTTTAACACCCTTGAAAGGTCCCTTCTCCTCTTTGGAAGCTACTAAACTAGTGTTAATTTTTAACGCCCTTGAAAGGTCCCTTCTCCTCTTTGGAAGCTACTAAACTAGTGTTAATTTTTAACGCCCTTGAAAGGTCACTTCTCCTCTTTGGAACCTACTAGACTAGTGTTAAAGGGGTCTTCTTTGTCCCATGTCAAATTCGGATGGAGAGAGTGTAAGGTATATATGGATGGGTATGCAACACTACCCAATGACTTAAGCTTTTGGTTAGAGAAAAATCATTCGACTTGTTACAATTGGTACCAAAAATATTCGGGTTTGCCCACCTAGGTAGGCAAGGTGGCCCGACCACAATGAGGGCATTGCAAGTTCGGGTGGAAAGAATATTAGAGTGGTCTTCTTTGTCCCACATTGGATCCGGATAGGGAGAGTTTTGGGTATATATATGAATGGGCATGCAACACTACACAATGAATTAAACTTTTGGGTTAGAGGGCAAGCACCCGAACCATAACACGCCCCGTGTTGGGACACCCCTGAGGTTGATATTTCTTAAGAAAAAAAAATTCAAACTTGAACAAATTTAAGATAAATTATGTAAAAAATAAATAAATAAATAAATAAGCATAGACAAATACTAACAATCATAATAACCAAAAAGTTGTTAAAATTTAAAATTGGCATAAAAATGAAAGAAAAAGAAAAACTATAGTTAATATAAGAATATTTATTTATATATTTATTATTAATCGGAGCGGGTTCGGGACTTAGTGGGTTTTAAGTTAACTCTCTTTTCAAACCCGTTCATTAACCCTATTAGAATAATCGCAAACCCGCCCCCATTAGAGGTGGGACCGCGGGTTAAATTGACAATCCAACATATCTATTAGTATAATATATACACATGTGTTGTATTAATATATATTACATTGGGACAATCTTTTTCCGCAACTTTAGGCTTGTTATAGCCAGAGTAAAGAGCCCAAGTGGAAATATTCTATGGGCTTGCAACGGATCATTAAATACTCTTTGGGCTTGACGTATCCAAGATAAAAGATCTATCCCTAGTTCCAAGCATATCCATTCATTTTTCAATCTACTTATCATAAACATTTGACTAGAGCAATACCCCCAGTGATCTTTACATTGACATTGTCACTAGCAAATAACGTACACGAGACCACTACTTCAAGCCACATTAATCCATTCAGAACCAAAGGAAACCAGATAGGGATCAAAAGGAACCCTAAAATATTATGTACAAAACAAAGGATCAGTGCAATAAAATTTGAGACATCATCATAAAATTACAAAACCCCTTTCCCTTTTTCATTAGTTGAGGAAATGACCTCCATGAATAATTGTCTCGTGCATGCAAGACGTCATATAAGTTGCATGGACTCGACAGTTAATTATAGAGTGTTTTAAGAGGTCTGACATCATTATCATCGAAAAAAAAAATTTATTTCCACCGATTGTAAGATAGCAAGGGAATATATAGTACAACACAACAACAACGTACCAATATTTATATGTAAAACTTCACATGCCTACCTTTATTATACATATATAAACATATATGTACAAGACATGAGCCAAACTATGGATAAAATTTGGAGCCATTATCAACATAGTTTAATCATGTGATATAGTGATTGACTAAATAGCAAGTGTTCATCCATGACCCCCTAAAAAGATTCTCCGGAAGATGCCAAACCACAATTTTAAACCCTATATGTGATTTCCTGTTCTAAGAGAACAATTTCGTGTACTTAATTATCATTTTGATGAACCAATAAGCATGTTTAATAATCATGAATATTGTGAAAGAGAAATTAGATACAGACCCCGAAACTGATTGTTGGAGTATCAAATTACACATTACATAACAACATCCAGAACATAGGAGACTCAATTTTGATGAAATTTATAACCAGCAGTGTAGAGAGCCAAAGAGCGGACAAGTGTGAATGAAAAAGCAGTATAGAGAGAGCCAAAGAGTAGGCTGTGAATCGAAAACAAAAAGTAGGTTTGGAAGCTTGCATCTGAATATCAGAGCCAGGTTTCGATCCTGGGACCTGTGGGTTATGGGCCCACCACGCTTCCGCTGCGCCACTCTGATTTGCTTTCTAGGATCTCTCATCATTGCTTTAGACTTTTTCAGTACATTTAAAAACTATTTTGATTCGGAAAAAAACATTTTTTTACAATCTTTCCAAAGGCTTAAAGTTTTATCTAAAAATTTAAAATTTGGAAGTATTGCAGTTTTACATTGTGACCATATTGTTGCACGGTTTTGATCACTAATTAGGATTACATTTTGTAATATTTTTAGGCACATTTAGATTATAGTCACATCACTAAAACAAGTCAATAGCTTAAGATATCGACCAACGTTGGTACTCTATAAAAATTTCATCAAAATTCTTCCGGTGCATCAAAGAGCACCTTTTTTTAACCTTTTGGAATACATTTCCTTAACCTCTTCAAAATTTTACAAACATTTTGAATCACTTTTTACTGGAGGTGCAACTTGGATTAGTCAACCGAACCCAACCTGAGCCCAGCCTCATATTGCATGGGTTTGGAAAACCATTTTGACAATTAGGGTTATGTTTGGATTGAAAAATCTCAACTCAAACTTAATTAGAATTGAGCTTGGGTTGAGGTTCTAACAACCTAAGCCTAACTCGAATTCTAATTTTATTTTTTATATATATTTTATTTTAAATATATAATATAGAATATTCAAATTATGACCATCTTTTTCTTTTCTACTTCCTTTGTCAAAATATTATTATTTTTATACATGTTAACACCCCTTGAGAATAATTTTGTAGTAATTGGCATTAAGGTCTTTAAAAAATTA
Organism: Cornus controversa; assembly: GCA_026545225.1. NCBI lineage: Eukaryota > Viridiplantae > Streptophyta > Magnoliopsida > Cornales > Cornaceae > Cornus > Cornus controversa. The sequence continues at coordinate 49,059,341 of CM048848.1, forward strand.
TGTTAGGAGTAATCTAATATGAAACTAATTTAAGATCACATTAAATTTTTTGTGTGGAGATTGGTCATATGGGCAACCCGAATTAACCTGACTTTTAAACCCAAAATCTCAGTCCGAGTTGTAATCCCAAGTTTAAAAATTCAAGGATGGGTTAGGCTCGGGTTGAATAGATAGGGTTAAAGGTCGGATTAAATTGAGTTAAGGTTGAACATTTTATATTTCAAGTTGAGCCCAAGCTGTATCTCTAGCCCACCGGAGTTGCAGCCTTACTTTTTACATTCAAAATCATTCATTTGATATTTTAAAAAATCATTTTTAAAACAAAACTCAACCAAAGGATAGATTCGACCTAAGAGCAACCTATAGATTCAGAATGGTTGAAATGACACATTCAATCACTAGTGAGGAAATAGACATTATGTTACTTGTTAGAGATCAAAACAAAGGATACAACTACGTCCATATAGGCACTGTACAAGTAGCCATAAAACTCTTAGGAAAGGAAAATCTAGTAGGATCTCTACTCTGCATCTTAAGAGATGATAGAATTGATAATTTTGAACAATCTCTATTAAGAGCAATCTAAGCAGACACTGACAAACAGGTTGTCTTCTTTAATATAATCCCTAATTTTACTATTGACATCAAAGATGCTCACGAAGCATTAAAAGCCACATTGGCAACCCATGGGATAAATTTTAGAAAAAACAGATTCAATCCCACAATTGAATATAGAGTGTATTATAAATTAATGCAATCAAATGCTCCAAATAGTTTACTCACTCAATCTGGGAGAAAAACAACATTCATTCAAACAAAGGCTAGAAATCATACTTATCAGCCTAAATCTCGAATTGGAACGAAATTCAATTTCCAAAAAGATAGAAGCTTATAGGAAAAGAAACACAAGTTGAATCTTCAGAAACATCAACTAGTTATAAAATACTAGATGGTGATATAATCCTAAAATTCAAAAAAGAAAAAGACCTTAATCTTCCTACTAGTTCAAGAATGCTAATAGGAAATGAGTTCGTAACAGAAAACCTTAAAACTGTCGAAAATAAAAAAAACTCTAGAAAAACTAGAAGAAGAATTTGAAACTACACGAGATATAGAAAGATTAGAATATTTGATCCATAGAATCCAAACATGGAATCAAGAGAATTTTTAAGTAACCGTCACCTCTAACGAAGGAACAACCTGTGGAGGAACTCAAGAAAATCAGGAGTAAGTAAACCCTAACCAATTTGGAGAAAGTCATCCAGCTGAACCAACGGGTTATAAGCAACACATATTTGAATCCCACAAATATAGTCCAAAAGAAACGAGTACTAGGACTATAAACGCAACAGGTGAATACCTGAAAGACATAATAGAAACCATATCTAGATGGATATATGTCTGCATCCTAGTAATAGGTGGGAAATGCTAAACGTCATGAAATTTTATCATGAATGATGTGGCAAGTGATAATACCATTGATATTCCGTGTATGGAGGGAATCCCACCAATACTAACTCACCATTTAATTGCCACATCATTCAAGATAAAAATTCATGAAATATTTTCATGACATGTAGCATTGCTCTGTACCGTAGGAAGAGGATGGACAAATGAGGAGGCTATGAGATGGTGTGTAACCACTCTAACGGGGATAGCTAAAGTGTAATATCCTTAAAATATATAAACATTTATATATATATGATTTTTAGTTAGAAAATCAGATAATAGAGGTAATTGATGTCCTACAATTCAAATTTTAAAGAGTTTTCTAAGAAACTCAAACTCCTCATTATACTCCTAATAGTCTGACACATTATTCGTTACACGAAAAATACAATACTTTCTAAAAATAGAGGGAGAGAGAGAATTACTAACGTACATGAACACAAGTGATCGAAGAGTTGCGTAAAAAAAGAGACAATCATTAGAATAGCGATAACAGACAAGTCAATTAATTTTATATATTTGTATATAAATGAGACTTGTCTTTTAATTATTGCAGGTTTAGAAAAGTGATCATAATATACATTTATGTAAATGTGTAATATCTATGAATGTTAGTTGATGAGTAAAAGAATGAATTTTTTATATATATATACTGTTGAAGATAGCAATTTAAATTCTATGAGGAAGGAATAGTAAATCTATATACAGAAACATGCTTCATGCTTTGTATATAAACATAATGAAAGGAATGTGAAGCTTGGGTTAATTGTTTTTTTTTTTTAGTTTCACGATTCTGCTTGGAACCCATGTTAGACTTTTTGTATGCTGTGAATCTAGGTTGTTCTTTTAAAGATTAGTATGGTTTATATATGAAATGTATAGATATAGTTACTGTTTCCATTAGGTTGTATATATATATATATACACACACATATATATGCGACTGTGGACATGAGTATAGTAAATTTTTCAATTTAGATTTTGGGTGTGCAAAACATATGAATCAATAAGATTGAAGGGCAGTAGACAGTAGGTTCATGGACAAAAGGTATACAGTGGACATTGAAGGAACATGCATTGTTGTTAGATCAGGTTTGTGAATGAATTTCTTGATGTTATGTTTTCTTTGTTTAGTATACTATTAGATTCTCATGATTTATTAATATTTTGGACCAATTAAGAGTCATACTTTGAGGGGTTGTTATAGAAATTCAAAGATTATAATTACGGAGTCTATTGCTCTTGCAAGGAGACAGGAAACCCATTTGGGGTTCTTTCATACAAAGCCCAATAGTTTTAACTAATTTTTTAATTAATTTTAGGTAAAGAAAATTAGAGAAAAATAGTAAAAATATTTTAAAAATTATAAAAAATTCCTGAATAATGTATTTCAGTATAATTAACTCAGAATTTCTGAAATATATGTTTATTTAGATTTAGCTAAGTGGTGGAACTAAATTTAAACCCGAAAAATTAGATTTTAAGACACAAAATTGGAGAGTACGAAAAACGGTGAGAAATTTTATTCTAAAATTGTTACCGAGACCTATAATTTAATTACATTAAGGAACCTTTACGAATTTAGTACTCTCATTGTTTGGGTTTAGAGAGTTATGAACCTAGTTTAGAGTATTTATTTATTAACATGTTTGTTATGAGAAAAATATTTTAAATGTAAAACACATTCAATACTTAGTAAGTAATGGATAATTGTGAGTAGTCAGAGGGATAGTCTGGGACTATGACTTTGTTAGGCATGGTTAGGGACCTGTCTATTGAGAGTGCACTATCCTTTGTTATAGCCATTGGGCTCAGCATGCCCTTATTATGTGGACGTGGTCTGGGACTATTTGGGTGAATAGATGTATAAACCTAGCTATGTGTGTATTTTTAGTAGTCGGAGACTATGCGATGCACACCATCTATTAGAGGGGAGTCCGGGGCTCATGTGAGATAAGTGAAACTTAATATAAGTTAATCAAGAAGGCTAACTGGCTCATAAGTTGTAATTGTAGAAATTGTGATTTGTATTATGTTTTGGTAATTAGAACATATGAAAATTTATGACTTGAGATAATTATATGTGATTAATGCATTTTTCACGTGTTGCTTTTATATATGGAAATATAAGGTGGGTCGATTTGCTAAGCAATGATTATGTTTAGCAATTCCTTGTTGAACTTGTGAGTTCACTCCTTATTAATTTTCAGGTACACGTTGATAGGAATGTGATGAATACATGTGAGAAAAATGCAGACGATCTAGTTGTTTCTTATTATATTTAGTTCAATAAATTTGATTTGGAATTTATGTAATAAAATTGAGGATTTTTTTATGGTTTGTATTAGATGGTGCTACATTTGTTATGAGGTTAATTATTGTTTAATAAAATTCTTGAAGGGAGAGTTTGTTCTATTGTTATTAATGTGGATGTTGTTACAAGTTACGCACTAAATTTAAGTATAGAACCAATGCTTTTATTATTTAAATTTAAGGGCGTGACATAAAGAATGGTGGTGGACAGCTTTCACATCAAGTTCTGATTATCCTCTTTGGCAAGAAAGTGTTCAATTGTCTTGAAATCCATTAGATATAGGACTTTTGTTATATAAAAAATTCTGTGGTGATGTTCATAACTTAGGAGAACAAGAAGTAGAAACATTCCAAGCAACATTCTAAAAAAAGATCCAGGAAGTGACATCCTATTAGGTAATGTGTTTCTCCTTAAATACCATCCTTTTATCAAGATAAATCTATAATAGAATTCACAAAAGGCACTGAGGAAATCATTAATGCCCGTGTCAAACAAGCATTTGAAATAGTGAACGATGGGTTTATACCTAGTAAACTAAAATCTAAACATTTAGAATCTACGCATACACAGCGTGGTGAGAATGATATCAAATTCAAAAAACCTGCTTTAAATTTTTTGGACTTTCTCTAAATTCAGAGTATTGAAGCAAATCAAGAAGAAGAAATGACTCAGGCTTTAAATGACCATTATCTCAACCTAAAAAAGATTGTTAAAGCTTTACAAAGTATCTCTTTAAATGAGATAAGACTCCAATTCAGAGAAAGTTTAGGAGAACAACCTTTAAAACTCTGGGAAAAAGAACTCCAATTTAGAGAAAATTTAGGAGAACAGCCTTTAAAACTCTAGGAAAAAGATAAAGCTAGATGTAGACTTGAACTTGTAGATCCACTAACTATTATAAGAGTTAGGCACATGACATATAGCCCAGATGATTATCAAGAGTTCAAACGGCAACTTGTGAAACTCTTACAAATGGACCTTATTCGAAAGAGTAAAAGTCCATATTCAAACCCAGCGTTCATGGTTCGAAATCATGCTGAAATCACCAGAGAAAAAGCTAGAATGGTGATTAACTATAAAAAAGTTAAATGATTCTACCATAGATGATTGGTACTTCATTTCAAAGAAAGAAGTCTTCATTAATAGAATTCAAAATTGTACCATATGTAGTAAATTCGATTGTAAATTGGGTTACTGGCAGGTAAAAATGGAAGAATACAGTATACCTTTTACTGCCTTTAGTACTCCACGAGGGAAATCTGAATGGTTAGTCATGTCATTTGGATTAAAAAATGCACCCAACATATTCCAAAGAAGTATGGATGAAATATTTAGTCCACATTCGGAATATTGTTTAGTGTATATAGATGATACTTTTATCCTTTCAAAAGATAAGAAGTCTCATAGAGAACATTTAACTAAAGTGGTTCAAACCATAAAAAAAACATGGTACCATTATAAGTGAAAAGAAAATGATACTTGAAACCGAGAAAATAGACTTTTTAGGTATAACTATTGATAATGGAAAAGTCATTCTTCAACCACATGTGATGAAGAAGCTTAATGGTTTTTCAAATAAAATTGAAGATGCCAAGCAGCTTCAAAGAATTTTAGGATGTGTTAACTATATGAGAGATTATCTCCCAAATATAGCTCAATACACTCTAAGTTTAACAAACAAAAAAAAACTTAGAAAAGGAGAAAAATAGGTGTTTAATCAAAGTGATATTCAAAGAATAAAAAAGATAAAGGAATTAGCCAAGAAGTTAGAAAGGCTAAAACTTCCTAGAGAAAATGACTTCTTAATAGTCAAAACAAATACATCAGATACAAACTGGAGTGAAATCTTGAAAGTTAGAAGTTCAGACACTATCCTAGAAAAAGTTTGTAAGTATGCTTCAGGAACATTTAAACCAAGCGAGTTAAATTATACTCCAATAGAAAAAGAGATTCTTGCTATTAAAAAAAGTATATTTAATTTTAAGATTTTTATAAGACTACAAAGATTTCTTATAAGAACTGATTGTAAGTATTTTACAACATTCATGAAATCTAATTAACAGGTGCATGAGCGAAGGAAGATTATTAATATGGAGACAATGGTTCACTAATTTTTGATTTGATGTTGAACATATTCTAGAAGCAACCAATAGTCTTTCAAACGCTTTAACACGAGAGATGGCTTGTGCATTCCGTGACAATTCTATCAAGAACAAAAATGGCGATAGTCAAAATAAACCAATTATCCATCAGAATAAAAAAATAGCACTTGTTTCATTACAGTCCACGAACTATAAAAGCCGCAAAGGTCAGACAACGGTTTATACACAGGAAACTCTAATTTCAACTTATCCGTCAAAAAACAAAGGACCCTCTGTTATGACCAATTAAGGACAACGAAAACAAGGACAAACAAGTTAAAAAACCTCCATCAGATATTTTACTTTCTTTTGGTGAGCTTAGTTTGAAAAGGGTTATAAACCCAAAAAAATTAGTTTAAAATGAATGATAAACATTTGATGTTTTCAAGAAAATCTCCTAGACTCTGATTGGGAAGGATTTAAGCAGCAGGATTCTAAACAAATACGTACTACACTTAAAATGACTAGTAAGTATATTACTATGATCCAAAAATAATGTATGAGGCTAAATGTCTTGGAAACAAATAGGATTACAGTTGAAACAAATGATGTTTCTATTCAAACAGAAGAAATTCAGGAACCTTCGCAAAAACAAAAGGATATTCAAAAACCAAAAGTTTGGACCACCTTATCAGTGGAATCTACAAATTTAATTTATCAAAAAGTAGAAATAGATATTCCCAAGCACATAGTCCAAAAAATTATAGGAACATGAACTAGTGCCTATCAACAATGGCGCGAGTTTGCTGAAAATTTTTGAGATTTTCAAACTCCAAGTTGTTGTCTTGTCCAATGATTCACTTCCAAAATAGTGAGAATAAGTTTCACAAGGGCAACAGCTGTCTAAAAAAGATCAAGAAACTAAATTAAGTGCTTTAGAAAATGGGTCAAGGAAGCATGTGAAAAATTCAAATCAAAACGTCACCTTCATGTTGAGGTGATTACTACAGCACCAGAATGGGACGAGATTGATTTTTATCCATCAATTCATCTTATAAGACTACATTCTACACCACAGTGGTTGGAAAATGTCCTATATGAAGATAAGCTAATGAAAAGAAGATTCGAATACATTAGTGATCATGATATTCGAGTAAATAGAGTTACGGGAATAACTATGATCTAGAAAAAGATCGAAGAATCATAGACACCAATTTCTTTAGAAAAAGAATAATAATTCAAATATCAGCATTTAAAAATGAAGATAATTTTGAATTAACAAAAGCTATTAAGCAAGAACGAGTGGTTACTACTTGGGTAACCAAATAAATACTCGAAGTAATGAGTAAAGACATCGATTACTAGGGATTAAACTATGGCATGGATGTCATGGATGAAGATAATTCACTAGATGACATTGGAAACCAGAATCTGGACAATATGATGGAGTATTAGTTGTCTCCTACTACAAAAGATGCAATCTAAGCTAGGCAGAAGTAGCCAAATGAATCTTCTTTTACTGAGTGCTTTGTAAGCTTTTTTCAACGTAGAATAAAATGAGTCCTTACTTTATCAAAAGTGGTGTCAATAATGGTTGTAAAGTTTGAAGTCCAAATCTGCCAGAAGAAATTTGAAGTCTGGGGTCTATGTAAAGACTCTTCCGGCATTGTATTGATTATCAAAAGCCAAAGAGTGAGATAAAGCATTATAGAGCTTTTGTTCAAACCTTTCTCTAGTTAAGAGAGGAGAGTCAAGATTATGTGTGTAATTTTTCAAAATGTTTAAGAGTGTATCAGTATGTACAAAAATTTCCTTCAATAAAATAATCAGTGTGTTTTTATAACTTTTCAAAATACTTCGTAGAAAACCTTTAAGAAATCTACCTTTTAGTTCTTATATCTTTGTGAATTTTTATTCCTTGTTTATCAAACTCATTAAGCCATTAGTGTTGGTATAAGAATGTTTAGAGCAATTCTCCAGTGGAAAAAATTCGGCAAAGTGGTGGTTGCTAACACTGAAGAAAAAAAATCAAAGAACCAGAGGTAAACCTCTTAAAGGTTAGTATATTAAAATATTTAGTAGGAGTGTGGTAGGCTAGTTTAAATTTATTGTATATTTTGTAGCATTATTGATTGGGCCATTGTGATAATATTAGTTATTGTAAGGGAACTTCTTGGAAAGAGATACATGAATATAAAAGTTTGTTAGCAAAAATTCATTTTAATGTTGGATGTTGACTCTGACTTCATGTCTACAGAGACCGAGTCCAATTTTAACCGATTTCCCTTTTAAGCATCATTTTTGTCCTAATTGCATTTTAAATAATGTTTAACATGTTTTACTTGTGGAAAACATATTTGAGGAGTTGTATTAAGATTTTGAAAAGTTTTGAGAACCTTTGGAGAAGTTTGACTTTTTTGGGTCAACGGAGCTCCGGAAACGATCCGATGGGCCCGAATATTCAAAAAAAATTATGAGAAAATATGATTTTTGGTTATGGACAAAACAAAACATTTAGAGAGTTAAGGAAGTGATTTTGAGACTGCAAAAACTTTCAAATCAAAAACGGATGTTAATAGGGTACATTAAGTAACTCGGGGGCGTTTCAGTCATTTTGCACCTTAAAGAGAGATATATATCTAGAGGGGCTAAGATATTATCACTTTTACAGAAATATCCTTCTCTCTAAATCTCCCACTTCATCTTCTATTCTCTCTTCATTTCGGAGGTGTTAGGCTTTGAATTGGGGAACGCCAAATGCAAAGGGTTTGCTCTACTCGACAAGGGCTACATAGTGAACCGAATAAAGTTCACATTTGGTAAGGTGGAAAGGGCTAAAAATTTGGGACTTCGCTTCTGAGACTCGAGATTTGAGGTAGGGGTGTGAATCTCTTTCCTACTTTGATTCTATAGGTCACATACTTATGACATGAAACCTTGTTTTGAGAATTATGTGAAACCATGACCCTCTTACATATATATATTGAATGTCTAACATGCTTTAGTTGGAATTTATATGTTGCATATGTGTGGTGGATGTCTATGAATACAATATTATGATTTGTGTTCATTTGAGGAGTTTTGTGAGAATTGATTTCATATGTTGAGTATATGCATAAAAGAACATTTTCTTTAAAATGCATAAGTGTTGTGATTTCTATGAGATGATTGAAATGCATTGACCTTGTAAATGTTATGCATTTGCTGAAAATTATGAAAATCTTGAGGTTTGGTGAATTATGTGGCAATGTGCACTTATGTGAGAGAGTCGCGTTTTTGGGGCATGTGTGAGAATTAATAAGGATTTTTAACCCTAGGGTGCAAGACCCAAAACTTGGCCAAGCAGATGTCGCTTCTGTCGGGTTAGCAACTTGTAGAGCGTAGGTAAAGTATATGGTTCCAAGGCAACTCTTACTATGGATTGTGACAAGCTGAAGTCCTCAATTAAATTAATTTTCAATTATACGTGGTGTGAGTTTACTTGTGAGTTGTGACTTCATATAAATTTTTTTTTTTTAAATGTGAAACATCATTCATGATTTCTAAAAGATGTATGTTTTAAGTGTCAAAAGCATGAATACTTGTCATGTAGTCATGTAGAGACTTCATATACATTCATGCATGGCTGCCTGAGTTGAGGTAGAGTTGGGTGGATCATTCCTACTGGGCATAGTTGTATGTTCATCCCCTTCCCCCAAACTTTTTCCAGATAAAACTTTCATGGAAAACGAGGTATAGAGCATTATAGTGGAATCGAGCTTCTTTTGGATTACTTTTGGACACATGTATATAGAGGTCTTGTAGTAACGCTTGTGGACGGGTGTGAGTGGGCGGGTGCATAGACAGATACTGGGCTGAGCTACCACACTGACAGGGTACAAGATACTCAATCCCACATCGCCTGGGTGTGGAAAAGGGGATGTGCTTATATGTAGTATGTTCTCTTCAAATGGTATGAGGCCTTTTGGGGTAAACCCAAGAGCAAAACCGTGCGGGCTCAGGCCCAAAGCGGACAATATCATACCATGTGTTGGAGCGGGGTATTACAGGTCCATGCCGATTTGTGGCATGTCGACTATAGTTGTGGTGTTGCCTTTACATTTGGTTTCTTATACGTATTCGATTTTCAAATGTAAATGCCACACATGGCATTGTTAAAACTCTTAGGAAATATATGTTTTATGAAATCCTCCATGTATAACTTGTGGGAGATGTATGAATGATGAATCTTTTGAACTTCTTTATGTATGAAATTGTGGGAATGAATGTTAGAGATAAGAATTATATGTCCTTACCATGCTAGGTCTTCTATAGATCATTCTTGGATGTTTGTTTCAAGGATAATGTAGGTTATGGATGAGAATTAGAAAATATATTGACTCACATTCTATGAGGCTCAAATGTTCAGATTTGTACGAGTTTTATTCATGTTTAGGATTGTAAATGGATGTATGATCATAAGAAATGCATTTAGACTTGTGAAAATCAGGTTTTGGAGCATTTTTGAACTTTCGATTGTCTAGGCTCTGCAACAGCCGACCGAAAGTGTGAAATCCCAAACATTTGTAAATGGGATACTTGTTTCAGCCGGCTAAAGGACGGCTTCAGTCTGTTAAAAGCTCCTTTTCGGCGACCGAAGCTACCCTACAGCCAACGATAGAGCTGTGAACCTGAAGGTCAGCTGAGCCCAGGTTTTAGCCAACCGAAGAGGGTTCCAGCCGGCCAAAACAGGGCTGAATTGGAATTTCACATAACATAGGGTGAGGAAGAGTACGTAGTGATATGTAAACCAATGTGGGTCCCATTGGGGTTGATAATGACGAGTATACCCATATGAAATGGCGTATGTTTAGAAAGCTTTCGCAATTGAATGGTTTTAAAGTGAGATTAGTAATGTGGATGTGTAGTTAAATCACCCTTGGTTTCTAAAAGACAAAAATCGGAATGTGATAATTTGGTATCAAAGCATGGTACTATAGTGAAATTTGAAAGATAACGTGATGATGTGATAACCTAATCACCCTCAGTTTCGATAGTCAAAATTCGGGGCGTGACAATGTCAATGTAATATAGCACGCAAAACTACATCTATTGATAGTTGTCCCTGTATCTATTAGTATATTATATACATATATGTGTTGTATTAATATATAGAGGAGTGCTAGCGGCAGTCGCTCAAGCGAGTGTCCTTGCACAGTCGCTCCACTGATTGGTGGAAATCAATCCCAAAAATTAAATGTCTTTCCTGCAATAAATGTCTTACTTTTTCATCAATCAATATACCCTTCTAGTTCTAAAATATTTACAGTGGTGTCATCAAAAAACAAATAAAATTATAAACATAAAGTATTAAAATATTTTTTTTATTTTGTCCTACTTTTAAATATTTCTAATAATCTATATACTTTTTATAATCATTTCCTATATAATTTTTAAATTTTTGTAATTATGGTTAATTGAATTAAAGAACACATTTTTAAAGTATTAAAATATTTTTATGAATATTTTTTTTATATTTTCATGCTTTAAATATTTTTAGTAATCTATATACTTTATGTTTATAATTTTATTTGTTTGTTAATGGCACCACTGTAAATATTTTAAAACTGGAAAGGTATATTGATTGATGAAAAAGTAGGACATTTATTGTAGGAAAATATTTAATTTTTGGGATTAATTTTCATCAATCATTGGAGCGATTGTACCAAAACACTCGCTTGAGCGATTGTCGCTAACACTATTCTAATATATATTACAATGGGCAATCTTTTTTCTACAACTTTGGGCTTGTAATAGCCAGAGTAAAGAGCCCAAGTGGAAATATTCTATGGGCATGGAATGGAGCATTAAATACTCTTTGGGCTTGATGTATCCAAGATAAAAGAACTAAATGATGAGTCTTCACATATTTCACATTGCTATCCCTGGTTCCAAGCATTTCCACTCATTTTTCATTCTACTTATCATAAACATTTGACCAGAGCAATACCCTTTTGCTCCAGTGATCTTCACATTGACATTGTCACTAGCAAAATGATGTACACCATGAGACCACTACTTCAAGCTACATTAATCATTCAGAACCAAAGGAAACCAGATAAGGATCAAATTCGAACATTGATTAAACCTATTGAAGTTGAAGTTGTATGGACTTGGTGAAACGTGACGGGGTTTGCATGGCTCCACGGTTGACTACAGAGTGTTTTAAGTGTTTTGATGATGATGATGGTATCGAAACTCTTAAAACACTCTGTAGTCAACCGTGGAGCCATGCAAACCCCGTCACGTTTCACCAAGTCCATACAACTTCAATTATATATATATATATATATATATATATATATAGTTTTCCACCTAGTAAGGGAATATATAATACAACGTACCAATATTTGTATGTAAAACTTCACATGCCTACCTTCATTATTCATGTATGACATATGTATTAGACATGAATCAACCTATGGATAAAATTTGGAGCAATTATCAGCATAGTTTAAACATGTGATATAGTGATTGACTAAATAGTCAGTGTTCATACATGACCCTAAAAAGATTCTCCGGAAGGTTCCAAACCACAATTTTAAACTCTAGTAGTGATTTCCTGTTCTAAGACGCAACAATTTCGTGTAATTATCATTTTGATGAACCAATAAGCATGTTTAATTATCATGAATATTGTGAAAGAGAATTATATACAAAGCCCAAAACTGATTGAAATTTATAGGCAGCAGTATAGAGAGGGGAAAAAAAATGACCCGGAAGCTTGCATCTGAATATCAGAGCCAGGTTTCGATCCTGGGACCTGTGGGTTATGGGCCCACCACGCTTCCGCTGCGCCACTCTGATTTGTTAGTATAGTTCTCTTGTATTTTTAATTAAGCGACAAACTAAAAACACCCCTGAAATAATTACAACCCACGATAGAATCCAACTCATTTAATAAACTACGGAGAACAATATTTTTTTGGGAGAGAATAATCAATATGTATCATGCAAGTATTTGGCACAGTGGCTAAATATTTTTTAAATACCATTTTTTTTAATGGCAAAACTCTTTACCTCACAAACAAATAAAATAAAATAAAACTCTTTACCTCACAAACAGATATATTAAAATATTTTTTATTTTAGTTTTCATAAATGACCTTCAAAGGAAGTGAACAATTTGACCAATTTAATATATTTTTATTTTTCATACATGTCACAACCCAAATGGATACTCTTCTCTCATATTCCGAGGTTGGAAGCTCTATTCTCTTTAGAGTTGCTTCCGGGGCGGAGCCAAGAATCTATAATTGGGGGGGTGGGGGAGGGGCGCAAACTATTAACATTGTTACCATAAATGAGAGGATCTAATATAAGAATATTTTTAATTCAAAAGTATTTTATTATCATTAGATGCATACAAAAATATATCTAGCCAAACTTTGGACTGTTTGTTTACAAAAAAAGATTTGCCTATATCCAGTCAAATATAACCTAAATATGTACAAAAATAAACCAAAAATACCACATATCTACTACAAAAGCTGAGCTTGACGTTCTTTTAGATAATAAAATTCATCTATTATCAAATACGAACTAAATAATATTGATACTCAAATAATATGCAAGAAACTCATCTTCCATCTTGTTGCGAAGTGTTATTTTGACAAATTTCATAATTGAAAAATGTCGTTTCTGTAGTTACCGTGAAAACTGGAAGTGTCAAAACAAGACAAATTAATCTATCAATCAAATAGTAGATATCTGACTTCTTTGTTTCCACTAATCCTCTACATAGTTCAGAAATTGTTGACATATTTTGTAGATGTGGATGGTGAGGTACATCAACAATATAGAGTTGCAATTGAAATCTCAAAAGAGTCCTCTCTTGGTCCGTGAAATCTTGAGGATAAAATTTATTTGCAAGCTTGCAAATGTCATCAATTTTAAACAACTTGTAAGCATCCCTAGGATTCAAAGTTGAGCTAAGAATAACAAGTTCCATTACTTGTTCACTAAATCTGTTATTCAACTCTTGCACTTATGAATCAATTGTGGCATTGAATATATCAATCTGATAGTGGTACTCAAGTGTAATATTATCTTGTTGGTGACATGGCCGACCCCTACCTTTTGTATAAGGAGCACTCATATCAGGCACATCAATTTTATTACGTTCACAAAATGATATAACAATCCCAAGTAAGATGTTCCAACCATCTTCTCTCAATTTCAAAATGAGTTCTTTTGTAGTTGAAACCAAATACATAGCATTTAAGATGTCTTGAGTTTTTTGTTGCAAAGATTGGCAAAGGATATCAATTGTTCTCATAATTGCTTTCACCAAATACAAAATAAACACAAATTCAAATGATGTAATAACATCATAAACAACATCAGCATCTCCCGTTGGGAGTAAGTGGATCTTTCTTTAATGATGCTTTGAAAAACTGAATATGTTGCACCAAACATCCTTATCAAACTACAAACAGAGTTCCAACGAGCATCTCCAGGTCGTTGCAAGGTACCAATCTGATTAACTCCTCTACCAATCTCAAGTTCATCAATAGCTATCAAATGGGCAATTTTAGCCGCTGATCATATTGTAATTCATCATTTCGTTTGCAAGAAACTCTAATGATATTAATAATGAAGTTCAACTTCGAAAAGAATTGATGGACAAGGATTAGTTCTCTAGATACTGCAACTAATGTCAGTTGTAATCAATGAGCTAAACAATGCACATAATATGCATAAGGACAATCATTAAGAAATAATGCTTACAAGCCATTCCATTCCCCATGCATATTACTAGCACCATCATAACCTTGACCTCGGAGATTATGAACACTAAGATTATAATGAGATAAAACCGCAGAAAGCTTATTTTTTAAAGTCAATGAAATTGTATCTTTAACATGCACAAGATCAAAGAAACGCTCTTGTAAAAAACCACCCTTATTGACGAATCTTAAAATAAGAGTCATTTGCTCTATCTTAGATTCATCTCGTGCTTTATCAACAAGAATACAAAACTTGGCATCTCCAATGTCTTCACGGATCTTCTTTCTCACTTTTATAGAAAGAATATGCAAAATCTCCTTTTGAATTTGTGGTGATGTATAGTTGGCATTTTTTAGAGTATTTTCTAGAACAAGTTTGGCAACATCATCATTATATGTTGCCAAAATCTTTATCATTTCAATGAAATTGCCCCTATTTCTTGATTCAGGGCATTCGTTATGCTCTCTAAAAGCACAAGCTTGAAATGTAAGTCATTGAGCCGCATCAATTGAAGTCTTCAATCTCAATCGGTTATGTAAAATTTGTTCTGAAGTTTGTCTTTTCATCACTTTATCAATATGACAAGGTTGATTCATTAAATCCTTACAGCATCTCTCGGCTATGTTGTGAGGTGAACAAGGACCTTCTCCCACATGATTTAGGAAAGCACACATTTTTCCATCGTTAACTTTCTTCCAATTTCAAAATCCTTCAATAGTGAATACATTTGTTCCAGGACACCCCATTGGTTTCTTTCCAAAAAGAAAGCAGGGTAAGCAAAATGTGGCATCCTTTGAAGGAGAATACTCTAAGCAAGAAGGAAATAATTTGAACCAAGATGATTGAAATCGACGAAGATGCTTTTTCGATCTAGAACGCGGATACTCTAACAGAACAAATTGGTATGGCCACGCTTTGATATAGCCTCGACGAATTTCATCATGTTGGTTAATAGGATATTCCCATATTTGACGACGTAATCCTGAATCACATTCTAATAAGGTATGATCAACTTCTGTATGTTTAACTCCAGGAGATTTTGGAAGATGTGGGTTATCAAGAAATGAAGCATCATGATTAGATGTGAAAGGCATATCATCTTTTGACTTATTAATGTTCTCTCTTTGAGAGAACGCGTCAATAGTTTTTGATGGCTTGACCATCATATAACACTGTACTTAGGCGACCTATGCTTCCAAAGTAACCAATTAACCTAAAAATTAATCTATCAATTAATTATTTAAATAAGTTTTCTAATCAAACTTTCCTAACAAAGCCCCAAAAAAAAAAAAGATTAAGCCTAAATTGAAAAACCTCCCAATTAAACAATTAGACTTTAATTTATAAACAAATTCAAAATTCATGTAGTAATATCACAAATTAATAGTCAAGCAAAAACTAGAACATGTCATTCATATTAGTATATCAACTATCAATCTATTATTATTTTTAATTATCAATTAATAGCATGATCGTACGAAGAGAATAATTCAAAAAATATTACCTCTAACTCAGTAGTCCTTTACACCAAATTTCGCCAATATATAAGTGTTTCTGATCACTGACTCACATTGAACACAACACAGACTTCCACCTACCCTAAAAAAATAAGTTTAATTTGATGAGAAAATAATCTATCAAAGAAATAGCATAAGGTATTAATTTAGAACATCATCTAATTCAATAACCCATCAATTAATGGTTAATGACTCGTGAACATCTTTTAAAACAGTGCGATTCTAAAATTATGTAAGCACATATATAATTTTGACTAGCACCATACTTTAAAACAGCAAAAGCATATGGTTTGAACTTTTGAGTTTGGATTACAATCATACTATAAGTTTGTAACATAGATCAATAAGTCTCTTTTAGATTAATTTTGATGGATTTACAACAAACTAGTTTGTGCAGTACAAATAAAATCTATCGGTTGCATTAGTCGACTCATACAAGAATTAAGAGAAAAAAGATTTTGAAAGCCTGGCCAATTGGTTCTTTAAAAATCTATATATATATATATATATATATATATATATGATTACACAAATAATAGAGGGGTTATACACAAGCAGCTAGAACTAAAAGAGTAGAAGGAAAAGAAATTTAAAATTACAAATAATAATATTGAAATTAAATGTTAGAATCATTAATACATTTCAATTTAGAATGTCATTTAACTCAATAATGAATAACCCATCAATTAGTGATCCAATCCAGCAAGAGTAAAACACTTGAATATAAAAAAAAAAATTAGGGTTTTGAAAAATGACAATAGAATTTGAGATTTTTTTTAATTAAGAAAGTGAGAGAGTCTGAGAGATAGAAATAGGAGAGTTTGGTACTTACATAAAAAATAATATCTATCTTTTAAGTTCCACCTCCATGACTCCATAAGAACAAAGAAAAGAATGAAAAGTGACAGAGCAGCCGAATAGGGGTGAGGAGCTGTCACTGTTGCTTGTTCTTTGGAAAGGGAAAAAGTAAAGTTTTCCTTTCTTTTTTTTTTTGTTTTGTATAAGACTATAAGTTGAATTGTTGATAGAAACAAAAAGGTTGACGTATATATTATTAATATATTAGTATTACTGTAAGGCTGTTACTGTTAGTGTGTATCAGTGAATATATATATTATATATATATATTATAATCATTGATATTACTTGACATATACAATATACTATTAGTCTATTAATATATTAGTAGTAGAAGCATTGGATTGGGGGCCGGTTAGTGGTATATATATATATATTATATTTCATATATTATATATAGGTACTATATTTTTTTTAAATTTTTGGGGGGGCCATGCTTCCAAGAATTTGTTTCTCCCAATTGCCCAGTGCATATGACCAATCTCATTTGTAAGAGATAAAGGCATGAATGATAATGAAGAAAAATTGTCCAATACATATGGGAAAGGAGACTACATATGCCCTTAGGGCTGCAAATAAATCGAATTGTTCAACCCAATCATTTAGCAAACGAGCTTGAGGTCAACTTTTAGGTTCATTTAGTAAACGAGTCGATTCTGAACAGTATTGAGCTAGGCTCATTTAGACTCATGTTCATGAACTCGTGTGTGTGTGTGTCTATATATATATATATATATATATATATATATTCATGAACACAAGTTAGTATAGGGCTCATGAACAAGTTCATAAACATAAGCTTGTTGTTCATGAACATAGACTCATTAACATGTTCATGAACATAGGTTTGGGTAGGCTTGTCTAAGTTTATGAACGAGCCAAAACAATTTTGAACATAAGCTCAAATCAAGCCAAACGAATTTTGTTATTAAATGAGTCAAGTCTGAGTTTCTCAAAATAATGAAGAGTCGAGCTCGACCTCAACTTTTCGAGCTCATCACGATTCCAAGCTGAGTTCACAAATGATCGAGATGAGTCCGAACAAACAGGGGCGGAGCCAGAAATATTGATTGGGTTGGGGGGAGGGGGGCATTCATAATAATATAAAATTAAATTTTTTTAAAAAATAAAATAATTGTAATATTTTTTTTCAATGCATTTTTAATGTACATTTTTAAAAGCGTGTCTATAAATGATATAAGAAGAAAAAATAAACAAAAGACTAGTTGACAGCCGATAAATGAGATTGTCAAGTGTTGAATATTATTTTTATTCTCTCTTTAATTCATAACAAATAACATATAGATATATATACATATGTGTGAATAGAGTTCTAATATGTTGTAGCAAGAATTACAATAATAATTAACACGTTTTATTTTAACTATATTTGAATTTTTAAAAGTAAAAAAAGTTCATTTGACTTTGAAGGATCACAAGTAATTTATGTTGCAAACCACATTAATAACTATAGATAGATAACCATAAAAAGGATTCTTTAAATAAATAAAAATTAAGGGGGGCACTTTAATTTTTCTACACAAAATCACCATTAATGATCATAAACCATTATCATTGCCCACATAAATTCTCACCAATTAAATGAAAATTCATAAAAAAGAATTGACATAAGTTTTACCGTCGATTGTCTACCTTACACTAACTCACCTTCTTTTCATGTATAGTTTTGGATATCGGTAATGAGAAAGTCAAGAATTCTAAGTATGCATTACAGGAACCCAACTTGACGACTGAAGAATAATGTTCGAGCTAACTTTAATGAACAAACAAGAAACAAACCAGCCCATTAATAATTATAAATGGCTCGCAATAATAAAGTTTTGAATTTTTTTTGGGCTAGATAGATAACCAATAAAAGGAATTTTTTAAGGGGATTTTAATTTTCCTACATAAAAAACACCATTAATGACATAAATACGTAGCATTAATAGAGTTTTGAAAAAAAATTGGACCAACCTTAATTTTTATATACAAGAAACACCGTTAGTGACATAAATAGATAGCATTAATAGAGTTTGGGCGCATATCCCTCCGCCCTACTATATGTCCAGTGATGAATTATGGGGTGTTCGACGCGACTATTGTCAAAAAAAAATAATAATAATAAAAATAAAAATCATATGCCCGCATAAAAAGTTGGTACAACCAATTGACATAATGCTGGTCCATTTTTCCTTTAATAAAACCACTTAAATGATGGATTTAAGAATCTTTTTGTACAAATCATTGCAAGTGATAGGACTAAACATAATTAGGTAGGAGCCAAACCCTGCGAACAAGCAAAAGAAAAGAAAAACATTTTGTTGGGAAAAACATAGTCCACCATACAAAAGAAGTATTATTCAGAAAAAAAAAATTGAAACTAATTAAATTTTTTGTACCACTCTGTCTTTTAGATGGTACATAGGTGGATTAAGTAGGTCTTCTAGGAAAAGACTAAACTGTTAATCAATTGTTAAATGAGGAGACAGATTATAAAATAAAACGAGTAAAGAACCTTTCTCAAAATAAATGGTATAAAGAAACTTGTGGTTGAGGCATGGAATTCAATTCATTGTCCTTAAAAAAAGTGATATATTTCCCTCAACTAGGATTGTATTATTTGTGGCATGTGTATATTACTTGGGCTCTGAGCCCTACAAGATGTAATAGTAGTTCTTTATTTTGTGTACTGACATGCATATGGCTATGATACGATGTAGACGTGATAATATGTCAAATTTTAAAAACTAAGATACAGACATGGCATGGATGTGTAAAAAAATAATATAATATATTATTATATATATAAAATAAATATTTTTAGGTCATTTATCCATAGAATCGTGAATAAAATCACTAATTTAAAACTTAGAGTTAAATGTTTGTAATTTTTATAATTAAGTCATAATATATTTTAAATTGCATTTAATTTCATTCGCAACATGAAATGTACAAAACATGTTTTTACCATTCTATTCAATACTATCACGACAATCCAGGAGAAATGTCAATGCTTCTTCGGTATTAATGGGTCATGTTTATGTTGTATCGAGACAAGGATAATTGTTATATGCACTACGAACGTGTGTTATTCTAAACATGAACATCACTGACACCTGTTAAACAAGTAACTCGACACAACCATTGTAACTTGTTACATAAATGTTGTTACATAATGTGTAAGACTATACATAATCAATATAAAAAGTAAATGTAACAAAAGAATTAAAAATATTGAATGGAAAACTATAAAAAGAACCTGGTTGGCATGGTTTCCTTAGAACAATGTTTTATTATCAGGGATCTGAAAAATGGAAAAAAGTTTAATTTTGTCTAAAAACTAAATTGAAAAAAAAAACTAATTTTAGAAATCTATTTTTCTGGTTCAGAATTCTTGAAAATTATGGGCATATTTGGTTTAGTTTTCTAAAAATAGTTCTCAAAAACTTAGAAAAAAAAAAAAAACTATTTTCAGATAAATGTAAAATACAGTGTTATAAAATTAAGTCTTTTTATAACTGAATTTTCAAAAAATAATTTCAGAAACTGTCAACCAAGTAGATTTTTGAACAGTATTTTAAATTTCACTTCTCAAAAAATTGAACCGCACATGCCTTATTTTTTGAGAAATTAAACCAAATAGACTTTAAATCTTCCATTTCATGTCAATTACCCACACAATTAGTTTACCTAGGGTTTCAATATAATCTTATGAATTGACAAAAATGCCTTTATTAATTGAATTAATCTATTACAAAAGTTGAAATGGGTCATTGGTATATTTGCATTGACCTAACATATTTTGTTAACCAGGTTAATCCGAGTTAAACGAGTTGAGTTCTCGTACCTAAACAATGTTTGTTAGTTTTTATTGATAAATTGTTGTTGATTTGATGATGACATGAACACAATTAAGATAAATCCATATCTACTAAAATTGTTGTTGATTCGATGACGACATGAACACATGTGTTGTCTATTGATACCTAGAATGCACAACCATTTCTTTAAGGGTGTTGTGGTTGTGTTAAACACGTGTCTGACATGGACACAACTGAACACGTGTTCGATACGCCTAAAAGTGTCATGTAATTTGAATATTTTTCTTTCTTAATTGGACACGACATGAACACTTTTCGAACGTGATGTGATAATTTTGTAATTATTTTATTTAAATGGATTTCTATGTAAATTTTAAAATATTATGGAGTGTAGGTTGATCAAAAAAATAATGTAAATTTTTAGAAAACAAAAATATTATTTATTCAGCTCTAAGTTGTAATTTAATGCTTCCATTCATGATAATTTAGATAATATAAGTAAAACTTATTTGTTGTGTATATAATAATATATTACATTATTATTATTTTGACATATTTTTGTCATGTCCATGTCCTATTGTATTGAGATTTATAATATCATTGTATCCTTATCATGTTGTACCCATCTTTAATGTCTATATCCATGCTTAGTAGGATGGCAGAGGAAGTATTAGTAAATGAATGTAATGTTGGAATGGTAAATAAAATCACCAATAAGAAATAGTGGACACACTTAAGAAAATGAGGAGTAATAAAGTAGTAGACCCAAATAATCTACTCAGAGAAAAACTTGCCTACTCCTGATGCACCATGCACCGGGTTATATCTCACAGGCGGTTGTGATTACTCGATGCACCGTGTACCACGAGCAGACAAGTTTTTCGCCCATAGAGGCTTGGAGAATGCCAGGTAAGGTAGGAAGTAAGTTTTTTAACAAAATTCTAAAAAAAAGTATGATGCCAAATGAATGGAGAAAAAGTACAATAATACCAATTTACAAAAATAAAGGAGATATACAATATTGTGGTGATTATAAATGAATTAAATTAATAAATCATACAATAAAACTATGAAAAAGGGTAATAGAACAAAGGGTATGAGTAAGCAAAAAAAATTACATATGATTCTTATAGACTTAGAAAATACAAATGATAGGACTTAGAAAATACATATGATAGGGTCCTAAGAGAGTAAACTGGTCGATAATATAGAAGGATGGTGAGATCGATAATGATGTAACTAATAAAGTTGCATATAAACAAACTAAAGACATCTTATGTGATAAAAGAATAACACATATGTTAAAAGAAAAATTTTATAAGACCGTTATTAGACTAACTATGCTATATGGAGTTGAGTGTTTGGTTTTTTTTTTAAAAAAGTAAGAATAATGCAGTCATGTTGCAAAAATGAGAATGTTAATGTGGATGATTGTAGTGACTCAAAGAGATATATCACTAATGAAAGGGTAAGAGAAAAATTAGAAGTGACATTTACAAACGAAAAAATAAGAGAAAGTAAACTTAGTTGATTTGGACACATACAATGGAGATCTATAAATATATCAGCAAGAAGAGAAAAATTAATTTCTTTAGAAAGCAAGATGCGGAGAGGGTAACTTAAGAAAAGTGTGATGAGATTATTAGAAATAATTTTAAAAATTTAAACATATTAGGCGAAATGACAACTAATAGGAAATAATTTAATATTGTGATCTTTCTTCTCAAACATCATGTTTGTTTCATTTTGTTCAAATTCATGTCACAACTATTTAGATTTACGACAAAGTTAAATTTTTTTTGTTTATTTTTGTTCATACTTGGAATGCATTTTTTATAACTAAATGGATTGTGAAATACTTTTGATTTATAAACATTTTAGGTCATTTTTATATTAAAAATATATATAAGACTATTGAAAGAGAAATGTATGATAGATTACAATAAATTATATCATAATATTACTGTATTAGTTCGCCGCCGAGTTGGAATTCTTGGGTCCGCCGCTGTTTCTCATAGTCACATCTTGTAACGAGATTATTTTCGTTAATTTAACACCTGTAGGCCCTCTCCCAACATCCTTACTATTATACTAGATACTGTATTTTGTCCAAATATACAAATATATATATATATATTAGGATAAATATTAGTGACCTCCAGTTTTAGGTAACGGTCAATGCTATATTAACAAAATTTTTTGTTAGGAAATGTCATTTTTGCCCTTGCAATTAATTAAAAATATTATTTTACACGAATAAATTAGTAAAATTACAAATTCGTTATTAAAAACTGTAGTCTAATAATAGTATTTTTCTTAAATTTTAAAATAGAAGATGGAAAGTTCAAATTCACATGTTAGAAAAATGGGTCTGTTAACTAGAAAAAAAAAAATTACAATTTTGTTAATCTCGTCTCACAACAGTGTAAGAGAAGATATCAATGCAATTTTTGAATACTGTATTTATAATTTTAGTTAATTATAGATACAGTAATTTACTATGCAATTTTTGAATACTGTATCTATAATTTATTCTATAGTATTGTTGCATTTGGGAGCAGAACCCTTTGAACCTAGAAGGAAAGAAAATTTAGTTAAAAAACATAGCTTATATATAATTAGGAATTGCAGTAGGGCCAACTTGATAGTATGTGGTAATATATTTGAAGAATAATTATTAAAATGGATAATGAATTTAAAACTATATGTATATATCATTATATTAATAACAAAATTAGATATAAAAGATACTCCGTATATTTTAATACATAAACGAGAGGACATCAATGGAGACGACCAGAAGTCGTAATGTTGTGCAATGTAGAGAGAGAGAGAGAGAGAGAGAGAGAGAGTTAACGTTCGGTGGGGTGGTTAGTTTTGTAAAATTCATATCCCAATTTCGCTGTCCTTCAGCCATTTTTGTGGACGCGCCCAATACAAAACAGAGACCTTCATCATCTTCCTCCTAACCCAAAACTCGCAGCAAACAAAGCCTTAAAAAAACAAAAAATAAACAACTAAAAACCTAAAGATACTTTCTCTCTCTACCTTACCTCTACGCAAACACAGTTTTGATTGAGGCTTATTTCTTCTTTATTCTCAAACCCTAACTACAAGAAAAGCGTAACAGGTTTCTATAATTCTAAATCTCAATCCACATCTGATCGGTAATTCACCCATCAAACGTCTTTGATCTTCCCTTACGAGTCATTTTCACCGTTCGATTTGAAGATTACTGGCTCTATATATTCAATTTCGGACCATTTCTTATAATTCGATCGAAGCACATCGATTGAAAGCTCAATTTGGGCTTTTGGTGTTTGATTTGAGTTGGCATCGGAGGGTAGAAGATGAATAATAATCAGAAGAAGAGGAATTTTCAAATAGAGGCGTTCAAGCATAAGGTGGTGGTCGATCCCAAATACGCCGACAAGACATGGAAGATATTGGAGCACGCGATTCACGAGATATACAATCACAACGCTAGTGGTCTCAGTTTTGAAGAGCTTTATAGGTTAGTATTTATAAGTAAATATGTCAAATTGTGTATGATTCTCATCCAAATTTGTATTGCAAGATACCTGTGTTATATCCATCTGATTTGCATATTTATGAGTATGAGTATCCTGCTTGTTACATTTGCTCAATTATGGAACTTTAATCGCATGCATGGTATAGCTTTGAGGAGTTATGAATGTATTTTTTTATGCCGTTGTGGTGGAATTTCTTTCAATTGGGATGTAAGATGAGTAATGCTTATTGGAGTTTGGGTTGTCTTTACAATTCTTCTGTTGCACCGGGGTCTCCTCTGATGTCAGTACTGAGGTTTCCATGGTTTTGGATTGCGTTTGGTGATCTATAGGTTGTGAAATTGGTTTTGCTGATTGGAAAGGTGTAGAGGTAGGGCTCTTTAGTTGATTGAGATCTCATAGGGAAGCTGGACGCAGTATCGCCATTTTCTTGCTGCCAGGGGGACCTTTTTTTTGCTGAATGTCTTTTGGTTCAACGGATCAGCAGAATAGCTTGTTTAAGGACCGGGCCAATGTGCCTAGTGTATGCATTGAAATCTTTTCCTCATATGTTTTACAAGCTTCATTGTCTTTTTGTTTTGACTTTCAAGTATTATTAAGTTTGTTACATAATGTTAGGTCTGTTCTATTGTTTTCTCTTCTGTTTTGTTGGATTTCATGTGCATATTAAGTTTTACAAAAGTATGTTGATACCATATTGCTATATTGGTATATATTATTGTTGTCACTGGAAAAGAAAGCAAGGGAACTGGTTTGGTGAGTTGTGGAAGATAAGATTTAGGGGTCTAGTACTATGAGTAAGGATCCTTTCTAAGGATCCCATACTCCACTAAAGGTGGAGGTTGGACCAACAGGGGGACCCACTTATGATGGTCCACACTCATCACCTGATAATGCAATCTCCACCCTTGATGGAGAACCAAACCTCTCCAGCGCGGGAGCGATCCAAGTGCCTAGTACTATTCAAAAACATTGTTTTTAGCCCTTTTTAACCGAAAAAATAAACCGTTATTTTGGATGAATTTTTTAGATGATGTACTTGATGAAAATATTTACTGAGATAAGTAGCCCATATATGTGCCAGTGTATGCATTGGATTTGAGATGTATTACTTATGTTTTGGGAAGTTAAATAAATCTAAATATCTAATATCTCCGTTGGGTTGCCTCAAGTGTTTAACATTTCCTTAATTAATCACCAGGTGGCATTTAACATTATATAACAATATTTTCCAACGAATTAAATTTATTGTGTCTATAGGTATGCTTGTTGTACTTTTCCTTATTACATTAAGCACCAATTCCTTAACAAAGTTCTCTTGTAGAACCACCTCTTCCTATGTTTAGAAAAGTATTTTTTCATTTCAGTGTTGAGCTGTGCCGCATGGACTCTTCCATTCTCCTAAGCATACCTATATTGACATAACACAATGTGGGTATGGTATAGGTTTGTGATGTGTCCGACACCCGTACCATATCCTTTACATGTGATGATAGAATAAATAGAAAAACTCAAATATTATAGGAAAGAAGTGTTTCCTACTAAAAAGACGTAATTCCCCTTTTAACCACACATGACACACCCCATTTAGTTTAAATTGTAAATTATGTATATTTTAAATAACAATATCCTCATACATTACACTATCATGGCATATTATATGGAGTATCCACGTACCTGCATCCCAGTTTTGGACACATTTCAAGCCGAGTCCTAGTGTCATCTGAAATTTAGGGGGAGTCTCGGTACTTAAGACACATGCTTGGACTCGGCAACCGCCCCTGAGTCCTTGTAACAATGATGTTAGGTATGTTGGTTGAATGAATATTTGATGAAAGAATTTATTAATAGGGAAGGCATGGTAATGATCTAGTATTCCGTATTAGTTATAAACATTTTAAAGTAGCATAAGATGTAGATATGCAAATCACACACTTGCACTTGATACTTGTTTCCTAGTACATGCGACATTGATGCTAATTACATTGATTGAATGAATATCGATGAAATATATATATATATATATATATATATATATATATATATATATATATATATATCTACATACACACACACACACACACATATTTTAAGGAGGCATAGTAATTTTCTAGTATTCTATATTTCTATATTAGTTATAACTTATAAACATATTAGGATAGTATTAGATGCAAATATGCAAATCACATACAAGTTGTA
Organism: Cornus controversa; assembly: GCA_026545225.1. NCBI lineage: Eukaryota > Viridiplantae > Streptophyta > Magnoliopsida > Cornales > Cornaceae > Cornus > Cornus controversa. Next base: position 49,085,882 of record CM048848.1, read on the forward strand.
CCTTAGACTGAGGTTTATGACATGTTTCATGAACTGAATTTTTATCATATTCTTAAACTGTTTGTTTCCAATTTCATTGTTTTGGCCCTTTTGGGGTATTTTATGGTGCAATCTCTGCATGGTTAATATACTAGTACTTTTTTTCCTTTGTTTTCCGATCTCATTCTGGTTGATATCTTTTAGACAATTGTTGGCGCACTTTTAGAGGTTATATGTGAAATTCATGTTGTATGTGCTTTTAATATACAATTTTAGCTTTTAATTGTCATTGTTGGAATCTTGCTTTTCTAATTATAACTCTTCCACCACCAAGGGCATAGCTTAGTGGTATTTCCTCCTCCTCCCCTTAGGAGAGATTGGGGTTTAAGTACCCATTGGGACAATAGTGGGCCTGTTGTTGGATGCTTGTGTTCTTACCCGTCAAAATTATAACTCTTCCTTTTACTTTTTCCTATGTTCAGTTTTGGTATATTTTGTTGGTACCATCTTCATCTGTTTTGAATCATGCTGTGTTTGTCAGTATTGATATTTTCAGATTTTTTCTTCAGATATGGGAAAAAAATGATTTCTAGAGGCATGCCTAGTTTCTTCATGTCAGAAAATTTGAATTCTATAAAAGCAAACTTTTTGGGGAATGGCTTCATTTTGAACCTTAGCCTTTAACAATGCTTATAATGTTTTATGAATTGACCAGGGGTGCCAGATGCAACACTGGTTACATGGTCGACAAAACATAAGTTGTGAATTCCTCTATATTAGTACCCTGATCTTCCAATGGCGATAATGATTCTTGCTGAAAATAAAATTTGGTTGAAGAAATTACAACCAAATTAGAAATTTTCACTCATCCTAGACCTAAGATTTTCCTTCTTGTTTCACTGTATAGAATGATTAGGTTTCTGACCTCCTATGGCATCATGATGGTATTGCTCTTGAAAGATATTAAGAATTTTGGCTAAAGTGCCTGTAGTTATTGAAAGCTTAAGTTGCACTAAGGTGCTAAGGTCTTGTGGAGCCTAAGCTCAAGCCGCAATGTAAGGCGTCAGCCTCATCAAAGTAAGGCGTGTATGTTATAAAAATGAATTTTACATATAAATATAGAAAACCATTAAAATATGCAATTCAAGCTAGTTAATATCAAAATAAAAGAATTTTTTGGCATATCAATTTCATAGATTAGCTAAATCAATAAACATATATATTTTTTAGTTTGCATATGAATTTAATTAAATTAATATGCACCATAACTTATAAAAATAAAAAAAATTAATGGAATTTTTGACATGTCAAGTAAGAGGATCAAGTAAATCAATGGTCCTTTCAATGCCTTTGCATTAACTAAATAAAATACCTTTAAAATGTGCAACAATAAAAAGTAATAATAATGTGGAATCAAGAACCTGACACAATTAATGCAAGTATTTAATCATAACCTCATGAATTCCGTCAAACATACGATAAAGTCAAATTAAACAATATGATCCATCTAACACAACCGTGATATGATATAGAATATGTACACTAATGGTCGTTTAAAGAGAGAGAGAGAGAGAGAGAGAGAGAGAGAGAACGATATATCAGTTGATGACTAAAAAAAACAAGAAAGACTTTTTTTTATCTTGGAGCCTGTTAGAAGGCATGAGCCTGAAAGATTTATGTGAGCTTAACTGGTGGGACCTGGCATGTTGTAGGTTGAGGCGCTTCAATTGAGCTTTGATGAACTTGGGCTTTTTGGGAGCATAAACGTGCCTTTAGCAACTACACAAGTGTCAAGTAGAAATTGTTTTTGGAAACAAAATCAATCAAGGAGACAGATAGGCATGATAAAGCTTAATTCTTTCTTTGTTCTTTTATCAGTTCAGTAGAGAGGAAATATTTAAATTTTATGTGTCTTCTAGTGGTATTAACATATCATCTCTTGTGATTACTTTGCTCAAACTAATGAAACAGTCATATATTGTTGATGTAGCCAACTAAGTGACTGTTACCATTCATGTGCCACTTTGCTGATTAGAATGATTGAGATCAGTTCTTAAGCCCCCAGGTCCAATTTTACACTGCAGGCCCTTGGACACCCCAATTAAAATCAAGGTGGCATAGCCTTTTATCTTTTTTTTCTTTTCCTTTTCGGGTGGGGGGAGGAATGGCATCCTACTGTAACAGCCTTGATGTGATGTGGTAATTATGACATGGGAAAATTTCCCTTTATTGTGTTTCCTTGGTCACTATGACATGGGTGGTTTGGTTGGGATAAAACAGGGAAAAGAGAAGGCATTTTTGGAAGCCTTTTTTTATTTCTTACCAATAATGAACCAGAAGAGAAAAAAAAATGGAGCAGAATTATTTTCTTCCTGAAAATTCTTGCAATTAGAAATATTTGTTTTACCAAGGGAAGAAGAGGTACATATCACATAGAAATTTATCCTAGCACAAGCTTTCACCAAATTTTATCTTTTTTGTTGTTCTTTCCAAAAGTGAAATATTTAATTTTTTCTTCACTTTGTTCTGCTAATTCTCACCAACTATCGCCAACTCATTCAAGCTCTTTTCAAGCTGCACCTAAGGATTTTAAACAATGTAATTAAAACATGATCTTTTAGCTTGGTACTAACATTATACTATAACAAACTTTTATTTTGTTTACCTTTTATCCTAAACTTTTATATATCTTATTTTGCAACATCAGACGTTCTGAATTTCGGCCATCCAAGAGTACAGAGGATTCTTTTGTCTGGTCAAGTCAAAGGGCCATCTGTGTGGCAGTTTGTCTGATTTTTAATTAAAAGGCCATTATCCCGTGCTTGGCCCACCTATGTAGGACACTGGGAGGAGTAGACTTGAGACAGAGAATTTTTGTAGTATTATTATTATTTTGCACAAAGTGGCATCTATTGTACTTGTGCTTGCTGAAGTAGCATGGACACGGACACGATACAACACGGATTTATTGACACGTCGAATCCTAAAAAAGTAGGACATGGACACCGCATAGACATGGCTATATATGTGTATAGATTTTAATTAATATACATCTATTGAATTAGATATTTATAGAACTTTAATATTTTTTTTTCTATGCTAAGAGTTACTATATAATTTTTTTCTCTAGTTGTAAGATTTACATGGTTTAGAAGATGAACATATACCCCAAGGGGTTGGCTCAAGTGGATAAAGAACTTAGCCCTGGTGCCTAGCAAGCATTAGGTCTAAGGATCAAGTCCTCTTGGGTGCAAAAAATTCTTTGTGGGTGGGTGTGTGTACCAACTAGGAAAAAAAAAGATGAAGATATGCGAAGATTGTATATATTATTATATTATTTATTCTATTACTCTCATACTTTGTCTTAACAATTATATTTTTGTCTTATATGAAAAAGTATCAATGTATACTTGACTTGTGATGCTCATGTGTATACTGTGATTTTTTATTTTGAGGTTTGTTCATATTTATTTTCAAGATTGTTGGACATGGGCACTCTTAGATGTGTCTGTGTTATATAAGACTTGTGCCGGCTATTAGTGTCCAGAATGTGTTGGCTAAGTATTCAGAATGTGTCGGCTAAGTGTACAATTTTATAAAATTTATTTTTGAATTATGAGCTCATCCATGAAGTGTTAAACATGTGGTTAGGAGTGTCCGTGAAGTGTCGGTGTTTGGTACCTTTATAGAAGTGTCTATGTTTTGCGTTTTCATGCTTTCTGCCTGATCTTTTACCATTGCACCAGTCATTACCTTTTCTCTCTGATTTTATTTTGATTTTCCTTTTGTACAATCATACTTTAAACGTGAATGATATTATGTTGAGTAGCCTTTTTAACTCGCTTCCTAATTCTGTGTGTAAAAATTGTGTTTCTGATTTTATAATCTTTTCATGGATTTAGAAATGCCTACAATATGGTATTACACAAGTTTGGTGAGAAGCTGTACTCAGGACTTGTGTCAACTATGACTTCCCACCTAAAGGAGATATCCAAATCTATTGAGTCTGCTGAGGGTAGTTTGTTTCTGGAAGAGCTGAACAGGAAATGGACAGATCATAATAAAGCATTGCAGATGATACGTGACATATTGATGTACATGGACAGGACTTTCATTCCAAGTACCCATAAAACCCCAGTTCATGATCTTGGGCTGAATCTTTGGAGGGACAACATTATACACTCCAGCAAAATTCAGACAAGGCTTCTAAATACACTTCTTGAACTGATACTCAGAGAACGGTCAGGTGACGTTATTAACCGGGGGCTGATGAGGAATATAATAAAGATGCTGATGGATCTGGGACCTTCCGTTTACCAAGAAGACTTTGAGAAACCTTTTCTTGAAGTTTCAGCTGATTTTTACAGGGCTGAGTCTCAGAAGTTTATAGAGTGCTGTGATTGTGGGGACTACTTAAAGAAAGCTGAGAGACGTTTAAATGAAGAAATAGAGAGAGTGTCCCAGTACTTAGATGCCAACAGTGAAGCCAAGATAACTAATGTTGTGGAAAAGGAGATGATTGCAAACCACATGCTGAGACTAGTCCACATGGATAATTCAGGCTTGGTGAGCATGCTCCTTGATGATAAGTATGAAGACTTGGGAAGAATGTACAACTTGTTCCGTCGGGTTACCGATGGTCTCCCAACAGTGCGAGACGTGATGACTTCTCACATCAGGGATACTGGTAAACAGCTTGTTACTGATCCAGAAAGGTTAAAGGATCCTGTGGAGTTTGTCCAGTGTCTCTTGGATGAAAAAGACAAGTACGATAATATCATAAACTTGGCATTTAACAATGACAAGACATTCCAGAATGCATTGAACTCCTCTTTTGAATTCTTTATTAATTTGAATTCTCGTTCTCCTGAATTCATTTCATTGTATGTGGATGATAAACTGCGAAAAGGTCTGAAGGGAGTTAGTGAGGAGGATGTGGAGAATGTTCTTGACAAGGTGATGATGCTATTCCGTTATTTGCAGGAAAAAGATGTATTTGAGAAGTACTATAAACAGCATTTGGCAAAACGGCTTCTATCAGGAAAAACTGTATCTGATGATGCAGAGAGAAGTCTAATTGTTAAGCTCAAGACAGAATGCGGATACCAGTTTACTTCAAAATTAGAAGGCATGTTCACAGACATGAAAACGTCTCAGGATACAATGCAGGGATTCTATGCAAACCATGGTGGTGAGTCAGGGGACGGTCCTACATTGGCCGTCCAGGTTCTGACAACTGGGTCTTGGCCCACTCAGCCCAGTGTCACTTGCAACTTGCCTGCTGAAATGTCGGCACTGTGTGAGAAATTCCGGTCGTATTATCTTGGGACCCATACGGGTCGGAGACTATCTTGGCAAACTAACATGGGTACGGCTGATATAAAAGCAACCTTTGGAAAGGGCCAGAAGCATGAGCTGAATGTTTCCACTTACCAAATGTGTGTCCTCATGCTGTTTAACAATTCTGATCGGCTTAGCTATAAGGAGATTGAGCAGGCCACAGAGATTCCTTCTCCGGACTTGAAAAGGTGCTTGCAATCTCTGGCTTGTGTTAAGGGAAAGAACGTTCTTCGAAAAGATCCCATGAGCAAAGAGATTGGAGAGGATGATGCATTTTTTGTCAACGACAAGTTTACAAGCAAATTCTATAAGGTGAAGATAGGAACTGTAGTTGCACAAAAGGAGTCAGAACCTGAAAAGCAGGAGACCCGGCAGAGAGTGGAGGAGGACAGAAAGCCCCAGATTGAGGCTGCCATAGTGAGGATTATGAAATCGAGGAGGGTACTGGATCATAACAATATTATCGCCGAGGTCACAAAGCAGCTGCAGTCTCGTTTCCTGGCCAACCCCGGAGAGATTAAGAAACGAATCGAGTCTCTTATCGAGCGGGATTTCTTGGAGAGGGATAACACAGATAGAAGATTGTACCGATATCTTGCCTGAAGAAACAGCTTGGTAGAACTACTTGTTTCGCGGTGCAGGTTGGTTCTACAATTGGGACTGTACCTTAAATCTTAGTTAGAAAGTTGTTCTTTAATATCCTGCAAGCTCTCATGGGTTTCAATGAATTTCTGTTTATTGCTGCTCCTTTTGCGTGCCTTTTTTAATTTGTCAATTGAATTACTCTCAAGCTTTGTTTGGTAGCTAATTTTCCTTCAATTCCAAGATGCCAATTCCATTTCAAGGTTTTTAAAATCAAGATCTTATGTTAGATTGTTGAGGAAGGAGGTTCCACAAGATTGGATCAAGGTTGGTAAGATCCTGCAAAACTGAGTTAATAGGTTGTACAAAATTGGATAAGCTCAATATGGTACTGGAAGGGCTTTTCTTTTCTTTTTCTCTCTTGTATCGTTGTGACGTGGAGGTTTAGGGTTGGAAACCGGAAACAACTTTTCCATGAGGTGAGTTGTTTCTATTAGTTAAGATTGCGTACATATAACCTTTTTCAGATTCTATAATGGTGGGAGCTTTGGGCCAGCCCTTTGTGTGTGTCTAAATATATATACACACTTAGAATTAGCTTCTTATACCTTGTTGCATGGAATGAAAAACAAAGAAAAAGAAAAAGAAAAAGAAAAAAGCTCTTTGTAATAGCAGTTTTGATTATAAGACCTAGAAAGATGCAACATTACTCAAGATACAACTTAGGTGGACTGAAAGAGGCCAAGTGATTTGGACAAAAAATTGATGCAATTTTTTTAGGAACAAGTGACTCCATCTAAAGTTCTGGTTATATATTGTCAATGTGACTTCACAAAAAGTACAGGGGGTATTTACAAATGTTAGAAAATTTAAGGTGATTTTTTGCATTTTGCCCTATTACATATGTCATATTCACATGCGTCGCTCTCACATGGTAGACTAAAAGAACACACATGACACATACATGGACCATCAATTGAATTTGACCTAAATAAGAGTTGAGAGTTAAAGTTTTGCCTTGGGAATTTCTTTGCCGAAAAATAAAATGGTTTCACATGTGACACTCTCATTCATTGCAACTTTTTTATTTTTTAACAATTACATAGTCATTTCTTCGAACATCATTCTTGCAATACGTCTTATTTTTTATCCTCACCGTTTAAGAAGTAACCATAGAAGCGATGGAATCCACTATGTCTTTATCCATTTATATTTACTACTTTATTTATTTACTATGTTTTTGATACTTGGTAGAATAAAATTTATTATTTCAAGGTAAAATGCCTAGAAAAAGAAAAAATAGTGGTCGGGAAGGTTATAGGAGCCAAAGTTATTGGAATTTTTATTTTATACATTTGAAAATTCCGTTTTGTTATTAATAGACTACTGGGGAAAAGAACAAAATAATTTATCCAAAAAAAAAAAAGAAAAGGTTTTTAGACCATTTCTTATCATAGGCATTTCTTTACTCAATTCAAATAGGGTTTAAGGTTCAATTCTTGGAAACATTAATGTATAAGATGTTGAGAATGTATTTTAATTTTTGGGTTGATACTATGTAGCCAATGAAATAGAGGCAATTATTTCCAAACAATAAAAGATTGAATTCAACCATCTTTTTAAGTTTTCTTATGCATGCAATTAATAAATCTGACCAAACAATTTAAAATTGTCAACAAAACTACGTTGTCAAGGCAAGATGAACAATAGATGAGTTGGTAACATATTTTATGTAAAAATAGAGAAAGGAAAAGTCTAAAAAAGCCTAATATTGCGACACTGACATAAAAGGAGGGGTTTGGAGTTGACAATGATACACAAAGAAAGGGCGTGTGGGGGGGCCCACATCTTTCTGTGTGTTGATGCCGTAATGTCGGAAAGTGTAATATTATTTGTAGAGAAATTATTTTAAGAGATGGCAAATTTATAGCCGTTAAATTTTGATAAACATGGATTGACAAGTTCATAGTTTTGACATGCATAAAAATTACATTCCAATGGTATACAAATTGACACTTGTTGACATGCATTCCGATAGTATGAATTTTTTTTTTTTATCAGCATCGTATGAAAATTGAAAGGATAAATTATACACATTTTTTCTTTAGTTGAACAAATTTATAAAGATCTTTATATTTATTCAAAAGTTACACTTATATTTGAGATTTATGATTTGATAACTGATTCTGTTTCAATTAGAACTTTGTCAAAGTGAAGGTAGCTTATGTTAGCAAAATAAATATTTAAAATGATATTTTCATCCTTGAGATGTGTGTGAAAAAAAAAAAAAAAAAAAAACTTTAAATGTGAGGGCAAATTAGTAAAAATACATCTTTCTTTAACATTGTAATTGTTGAATAACTAAAGGAGATATTCGTAATTTTATTTACCAAAACTGACGTACTCCCCCGCACCCATTGTTTAACCGCTCACTTGCCGCCAAAAAATTTCCCCGGGAAAACGTTCGACATTTCTGGCGCGCGAATAAAGTCTCAAACAACAAAAAAAGGAAACAAATCACACGAAATTCATGTTCCCGCCATTACTCCACCTTCGTTAAAATGAAAGACCAAATCTCTCTCCCTCTCTCTTTCACTCTCTCTCTTTCTCCAAATGGATCTCTCAGACATAGCGGATAAACTAGGGCTTTCTGAATCCAAATTATTGGTCCGAAAAGCCGCCGAGCTCCGTCGCCTCTGTGACGTCCAATTCGACTCCTCCGTTATCGGAGTCGTAAGTCTTCTCCATATCTCAATTTTGATTAATCGATCTCTTAGTGTTATATGCTTATACCAATGACATTTTTTATATAAATTTTAGGGAGAGATTTGTAAGGCTATAATATGTTTAGAGATAGCTGCTACAAGGTATCATCTCTTACACTTGTTGTAATTCACATTTCTTGTATACTTAAACGTGTGTTTATATATATTATCTATATATAGTTGATTTGTATTGATGATTCGTAATAAATGTAGGTTTCAAGTTATATTTGATCGTCAGATCGCGATAAGGTTGAGCGGGATGTCTGAGAAGGCTTACAATAGATCATTCAATTCATTGCAGAATGGCATTGGTGTCAAGTTCGTGCTTCATTTTCATCTAAGTCACTAATGCTATACATCTATATATATATGTGCACCATGTAAAATGAGGTTTGGTGGTGTTTTGTAGGAATAAGCTTGATATAAGAGAACTGGGTATTCAGTTTGGATGCGTTAGGCTCATACCCTTTGTTAAAAAGGGCTTGTCTCTGTAAGGCATTTCTTTTTATACTAGGATTTCAATATCATTCAATTCATACGTCCATTTGTTTACTCTAGTGATTTTACTTCAATGAATTTGACATCTGTTACTTGTTTGACAAAATGCCTACATTTGGGTAGTACTATATTTGAATAACATTATATTGATAATATTTGGTTCCAGGCTTGCCCGATAAGTTTAGACCAGTTCCTTTTATCTGAACCAACTTGGATTTGTTGTATGGTTAATTGTCATATCCACCAAGCAACCTTCCGGATTTCTTGTATTGTTGATTTGTTTTGTGTTATGTTTGGTGAGTGGTTGTGTGGTGTGTTTTTCAGCTACAAGGACCGGTTTCTCACAGCATTGCCTGCTTCTCGTCGGGCAAGTGCTGACTTCACTCGGCCTGTATTTACTGCCGTGGCGTTCTACTTGTGTGCAAAAAGACACAAGGTTAGCTAATAGTTCTCTCTCTGGTTTGGTGTGTGTGGAGGAAAGATCAGTTGAAAGACCTTTTAGTTTTTTTTTTTTTGCTTATTTGTTTCTTATTATACAGCTCAAGATAGACAAAATTAAGTTAATCGAGCTCTGTGGCACATCAGAGTCTGAATTTTCCAGTGTAAGAAGCACCCTAAGTTTCATTTTTGTCATCTACTGTTCTGCACTATATTTTTTTTGCCTCTCTTAGCATGTTTTATTGTCAAATTTGATCTGCAGGTCTCTACATCCATGAAGGACTTGTGTCATGATGTTTTTGGGATATCAAAGGAAAAGAAAGATCCAAGGGATGTGAAAGGGAACCGAGGTAATGCCTTGCTTTTATTGTCTTTAAGCTTACAACCTTCATATGCATATTCCAGTGCTCATGCGTGTGATTTACTAAGAATGATTACCTCTTTGCAGTGCTTTTGAAAACTTTAACATCATTTTCTCAAATTTTCCATCTGTACACAGAATTGCTAGATGCATTGCCTGAGAAAAGAACATTTGAGGATGGTGGTTATTTGTCTGATGATGCAAAAGAGGTACTTCACAAGCAGCATCTTTAATCTTGGTTCTTATTATTTATTTACTAAATCACTCTTTTTTTCTTTTTCTTATTATTATTGTGGTGCTAGTAGATGATATCAGTGTAGGAAGATGCATGGTTGTTGAAAATTTTTGGTAGCTTCTGTAACATTGTTAATATGTATCCCTTCGCAAGGTCCACAAGTGATCAGTTGAATAACTGGTTTCAAAGTTACACCTATATCCTCATTGATGACTTGTATTTTATCCAAATTAGCTGAGAAAACAGCTTGAAAATTATAAGTAGTCTGCTTACACGTCAAGCTTTATGAAGCCTTGACAAATGATAACTATATAGTCTTGCCTGCAAACCAAATGATTGAATAGGATGCAGAACAAAGTATATATGGCCAAAGTGGCTATGTATGAATGATTTTTAATTAAGTTGCAATATTTAGCACAATTTGAAGTACGTGTTTGGCGAAAACAAACTCACAATGAACAAGTTGGATATCTTTTGTTGTTGCATCTATAAGGTTGTTGCCTGCCCGTTTGCCCGCTTTTTGATTTTATGTATTGATTGCTGTTGCAGTTGTAATAAGATCCTTAGGAGTTGTAAATCTCTACTTGTTACTAGTAAAAAATTCAAGTCGTATTGCTTAATTACCATTGAACTTTTGATATGATATTCAGACTTATTTTAGCTAAGCTGTGGAAGACCGAAGTTCAAAATCTTATTTGCGATTTTGTCTGTCAGATTCATTCCAACTTGCGATCGACTAATGTGATTCCATTTGCAGCTTTCATGTTACAAGAAGCGTAAACGAGTGGAGAAACTTGCTTATGATGAGTGGAAATCCACTGTAATTGCATCTAATAACAACATCAAAGCAAAAGATGGTGAAGCTCTTTCCTTCTTTCTTAACTGTACACTACCATTGCCACAATGACACTATAACTGATTATTATTATTATTTATATACTTCTCCAGTTCCTAGCAAGCGCACTAAGCAAGCTCGACTTAACTTTGCGAAGGAGGTTCCTGAAACCCAGGAAGTTGGGGCTTTATGAGGGGCGTTATTCTTCATCTGTCATTGAGTTTTTGTTCGTTTCTTGATGCAAGTGCTCGCAAGGAAAAAAGAGATGACGAAAGTACACTGGTTTTCTATACTTCCCCAAAACACAAACTTTTTGTGGGTTGATTAATTTATTCTAATGGTGCTTTTATTAATTTCCATGTGTTGCGTGGATTATGGAAATTCCTTGATTATAGAAATTTGAGCCCTGCATTGAGCAGCATTGTACAGAATGCAAATTACTGTCTATACACTTGAACATTATTAGCTTTCAAAGATTATTTTCAAAGACTTCTTTCATTAACATTGTATTTGAGTATCTTAAATTTTTTTAATGAAATATTCATATGTTTTCAATTTTTATAACTGTATATGTAATTTTGAATACTGAAGGTGCAAATAAATTACCCATATGAATTCTAAAGTCTACATGCACTACTTTGAGCCTTATCCTGCTTTTTCACAAATTCAAATCCTAGACAGTGCAGTTCTTGTAGAACTAACTTATCACCATGTAAAGTGTTAGGTACTGTATGCTGATTATGCTGTTATGGTGGCTGTGCAGTAAGATGTCAAAATGATTAGAATAAAAATTAAGGCTTAGAAAAGTGTTAATTAATTGGCTTGAACTTTGAAGCTAAGGTTGAAGGCCAAAGGAAGTCCAACCTAACTCTGCAATGGTGTTTGAATTTGAACCCTAGTTTAGCTCAGTCCAATTACTCCAATTTAAGCACATTCCTTTAACCTCTCTACTTACTGAGCTTCAAGGTGAATTGAGTGAAAGTGTGAAACTTACTCTAGCACAACTCTCCTATTCTGCAGCAGATCAATGGTGGATTTAGTCTCATCAACATATCCTTCCTGTTGCTGCACCTCCTGTGGTAACTGTTTGGTAAAATGCTACTGTCTTAAGGCAAACACTAGTAAAATGCTCAATATTTTGTTTTTCATTTAAGGGTTTTGTGTCACAGTAATTAACCTGTGAAAATCAATGATCAATTGTGGTTTTGTTTATTTCTACAACTTCATTTTAACCAATCTTTTATGTATTGCAAAGAAAGTTAAAGCTCACATTTTGGACCACTACAATTTGCATTATTTCTTCTTGATTTATACTACAGAAAAGTAATAACTTCTTCTCCAAACACAAAATTCATGGTATTATTGTGTTGATATCAAAGCCGTTGTAGTCTAGTGATATCTCATGTACCATCTAAAGTGGAAGGTGAGGTTTAAGTCCCACAAGGGCAAATGGTACGAGTTTCTTGCAATAATAATAATAATAATAAAATGGCATTGCAACGATAGAAGTATTGACAACTATTAGCCTACCTCCAATTGAAAAACAAAGTTATTTTACGTGTAAAAATGTTGAAAATAAGTTCATATGATGCGTTTTCATTGAATGAACATACCAATATTGTGTATGCCTAACATACTCAATATCTTTTAAAATTGATGATAGCATGTAAGTTTGAAGATTATGCTTCCATCATGTGATTTTGTGTGGTATGAACTATGAAGTGCCTACCATGACTTATTTTTTCTTTTTTCTCTTTTCTCTTTTTCTCTCTCACACTATATACAAATGGTTTGATTCGATTTTATTTTTAATGGAATCAGACTCTTTGGTTTGGTTCTAAAATATATCAAAATTGGACTACGTGCATGCCTAGTCATTGGGTTCAAACCCACTATTAGAACCTTACTCGTTACTCATTTTTCTAATAACAAACAAATAAATTTAAATACAAAATACCAAAAAAATAAATCTATTGCCCTTTTATTTATTTATTTATTTTCTTAAACTTACTACTTAGGAATTTTATCTAACTATTTTTCATTTTTCTAAATTTTTATTTAGAAAATACTATATTTACAGAGAAATTGACTTGATAGTCATATTAAAGGATATACATGTCATTATAGTTCTAGTCAATTGTCAACTTTTAAAAGATGAGAGAGTGAAATGCTCAAAAAAATAGTTCAAGGGATCTTTATGCAACTTTTGAAAAGTTCAAAGATTTTTTTGTACTTTAAAAGTTACAAAATGTACCCTGCCATGTTCTCACCGTGTCTCCCACCTATCAAACAAATAATTTTCAAAATATTTTAAAAAAATATCTGACATGTGTTTAAAGAGAATAAAGAATATCTTATACGAACATGATATTTCTAAACAACCTTGCGGTCGACTCCAATAAAAACTATCTGATTTATAAAAGGGTAATGCTACTCAAACAGAATTCCTAGGCAGAATTCATAGGCAGAAAATTTTCTATCCATTGGATGCATACCACATGCATCCAATGGATATAAAACTTTCTGCCTATGAATTTTGCCTGAGTAGCATTACCCTTTATAAAAATAGACTTATAAGAATTTAATAAGATGTTACAAACAACATATGTTTTGATTCAACAGAATCATCAAGTGTCATGTGGTCGAGGACCATTAATAATAATATTAGATTCACCGGAGAAAAAAATGATAGTTGATAATATCATTTTTAGATAGAATTATTTTTTTTTTGGCTTTGTTTAGATAGATTTATGAATGCAAGAAAATACAAAAGTACATTTATTACTGTAATTAACGTCCCGTTTTAAAGAAAAAGGAGTTTTTTTTTTTTGAAAAATTATGGATTATTCATGCTTTTACACTCTAAAGACAAACAAGTTGTAAAAAAATCCCATAAGACAATGAAGTCCTTACTTTTTATAAAAATTTGCAACTAAGATGATGAAAAGTGACTTATAATTTTAATTGAATACAAATTAATAATTGTTAAGCATGAAGTGTAATAGAGTAAGGATGAGAATAGAGTTTATGTTGTTATTAAGTTTTTGAATTATTTATTTAGTTCATATGGAATTCTTAGAAATATAATTTTTATTGTTATTAAATTTGTGAATTAATTATTTAGTTCATATAGAATTCTTAAAAATGAAGAATGGTTAATAGAAGAAGAATTAGGAGTCTATTAGTATGAGAGGTAGAGAGTGGAGGAGAGGTATATTATTATTAATTAAAAATACTTGTTGTTTAAGAGTTCAATCAAAGTTATATTTCTATATATTTATTGTAATAAATAATTAAAAATGCATTGTAAAAAAAAATGATTGGAAACTCTTTGTACTTTTAATAATAAGTATAAATTTTTATTAAAAATGAAAAAAGTTTTATTTCAAATTCGTGTCATATTTGATTTATTAAGATAATTTGACAACTCTTTGAGATAACATTGTCTCAAATTTATAGAGATCTATTTTTGATTCTTGAGTTTTTTTTTTAAAAAAAAGAAATGAAGTAGAAAATTCAAAAATAATGAAAATAATTCAATTATTATTCATAAATGTAATGCGTGAAAATTATTTTATTGTATTTTAACATGTCAAAGAGTATTTACGAAAAGTGAATTTAAAATAATTTATTAAATGTTTTAGAATGATTAAATTTGACAACAATTAATATTTTTTAAAATAAGTATTGGTTAAAAAATATTGAAATTAAGAGAAGATTTGTATTTTATAAGACTTATTTTTCTTTAAATTAAAAAATAAGACTGATTAGTAATTTTATTTTTTTCCTTAAGACTGCTTAATTGGATAAATTATTATTTTCTAAAAATAATACAGTATTTAATTAATAACTAAATACTAGTAGGAAAAATCTCTGGGGTAAGTACTTGTCAACTGACACGTCATCAAATTTGATACATCGTGCAGTTACAAAGGCGGTTGTAGAAAATACAGAGTATAGAACCGCATGCACCAGATTATGATAATAATACTAGTACCGTTTTCAAAATAGACAACTTCGAACTCTCTCTCTCTATAAATTTCTCTCTCTCTATCTCTCTTTCCTGTTTCAACGACCCACTCCAGGATCCTTCCAAACGGAACCAAACAACCTTAATTCGAAAAATTGGTTGTCGTATTGTGTTGGTCCATACGAATGATCAATACTTGTATCGTCTTCCGTTGAAATCAAAGACAATACCGATCAAGGTCTAGGGTTAGGGTTTGTTTGGATTCAACTTTTCTTCCCAATATTGGGGGGTATTTGAGTGGTTAAGAAATCATCAGAGGATTTGAGCCCCGCCTCTGTAGATTTCCTCGCTCTTAAGCGATTTTGAGACATGGATTTTTCGGTATCAGATGAATTGTTGGGCACTTTTGTGCCGATTTTGGTGTATTGGGTTTATTCTGGAATATATGTTCTATTGGGGTCGTTGGAGAATTATCGGTTGCATTCGAAGAAGGAAGAAGATGATAAGAATTTGGTGTCGAAGAGGACGGTGGTCAAAGGTGTTCTTCTCCAACAGGCTGTTCAAGCCATCGTCGCAACCCTCTTGTTCACCGTATGTTTATTTATTTATTTTTACAGCTATTTTCTCATCATTGCATATACTTTATATTTGTGTGCATTATTGTTTTCATTTTTTTTTTTAATGTATGATTAATATGCCAACAGAACATGTTTGTATTTTTATGGCGTTAGTTGATTACATTTTTTATTATGTGCTGGGTGTCAACATATAATATGTGGTTAATTGTGGTCTGTTTTCGTTTTACCTCATATATCACTTGTTTTGATGTAGTTATGGAAAATAATTTGGATTTCTTTTAGAAATTTATGCTATTTATGGTTATCCATCATTTGCCTTTATTATTTTTGAAAAATTTCCTTTGAAGTGAGCCCGTGTTGGGTCTGGATTTAGTTTTTTTGGTTGTTAAATCATTCATTTAGTAAATTGTATTATCTTATTTTCTTCAATAGCATTGTACATTTATGCTATCAGATCTATGGATCCTGTTGTGGAATTGTAGATCCTAGTTGCTAAGGAATTATACCATGAAAATGATCAAAAACATATAAATAAACAATTATTTAGACGGTCAAATGAAGACATTAGAATTGTTTCTCTTTTATTTTTGATCAGACAATCAATGGATACATGTATATATATTTGTATATATAGGATGAAAATAAATCATTATATAATATAAACTATATTATATGAGAGATACTGTGGTAGATTTTAGTGGAAAATATGAATTTCAATTTGCTATTTTATGAAATAATGACATTTATGAGTTACGGACCTAGCAGCATCTGTTGTGAATCTAGTTTGGGCTGAGAGAGTTTTACCATTAATAGAAGTTTATCTGAGCATTTTTTTTCTTTTTAAGAACTTACTGGGTGTATTTAGGAAATTTTGCGGTATATATTACTTTCTTATGATATCAATTTTTATATGATGCAATCAGTGCAGGAGTTAATTATAAAATAGAACTATGAAGACATAAAGGTCAGCAAGATTAAGATGATTTTGACTAACTTTAAGGAGTTGAAATGACAAAGCAGTGCAAATTGATAAACAATAGTTATTTAGACTTGTCAAAAAAAAAAAGTTATTTAGAATTAAGTCTCTGTTATCTTGGATTCATTATTTACGTGGAAAGGAAATTGAATCAAATATTTTGGAAGAAATCAGAGTAATGTATAGTGGAAGGATGGTTTTAGTTTGTTGTGTAATTGTATAATACCTTTCAGGTGACAAGGGAATTTTTTATAAGACAGTTATGAGACTAGATTTACTTATGATGTAGAAACCCATATGATACACTGATGTGGTTGTAAGTGCTGGATCCGGATTCACACTTGAGTGTCAAAATTCTGTAATTTCTGAATTTTGGAATGCTTGTGGACAGATTGGTATTGAATTGTTCCAATTATTTTTTCTATATCCTGGTGGAAAATGATGTTTCGTGTAAGCATAGCATGTCAATCGTGTGATTTTCTCCCAAAAACGATAAATATCCATTCCATGCAACACAGTATATTTAGTATACCCATGCTAAATCAAGGCGCCCTCTTCCTTTTTGGACAGGCTTTTTTTTGGGTATTTATCCATCATCATATAGATTACTCATATTTCATAAGCGTACATGCATCTTTGTGTTTAACATGGTTACATTATGCATTTTGAAGTGTCCACAAGGCATGGTTGGATAATTGAAAATTAAGTAGCAATGTTAAAAATGTGTGTCTCCAAGTATTACCTGCACCACAAATAAAATATAATGTAAGAAATTGATGCATTTTGAGAGGTTTGATATGGCATCTGCTGAAAACAAGATGAGGAAAAAAATATTGTAGGATGGCTTGGTGTTATAAGGGCCAATAAATGCACCATTGAGATGTGGGTCAAGGTTTGAGGAGATGGCCTTAGAGCTAAGCAGTGCTCTACTGACCCAAGTAGTTGGGATAAAAGTTCATAAAACTAAGTTTTGGATTTGATTATAGCATTGGAAATAACCTCATCAAAAAATTCATATTTCACTACTCGTGCACAAATGGATTAGGTATGGTTATCAATTGTGTTAAGGACTTTAAGGAGTTATGGATGAGAAATGAATTTAGAAAACACAGATGATCAATATGAAGAAGGGAAAATTAATGGTGGGGTCGCCTAAGCAACTTGTGGTAGGTTTAGAACCAGTCTGTAGCCATATCTTTTAATCAGAATCATCTGCTGATTCCCAATCATACTCTAGCATTTTACTTCATGGATGTGTGGAACTTTTAGAGGCGGCCTATGTTTGTTACTATATGAGTACCACGTAATGAGGTTTTCTGTGTGGAAAAGTCATCTGATTGACTAATTGTCTTCTTAACTTGTTTTTCAAACATTGTTTAAGCAACTTAAGTTATAATTTATAATTGGTTTAATAGTTTTAAATAATAATGGGAACAACTTTAACTTAAAAATAAATAAATAAATAAATAAAAATAGACGGGAACTGCATTATGAGTTTGCTCCTGTGAAATTATATTCAGTTTGTTTAGACCATCAGTACTTTTGATATAATGGAAAGAATGTTTATCCTTAATTGGGAGTATTATAATTTATGTACAGCCTCATCAGGAAGATCTAGGGTTAAGTTCCATTTTCATATTATACTTCCACCTTTATATTTAAGGAATTGGAATTGCTTATAAGGCATTTAAAGATGGTTATCTATTAGTGAACTTGACATGTAAGCATAGTTATGAATTCTGTTTCTGTGAGCATTCCATTTTTAATATAGGAGTGGAGTCTACTAGTATCATAAAGTTTTCCAATATGATTTGTATATATCATATATGTATGTTTATAATATGTACACAAATGAATGCAATTTTAACAAAAAAATATTAGTAAAATTGACATGTAAGCATAATTATCAATTATGTTTCTGTGGGCATTCCATTCTTTCCATTGGAATGGAGTATGCCAGTATCGTGACATTTTCATAAACTGCTTCGAATTTATCACTATGAAATGATATCCGTTTTCAACATATGCTGCCACATCCAGCTTCAAAACCTTTTAGAATGAGAGTAGGAACATTAAAGAATATTTATCTTCAAACTTCTTTTGCATTCCCTAGTAGCCCGGGACAGTTGGGGTATGCTTTTGAGTCTGTTCGGGATCCAGTGGGTTATGCATTGATTCTCAAGGGGCATGATAGAGGCTTGGAGAGGTTGTACAGTTAGTTCCCAAGCCTGCGACTTCTGGAGGGTGCGCCCTTATGTGTTTCGTGGTGTTAATGGAGGGAACATAATAGGAGATCCTTTGATGGTGAGGATACTTCTATTGGGGCGCTGAAATTCTCTATTATTAGTTCTCTTTTTTGTTTGGTTCATGGGAGAAATTGTAAATCCATGGGGGAGATAGTTGATTTTTTGGATACTTTGAGAGATTAGGGGCCCTATTTGGTCCTTGTGTAGCTTTCAGGATGCGTTCCGCTTTTGAATGCCTTCTATTACAATCTTACTTATATAAAAAAAAAAAGAACTAAACTGAGTTGCTACAAGAATATGTTCTTAGTTATACTAAGTTCTATACTCAAATACAAAACAATAAATTTATCCTCTATTAAGACCTGTCTGCCATGTGGATCAACAGTCCATGTCCAAAGACAAGCCTATACATGTGTACACAACCAATCTGGTATTTTGTACTTCTTCCACCACATCTTCCCGTACGATTAACTTCACAAAGGCTGTTGCTCTGTTGTTTTAAATATTCCCAATATATAAAAAATATTATAAAAATAAAAATAGACAAAGTAAAAGAAGATTGATTTAGAGGGTTTTTTTTTCCTTGTTTTTTTGAGAGTTGAAATAAAGAACTAATTTCCCTTCAATCAAGATTTTGATAGGCTTTGTGAAAATTATTCATATTTTTCCCACTATTTTCATTTTCTTTTTGGTTGGATAGTATTCATATTTGGAGTTGGATGCCTCAGCTAGGGTTGAGGATAATGAGAGGAATAGAGAGAGAGATGAAGAGGGAAGATGGAGAGAATCATCATCGAATAGGGAATGGTCTTGAAAATGTGCGAATAGGGAATGGTCTTAAAAATGTGCACTTTGCCTAAAGTAGCCTTATTATTTTTCGTGCTTTACTAAAAAAACCTTATTGTGGTTTTAAAACAAAAGGCTTTTATATGCGTGGAAGGCACCGATGGAATTTGGCTCTTTGTATGAAGCGGATGAAACAGCATGAAATGTATGAATGAAATAGAAGGCATAATATGCCCTTTCCTAGATGAAAGGACATTCTGGCCAAAATGAATCGGAATTTATAGCAATGCATAAATGTTATGGTTTTCTATGTTCAATATATTTTTATTGAAAGTATATTTTCATGTTTGAATACAAAAAAATGGGCAGTGATTATGGTGGCGGGATACCAAGGCACCTACCTGGTTTATATGTTGCATTAGGGACTGTGAAAGTGGTGCAGGCTTCTTATGGCATGTTCAATGATACTGTGCAGCCTAATAGTAGTATGTTGTACTACAGTTTTTTCCCCTTTCTGTCTATATTGATATACTTGTGAACATTGAGCAAATCAACTGTTCTTACTTAGCATTCATGGTATGTGTTGGGTTATTTTTTTGTGCTATGTTTGTGAAAGTTGATTATGGATTCTTGTTGCCTGTTTAGGTCACGGGAAATGATGGTGAAGCTTCCCTAGATCAACAGCATTCCTTTATTGTTCTCGCAAGACAGTTCTTTACCGCAATGGTGATTTTAGATACTTGGCAATATTTCATGCATAGATACATGCACCATAACAAGTATCTGTACCGGCATATCCATTCTCAACATCACCGGCTTGTCGTCCCATATGCTTTTGGAGCTCTTTACAACCACCCCTTAGAGGGGCTTCTCCTCGACACAATTGGGGGGGCTCTATCTTTCCTCCTCTCAGGCATGTCACCTCGAGCCTCGATATTCTTTTTTTCCTTTGCGACCATCAAAACAGTAGATGACCACTGTGGGCTGTGGCTTCCTGGGAATCCCTTCCACGTATTCTTTAGAAACAACTCTGCCTATCATGATATTCACCACCAGCTGTATGGGACGAAATTCAATTTCTCACAGCCTTTCTTCGTCATGTGGGATAAAATTCTTGGTACTTATATGGCTTATTCAATTGAGAAGAGAGTTGATGGGGGCTTCGAAGCACGACCTACTAAAGATAACAAGGATGATTGATCATAGAAGAGAGATTTATTGTTTGTATTGAGTATGTATCACTAACTAGTACTAGTTTGCTTTTTCCCCCCAATCTATTCTCTTTTTTGTACCAAATGCCACTCTTTAGAAGATGTGCATTTATATAATGTTGTATTATTCATTTTCTTTTGTCCATATAAAGGGTCACAAAATGCTATTTCAAATGTTTTTCTCCATTTATCAAATATGAGGTTGCTGTGAGCCTGTGATGGACAGACTTGATGTAGAACTAACCTTTTATTATTATTTGGCTCTGTATGTAGGGCATGAAATGAAGCAGATTTCAAGGGAGTTCATGTAAATCCGAGCCCAAATCCAAATCTGAATGTCCGGTACATATCTGGATCTGATCCTACTTGAAGTAGGATCCTAATCCAGATACAATATATAGCTCATATAAAATCAACTCATTTTGGGTTAAACCTGATCCGTTTTGTGCATACCCATATCTAGATTTGACTCGGATCCAAGATTTAATCTGAAATTTTGGCATTTGTCTTGACTGGCTTTTTATTTTTATTTTTTAGGTTCAAAGGTATTTTTCAATTTTCTAATTAGCTGTTAATTTTGAAGAAGTGAGTACTGTTGTCTGGGGTTCCTTGAATATCCAGTCTTCAAAAGATTTTGTTTTTGGGTATTTTGGATGCTTGGTCCCTGTAGTTCTACATAGGGTTTTTGCCAAGACCAAAAAACTCATAACCGTTATAACTTGAACTGTGTAAGGCTCTTCCTTTTAAGAGAAATCAAACTACTGTGAGGTTTTGACTTCCACATCTACCCTAGTTAGATTTGATGTTTGGAAGTTCTAGTGGTTTTAAGCTCTACCCTTTTCAGACAAAGTAACACTGCAGAAGAAGCTTTGGCATGTTGTTAGAACAAGGGATGGAATTAGAAGTTGGATCACTAGGAGGGATAGAGGTTTATAAAATCATTAACAATTTTTTTTAAAAAAAGGAAAAGAATAAAAATCTCCATGACCCACAAATTGTTCAATAATTGTTCCAACTACTGTTGCTGGCAGCCCTCTTTTTTTAAATGGAGTCGAAGTCACTCCACTCTATTCATAGGATATGCCGCGATACGGGATTTCAATGACACCATTTCATGATGTTGTCATTATTATCAAGCGTCACGCTTCCTGTTATCCGTTCTTTGATGACACCTCCGCACTCCTTATTTTAAGTTCTTTGATGACAGTGGGTGTGTGGATATATTTCACCAGCTCACATTAAGCTTCATTAATGGAGGACCACAAGATACAACTCATTTTACCTCGACCAACATGGAAAAATTATTACATCATTCCGGGGGCTATGGGTCAAAAAACTGAACAAAACTGACACATATGCTTTCATATCAACTTAGGATTGGCCGGGACCATGTAATAATTTCTCGACCAACATGCCTCTTTTTTAGTTGTTTGGATAATCATGTTTCAGCCTAGCAAATGATAGGGTTCTTTATTTGCTGGACCTTTCTTTCATGAAGACATGTCCCTTTTTCTCTCATCAACTTCAATACTTTGAAAGCTCTTCTTCATGTACTGGGATTGGCTTTCCTTGGAAACCTATCTAGAATCAGTAACTATATCAAGTGGTCCATGACAAAGATATAACCCTTATCCCAGGCTTGCATTGCAGATACAGATACCTAACTCACATTATTACATTGCCCCTTTTTTTTGAATTTTCCTGCTAAGACTACTGTCCTTATCCGGCAGTTCTAATTGCTTTGATTTTCTTCCAGCTATAACTTTGGCTACCTCTCGAATTAGTTTAAAATATATGAATTTCTTGCATTTATGGTTTAGATACCTCTGCTTTTCAGTATCATTTATTGACTTGATCATTTCATATAATTCTTCCATTGATTTGGCACATCAAAGCAGTGTTAGGAAGATGTGAATGTCTCTGAAAGTCTATATTTGGCACCTAATTTTCTCTAATGGGTAATAACTACACTTAATAATCGCAGCAAGATAGTCCAACCTTCCTAATGTGGTGGGAGAAGAAGACTAGAGATAAGACCTGATATTCGGCATTATTTTGTAAAATGTGACTGCTCTCGTACTCAAACCTTCATCCCCATGCTCTCATACTTGACGTTCATCCTCATGCTCTCGTACTCAAACCTTCATCCTCATGCTTGTCAACATGAGTTGGGAGGGGTGTTGATTACTCTTTTTCTTCTCCTCTCTTCCCTCTGAAATTTAAAGTTATGAGGTTATGAAATAGTTTTATTATAAGGGAATTTAACATTTTTAGGCTTGAATCTGATATTGATGTTTTTAGCTATATTTTCAACACAATTTACTGTGACAAGAAATAGATGGTATGGGATTGTGGAGCCAGTTATTTATAAGGTAGTTGTATAACATTTTAGGCTTGAATCTGATAGTGATGTTTTTAGCTATATTTTCAACACAATTTACTGTGACAAGAAATAGATGGTATGAGATTGTGGAGCCAATTATTTATAAGGTAGTTGTATAATTGATTGAAGCAGCCTACACTTCCTTCTCTTTTTCATTCTTTTTATGTGCAAATTGTCACTGCATACAATATTCCTTGAAAAAAATTCATTATTAAGACTGGAAATAGCTGTGTTTGTAAGCTTTGGTTAATTATTTGAAAGTGCATATGTAGATATTTGACCTGTCATTAGGAGTACTATGTTCTTTCTGAACCCCTCCATAGGGCCTTGAGCACTTTCTGTAAAATTTATGAGTTTTCCATGACAGAGGCATTGTAAAAAAGACATGAATGTAAGTGTAAAGAAAGTTAAAAATGTCTGTTCTTTTGCATGTCAATTACACATACTACACGAATATGGTTCTCGTTAATTGATGATCCTGGGAGGTTTTCGTGTTTGACAATCAGAGCTTTTACCATATCACCAAACAATGCCCCTCACAAACTACATGACAACCAAAAGCTTTAATTTGCAACTCTGATCATCTTATAGAAGAAAATAAAACAGAATGTTGAAAGAACTTTGCCTTGTATCGGTGAACACATATGCTCATCCATTTCCTATAAGCTATGATTCTGGACTATAATCTGGCCTACAAACTTTTCAATCATACAGAACAGATTATTGTTAATACTGGTGAGCAAAATGATACATGGATGATACAAATTACAAAGCATGTTGCTCGTCTTTGGAATCAAAGCATGTTGGCTTGGTCTCAGCTTGAAACCTTGTCATGGCACAAAGGAGTCCATCCTGTGGCGCCTTCTTGGGTCAGGAATTGCCTTCTCACTTGTGTGTGCATATCCTGCAACTGTCACAGCTTTGTGGTTTTTACAACCCAACAGGCTGTGGCGCTGCTTCTGTATCTGTTTGTTTGGTCTAGCACTTTTGCCGGTTGGAATCATTTTGTTAGGGCTTCTTGTGGTTGCTATTGTTTTTAGCTCCCAAGAATCGGACATCACTGAGAAATCTGTTGCGCTGGCTGTGACAATGCTCCACGCTATGCTTGCTTCACTTGGATGATCATAACAAGTTGTGGGGGTGGCACAGCTGGACATGCCCTCTGATGCCTGGCTGGTGAGAAATGTGTTGGCATTGTTTGTGACGCTATCTAGCTCGAATAAATCTGAACTTGAATCACTTCCAGTAATAGAATTGTGCACACCATCATAACTTGCTGAAGTTTCATTTCCTTCCACACTGGGAATTGCATCCCAAGTCAAAATGGTTAATTTCCTGTCATGACTTGGAGTCTTCTTTCCCTTTTCCAAGACAGGGGAGCCAAACACCTCTAGTGACTTCTGCGGTTTATCATCTTCCTCCTCTTGCAACTGTATTCTAACTGCCCGGTTTCCCTTCTTAGAATTCAAAATTGGGAATCTAAAAGAGTCTTTTTTGTTCAACCCAAGTCCTAATTCATAGAAATTCTTGCAGTGCATGTCCTCGTTGACCCATGGATCCGACCGGGACTTGTTGGTTCTGGCTAAATCAACCGAATCAGTATCAGTTCTGATGGTTGTTTTGCTTTTAACTACCCCACAGCCCACACTTCCATTGGAACTGTCTCCACCAACATGTTCACAGACATCAACAGAGTTCTTGTCAATACAAAAGCAACTGCAGCCAAGACAGGCAAACAAACTCTTGCCATATAGCTTGCTTTTCTTTCTTTGTGGTGAATTTCTCTGGACAAAATGCAAGAACGCACTTTGGCTGTTCCAATTTGATTCAGAATGAACACTAGGAGTTCCCAGTTGAGTTTTTGTTTTAACAGGGCATATGTCAACTGGTTCATCCTTCTCATACCGGTGCCTCATTGCACCCATGCTATCAATTCTTGGATTCTTCTCATCCAATGCCCCATTGAAGTATTTTTCTGCATCAAAGACACTGATTTCTCCTTCTTCAACTCTCTCTTTTAGCAAGTAAAAGTGTTCATCTGGGGTGGTGATCAAAGACTCAAGGTTTCGACTTGACTTGGCAAGTTTGAGGACTAAGGTTCCCTCGGAACCATTCAAGTCAGAAGAAAAGGAGGCATCATCCAGGTTGTTGCCTTCAAGGGACAAGGTTTGGGAGAGATTGGTGTTGCAGGGTAATGTCAATGTAACCATGGCCATGGAGACTTGCGCTTAGAGAAAGTTCCTTTTAGTTCTCAAACAAAAAGGAGAAAAGAAGTGACTTGAACTGGCTGGAAAGTTCAGATAGGAGCACAAAACTTCAAAAAAGAGAAAGAACCAAGACTAGAAATACAGAATCAAATGAAAAGAGGATTTAACTTCAAGAAGCTTTAGGTACCTACCCTAAGGTACTGAATTGAAAATCCTTTAGAAGAAAATTTATGAAGTGAAGGAGTTTTGATGCATAAGAAGGTTGAAATCAGCTAGTGTAAGACAGATGGAAAGAAGAATAGTGTGGATTAAGAAGCTGATCAGACAATCCATTTCTATAAGTAGACTTGAGGAATATGCAAGCTGATAAGAAGGTAGGCCATATGCTTATTTTGTTTACTAGAGATGATGTGTTATATATAACCTGGAAGCCTTTCTACATTGTCTTGTGACAGCTATATATTATATTGACAGTTTCCTCCTTTGTTTCTGTGCTTTTGTGGACATCATAATATCTTAAGAATTTCTGATTATCAGATAGTGATTTATCCATGCACATGCCTCACATAGGTTCACAATACAAGCATGATATATGATGCATCAAACCATGTCACAGGTATTGAAAAGATTGAAATCTACCTGATCAAGTGGCCTAAACCATCATGCCAAACTACAAATAAACTGTGCACCAGCAACAGTTCAGAGAAATAATCTAGCAGATGTGCCATAAAAAATATATATTTTAATAGTTGGAATAAGCATTTTGAATTGATTATATAATCTTTGAAGGATTTGGTCACTGATTGTCAGATGATTATCAGATAATGATGCCATAAATTTATAGCTACATGTACATGTAACACACAAGTCTGCATCTCTTGTTACCATTGAATACTGATGTTCAAAAGACCCAATGTATGAGTTAATGTTTTGACAATTGGAAAGATTATAGAACAATTTTTTGTAGCTTCATTTATTTTAGAAGTTAATTCTTGGTAGGATATGATATTTTGGATAATTTTATATGAGGGACTTGCATATATTGTAAATATTTTGAATCAGAGAATTTATGAGGTTAGGAATCTGTCAGACTGGTATTTGTGTATATGCTTGGTTTCCTGACCTACCAGTACTCCTTCTTGCCTTCTATGTTTGGTTCAGAGGAATATTGGCCACACAAGATCCACAAAACCCATGACCTTAGATACCAAGCCTGATCATCTTTTGATGCCAATATTGAATATGCCCTCAAATGTAGATGATCTGTCAAATTGTTTGCCTTGTGTACATATTTAAGTTAAAATGAAAAAAAAAACATGTAGCTCAGATGATAGAGTGCCCACAAGGCCCTGCCAGGCAAGCCAAGTAGAGAGTTGAACCATGGGTCTCACGCGAAGGCTTGGCCTAGCGGTTCTTAGAGTGGAGGGCATAGCGTCAGGCTGGTTTCACAGAGCCAGCGAACACCTCCTACTCTTGTCAGTGGATGGATAACGAGTCATTGTTTCACAGGTCCATCAATGACTGAAGAGTTGATCCAATTGAACAACCACTTTTTTTTTTTTTTTCAGTACTTTTCATTAATGATTTTTAAGTTTTAAGAATCTTTCTATGCTCCAGACTTTTTAAGGAGAAACCATACATACATATATTTGTTCATTTATATGACCTAACAAGTTGGCATTGATGATAAATTGCATAGCACTGCACAAGAATCGATTTTGTTGTTATTGTTATTTTTTTTAAAAAAACTCATAGAAACATTATTACAGTTTTATCATTTAAAACTTACTACACTGTTTAAGATTTGTTTGAGCTACCAATCTTATTAATAAGGGTAAATTACTCTAACAAAAATTTGGCCTAATTAAAATTTGGAAAGTTACTCAACACTCCTATTACACTAACGATCAGTTACTTGAACTCCCTTGAACTGACTGATGTATTTACTTGCATGGCCTCAACTTAACAATGGTTAATTACCAAAATACTCTAAATTTTAATATAATATAACATTCAGAAAAAAAAACACTAAAATGACATTTGTACCTCTCTCTTTAATTCTATCTCTCCACCACTACCCATCTCCGCAGCCACTCCAACTCTCTCTCTCTCTCTTCTAGGGGTGGCAATTCGTTTTGACACATGTCGTGTCAATTTATGAGTATTCTGCTAAATAGATCAACCTGAACACCCATTTAATAATCGTGTCAAGGTCCATTGAAACGATCGAACATAATCTGTTTATTAAACATGTTAAATGAGTCATGTAACTTGTTTATTAACTCAAGTATAAAATACAAATATGTTGAAAAAATTGAAATAATAGATGATTAAATTCATGAAAAAAGAATAATTATGACAATACAATTACAAGAAAAGGGCAAAAAACAATATCCATATTAAAATAAAAGAAATGTCCATAGTTTTTGGGTTAAAACAGGTTACAAGTTTGCATGTCACGATTAATTAAACGACTCTAATCGAGTTAAACGGAATAAACTACAAAAAACGAATACAACATAATTAATTAAACAGGTTAAACAGATTGACACGAACATAATTAAGGTCAACCCAAACTCGTTAATTTCGTATCGTATTTGAGTCGTGTTAGTGTGTCGTGTCGAATTTTGCCACCCCCTACTCTCTCCACCATCTCTCTCTCTACACTTTTTCTCTTGTCTAACTTCCTCCACTAGCACACGTGACGTACACACACACCCCAATATACATGGATGAAAATACACACACCCTTGCGCCACCACCATGCTTCGTTGGTGAAAGAACACAACGATTTTTGGCCACCATTGAAGCAGAGAGCTTGAACTAGAGACCGATCTTATCATGCAATCATGCTATAAAGTTTAATTTGCTGAGAAGTAAATGCAATCAATTTCTCTTGTGACCTTTTCAATCCAGGCTTAAAAAAAGCAATTTTATCAACAAAGAATCCCTAGTAGAAATAACTTGACTTATCTCACTTTCAAAATTTTTACCTTACTTCGAAGTTTCAAAATTTCTGATGTATCCTCTTTAAGCATCTTCGGTAACCTATCACTTTCTCCTATCAAAGAGTCTTTTTCAATTTTCACAATCTCCAATTGTTTATATTGTTTTTTGTAAGCTTTTTTTAACTTTGACAGTCTCAGTAAACAACTCTTCAAAAGCTTTGGACAATTTTTCTTAGGTTGGTTCTTCTCCTTCTTCATCTTCAAAACCATACAACTTAACTTGACTTTGAGTTGTATAATGATCTGTTTACTTACATTAGAAGAAGAAACTTTAGCAATATCATCATTTAATAAACCAACAAAAGAAAGAAATAATAACTTTCTTGATTTTTTTTTTCTTTTAAAATTTTCTTAGCACTAAAGCAATTTTTTTTAGGACTTGGACATTGAGTAGATGAGTGACCTTTATCATCACATGTCCAACAAGTAATTTAGCATCCTTAGAGTCTTCTACCTCTTTTCCTTTTCAATGCTTACCTCCGGATGGAATGAAAGATTCTTCAAATTAGATGGTCTAATATAATCTCAACATGATACTTTATGGCATGACCTGTTAGTTGCCATGCATATACCTAATTTCCTGCTAGGGTGAATGAGAACTCCAAGACTTTGAGACTAAAAAAATTGCCTTATTTTAATCTGTTTAGACTTGACTATTGGTAAGGGAAATAAAATCAATGGTATTCAGGAATAAAAAATAAAAAAAAACAATGGATAAAATAAATAAATAAATAAATAAAAACTAAGTTATATATATCATGAAAATAATATCAACTCTAAACACAATCTGTAAGATCATTTCCAATGAATAAAATTTTGTGTAAATTTAGGCTGTGTGTTTGTTGTCATTGATGTAATTGTAATTGTCCTTGTTTTAAACTGGAAATGAATGCACATTGCAGAATGTGCACACATGTTTATTAGTAGTTCTTTTACCACCCCATTAATCTCAGGACAATTCAGTCTTTGGCATCCTTCTAACTTCAATCCCACATTGGATGTGTGTATGACTAATTACTTCTTAATATAATGACTGTTTTTATTGACTTAACGCCGAGCTCAGCAGTATGGGCTTGTAACCAAGCGGGGCTTTCAAGTGGTTGGACATTGGTTTGGCTTGCCAGGCAGGGCTTTGTGGGCACCTTGTTGGCTTGCCCAGTCCAAGTAGAGAGTCGGACCATGGGTCTCAAGCGAAGGCTTATGAAGGCTTAGGCCTCATGGCTCTTAGAGTGGAGGGCATAGCGTTAGGCTGGTTTCACAGAGCAGCGAACACCTCCCACTCTTGTCAGTGGATGGATAACGAGCCATTGTTTCACAGGTCCATCAATGCTTGAAGAGTTGATCCAATTGAACAACCACTTTTTTTTTTTATTAGTCTTCTTCTTCATCAATGATTTTGAAGTTTTAAGAATCTTTCTATGCTCCACACTTTTTAAGGAAAAACTATACCTACATGTATATATATTTGTTCATTTATATGACCTAACGAGTTGGCATTGATGATAAATTGTTTCACAAGATTTGGTTTTGTTATTATTATTTTTTTATATAAAAAAACTCAGATCCATTTGCTCATACAGTTTTGTCATTTTAAACTTACTACACTGTTTAAGATTGGTTCGAGCAACCAATCTTATTAATAAGGGTAAATTACTATGACTTTAACCAAAGTTTGACCTAATTACCATTATATTAATATTTTTGTAAAGTTACTCAGACACTCTTGTCAAACTACCGAATGTATTTACATGCATGCCCTCAACTTATCAATGGTTAATTACCAATATACTCCCAATTTTAATATAATATAATATTAAGAAAAAACACTAAAATGACATATGTACCCCTCTCTTTCTATTGCTCTCCACCACTAACCCTTTCCACTCTCTCTCTTTCTCTCCTAGGGGTGGCAATTTGTTTTGGCTGGTCATAATCATGTCGTGTTGATCTCTAAGTATTCTGTTAAACATGTCAACCCGAACACGACCTATTTAATAATCGTATTAGGGACCCTTGAAATGAACACAATCCGTTTATTAAACAAGTTACACTGTGTTTAACCCCTTTAACTTAAATGGGTCATGTAACATGTTTATTAACTTAAGTATAAAATGCAAATATGTTGAAAAAATTGAGATAATAGATGACTGAATTCATGAAAAAAGAATAATTGGGACAATACAATTACAAAAAAAAAAAGGCCAAAAACAATATCTATATTGAATTTATATTGAAATAAAAGAAATGTCCATAGTTTTTGGGGTTGAAACATGTTACATGTTTGCCTGGCATGATTACGACATAATTAAACAACTCTAGTCGGGTTAAACAAAATAAACTACAAAACACGAATACGACAAGATTAATTATATATATAGGTTAAATGGATTGATACGAACACAATTAAGGTCAACTCAAACACGATAATTCAGTCGTGTTAGTGGGTCATGTAAAATTTTTCCACTCCTACTCTCTTCACCACCATCTCTTTCTCTCTCTACACCCCCTCTCTTGTTTAACTCCCCCCACCAATACATGTACATACATACACACCCAATACACATGGATGAAAATACACACATGCCCTTATGCCACCACCATGCTTCGTCGGTGAAAGAACACAAGGGTTTTTGGCCGCCATTAAAGCAGAAAGCTTGAACACTGATCTCAAGTTGTAGAAGAAATTGAGTTGTCATAAAGTAAAAGAAGGCTATGGTGAGAATAGTCTCAATCGCCTTCTTGTTTTATGAAATTAATGTTGAATCTCTCATCACCATCGTCTTCTTATATTGTGAAAATAATTAAGGTTGAATCACCATGCAAAAACAAGAGCTAACAAGTCTTAGCCCCCAAATCCTAACTCTATTTTTCACCCTCTTTCCTAAGGTTTTCAGTATTCTCTCATCCCATACCTAAAACC
The DNA here is from genome assembly GCA_026545225.1 of Cornus controversa. Lineage (NCBI taxonomy): Eukaryota > Viridiplantae > Streptophyta > Magnoliopsida > Cornales > Cornaceae > Cornus > Cornus controversa. Next base: position 49,117,200 of record CM048848.1, read on the forward strand.
TAAACACTATACTGGTTTACAAGAGAGTCCTAAATAGTTTCCAAGACCCCTAAAAGAAAAATGGGTCAATTTTTTTTCCTTCAAGTCAAAACTGGGTCATAATGCTGTGAGATATATAATTGTATATTGCCAAATTTTGGTGTCAAAACTTGTTTATTAAGTTGTAACTTTTGTTCTATCATGTGTCTCGATTGTGGAATCTAAACAACAAGTGTCTCGATACCATGAATTAGATAAGAACATCACTTAGAACAGGTATGTTGGACATGCTGGATATGATGGTGAAATCGAATCGTTGATTGGACAGGCAAATTTTCTTGGGTGTAAAATTACAATTTTACCCCTAGGATGATTTGAGCGATCTGGACCATGATCTGTTGTGATCCTATGTGATCTTAAGGTTTTTGGACATTTAAACACAATGGTGGTGCCAGATCATCGATCGAACGATCGGATTTTCTTGGGTGCAAAATTATAATTTTACCCTTGGATTGATTTGAGTGATTTGGACTATGATCTGATTTGATCCTAAGGTTTTTGGACATTTTAAGCACAATGATGAAGTCAGATCATCGATTGGACAGTTGGATATTCTTGGGTGCCAAATTATAATTTTGCCCCTAGAATTATTTGAATGATCATGATGGTGATCTGATGTGATCCCAAGGTTTTTGGATATTTTAAGTACATTGGTGAATTTGGATCATCGATCGGCAGTCATATTTTTTTGGGTGTAAAATTACAATTTTGCCCCTTGGATGATTTGAGCGATCTTGATAGTGATATGATGTGATCCTAAGTGATCCAAAGATTTTGGGGCATTTCGGATGCAATGGTGAAGTTAGAATTTTGATTGGATGCCCAAATGTATGGATGTGCGTTAGAGGTGAAAAATGACCATTTTACCTCCCATTAGTGTGGTGTTTGGAAGAGTGAGATGTGGTTGATCTAAGGTACTTTCTAGTTTCATCTGTATTTCGGATGTAAGTGGAAATTATTTTTTTTATCAATCTAATGGTCGGATATTCCGGTCAATTTGTCAAGTGTGAAAGTTCGTGTGTATGGGTAGGGCCAAAATGGAGGATGTCTACAAACTTCACAAGTCTCATGAGATGGAGGTTTAGTCTGAAGCCACGCTGGGACCATAATTTTCATGCTACACCTGTAGTACAATCTTGTGGTTAAGCTAATTTAATCTCTTCTTTGTGAAGATTGAATCTTGCTAGCAGAAAGCAGAAATGATCTATTTTTACAAATCAAGTCTTATTAAGGGTGTCAACAATTACAAACTAATGCCATAATTAGTTTGAGATTTTTCTTGCAATATTTGCTTATATTATGATATTGTACTATTTCTATGGATGAAATTTTTCAGCAAAAAAATATATATATATATATATTTAAAAACTCTGAAGATTTTTGTATGTAGCTTATGTGACCTACAGACTTGACATTAGATGTATGCATAACAAATGTAGAGACAATTGTATAATTTTAGACCACTTAGTTTATCATATAAAGCATAAAAAAAAAAGATGGAATGAAAGATCTTCAAATTAGATGGTCTAATATCATCTCAACATGATACTTTATGGCATGACCTGTTAGATGCCATGTTAAACATATACCTAATTTCCTGCTAGGGTGAATGAGAACTCCAAGACTTTGAGACTAAAAAAATTGCCCTTATTTTAATCTGTTTAATCTTGATTATTAGTAAAGGAAATAAAATGAATGGATAAAATAAATAAATAAAAACTAAGTTATATATATATATATATATATATATATATATATATATATCATGAAATGCATATCAAATCTAAACACAATCTGTAAGATCATTTGTAATGAATAAATTTTTTAGTAAATCTAGATTATGTCTTTGTTGTCATTGATGTAATTGTAATTGTCGTCGTTGTAAACTGGAAATGAACACACATTACAGAATGTGCGCAAATGTTTCTTTATCACCCCTTTAATCTCAGAACTTTTCAATCTTTGGCGGCTTGGCCTTCTTCTAACTTCAATCCCACATCAGATGTGTGTATAACTAATCACTTCTTAATATAATGACTCTATTTAATTGACATAATGCCGAGCTCAGCAGCGTGGGCTTGTAACCAAGCGGGGCTTTGAAGTGATTGGACGTTGGTTTGCCTTGCCAGGCAGGGCCTTGTTGGGTACCTTGTTGGCTGGCCCAGTCCAAGTAGGGAGTTGAACCATGGGTCTCAAGCGAAGGCTTGGGCCTCATCGCTCTTAGAGTGGGGGGCATTGCGTCAGGCTGGTTTCACAGAGCAACGAAAACCTCCCTCTCTTGTCAGTGGATGGATAACGAGCCATTGTCTCACATGTCCATCAATGCTTGAAGAGTTAAACCAATCGAACAAATAATTTTTTTTTTTTTGGGACTATGTCTTCTTTATAGTGTCCTCAATTGATTACTAAGCTTTAAGTGTCTTTTTCTTTGCTCCAAACTTTTTCTTTTTCTTTATATATTTGTTCATTTATATGATCTGAGAAGTTGGCATTGATGATAAATTGCATAGCTCTTCACAACAACTGGTTTTGTTATTATTAATTTTCAAAACTCACACCCATTTGCTCATATAGTTTTATCATTTTAAAACCTACTACACTTAGATTGGTTTCAGCCACCTATCTTATTAAGTGCCCATTTGGGATTGAGTGTACTTGGAATCATCTATCATTTATAGATGCAATCAACATATATAGACAAGGAAACAGAAAATAGGTCGACTAACCACTTTCTACACATTTTCTTGGGTTTGACTCTTGTTTAGACCTCTATTTTTCAGATGAAGCAAACTGTATTGATGTGAAGATTTTGTCAAGGTTTCTGGAGGCAAAGCTGACTGTCTGTTTTTGCTCTTTCAGCATAGACAAAAAGGTTGCATATATTTGACACAACAAAAGTTCAATAAACATTGACATAACCCTACTCTTGCAGCCATCAATTGCATGTGTAACATTACTGGAAATAGAAACGTATGGTTTTCTGCGAATTTTTGACTGGCTTTTGAAAATAAATGCAACTTCAATATTTGAAAATGTGTTTAAAGTTATGACTTGTTCTTTTGGAAAGGTTTTTCTTATTTGTGCTATTGGTTTAATATTTATTTTCCTGTCATGGAAACACAATTGAGGGCTGCAGAAGTGATGCAGGAGGATCCGAGTCAGATAGTGCTGACATTGATGGCGCTGAGATACCTTGAGTTGGCAGATCAACGCAAAGATAGCAAGAAATCGTGATCTTTTCCCTAATTGGGGCAGTTGTGGGCGCGTTTCGTTATTTTAGCCATAACTTTGGTTATAGGTATCAGAATCGCCTTTATGACCCCAATTCGGAAAGCTCTCTGATAAGTGTTCAATTCTATGCATTTGAACCCTCTTTATTGCATACGTTAGTTCCGTTTTTGCGTTTACCGAGATATGTTTACGGTATTTTTGTGTTTTTGATGTATTGCAGGTATTGGAGTAAATGGAGCAAAGTTGGAAGTTTTCTGCAGTCAAGAGATGAAATCAGAAACTGTTGCCAAGGCATTTCGATCAATCGAGATGTGGATTTCGATCAATCGAAATTTTGATTGATCGAAATCTCATTTCGATTGATTGAAATCTCGATCAATCGAAATGCAATTTCGATCAATCGAAATGCTGCAGAGCCCACTATGCCACTTGCTCACCTGCTCTCCCACTTGCAACAAAATCTCCATTTTTTGCACGACTTAAGGGGATTGTCTGACTTGAACAAGACTTTTGGGGGCCTTCTTGATACAAGAGATATATATAATGATATATATATATATATGGTGGGCCCAAAGGAGCCAAAAAGCATACAAAAAGCACCAAAAGCCACATATCTCACATCTCTCAACACATACAAATCAGAGGAAGAAGAGAGAGACCTTCGGGAGAGGAAGAGGAAGGGCTGAACCAGACCAAGAAGCTTCATTCTCTTCATCAATGGAAGGGTGCAAGGCAACCATGAGCAACTAACTCTTCTACTAGGGTGTTGGTTTCAACCCCTAGCCATGTAAACTTGTTCATCTTTGTAGCTCTTGGGACTTGTAATTAAATGTTGATTATTTAGCCTAGTGATTATGTACACAAATACATTTCTTTTATATATTCATTTGATATGGAATTTATTCTTGTCTTAGAGTAGGTTTTGTCACTTGAATGCATAACATTTGCATATTCCACAAGAAGTGCAAATGATGGCTAGATAATGGTGTTTAAATGAATGTGTGATGCTAGTTTGTATAGACCATGCCAAGACAAGGTAGTTTGGATGCATGTAGTGTTCACTTAGAGAGTAGAGTGAGTAGGTAGTTAGTTAGGTTGAAGAGCTATGCTTGTTGAAGATGGATTATGATAGGTTAGCACACACATTGATCTTTTGATATGTCATTGAGGTCACAAGCCTAATGACATTGTTAGGCATTTAATTAATGAATCCCTTGCTTGCTACACTTATGAACATGTGAATGGCTAGGGGTGGAAACCAACCCTAGTTCTCTCTCCCAACTTTACTCTTTAATTTTATTGTCATTTCCTTTATGCAATAGCTTTAAACACAAAACCAAAAACCTGTTTTGTTTGAATTAAAGTAGAATTAATCTTTCTCTATGACAATTAACGACTAGTCCTCGTGGGATTGATACCCTCTATATAGAACCTTATCTGCAAAGATTCGTGCTCTTGCGAGTGGTTAAATTATATTTTGATAAAAAGGACAAAATTAAGCTTGCAATATAATTTAGTTCCGACCACATCAAAATTTTGGCGCCGTTGCCGGGGACTACGGTTTAATTGTCGCCATTGGAAGATTAAATCTGGTTTAATTCTTAGGCTAGAAATTCTTTCATTCTTTTTGTATATATCTTGTTCTTATATCTTAAACTTCTTGATTTTAGGTATACCACATTGCGGGCATCTAAAAGAATTCAAATTGGAACCCTTTGTGAGTATAACTTCAAAAACTGGTGGTTTGAGTTCATTCACATTCTTTTGTATATATTTTTGTTACTTTTGTGTATAGAGGTGTTGTTCAATTGATAATGCATGCTAGGTAGACGGTCATTGTCACTTCCTTTGCTTCCTTGTAATAGTGAACTTGAACGAACACTTAGACGACGTAGAGGAACCTCTAGGGACCCTATTTTGCCTAGGACTGAAAACATGGATCCAAATGAGAGACAACCTCCCGGTCTACCTCCTTTTAATCATGAACAACCGCCTCCACCACCACCTCCTCAAGGAGAGTTGCTTATGGACTTTTACCTTCCGACTACATTTGAAGTACCTTCGTGTATTCAATTTCCGGATGTAGCGGCAAATCAATTTGAAATAAAGTCCTCCACCCTCAACCTTCTTAACAGCTTTCACGGTCTTCCTAATGAGGATCCATACCGGCACTTAGATTACTTCTTTTCCGTGTGTTCCACCATTCGTGTACCACACTTTACGGAGGATGATCTAAAGCTACGTATGTTTCCATTTTCCCTAAAAGATAAGGCTAGAAGTTGGTTCAATTCCCTAGAACCCAACTCAATCCATTCTTGGGCGGAAATGCAAATAGAGTTCTTAAAAAAATACTTCCCAATGGGTAAGACAAGTGATATTCGGCGAGCAATCACCGGATTCACCCAAATTGACCAAGAACAATTCCATGAGACGTGGGAGAGGTTAAAAGATCTCTTAAAATCTTGTCCGCATCATGCTGTCCCAAAATGGCAGCTAGTGCAAAGTTTTTATGATGGGGTGAGTGAGCAACATAGACAAATGATAGACTCCGCGTGTGGGGGTGGGTATCTTTTGAAAAGCCCCGATGAGGCATGGAAACTTTTTCAAACCCTAAGCAACAATTCAGCTCAACGCTCCTCCACTAGGAAAGGGAAGGCCACCCAACCTTGTAGAGGAGTGCATGAGATTTCACGGGTAGATGAGGTAGCCATGCAAGTAGAAGCCTTATCCCGAAAAATGGATTTAATCATGAAAAATGGGCTGCCTACTCCTAACCAATCTGTCCAAAATCAGGAGGGATGTTCGTTTTGCTATAGCACTTCGCATTTTGTGCGAGATTGCCCTATTGCCGGGCAATCTCCCGATTATGCTCAAGAGCAAGCGAATGCCTTGTACGCTAAACAAATGAATGATCCATATTCGAACACGTACAATCCTGGTTACAAGAATCATCCGGCTTTTTCATGGAAGAATCAAGAATCAAGTCCCCCTTTCCAAGGGCAAAATTCTTTTAATCCCCAATCTCAACAGCCGCATTATAGGCCAAACCCTCAACCTTACAATCAAAGATCTAATTACCAACAACCACCACCTCCTCCGAGAAGCCAAAGCTTTGAAGATCGAGTGATAAGCAATCTTGAGGCCAACACCCGCTTATTGCAAACTCATTCTCAATCAATCTCTAAGCTAGAAGCCAATGCTCAATCTATGGCTAGGTTAGAAGCTCAAATCGGGCAACTAGCTAATGCCTTAAATAGAAGGGAGGAAGGTAAGTTGCCAAGTCAACCGGTGGCGAATCCCAAGGGTGTGCATATGATTGAAGATCCATCATCTTCAACTTGTAATGCTCCTCCAGAGCAAGTTCAATCAATCACAACCTTGAGGAGTGGAAAAATCATTAACTCCAAGGTAGGGGAGGAAGAGAGAAAGGAATTTCAAGAGCAACCTAAAAATCCAAAAGAATCCCAATTAAATCCAAAATTGTTGCCGTTAAATCCAAATTTGCAAAATACCCCTTCAAATCCAAAAGGAAAGGCAAGTGAAGTTATGTCACCATCGATTCCAAATCTTGACACCTCTTATGAACCTCCGGTTCCTTTTCCTCAACGATTGAAGGAACCTTCTCATTTCGGGAAGCAAGGAGAGAAAATTCAAGACATGATGGAGATCTTCAAACAAGTAAAGATCAATCTCCCTCTCCTTGATGCTATTCGACAAATTCCCTCTTATGCGAAATTCTTGAAGGACTTATGCACTCAAAAGCGCAAATCTAGGAATAATGTTCCTAAGAAAGTCCTCTTAACTGAGCACATAAGCTCCATTTTTCAACACCAAGCCCCTCCTAAATTCAAAGATCCGGGTGCTCCGACCATTTCGTGCACTATCGGAAATCAATCTTTTGAAAAAGCACTTCTTGACCTAGGGGCTAGTGTCAATTTGCTTCCATTCTCAGTTTACCAACAACTAGGTTTGGGGGAACTCAAGCATACCACGGTTGTGTTGCAACTTGCCGACCGTTCGGTGAAGCAACCACGTGGCATCATTGAGGATGTCATCATTCAAGTGGACAAATTCTATTTTCCGGTGGACTTCATAGTCCTTGACACGGAACCGGTCCAAAATCCGAATCATCATATTCCTATCATTCTAGGTCGTCCATTCTTGGCCACGGCAAACGCTTGCGTTAATTGCCGTACTGGAGTGATGGACATCTCTTTTGGGAATATGAAAGTCCGCTTGAACATCTTCAATGCTTCCCACCACACACCCGACGATGAAAGTGAGTGCTTTTGTGTCGATGTAGTGGACGACCTTGTTCAAGAAGCACTTCCTTCTATTCTTTCCACGGACCCCTTAGAGGCATGCCTAAATCATTTTAACCATGACGATTTTGACATTGAGCAATCCATATGTGAAGTCAATTCCATGCTCGATGTTAATACTGTCATGGATTTGCCTAAGTGGAGAGTTCCGAGAGAACCCTTGCCCCCTTTGTCCAAAACTCCCCAAACTCCTTCTTTAATTTCCCCACCACAACTTGAGCTCAAGCCTCTTCCAGCTACACTCAAGTATGTTTTCTTGGGCGCAAATGAGACCCTTCCAGTCATTATTGCTTCCAATCTCACAAATGCTCAAGAATTGGAACTCATAAAGGTGCTCAAAGAGCACAAAGAAGCAATAGGATGGAGTGTGATAGATCTTAAGGGAATAGACCCTTCTGTGTGTATGCATCGCATACACTTGGAAGAGGATGCAAAGACCTCAAGGGAGGCACAACGTCGATTAAATCCAAATATGAAGGACATTGTCCTGAAGGAGGTGGTGAAGTTACTAGATGCGGGGATCATATACCCCATCTCTGATAGCAAGTGGGTTAGTCCCACTCAAGTGGTTCCAAAGAAGTCTGGTATTACGGTGCAACCTAATGATAAGGGTGAATTAATTCCCCAATGCACCACCACAGGATGGAGAGTGTGCATTGATTATAGGAAATTAAATTCAGCCACTCGGAAAGATCACTTCCCCCTCCCATTCATTGATCAAATATTGGAGAGATTGGCCGGGCAAAGCTTTTATTGCTTTTTGGATGGATATTCCGGCTATAATCAGGTTGCTATAGACCCGAGGGACCAAGAGAAAACCACCTTTACATGTCCCTTCGGCACATTTGCTTATAGACGCATGCCCTTTGGGTTGTGCAATGCACCGGCAACTTTTCAACGGTGTATGATGTCTATCTTCTCGGACATGGTGGAAAAATTCTTAGAAGTGTTCATGGATAATTTTTCCATTTTTGGACCTTCATATGAATCATGCCTCCAAAATCTAGCTTGTGTTCTCAAAAGATGTCAAGAAACCAACCTAATTCTTAGTTGGGAAAAGAGTCACTTTATGGTTCAAGAGGGTATTGTCCTAGGGCATATTGTGTCTAAGCGAGGAATAGAGGTTGATAAAGCCAAGGTTGAGCTCATTTCCAAACTTCCTCCACCATCCACGGTGAGAGAGATTCGTTCATTCCTTGGGCATGCGGGCTTTTATCGCCGTTTCATCAAAGACTTTAGCAAGATTTCTCGGCCTTTGTGTCGCCTTCTTGAAAAAGAGTCTTGCTTTACCTTTGATGAAGCGTGCCTTGACGCTTTTGAAAAACTCCGCGCCATGCTTACAACCGCTCCAGTTCTAATCCCTCCAAACTGGACTCTCCCATTTGAGATTATGTGTGATGCATCCGACTATGCCATGGGTGCGGTCTTGGGGCAACGAGTAGACAAACTGCCACATGTCATCTATTACGCAAGTAAAACCCTTTCCGAAGCCCAAATCAATTATACCACAACGAAAAAGGAATTGCTTGCGGTAGTATTTGCATTAGACAAATTTCGAGCTTATTTATTAGGTTCAAAGGTCATTGTCTATTCGGACCATGCTGCCCTCCGGCATCTTTTGACGAAAAAGGACACCAAGCCTAGGTTGATCCGCTGGATACTCTTGTTGCAAGAGTTCAATTTTGAGATTAGAGACAAAAAGGGAACTGAAAATGTGGTAGCTGACCACCTTTCTAGAATTCTTGTTGAATCCCTCCATAATTCCATTCCAATTTGTGAATCCTTCCCGGATGAACAACTCTTTGTCATCTCTCAAGAAAGTATCCCTTGGTATGCGGATGTGGTTAATTATTTGGCAACCGGTAAAATACCATCTTCTTGGACCAAACAAGAGAAGGATTGTTTTCTCTCCCAATCACGATCATATTATTGGGACGATCCTCAATTGTTCAAATACTGCCCCGATCAAATAATTCGTAAGTGTGTACCCAACAGTGAATTCCAAAGCATTCTTAAATTTTGTCATACACTCGCTTGTGGGGGATACTTTAGTGCTAAGAAAACCGCAGCAAAAATTCTTCAATGCGGATTTTTCTGGCCGACACTTCATCGGGATGCATATTCATTCTGCCGCTCGTGTGAGCGATGTCAGCGCCTCGGCGCGATGTCTCGGAAGGACATGATGCCTCTTAACCCTATTCTTGTCATTGAAATATTTGATGTGTGGGGCATTGACTTCATGGGACCATTTCCACCCTCTACTGGTCATGAGTACATACTTGTGGCGGTGGACTACGTATCTAAGTGGATAGAGGCCGTTGCTACCAAAACCAACGATCACGCAGTCGTGGTTAAATTCATACAAGCTAACATTTTTAGCCGGTTTGGTACGCCTCGGGCCATCATCAGTGACGGAGGTAAGCATTTCTGTAACCGGTTCCTTCGAACCTTGCTTCTCAAATACTCCGTCACACACAAAGTAGCCACCCCCTACCATCCTCAAACTAGTGGCCAAGTAAAAGTAACCAATAGGGAGATTAAGAACATTCTTCAGAAAACTGTTCGGCCTGACCGGAAGGATTGGTCATTGCGACTAAACGACGCATTATGGGCATACCGAACCGCATATAAAACTCCCATTGGAATGTCACCTTATCGGTTAGTTTATGGCAAGGCGTGCCATCTTCCGGTTGAATTGGAGCATAAAGCTATGTGGGCCACCAAGACCTTCAATTTTGACATGAAAAAGGCCGGCTCTAATCGAAAGCTTCAATTAAATGAATTGGAAGAATTGCGACATGACGCGTATGAGAATGCGAAAATCTATAAGGCAAGGTCCAAAGCCTTTCATGATCGTAATATTCGAGTCAAAACATTTTCGCCGGGCCAAAAAGTTTGGTTGTACAACTCGCGCCTCCATTTGTTTCCCAGAAAACTTCGCTCCCGTTGGGATGGACCATTTTTGGTTAATTCCGTCGCCCCCCACGGAGCGGTGGAATTGAAGGACTTGAAAGATGGCTCGATGCTCAAAGTAAACGGGCAGCGCTTAAAAGTGTGCGTGGATGACCAAGTCACCACCGAATACGTGGATGTCGTCACTTTGACGGATCCCGTGTATTTTGACTCGTGAGCTGATCCGGACGTCGCGCCATAGACGTGTAAGGTGGCGACGCCATGGTCGCTATCAAGCTTCCATGGTGTCCCTTTAATCCAAAGTAGGTTTGTATCTAAGCAATGTAGTATCTAATTCCCCAGTATCCAAGTATCTGAAGCATATTTTAAACTGACTGTTTTTGAGCATTTCAATTGATCGAAACCAAGATTTCGATCAATCGAAAATTTCGATTGATCGAAATTTTGGTTTCGATTGATCGAAAAATTGCAGAGATTTGCCAAGTCCAAAGTCCCGAGAGGTGATATTCTTCGATTGCACTTCGATAGGTCTTTGATCGATCGAAACTTTCGATTGATCGAAATGGGATTTCGATTGATCGAACTAAAAGTTCGATTGCATCAATTAAATGTTCGATTGATCGAAGTAAAAATGTGATTTAGGGAAGGAATGTTCGATTGATCGAAGAGACAATCTCGATCCATCGAAGTTAGTTTCGATTGATCGAAGCAAGATTTCGATCAATCGAAATTTCGATTGATCGAAATGCACATTTCGATCAATCGAAATGCACGCGGAGCCTGCACGTGAGCCGAAAATCTATTTAAACCGTTGGGCTTCCCTCCCATTTTAAAAGACCATCCGACTTCTTCTCTCCCTCTGTGCGATCCAAGCCCTCTCCAAGCACTCCCGAGCACTCGATCTTCCATTCCCGATCATCCGCCGCCATCCGACGCAGTCCGATCCGCCGCAAGCATCTGCGCGATCTTCTCTTCGCGGCTGCGCGTGGAGTTTTCTTCGGTTGAGCCGTTCATCTTCTTCCTCACGAGGTAAGTGATGCATGGCTACTTTTTGTTTATTCTCTCGCCATTTTTGATAGTTTTACAGTGGAATAAACATAGTTAGATCATGTTGGGGTGGATGGTTGCGAGTGCGATGTCCGAATCCAGTTTTTGTGGGTTTCAGGGGGGGGGTAGGAATTCAAGCAGGAGTGGGATTTGGCATTTTCTTCATTTCAAACGCTTAGTGTTCGGTGTATAACCGTGGCACCTTCGTTTCGGTTGCGCCCGTTCACATTGCCTCTTCGAGTGCAACTTTTTGCATTTTTGTCAGTACCTTAGACTAGGACTTCATTTTTATTTTTATTCTTTTAGTCTAGTAGTAGTTTAACTTTCTTCTTATTCATCTTTTATTTACGTACCTTTTGGAATCCAGTGCAGACTGTTCCGCGGCCATGGCAAGAGTGAAGAACGCCGCCGGTGCTGTTCGTGACGTGCCCGGGCGAGCCTTCCGGTCTCGGAAGTTCCACCCGGAGCAGGTTTTCGACTTAGCCGAGTTTGAGAGGCGTCCCGACACCGAGTGGACGGTTGCCGAGCTCAGGAGGCGTCGCCTCGATCGGCTATGTGTGCCTCCCACAGACGTGGCACACGAGCGCCTAGTGCAGGTCTTTTACGAGCATATGACCTACTCCTGCACAGCGCCAGATACACTCGAGACTACCGTGGCCACTGTCACGATCACGATTACGCCGAGCCGGATTGCTCATATGCTCGGCATTCCTCACCAGCAGCCGACGGATATGGTTGGCCCGGACGGTCAGCCACTTTATAGAGCCGCGCTCCCAGCCGACACTACGCTCTTCTCGATGGTGATGGACATGTGTGGCGGGGAGTTTACCACACCCCATCGCAACTGCACGTCCAAATCGATGTGCCCGAGCAGATATTGGTTCCTGGACACCGTTCTCCTCAAGAACGCGTGTCCGCTGCAGCACGTGGCAGAGCGCAGGGGCGACCTCCTCCGTTGCCTCTATGCTTTCCATACGGGCACTTGGTTTTCTGTCCCATCGCTTATCTGGGGGCAGATGCACAAAGTTTGGGATGGCCTTGTCAACAAGAGGAAGAAGAGAGCAGCGAGTTGGCAGCTTCCCTTTCCATTCCTGATCGCCGCTTTTCTCAGCAGTGCCAGTATACCAGTCAGTCGGACTGACATTCAGTTGGCACCGCCCACCCGCTTCACATCTACTCAGTGGGATCGGGTGAGGCGACACTTAGAGCGACAGGACCATCAGGGTGATCCACCAGACGATGTAGATATGGATGCCCCGGTGGAGATGGATGAGGGAGAGCCAGCAGGGGCTGAGGCGGAGGACGAGGAGATGGAGGACGAGGAGATGGATGTCGCTGCAGAGCGGCATGATATCTTAGAGACAGGCTATTCCTGCCTGGCGGCTGACGTAGAGCGGCTCCAGCAGGGTTTTGACGAGCACGTCCAGGTGACGCAGAGTCAGCTGGCGGGTATTCGGACGGACATTTCTTCTCTGGTGCAGGGCTAGAGAGCGATCTTAGATGAGTTTCGAGCCTTCCGGCAGGATCTGCAGTTCCTGTTCGCAGGTCGAGCCTCCACCTCCACTTCTGCTCCCACCGAGCCACCACCACCACCACCCGCCCTCGAGTAGCTGCACTTTATTCACCTTTTATGCTTTACTTTCTGTATTTTTCTTTCTTTATTTTTGATAGGCCATGTTGGCCATGTTTAGTTTCTTTTTGCGTATTCCACCTACATGTACCCTTTGTACTGAAACGCATTTTCATCTATATGGAATACATTTATATTTGCTTTTATGACATGTGTTATCTTTACTGCCTTTTCTTTTTGCTTTCCGTCAATTTATCTGTTCTCTAGACTTTGACTATGTATGTAGTACCACTTGTCTAATTGTTATATGCGATTCAGTTGATGATTTCCGTTTATTACCGCCTGGTTTTAATTCCCAATACTGTTGAGATTGCTTCAACACAGTATGACGGTAATAAAGAAAGGCAGCCCCTTTGCGTGCTATACGTTAGCGCGCCTGGATAGTCAATATCTTGTCGCATAGACCTCTTAGACAATCGAGAAACACCAGTTCAGACTATTAGATTTACAGTGATATTGGCATTGTCTGTTTGTGCATAAGTATTTCATTATGTTCTATTTATCTACTTTTTGTTCCTCGTAATGCTCGTGGTATCCAATTGGTATTCTGTGCAGATTTTTCTTATTTACAGGATGACCGCTGCTGTGGAATTCCATTTTTCTCGCATTCTGCCATCCCGGTAACTTCTTTCCTTGCTCTTCTTGTCCAAGCATTGAGGACAATGTTGCATATAAGTTTGGGGGTGCGGTATGCTATACCACTTGCATATGCATGCAATGTTCAGTCATTATATTGAGTGTCATTGTAGAGCAGTTTTTTTTCTGTGATATTTTTGCATGCTTGCTATGATGTCTTGCTTTGTAAAGGAAGATCATTCGAATAAATGTCCGAGGTAAATGCAGCAGGTAGTTAAGAACTTTAACATTGTAAATACCCGCACTTTTGCAAGCTTTATAGTAGGCTAGAGCGGTCTACATTATTGTCCAAACTTGAGCACGTACAATTCTTGCCCTAAATTTGTCCTTAACCGCACAAATTCGCACACATGCAGTTTAAATTGTGGGGTATAAGTCTGAGGGAGAATTTTTGAAAATTTCTGTTTTTATCTGAACATCTTAAAGAATAAGTTCTTCCGGTTGTTGTAAAAAAAAAAAAAAAAAAAAAAAAAAAAAAAAAAGAAGAAATAAAAAGAGAAAAATATGCAATAAGCCTTCTCACTAAATAAACCGGATTTCTATGCCTCAAAGCAGGAAATATTCGTGTAAAAGTGTGTAAGGTTGAGCAGTAATAAGCGGATGGCTTGCTTACGCTCATCGCCTTGTAAGCTCGGTTATTAAGTCCGAGGGGTGCTTCTTCGCCTAATGCCCTAAAACCAATTGGTTTGGGAGTCATTGGCCCAATGCCGCTACATGGGCTTACAAGAAAGCAAAAAGAGCTAAGCATTGCACGGTCATCCGCACATGAGCAATCATGAATGTTTTGTGATAATGAAACAGCCGGGTTGAGCATTTTCAATGAGTTTTTCTCTTAAAAACAGATTTGTTCGTTTTCTTCTCCAAATATGACAAAAGCCACACGTTAGAATGCATGTTCACTTTTCAAAGAGGATTTTGGGGTTGGAATTGTTATAGTTGTTCGGGCTGGCCAGCATGTGGGGACTGTCGTTCATTCATAGCTTGTGAAAGTCCATTTTTGCTAATGACCACATAGTTCTGTAATACTTGTTGCATTTGCCAATTGTGAAATGAATGGATGAGCGCCCTTTATCTAGTTGATGACTGAGCATGATTAAACTTTTGTATAAGATAGTTGATTTCATTTTTGTAATATTGTATTGCTAAGGGACTAGCAATATGTAAGTTTGGGGGTGTGATAAGTGTTCAATTCTATGCATTTGAACCCTCTTTATTGCATACGTTAGTTCCGTTTTTGCGTTTACCGAGATATATTTACGGTATTTTTGTGTTTTTGATGTATTGCAGGTATTGGAGTAAATGGAGCAAAGTTGGAAGTTTTCTGCAGTCAAGAGATGAAATCAGAAACTGTTGCCAAGGCATTTCGATCAATCGAGATGTGGATTTCGATCAATCGAAATTTCGATTGATCGAAATCTCATTTTGATTGATCGAAATCTCGATCAATCGAAATGCAATTTCGATCAATCGAAATGCTGCAGAGCCCACTTGGCCACTTGCTCACCTGCTCTCCCACTTGCAACAAAATCCCCATTTTTTGCACGACTTAAGGGGATTGTCTGACTTGAACAAGACTTTTGGGGGCCTTCTTGATACAAGAGATATATATAATGATATATATATATATATGGTGGGCCCAAAGGAGCCAAAAAGCATACAAAAAGCACCAAAAGCCACATATCTCACATCTCTCAACACATACAAATCAGAGGAAGAAGAGAGAGACCTTCGGGAGAGGAAGAGGAAGGGCTGAACCAGACCAAGAAGCTTCATTCTCTTCATCAATGGAAGGGTGCAAGGCAACCATGAGCAACTAACTCTTCTACTAGGGTGTTGGTTTCAACCCCTAGCCATGTAAACTTGTTCATCTTTGTAGCTCTTGGGACTTGTAATTAAATGTTGATTATTTAGCCTAGTGATTATGTACACAAATACATTTCTTTTATATATTCATTTGATATGGAATTTATTCTTGTCTTAGAGTAGGTTTTGTCACTTGAATGCATAACATTTGCATATTCCACAAGAAGTGCAAATGATGGCTAGATAATGGTGTTTAAATGAATGTGTGATGCTAGTTTGTATAGACCATGCCAAGACAAGGTAGTTTGGATGCATGTAGTGTTCACTTAGAGAGTAGAGTGAGTAGGTAGTTAGTTAGGTTGAAGAGCTATGCTTGTTGAAGATGGATTATGATAGGTTAGCACACACATTGATCTTTTGATATGTCATTGAGGTCACAAGCCTAATGACATTGTTAGGCATTTAATTAATGAATCCCTTGCTTGCTACACTTATGAACATGTGAATGGCTAGGGGTGGAAACCAACCCTAGTTCTCTCTCCCAACTTTACTCTTTAATTTTATTGTCATTTCCTTTATGCAATAACTTTAAACACAAAACCAAAAACCTGTTTTGTTTGAATTAAAGTAGAATTAATCTTTCTCTATGACAATTAACGACTAGTCCTCGTGGGATCGATACCCTCTATATAGAACCTTATCTGCAAAGATTCGTGCTCTTGCGAGTGGTTAAATTATATTTTGATAAAAAGGGCAAAATTAAGCTTGCAATATAATTTAGTTCCGACCACATCACTCTCTTCGACGCGCACGTTGTGGGCACCGAGCAAAGCTGGGTGCATAATTTTTCGAGGCCAAAAACCACTGTTTTCCTTCTGAATCTCCATTTTTAATTTTTCTTTCCATTTATAGTAATATTTTCTTTTGTCGTTTAAGCAATGATTTTGAACTTGATTTGGGCCAGATTTATGGCAGCTTATTTCTTTTATTTTGTATTTATTTTGGCATGATTATTGGAATTTTTCTATTTTTGGTAAGATTCCGATATTTACAGTTTTTTTCAGCTATATAACCCGGCTTGTGGGCTGATTGGAGGTAACCTTTGATTTTGAATAATAATTTGAATACCAGAGACTTTTCTCTGAGTTTTTGAGTGATTCTCTTGCGTTCTTCTATGTGAATTGTGTGTAATAATCACTATTCTGTCCGGCGTCAAGAAGTGTGGTTGAAGGATGTTAATTGACGTAGAATTACTTTATTCAAAACTATAAACATGAGGACTTCTCTCTCTCACAGACACAAACACAAACTCACGGGGAATTATAGACATGGCATAATTGTGGATGATATTGATGTAACATGTTAGTATTTGCATGGAACAGATTATATGCATCTTTACTGATTATTGTGGTAGAAGGATGATAAGATATGCCTGCTTGCTTATGCAAAGCTCTCATTGGGCAGGAAGCCCCCTAATGACAAAGGAAATGGAGAGAGAAGTTTGACAATTATTTTTAACTCAAAAGCATGCGGTGATGTGGAGCTTGAAGTGTATTTCTCGATACCAATGTATTTGCATATGAAGAACCATTAACAAGCAATATATAATTACTGAAATAATGAAAATTTTTGTAAAAGATACACAGAAGAAGCCCTTCAAATCCAAACCATTTGTTACATTATTAAATAATCTGTACATACTGTGATTCAACAAAGGAAACAATTTTTTTAAGATAATGTGCTCACTATTCCAAGTAAAGGAACCTGTGCTTCAATGATGCAAGTGTCGTCCACCACGAAACCATGTTTTGGGTCATTTAGTTTAGCCAATGACATGTACTTTCGAGAACCCCAAACCAGCCCTGAAGGGCTAAAATGATTATTATCTGCAGTAGAGGCAGCCACGGTATATGTTAAAAATAAGGGTAAAGTGCAAAATAAATCCCCGCCATATAGAACTGTTCAAAAAATGCCCTATATTTTTCAATTTGTGCAAATGAACAACTATGATAACAGGTTGCCTGTGTGTGTGTGTGTGTATATATATATATATATATATATATATATCCTTGAACAGCTCTAATTGTGATCCAAACAAGCTTTGATTATATGTGTGTATGTATATATCAGTGAACAACTCTAATTGTGATCCAACCAAGCTTTGATTATACGCGTGTATGAATGTGTGTGTGTGTGGATATATATAGATGTAAAGGTTCTTGATTTGAAAACAATTGCGATCTGTATATATAAATGTATATCTGTATGTATGTGTGTGTATATATATATAGGTGCTTGAATCCAAAAAATATTTACCCATTCACTACCACTATGCTCAGAAAGTAGGTTCAATGCCAAAGCATTGCTGGAGAGGCTAAAGGATAAGAGCCTTATGTTAGTGGGGGATTCCATGAACAGAAACTAATGGGTTTCAATGAGGTGCCTGCTTGAGTAATCCATTCCTAAAGGACTCAAATCCATGAAATTAAATGCGCGCATTTCTCTCTTACCTTTTAGTTCGAAGTGTTCTCCATTGATTTGATTCACTGTGCGCAGATTGAATGTAGAAAATAGTTTGGTATCGGGAGAAAGAGTTGAATTATCCAAAGTCAGAAATACTGAAATACTATTACCCTTGCCTTCACCATTTCCACGAGGGTAGAGCCGAATCCTCCTGTAAGGTCATTGTATATAAACCTAAATTGTATACTGTATATTGCATGAATAGTAATACAAATAGCAACTTAAGAAATATATATCTATATAAGAAATATATATCTATATAGTTATACCATTTGTGATCTCCGACAATGAAATCTTCAGACTCGTAACGTTCCATTGTTAAAGTTGAAAAAGATTTAATCTTCCAGGTATGAGTAGTGGTGATGGAATCTTCTAGGACAGACAAGCACTCCTCTTTGCGCGTTTGTCTGAGAACAAAAACCTCTACCCCAAAGGCGCAAGTGTCATTGACAAGGTATCCATTTGAAGGATTGTTAAAAGTTTCATGGTTGATAAATCTGTACATGCCCCATTCGGTTTTCAATGCATGGAAACGCTTCAATTCTCTAAACCATTTCAAGTATTGAAATGTAGACAAACTTTGATTGAATTGAGAATACAATTCAATATATAGCATACTTGAAGGTCAAATATCCCATAATCAAGGATTAGATACCATACTAGAACATTAATTGCTACAAAATGAAGTGCAGAAATATGCAAGCAATAATCAAGTGCTATTAAATGGAATATATATATATACCTACCTGTGAAGCCAACATATTTATCATTGAATTGATCATATATGAAGAACTTGAAAATGGCATTAACCTCCCAACCAGCAGGTAGAGAACTTGTGTCTACCAATGCCAGAGTGATGGAAATATGTCCTTCCCCATTTCTCTTCTTGTTTCCATTTGGATATATGGACAATTTCCTGTCCCCAACAATGTTATAGAGTGTGATTTTTATAACGTGAAAGAGGCAATTATGTAGATATATATGTGTGTGTGTGTGTGTGTTCATCTTGAGATGTTGAGGGATCAAAATTAGACATACCATTTGTAGTCCCTGCTTCCAACTTGTCTGAAGTGTATTTCTCTAATGGAGCTTTTGAAAGCAATGAGAAGGACTGAATTTTGATAGAGTAGTGTGTAGGTGGAGCACCTCTTCCTGAAACTCTCATAAACAAATTAAAATGAAGGACCCAATAAGAAAATGCAGGTGTGAGGTTCGCAATGGTTAAAAATAATCTATTTACTATGATTACGGTCTTCAAGTAAATGTGTATGTGTGTACATATACTATTACTACCGAGAGGCAAGAGCCACTTGGGCCTCAAGAACAAATTCTACAAAAATCCAGATACACATATATAGGTATATATGTATGTAATATATATATATATATATATATATATATATAGAGAGAGAGAGAGAGAGAGAGAGAGAGAGAGACCTGCGGATGGTGAACCCATGTTAATTTATGCTAGTAATATAAAGCTTATGAGGAAAATATGACAAGAAGTTTACATTTTATGAACATTATGGATCTTATTATTAATAAAGGGTCCAGAAATGGCATGGACAAAAGGGCAACCAAACCCAGGTGGAAGAATAAAGTATCAACTTACCTTTTGGGAAAATTAATGTGTACTGAATGTGTAAGCTAGATGAAAGGAGAAGAAAAGGAAAGGAATCATAAATTCTACAAGAGAGAAAATGACAAAGTAAAAAGAAAAAGGAAGGGATCACCCAAGCGCACACGTACATGAGCAATATTTAAAATGCATATATCCACTATTTGATGTGCCCAAATGGGATTATGATTAGTACTCTAGCCTAAGTAAAGATGTTACACCATTTAGTTTTTATTTTATTTTATTTTAACACAAGAGTAATACAATATTAATTAATTCTACATATTTATCAATTCTTTTTCCAGAAAGAAGATCAACAAGGACCACATATTTCGAAATTCACGTTTAACCAACTTACATTATTAAATTTAACTGATTAACCATATATAATAAAACCTTAGCTGACTTGATGCATTCGTTTTGTTAAACATGTTTATTTATTTATTTATCATGGAACAATCCATCAAAAGGTGCTGATTGATCCAAAAACATGAAATGCATAATCATGGACAGCAAATGAGGGCAGAGCATCAAAACTCCAAAGTTTGAATTTTCAACAGAAGTTAGCTTCCTGTACTCACCTCAAAGTCGACTCTAGCAGAGTCAACATGTCCTTCTCTTATACATAGTATATAAATGCATCAAACTAACTCTCTCTACATCGTCCATCATAGATATATACTTGGTATAACAATGGAGCACAGACCATTGGAGATAACAGTAATTTTAGGAAAAGGCCTCAAAGATGTCAGCTATTTCTCCAAGATGGACGTCTATATTATTGTCAAGATCCTCGGCGATCCTTGTATCGAGCAGAGAACTTCGGTTGACAAAGACGGCGGGACAAGTCCCTCCAGGAATCACTCCATGAAGTTCACCGTCGATGAAGCGGCGGTTCAGTCAAACCATCAGAATCTCGTCTTTCAGTTCCGATATGATCGGAGCTTCCTCGGTGACAAAGACATCGGAGAAGTCCATGTGCCGGTCAAGGAGCTCCTTGACAAAGCCGGAAACAACAAGGCGTCCACATTGGTCACATATCCAGTTAGGAAACCCACAGGCAAGACTAAAGGGAAACTGAAGTTCTCTTACAAGTTTGGCAAAACATAAAATGTTGACTACCCTCGGCCACATGCATTTAATATTGGGTCTAATTCTAGGTACCCTCCTCCTCCACCTGCAGTGGTGGCGCCATATCCACCAATGGCGGTGCCCACAACTTATCCGTCACCGCGAATGCCACTATATGGGTGTACTGCATATGGTCCGTTGACATCTTTGGTGGCGGGACCATATCCACAAGTGGTGGCAGAATGTTACCCACCACCACCGGCGTGATACCCTCTGTAACACCCTTAAAAAATTTAAATAGGGCTTTGTTTTATTATCTAAGGATCCAAAGGGAATTCTAAGATTTTGTGGGGGTAGAAGTGTAGTTTTTGATATGTGTGTGTGTATATATATATATATATATATATATATACATATACATATATGTCTTGTGAGTGAAGCTTTGACCTTGGATGATAGTGGCAGACAATTGGGTGTATAGTTGACACATGGAGACTTAGGCTGTGTAGTGTAGACATTGTGTTAAGTGATATGTCCAGCACCTATAAGAACTAGTGCAATAGAAACAAGAAGAAGAAAGAAAGTGGTCTTCTGCAGACTAGAGAAAGAAAGAGAGAGAGAAAAATAGAGAGTTTGGAACGGCTAGAGAGAGGAAGAAGAAGAAGAAGAGAAAAAAATCTTCATTGAGGCAAGTTGAACCTTGTCTTTATATTTCTATATATATATTTATGATTTAAAGTTTTATAGCTTATAAAGTTTATATCTTAGATTGGGATTCTAGATTTTTGTTAGATTAGAGCTGAGATTGGGTCTATGTATGTGTGTATATATATATACATATATATCTATATATACACATTTATGCTATCTTAAATTATGATCTACCTAATTTAGTTATAGCAGAATATTTTTTTTAACCTTTATTGGATTGTTCCAATTTATGTTTTGGGTTTACTTATATGTGTATACCAGTAGGTTGTTGCACAATATGACTACATCAATAGTTTCTTGCATAATAAGAGTGCAGCTGCAGGTTATTGCATGTGTTGAAGGAGTATTAATTTATGTGTTGAAAGAGAGAAAAGATGGAGAAACTGAATATATTCATCAAGTATATATTATGATCTACATTACAATAGGACATATATATATAGGCCATACAGAGAGAGAATTATGGGATAGAGAGAGAATTAGGGGAGAGATTATGGGGGAGAGATTATAGGAGAGACAATAGGGCCACATGTTACATATGATACATATGTGATATACTAACATCCCCCCTCAAACTTAAGTAGGTAAAGAGGAAAACAACTTAAGTTTGGAAACCAAATCATAAAAACGTCCTGGCGGATGAGCTTTGGTGAAAATGTCGGCTGTCTGATCAGCAGAAGTGACAGAAAATAGACGAATTGTGCCTCGAAGTACATGTTGACGGACAAAATGACAATCAATTTCAATATGTTTGGTACGTTCATGGAAGACGTCATTGTGAGCAATCTGGATGGCACTTTGATTATCACAACAGAGTGTTGTAACAGTGGAATGTGAAATACCCATGTCCTCAAGTAACCATCGAAGCCAAAGAAGTTCTTGAGTGGTATCAGCAAGAGCACGATATTCAGCCTCTGTACTGGAGTGTGAAGTGATAGATTATTTCTTGCTGCGCCAAGAAATAAGAGAATCACCCAAGAAGAAGCAATAGCCGGTAGTGGAGCGACGATCAGTGGGATCTCCAGCCCAGTCAGCATCAGAGTAAGCACGAAGAACAAGAGAAGAGTGAGCGGAAAAGTGAAGTCCTTGAAACATAGTACCTTTGATGTATCGAAGAATGCAAAGAACAGCATCATAATGGGTAGATCTGGGAGCGGATAGGAATTGACTGACAATGTGAACTGCATAAGCAATGTCAGGGCGAGTAACTGTAAGATAGACAAGGCTGCCAACCAATTGTCGATACAATGTTGCATCACTAAGCAGGGTACCATCCAGAGGACTGAGACGCATGTCAGTTTCCAAAGGAGTAGGAGACGTTTTACAGTCAGTGAGAGCAGCTCGAGCAAGAATGTCGAAGGCATACTTGGCTTGTGAGATATAATAACCACTGGAATCAGATTGAATCTCAAGACCCAAGAAATAGCTCAGGTGACCAAGATCTTTGATCTCAAAATGATGACTAAGAGATTGTTTGAGAGTAGAAATGCCGTCAAGATCATCTCCGGTAATTATCATATCATCAACATAGAGAAGTAGAAGAGTAATACCAGATGCAGCCTTGCGAATGAATAGGCCAGAATCATAAGAGCTAGGTGTAAATTTGAAATTGCCAATGACAGAGCTAAATTTTGCAAACCAGGCCCGAGGAGCTTGTTTAAGACCATATAGGGCACGGCGAAGTTTGCAGACTTGATGAGGAGAGTGATTATATCCGGGAGGAGGTTTCATATAAACTTCTTCTGCAAGATCCCCATTGAGAAATGCATTTTTGACATCCATTTGGAAAAGAACCCACTTACGAACAGCAGCAACTGCAAGTAAACTGCGAACAGAAGTCAATAGGGCTACAGGAGCAAAAGTCTCCTCATAATCAATACCATATTCCTGTGTATAACCTTTAGCAACCAGACGAGCTTTGTATCTTTCCACAGAGCCATCAGAATGAGTCTTAATTTTGTAGACCCATTTACAACCAACAACAATTTTCCCAGAAGGTAGATCAACCATGTCCCATGTATGAGATTGGTCGAGAGCATGTAATTCATCTGTCATAGCTTGTTGCCAATGAGGATTAGAACTAGCCTCTCGATATGATTGAGGTTCATGATGAGATAAAATAGTGGAGAAACAATGATAGTCACGAAGGTAACCTGGTGTGGATCTTACCCGATCTGAATGATGAGTACCATCAGATGGCTCAGTGGGAAGGATATTAGATGTAGATGATTCAGCAGCAGGATCATCAGTAGGAGCAGACCTATCAGGAGAGACCGTATGTGAGAGCTCAGAAGGAAGTGGAAGATCTAGAGAGATAGGAAGAGTATTTGGTGAAGCTAATAGGTGACTTGCGATCGGTGGGTGGTCGGTGTCTATGTCAGAAGGAAAAAGATCAATAGTGGGATCACTAAAGAAGAACGGTGTAGATGGAGAAGAGATATGAAACTTAGAGAGAGATGAAAACATCTTATGTTCCCAAAAGATGACATGACGAGAGATACGTAATCGTTTAGAGATGGGATCCCAACAACGATAACCCTTGCGTTCAATCCCATAGCCTAAGAAACAGCAAAGACGAGCACGAGGTTCTAACTTGGTGCGTTCATGAGGTTGAAGGAGGACAAAACAAGCACAACCAAAAACCTTGAGAAGATTGTAAGAAGGGGTAACACCATATAGACGCTCATAAGGAGATTGATTTTGGAGGATAGGCATGGGAACACGATTGATGGTATAAATAGCAGTAAGAGCTGCTTCCCCCCAGAATTTTTCAGGACATGAACTGAATATAAGAAGAGTGCGAACAGTATCCAAGATATGTCTGTGTTTACGTTCAGCTTTCCCATTTTGTTGAGAAGTGCTAGGACAAGAATAATGAGAGACAGTACCATGTTGACGAAGAAATTTGAGAAAATTAGTTTCTTTGTATTCCATGGCATTATCGGCACGAAAAATTTTGATAGATCGTGAAAATTGGGTTTTGACCATGTTGGCAAAATTATAGTAAAGTTGAGGTAACTCAGAGCGATTATTCATTAGGTAGAGCCAAGTAAACCAAGAATAATCATCTATGAAAATGACAAAATATTTTGACCCCCCCATTGTGAAATGAGGAGAAGGTCCCCAAACATCAGAATGGACTAAGTCAAAAGGAGCAGTTGAAACAGAGTCACTTTTATTAAAGGATAAAGCTGGTTGTTTTCCAAGTTGACAATGCAAACAAGTGACATCAGTTTTTGTGACAGACCCTAATAGACCAGTGGTCACTAAAGAGCGAAGGCGCCCAACAGAAACATGCCCTAGTCTGGAATGCCAAAGGTTGAAAGAAGGAGTTGTAGAAGTGGAGGCAGCAATAGAAGAATGATGAGAAGGAAGATGAAGATTGACGAGCTCAAATAGTCTTCCAACTTTACGGCCTATCCTAAGGATCTGTCCTGTTTGAGGATCCTGTACAGAACAACCAGAAGAAGAAAAAAGAACATTAAGTCCAAGTTCACATATTTGACCAACTGAGATAAGATTAAGAGTAAGTTCAGGTATGTGAAAGGTCTCAGAGAGTGTGACACTGGGGGTGAATACTTTTCCTGTATGATTTACTTTCATATGAGATCCATCAGCGGTGGTAATAAGAGGGGTGCGAGTAGTAGAATTTTGGGAGATGAAGATGGTAGAATCAGAAGTCATGTGATTACAACAGGTAGAATCAAAAAACCAAGAAGAGTTACCTGAAGTAACAGACATAGCAGTAGAGTGAGTACCAGAAGTAGAAATGAGTTGTTGGAGCAGATCCCTTAGGTCATTGGTAGAGACAGATGATGTTGAGTCTGGCAAAGAAGATTCTTCAGCTGTAACAGCCGTGACAGATGAGTGACTAGACTTGGGTTTAGCATTACGAGAGGTGAGTTTGTAAGGATGCTTGAAGCAATCTCTCTGATAATGACCGGGTCCTTTCTTGTGACAAAATTTGCAGACCCTGGTGGGGCAGTTCAGAAGGGCATGATGAAGATCATGACAGTAAGTACAACCTCGCTGAGAAGAAGACTTAGACGAATATTGACTGACCCTGTGGTAGGGTGTGGCAAGAACTGTATCAGTGGTCTGTGATGGGAGATTCTGAGATTGAAGAGTACCAAGACGAGTTTCCTCTGATAGAAGCTCAGAGACAGCACTTTCTATAGTGGGAAGTGGATGCCTGTGTAAAAGAGAGGCTCGAACGGATTCAAATTTATCAGTGAGAGCCATGAGAAATGTTATTAGTCGTTGCTGATCTCTGTAAGTAGTGAACTTCTCGGTATCCGTAGAACAAGCCCATGTAGGTTCTGAAAGAGTTAACTGATCCTAAATAGCATACATTTCAGAAAGAAAGCTATGGATAGATTGACCAGGCTTCTGAATAGTACAATGAAGAGTCCTCTGGAGTTGAAATTGATGAGCCAGATCAGTAGTGGTGTACCTATTCTGAAGAAAGTCCCAAACTGCTTTGGTGGTATCGAAACGACCAAATTGAAAGCCAATAGAGGAAATGGAGGTATTACGGAACCATGTAATAACTTGATGATTTTTGCTATCCCAATCATCAAGTCGTTCTGCATATTTGTCGTTGGCTTCAGATTCTTCTTTCTTGGGTTCAGTAATAGTACCAGTGATAAGACGCCAAAGCTTACGACCCTTCAAGAAGCTTGTCATAGCCGGAGCCCAGGAGGAATAATTAGGGCCATCAAGAATAATATTAATAGGTTGTGATACTTCGGAGTGTTCCATGGATGTAAGACTTGAAAAAAACTTTTTTTTTTTTCAAACCACAGTCGAAAGAGGTAGTGTTATGGGTGATACCGACATGGCAGTAGGCAGCAACTGTTATTGGTAGTTATGGGTCTTCGGCTGATGGGTCTAACCATGGTGATTCACGGCTGGTAGTGAGGTAACCGGTGGTGGAGCTAGGTGGTTTCAGCGTGGCCATTGAGAAGAGATTTCATGGTTGGGTTATTGGTATAGGGAATCTAAAAATTGGTTCCATGTATGTGGGTCTTGGCTGGGGTATAATTCAAGGTGGTGATTTGGAGTGTTTATAAAAGACTCTACTGGGTCTTTCATGTGACAACCTAATTTGGCTGAAAATGGGTCTTCAGAAGGGTGTTACTGGAAGTGGAGTGCTGGGCAGCCATGGCGGTAGTTCGGGGTGGTCGAAATCGGCCAAAGAATATGGCAGGTGGCTCGGCAAATGGTGGTGGTTCATGGTGAGTTTCACGGCTGGGTTCTTTCCTGGTGGTCTTTAGCTATGACTTCAATTATGGTTGAAGAGGGTGAAGGCAAGATGGCCGGAATTGGGTCCTTCTTGTGCAGCTAGGTGATGTTGTGAGGAGAGAGCCTTGCATGCATGGTTTCGGCCATATGAGGAAGTGGGTTTTTCCTTGGCAGCCATAATGGTGGTTAGGTTGGGTGGTGGAGATGGTGGCTGGGTATGTCTCGGCCATGGAGCTGAATAAGGTTGCTAGAGGTTCAAGTGTAGATTAATTAGTAAGCTAGCATGTTGGGTTGGATTTGTGGCCAGTTGATTTGGGCTGGCTAGTTTAAGGATTTGCTTGATTCATTGGGCTCTAAATTGGGCAGTGTACTACCATGGTTCAAACATGGGGTATTATTTGGTGAATTGGATTGGGCCGAAATTAAGAGTAGACCCAATAATTTTTTAAAGGAGATAAATGGTTGGTTTGACATTGGACTGAGCCATAATTAAGAATTGGCCCAATGTCATTTAAAAGGAATCTAAAGATTTTCTTTTTGGGTTGAAACTAAATCTTGGAGGAAAAATGTTTTTGACGCTTCATAAATTACGTTTAATTTCTGAAAATTCTATGTTTATGCATTTAGAACTAATTATGCTATAATAGTTGGTTCTAGGGAAAAATTCTCGAATGCTCCATAATTTGCAAAAAATTATGAAATCATTTGCTTTAGCGCAATAGAACTTGTTAATTTAGAAAAGTTGGATCTAAAAATTAAGTTTCGGTTAGAGATGATTTAAGCTTTGGGAACGCATACAATTCGCTCATTTAATTTATTAAATGTGAATAGCATTTAATAAATTATAAAAGATTTTATGTTAGTAAAGAATGCTTATTTTCTTTTATTTAGAGTGAATTAGGAAAAAATATCCTTTAAGCTCTAAAAATTCCAAAAAATCCTAGAGTGGTACATTTTGGCATAATGAAATTAATTATGCTAAAATAATTAAGTTTAGAAAAGATTTAAGTGGTGTAATCTTAAAGTGATTAATTAATGTGATTAGTGATCACATTAAGAGAACGATTTGATTTATTGTAATACCCCGTAATTTGAGGATATCTAAATTGAGTTTTTATTTATTTGATGGAGTTTTTAATTATTTAAAAATTCTTTAATTAATTTTATCAATGACTGTTTTCATATGTTTAATATGGATGTTTGAATTGTTGCTAAGTGTTGATTGTGTTTAATTGTGTGTTAAATATTTGTTTTAAATATAATTTTTTTTTTGTTAAATAAAAATATGTTGGTTTGGGCTGCATTTTCTTTACTCTTGTTTTATTATTATTATTATTAGGTTGGGCTAGGCTGCTGGAATGGGCTATATATATATATATATATATATATATATATATATAGTTGGGCTAAATATTTTATATTTATTAGTTTAATTATTTAAGAATATTAAATAAGAGAAATGGAATTATGATTCAGTAGTTTCTACGCACAGATGATTCTTACGAACAGATAGGGAGAAAACGGTAGACGCCAGGAAAAGAGGAAAAAAGTGATTTTTCTCAACATCACAAGGCAAGTTCGAACTCTTCTCTTCCCCTTTGAATCTGTGTACATATATATTTTTGTATATACATGTTGTTGGAATATATGTATAATATATATATTAATTGTATAAACATGTTTCTAGAAATTGTATGCAATTAATTATGAAATTAAATGATTTTGCATGCTAAGAATAATTGTGTGAATTAAACATGAAAGATTTTGGAGTTTTGGTACTGTTTTAGGGTATTTTTGCATATGTATATACATATATATATGATTGTATAGGCGGGTATATATATATATTAACATGAAATTGGGTTTACTGTATTCATCATTTTTAAACGTTTTTGTTCCGATTAAAAGGTAGATCTTACTTCCTAGAACAATATTTGAAAGTTTGGTTATGACCCGTTAGGTAGATTGACGGAAAATTGAGTTTAAAATTTTAGATTTTCGAAACTTGAAATTGGGTGTTTTTGATTTAGTCCGCGAGAGGGGATGATTTTGGTACCAATACGTAGCTTAGATCGATATGAGTTCAATGGTATATTCATATGCGCGATTCGGTGCTCGGAAGTGATTGGGAAGTTCGGCCTCCATTGTTGCCCGCTGAAGCTTTAGGTGGGGAAGAAGAAAGAAAAAAAAAAAAAGGTGGCCACGCGTCCGCCGGCGCGTTGGGGGGGGGGCGTGCCGTTGGCGCTGGTGGTCGAAAAAGTATTTTTGGGCCCCATTCGTGGGGGCCCACCTCTGGGTCCGATATGGGCCCATTCTGAATTATTTTGGTATTTGTTTTGAATTTTTAAAATTTTTGGAAAAACGTAAAAATTCGGAAAATTATTTTTAAAAAATACTTTTATAATTCTAAAAATTCCCAAAATTTTATGTCAACTTTCTGGGAGCTTAAGGAGCTTTGGGTTTAAATTTCATGTCGAAATGATTTACCATTGTCTTTAAATTAATTTTTAAAGTGTCTAAAAACTGGGTTTTTCAGCTTCTTTAATTTTAGAAAATACTTAGAAATTTCCAAAAATTCCTAAATTTTTACTGTAACTTTGTGGAGGCTAAATACACTTATTTTTAAATTTTCAACTCAAAATAATCTTTCCTTGTTGTTCAATTGATTTTTAAAGTGTCCAAAAGTTTGGTTTTTCAGTTTCTGTAATTTTAGAAAATACTTTTGTAATTCCAAAAATTCCTAAATTTTTGCTGTAACTTTTTGGAGTTTAAATAAACTTGAGTTTAAATTTTCATCATGAAATGAGCTTCCCTTGGTGTTCAATTAATTTTAAAGTGTCTAAAAGTTGGATATTTTTCACCTTCTTTTATTTGTTGAAAATATTTTTTTAAATTTTAGAAAATTTCATAATGATTTAATTGGGTTCTTAGAAGTAGGATAGGCCCAGAAGCCTAGATAAGAGTTTGGTTTAGACTCCCTCATAGATTTGAGTGCATTGGGGGTTGGATTGGGTGTTTGCTTCTAAAGTGGTTAAATTGTGTTACTTGATTTACTTGAATGTATTTTTCTTTAAGGATATAAATGCCCATTAAATACTTGATTATAGCTTACTTGTAAACGATTTGTCTTATAGTGATAATTGCATGTCGGATAATTTGAATTACTTTGTTTGTGCAAATTAAAATTATAATGCACCTTATTTATTTTATGTTTCATATTGGGAATGCATCTATACATTTTATTTGGCATGTAAGGATTGCCCAGCGTGTCAGGATCGCCCATACCTAATAAGGTATCTATGCATTTTATTTGGCATGTTGGGATTACCAAGGCGTGTCAGGATCGCCCATACCTAATAAGGTATCTATGCATTTTATTTGGCATGTTGGGATTGTCAAGGCGTGTCAGGATCGCCTAATACCTAATAAGGTATCTATGCATTATATTTGGCATGTTGGGATTGCCAAGGCGTGTCAAGATCGCCTAATACCGAATAAGGTATCTATGTATTATATGTGGCATGTTGGGATTGCCAAGGCGTGTCGGGATCGCCTAGTACCTAATAAGGTATCTATGCATTATATTTGGTATGTTGGGATTGCCAAGGTGTGTCGGGATCGCCAAACACCTAATATGGTATGTTTATATTTTATTTGGAGCATGTCAGGATTGCCTAATATCTGGTAAGAACGTTTCTCGTTATATATTCGAGCATGTTACGATTATTTCTTATGTAAACTTAAAACTAGTCTGCAGTTGCATTAAGATAACTGATGTGTTAGTGTAGGGTGTGGGGCGGCTCTATTCTTGGGTCATAGGGTTAATTGGGGATATATATTTATGAGCTGGTGGGTTATCTTTAATTGATATAAACATAAATTTATTTTCTTGGGAAAGGATTATTGGTGAAGGCAGGATAGGTTTGCCTAATACCTTATAAGACATTTGTAGAATATATGGAAGAAGGCATGTTAGGATTGTCTATGGTTTGAACTTAGAAATTTATTTTATCTGTATTGTGATAATGGATGGGTTAGTTCAGAACATAGTTCTAGTTACTTCTAAGATAGGAGATTTAATGACTAAACGGTATAATTATATCTATATGTCTTTACTATCCTTATATAGAGGGTATGTTTACTGGTTCTCTGATTGGGTTGTAGTAGAGAGAATTTGCTCGTGGGTTTAACCCACTTTGTTGATATTTCAGGTTTCAAATAGTTTTTACCTGAAGATTTGCGTGTGGAGTTCGTAGAGCATGACAATCATCCATTCCTTACCATACTTTAGTGTAGGGACTTAAATCGGTTCATAAAGTTTTACTTTTATGTTTTTCATTTGGTTAAGGGGTCCATGGGTTACCGGACTTCCAAGTTGTATCAATCAGAATAATACAATGTTATTTAACATGATTATTCATTTCAGTTAGACTTTCCTTTCAGCATTTATAATTCTTTTTCTTTTGTTATTGTATTCTATGCTTGTTTGCTATCAGTTGTTAGTATCCCTCAGGTTTTGTGTATGAGATTGGCCATCTCATGCGCGAAATTTTCTGGGGGGGTATTTCATTTATTAAATGTCAAAATCATTTAGTAAATCCTAGAAACTTGAATGTGTGGAAATGAGATAAAAATTTCTAAAGAACATGTGAGGTATAGTCAGGGACCTACCTATAGGGTGTGTACAACCCTTTTGTTATGGTCATTGGGCTGAGTGTGCCCTTATTGTGTGGACGTGGTCCGGGACCATCTGGGGAAGTAGACGTACAAACCCAGCCACATGTACGAGCTTCCTTAGTCCGGGACTATGCGATGCGCACCACTTGTTGGCTAAGCATGCCATCTGATTGAGGGGAGCCCGGGGCTCATGTGAGGCTACGTTAAGCTAATCTAGACGATTAGTTTAATAAGGAATTGTTAAGAATACAGTTCCTGTGTGTGAAAGAAATTATGGATATGATAATTAACTAGAGTTTAATTATCATAAGAAAAACCTGTGTGTGAAGTAAATTGTGGATATGATAATTAACTAGAGTTTAATTATCATAAGAAAAACCTATGTGTGAAGTAAACTACGGATATGATAATTAATTAGAGTATGATTAGCATAAAAAAATTTGTGAATGAAATCAACAAAGATTGTTGTACGAGTCCTTATATATAGGAATTTAAGGCAAGGTCAATTTGTTGAGCAATGATAGTGTTTTGCAATTTTTGCTGAGCTTGTTGAGCTCACCTCTTTTTATTTTCAGGTACCGAGTGAATGGAAGCGCGGTACAGGACGATGGAGGCCGTTTATATGTAAGTTCTTGGCATGTAATTATCTTTTGCTGTACATAGTTGACTCTCAAAATGAGGGATGAGGTCTCCAGATGAAGTTTTTGTAATTGATGATCTAGACGATCACATCTTTTGATTGTAATATGTAAATTTTGGATGAATGTACGATATGATGGACGTTGTATTTCAAGTCGCGCACTAAATTCAAGTATTGGACTAGAGTTTCACGTTTTGAAATTTGGGGGCATTACACCCTCAACCTGTACCCGTGGTGGGAAAATGTTACCTGCCACCTCTACATCCACCTAAAGCTGCGGGATACCCTCAGCCTGCACCCGTAGTGGGAGAATGTTACCCGCCACCTCCACATCCACCTCCACCAGCGGGATACCCTCAACCTGCACCGGTGGTGCCAGAATGTTACCCGCCACCTCCACCAGCAGAATAACCTCAACCTGCACCCGTGGTGACAAAATGTTACCAGCCTACACCTCCACTAGCGGGAAGCCCTCAGCCTGCATCTGTTGTAGGAGGATATAGGTATTTTGCACATGGTGGGTACCCACCACCACCACCACCTGGATATCCTCCTGTGGAGCCGGGATATGGTATCCACCACCAATGTAATGACCACAACAGCCACCTAAGAAGAATAAGTTCGGATCGTTTGGAGCATTGGTGGGAGGAGTTATTGGTGGTTTGTTGATTGGAGATGTGATGTCTAGTGGTGGTTTTGATGCTCGGTTTGATAATGATTGCTAGATCTTATACTTTTGCGTTCTGCCTATTTTGAGTGTAGAGCAATGTTACACGTCATGAAATTATTTCATAAATTTGTATCATGAATGATGTGGCAGGTAACGTGGAGAGTTAATATTGGTGGAATTCCCCCATACACAGAGTCTTATGATATTAGCATCGAATTCGACCAATACTAACTCTCCACGTTATCTGCCCCATTATTCATGATAAAAATTCATGAAATAATTTCATGACGTTTAGCATTTCTCTTTGAGTGTAAGAAGAATGCATTTCGTGTTCAATTTAATTTGTGCTACTAAAAATCTTCATGTTGCACATTCACTGTAGTATTTTTCCGAAGAGCAATGCTATATATCATGAAATTATTTTATGAATTTTTATCATGAATGAATGATGTGACAATTAAATGGTGAGTTAGTATTGGTGAGATTCCTCCATACACGAAGTTTCAATGGTATTATCACCTGTCACATCATTTATGATAAGAATTCATGACATAATTTCATGAAGTTTAGCATTTCCCTTTTCAGAAATAGATCTTCTCAAATAGTTCTCTCCAATTATCGATTTCTAAACCAGTTGTGTATGAAGGGAAATGCTAAACTTCATAAAATTATTTCATCAATTGCCATCATGAATGATGTGGCAAGTGATAATACCATTGGGATTTCGTGTATGGGGGGAATCCTACCAATACTAACTCACCATTTAATTGCCACATCATTCATGATAAAAATTCATAAAATAATTTCATGATGTGTATCATTGCTCGTGTATGAATTCATTACACAGAATAGAGAAATGCTAAACGTCGTGATTTTATTTCATGAATTTGTATCATAAATGATGTGGCAGGTGATAATATCACGGGACTTCATATATGGGGGGAATTCCACCAATACTAACTCTCCATGTTACCTGCCACATCATTCATAATACAAATTCATGAAATAATTTCATGACGTATGGCATTGCTCCACAGAATATACTTGCACAAATGATAACTTAATGAGATAAAATAATTGGAGATGATCCAAATCATATACGATTCTATGAGAGGTAATTAAAATAATTCTTTCAAAGTGGTTCAAACATCAAAATGTGAGATGAGAGACTTGTTATTAGTTTATTGCCTTTAAAGTTATAAATATTTGATTTTGTTTTATTAAAAAAAACTAATTTCTTAGTATCATATATAATAGTTTTAATTATGAGAAATGTTAAATGACATGAAATTATTTCATGAATTTGTATCATGAATGATGTGGCAGGTGATAATATCATTAAAACTTCATCCACATGTATGTCGAAATGAGTTGGGAGGGGTGTTGATTTCTCTTTTTCTTCTCCTCTCTTCCCTCTGAAATTTAAAGTTATGAGGTTATGAAAGAGTTTAATGATAAGGGGATTTAACATTTTTAGGCTTGAATCTGATATTGATGTTTTTAGCTATATTTTCAGCACAATTTACTGTGACAAGAAATAGATGGAATGGGATTGTGGAGCCAGTTATTTAAAAGGTAGTTGTATAACATTTTTAGGCTTGAATCTGATATTGATGTTTTAGCTATATTTTCAACACAATTTACTGTGACAATAAATAGATGGTATGAAATTGTGAAGCCAGTTATTTATAAGGTAGTTGTATAATTGATTGAAGCAGCCCACACTTCCTTTTCTTTTTTATTCTTTTTATGTGTAAATTGTCACTGCATACAATATTCCTTGAAAAAAATTTGATATTAAGACTGGAAATAGCTGTGTTTGTAAGCTTTGGTTAATTATTTAAAAGTGCATATGTAGATATTTGACCTGTCTTTAGGAGCACTATGTTCTTTCTGAACCCCTCACACTTTCTGTAAAATTTATGAGTTTTCATGACAGACTGACAGTGCATTGCATTGTAAAGAAGACATGAATGCTAGTGTAAAGAAAGTTAAAAATGTCTGTTCTTTTTCATGTCAATTACACATACTACGCGAGGACCAGAATTTTGAATTCATTATCCGGTATGGTTCTCCTTAATCGATGATCCTGGGAGGTTTTCGTGTTTGACAATCCGAGCTTTTACCATATCACCAAGCAATGCCCCTCACAAACTACATGACAAACAAAAGCTTTAATTTGCAACTCTGATCATCTTAGAGAAGAAAAATAAAACAGAATGCTGAAAGAACTTTGCCTTGTATGGTGAACACATATGCTCATCCATTTCCTATAAGCTTTGATTCTGGACTATAATCTGGCCTACAAACTTTTCAATCATACAGTACAGATTATTGTTAATACTGGTGAGCAAAATGATACATGGATGATACAAATTACAAAGCATGTTGCTCGTCTTTGGAATCAAAGCATGTTGGCTTGGTCTCAGCTTGAAACCTTGTCATGGCACAAAGGAGTCCATCCTGTGGCGCCTTCTTGGGTCAGGAATTGCCTTCTCATTTGTGTGTGCATATCCTGCTACTGTCACAGCTTTGTGGTTTTTACAACCCAACAGGCTGTGGCGCTGCTTCTGTATCTGTTTGTTTGGTCTAGCACTTTTGCTGGTTGGAATCATTTTGTTAGGGCTTCTTGTGGTTGCTATTGTTTTTAGCTCCCAAGAATCGGACATCACTGAGAAATCTGTTGCGCTGGCTGTGACAACACTCCACGCTATGCTTGCTTCACTTGGATGATCATAACAAGTTGTGGGGGTGGCACAACTGGACATGCCCTCTGATGCCTGGCTGGTGAGAAATGTGTTGGCATCGTTTGTGACGCTATCTAGCTCGAATAAATCTGCACTTGAATCACTTCCAGTAATAGAATTGTGCGCACCATCATAACTTGCTGAAGTTTCAATTGTTTCCACACTGGGAATTGCATCCCAAGTCAAAATGGTTAATTTCCTGTCATGACTTGGAGTCTTCTTTCCCTTTTCCAAGACAGGGAAGCCAAACACCTCTAGTGACTTCTGCGGTTTATCATCTTCCTCCTCTTGCAACTGTATTCTAACTGCCCGGTTTCCCTTCTTAGAATTCAAAATTGGGAATCTAAAAGTGTCTTTTTTGTTCAACCCAAGTCCTAATTCATAGAAATTCTTGCAGTGCATGTCCTCGTTGACCCATGGATCCAACCGGGACTTGTTGGTTCTGGCTAAATCAACCGAATCAGTATCAGTTCTGATGGTTGTTTTGCTTTTAACTACCCCACAGTCCACACTTCCATTGGAACTGTCTCCACCAACATGTTCACAGACATCAACAGAGTTCTTGTCAATACAAAAGCAACTGCAGCCAAGACAGGCAAACAAACTCTTGCCATATAGCTTGCTTCTCTTTCTTTGTGGTGAATTTCTCTGGACAAAATGCAAGAACGCACTTTGGCTGTTCCAATTTGATTCAGAATGAACACTAGGAGTTCCCAGTTGAGTTTTTGTTTTAACAGGGCATATGTCAATTGGTTCATCCTTCTCATACCGGTGCCTCATTAATTGCACCCATGCTATCAATTCTTGGATTCTTCTCATCCAATGCCCCATTGAAGTATTTTTCTGCATCAAAGACACTGATTTCTCCTTCTTCAACTCTCTCTTTTAGCAAGTAACAGTGTTCATCTGGGGTGGTGATCAAAGACTCAAGGTTGACTTGACTTGGCAAGTTTGAGGACTAAGGTTCCCTCGGAACCATTCAAGTCAGAAGAAAAGGAGGCATCATCCAGGTTGTTGCCTTCAAGGGACAAGGTTTGTGAGAGATTGGTGTTGCAGGGTAATGTCAATGTAACCATGGCCATGGAGACTTGTGCTTGGAGAAAGTTCCTTTTAGTTCTCAAACAAAAAGGAGAAAAGAAGTGACTTGAACTGGCTGGAAAGTTCAGATAGAAGCACAAAACTTCAAAAAAGAGAAAGAACCAAGACTAGAAATACAGAATCAAATGAAAAGAGGATTTGACTTCCAGAAGCTTTAGGTACCTACCCTAAGGTACTGAATTGAAAATCCTTTAGAAGAAAAGTTATGAAGTGAAGGAGTTTTGATGCATAAGAAGGTTGAAATCAGCTAGTGTAAGACAGATGGATAGAAGAATAGTGTGACTTAAGAAGCTGATCAGACAATCCATTTCTATAAGTAGACTTGAGGAATATGCAAGCTGTTAAGAAGGTAGGCCATATGCTTATTTTGTTTACTAGAGATGATGTGTTATATATAACGTGAAATACCCCCAGAAAATTTCGTGCATGAGGTGGCCAGTCTCATACACAAAACCTGAGGAATGTTAACCACTGATAGCAACAAGCATAGAGGACGAAAGAAAGAAATAAAATAACTACTAAAAGCTGAACAGAAGATCCCATTGAATTGAAATAACTGATAAATAAAAATTATATGTCTGGTAATACAATTTGGAAGTCCAATAAACCAAGGACCTCTTAACCAGAATGATCAAAAGTTTAACACTTTAATTTAAAACCATCAACCAAAACCTCTACAGGAGTTCATAGTCTGACTCCTGAGTAATAAGATAGGTTCCTACCCTGTGACTGATGAGAATAGTTGTCTGCCGCAACCAACCCTAGTACTCTATCCTCGCGGGGGAAACTGTTTGGGACTTGAAATATCAACAAAGTGGGTTAAACCCACGAGCAAGTTCTATCTACTACATCCCAATCAGAGAACCAATATACATACCCTCAATGTGAGGGACACAAGAGATAGATATACGTGCAACCATTCAGATTATTCCTTATTCAGTTCATGCTTTTAAAGATACAAATCATCTCAAATATTTCCTCAACAACTCTTACTATGTAAAAACGATCACCTTCTTTACGTTCACAAATAAAGATACATATGTATGCATTTTATTAAATCTATGCAATCATGATATGTCAAATATAATGCATGAATACCTTATTAGGTATGGCGATCCTGACATGCCGGGCAATTCTTATATGCCAAATAAAAGTATAGATACCTTATTAGGTATGGGCGATCCTGACACGCCGGGCAATCCTTACATGCCAAATAAAAAATATAGATACCTTATTAGGTATGGGCGATCCTGACACGCCGGACAATCCTTACATGCCAAATAAAAAGTACAGATGCATTCCCAATATGAAATAATAAATAAACAAGATGCATTATAATTTTTAATTTGCACAAACTACAAATTTAAATTATCTGCTATGCAATTATCACCATATGACAAATCATCCACAAGTGAACCATAATCAAGTAATTGATGGGCATTTATATCCTTAAAGGAAAATACATTCAAGTGAATCAAATAACTTAAACATCCATTATAGAAGAAATTCTCAATTCAACCTCCAATGCACTCAAATATATGAGGGAGTCTAAACCTAACTTTTATCTAGGTTTCTAGACGTATTCTACTGCTAAGAACCCTATTAAATCATTCTGGAATTTTCTAGAATTTTTGGGAATTTAAAAAATATTTTTCTAGCAAAAAGAAAATAAACATAATTTGAGGCATACTTTCA
The DNA here is from genome assembly GCA_026545225.1 of Cornus controversa. Classification (NCBI taxonomy): domain Eukaryota; kingdom Viridiplantae; phylum Streptophyta; class Magnoliopsida; order Cornales; family Cornaceae; genus Cornus; species Cornus controversa. The sequence goes on from CM048848.1 coordinate 49,155,515, forward strand.
CAACCAACACAATCACAAGGGAGACTCATTTTTACATGAAATTTAAAACCCAAGTGCATTTTAATCCTATAAAGTTACCTAAATTTTTCTAGAATTTTCTGGAATTTTAAAATATTTTCTAAAAATAAAAGAAGGTGAAAATCCAACTTTTAGACACTTTAAAAATAAATTGAACAATAAGGAAGGATTATTTTGAGTTGAAAATTTAAAACTAACTGTATCTAGCCTCCAGAGAATTACAGTAAAAATTTTGGAATTTTTGAAAATTTTTAAGTATTTTCTAAAATTAAAAAAGCTAAAAACAACAGTTTTTAGACACTTTAAAAATTAATTTAAAGAGAATGGTAAATCATTTCGACATGAAATTTAAACCGCAGGCTCCTTAAGCTCCCAGGAAGTTGACATAAAATTTTTGGAATTTTTAGAATTATAAAAGTATTTTTAAAAAATAATTTTTCCAATTTTCAAATTTTTCCAAAATTTTCAAAAATACAAAAGAAATATCAAAACTATCTGGAATGGGCCCATATTGGACCTAGAGGTGGGCCCCCGTGAGTGGGGCCCAAAAACAATTTTCCGATCACCGGCCGGCGCCAGCGTCGGCGCCACGTGCCCCCAAGCGCCGGCGGCGAGCGTGGGGAACACGTGCCGGCTGGGCTGCCTTCCCCAACGCGCATGGTAGCGCGCTGGGGGATTTTTCGGTGCTGATTCCGGCTTCGTCCGACCTCCGTTCAGCCTGATTTTTGTACCATTCTTCTCCTCTTGATCCCCTCTACCCATTGGTACAAAAAGCCCCATCACAAATTGTCCGAATCAAAAAGCCCTAATTCACAAGTTCTAGGGTTCTACGCAAAATTTAAAAATTTCAACTCAAATTTCTCACGATCTATTTTATTAAAGATCAAGGGTTGTTTTGTAGACAATCACAACAGAGAATGCTTACAAATTAACATCTTTTCTCATCCTAAATTCATGTATAAACAGATTCCTATACAATTTACACATACATGAAATATATATATGCATATGTTCTTATATATATATCTATACTTCTATATACAATTTAGCATAATAAATTTTCACGAAATTTATCCATAAGAAGCAACAAAACAAAATACAATTCTAAACAGATTTTCAATATAAACCAAATTCTTAAACCTAGACTTTGCATACGGATTCAAAGGAGAAGAGAAGAATCAAACTTGCCTTTTTTTTGACGAATCAACTTGTTCACCCGATCGTCACTCCCTTCTCTCTTTCGTTTACTCTCTTAGTTCTGTGCATAAAGCAATGGCAAAAACCCTAATTTCTTCTTTTTCCTTTTTGTCTTAATTATTATTCTATTATTGATTTTTATAAAACTAAATAAAATCAAAATAATAATAATAATAGCAATAATAATATAATTATAACCTTGGCCTAACATTTTAAACATAACCTTAGCCCAATCATTCTAGCCCAAATTCCTCCCTAGCCCAAACCAAAACATTTAAATAAAATAACACACAATCAATAACAATTCACATAAAATGATAAAAATAAACAAAGAAATTTAAATGAAATGATTTGAATCTATAAAACCTAAGCAATCCACATAAAATGATAAGATGCATATATAAAAGAAAAGCAACTCACCTGCAATGATAATTTATAGAAGAAAAAAAACATTTCACATGAATTAATAAAATAAAGTAATAATATAAAGAAATTCAATTTCTTTAAAATAATAGACATCTAAATTTTTTCAGGGTATTACATTCTTCCCCCCTAAAAGAGGAATTCTGTCCTCGGAATTCAGCTCATACCTGAAAGAAAAAAGTTCTGGATATTTTGCTTTTATTTTATCCTCCCTTTCCCAAGTGAACTCCGCCTCGTTATGGTGGCTCCACTGAACTCGAACTAACGGAATGGTTTTAGAACGAAGGACCTGATCCCTACGGTTAAGAATACAGTAAGGTTGCTCCACATATGTTGCATCTGGCTGTAACTCAATCTCTCCTACCTCAATGTGCTGGTAAGTATCTTCATCTCTAAGGAACTTCCGTAGCATGGAGACATGAAAAACATTATGCACCCTGTGCATCGTGTCTGGTAATGCCAGTCTATAGGCTACCACTCCAACTCTGTCGGTAATCATAAAGGGACCTATAAAACGAGATGCCAACTTCCCTTTCCTTCCAAGCCTCATAACTCCCTTCATAGGAGAAACCTTGAGTAGAACCTGATCCCCCACTTTGCACTCTAGTGCACGAGTTCTTCGGTCAGCATAACTCTTCTGTCTGCTCTGTGCAGTCCGTATACGGTCTCTAATAAGGATAACTTTTTCTGAGGTGTCCTTAATGAACTCGGGGCCCAAAAACCTATTCTCTCCAACTTCCAACCAACAAACTGGCGATCTACATGGTCGTCTGTATAGAGCCTCAAATGGTGCCATACCAATAGTCTTTTGGTAACTATTGTTATAGGCAAACTCAACCAACGGCAAATAACTCTCTCAATTGCCCTTGAAGTCGAGTACACATGCTTGCAATATATCCTCCAAAATCTGATTAACCCTCTCAGTCTGACCATCGGTCTGAGGGTGATAAGCTGTATTGAGGTATAGAGCTGTACCCATCGCTAGCTAAAAGCTCTTCCAAAACCTTGAAACAAAACTCAGATCTCTATCCGATATAATGGACAAAGGCACACTGTAAAGCTTCACTATCTCTGCAATGTAAAGCTTTGCGTATTGCTCTAAGGTGTAACTCGAGCGAACTGGCAAGAAATGTGCTGATTTTGTTAACCTGTCCACTATCACCCAAATAGCATCATGATTTTGCTGTGTGGTGGGAAGTCCCACAATGAAATCCATAGAGATGCTTTCCCATTTCCACTCCGGTATAGGCAGTGGTTGCAAAGACCCCGGTGGTCTTTGGTGATCAATCTTGATCATTTGACAAGTGCAACATTTAGAGACAAATATAGCGATGTCCCTCTTCATGCCTGCCCACCAAAACTGCCGCTTCATGTCTTGGTATATTTTATCCCCTCCTGGGTGTACCGAAAACTGAGAACTGTGGGCCTCACCCATCACTGCTCTCCTCAAGTCCTTATTGTGAGGAACCACCAATCGCCCCTTGTACCTCAATTCGCCATCTTTACCCACTGTATAAAATTGTAATACCCCACTCCAACACATGGTATGATATTGTCCGCTTTGGGCCTGAGCCCTCACGGTTTTGCTCTTGGGTTTTACCCCAAAAGGCCTAATACCATTTGAAGAGAACATACTACATATAAGCACATCCCCTTTTCCACATCCAGGCGATGTGGGCTTGAGCACCTTGTATCCTGTCAGTGTGGTAGCTCAGCTCAGTGTCTATCTATGCACCCGCCCACTCACACCCGTCCACAAGGGTTACTACAAAAATGGTACCTCTCCAGATTTCAACTCGGTCACCTTCCCTTCGCACTGTGGGTCAATAAGTTGTTCTATAACTACCCTTCGTATGATTGCAAGTGTAACCACCACGCATGCTACAAAGGCATCAGCTAAGGCATCAACGCTGCTCAAGTCATTCCACTCTGCCTCGAATAGGGCAGATAAACTAGCATAGGGTCGGCGACTAAGTGCATCAGCTACTATATTCGATTTCCCTGGGTGGTACTGGATGGAAAAATGATAGTCTTTCACAAATTCCAACTACTTGCGCTGTCTCATATTCAGCTCCTTTTGTGAAAATAGATACTGCGGACTCTTATGGTCACTGAATAATCTGAAGGTCTCACCCAAAAGGTAATGTCTCCAAATCCTCAAAGCAAAAACCACAGCTGCTAATTCTAGATCATGCGTCGGGTAATTAAGCTCAAATTTCTTACGATCTATTTTATTAAAGATCAAGGGTTGTTTTGTAGACAATCACAACAGAGAATGCTTACAAATTAACATCTTTTCTCATCCTAAATTCATGTATAAACAGATTCCTATACAATTTACACATACATGAAATATATATATGCATATGTTCTTATATATATATATATCTATACTTCTATATACAATTTAGCATAATAAATTTTCACGAAATTTATCCATAAGAAGCAACAAAACAAAATACAATTCTAAACAAAATTCAATATAAACCAAATTCTTAAACCTAGACTACGCATACGGATTCAAAGGGGAAGAGAAGAATCAAACTTGTTTTTTTTTTGACAAATCAACTTGTTCACCCGATCGTCACTCCCTTCTCTCTTTCGTTTACTCTCTTAGTTCTGTGCGTAAAGTAACGGCAAAAACCCTAATTTCTTCTCTTTCCTTTTTGTCTTAATTATTATTCTATTATTGATTTTTCTAAAACTAAATAAAATCAAAATAATAATAATAATAGCAATAATAATATAATATAACCCTGGCCCAACATTTTAAACATAACCTTAGCCCAATCATTCTAGCCCAAATTCCTCCCTAGCCCAAACCAAAACATTTAAATAAAATAACACACAATCAATAACAATTCACATAAAATGATAAAAATAAACAAAGAAATATAAATGAAATGACTTGAATCTATAAAACCTAAGCAATCCACATAAAATGATAAGATGCATATATAAAAGAAAAGCAACTCACCTACAATGATAATTTATAGAAGAAAAAAAACATTTCACATGAATTAATAAAATAAAGTAATAATATAAAGAAATTCAATTTCTTTAAAATAATAGACATCTAAATTTTTTTGGGGTATTACATAACTTGAAAGCCTTTCAACATTATCTTTCGACAGCTATATATTATATTGACAGTTTCCTCCTTTGTTTCTGTGCTTTTGTGGACATCATAATATCTTAAGAGTTTCTGATTATCAGAGAGTGATTTATCCATGCACATGCCTCACAGAGGTTCACAATACAAGCATGATATATGATGCATCAAACCATGTCACAGGTATTGAAAAGATTGAAATCTACCTGATCAAATGGCCTAAACCATCATGCCAAACTACAAATAAACTATGCACCAGCAACAGTTCAGGAAATAATCTAGCAGATGTGCCATAAAAAATATATATTTTAACAGTTGGAATAAGCATTTTGAATTGATTATATAATCTTTGAAGGATTTGGTCACTGATTGTCAGATAATGATGCCATAGAGAAATTTATAGCTACATGTACATGTAACACACAAGTCTGCATCTCTTGTTACCATTGAATACTGATGTTCAAAAAACCAATGTATGAGTTAATGTTTTGACAATTGGAAAGATTATAGAACAATTTTTTGTAGCTTCATTTATTTTAGAAGTTAATTCTTGGTAGGATATGATATTTTTTGATAATTTTATATGAGGGACTTGCATACATGTAAATTTTTTGAGTAAGAGAATTTATGAGGTTAGGAATCTATCAGACTGGTATTTGTGTTTATGCTTGGTTTCCTGACCTACCAGTACTCCTTGCCTTCCATGTTTGGTTCAGAGGAATATTGGCCACACAAGATCCACAAAACCCATGACCTTAGACACCAAGCCTGATCATCTTTTGATGCCAATATTGAATATGCCCTCCAATATAGATGATCTGTCAAATTGTTTGCCTTGTGTACATATTTAAGTTAAAATGAAAAAAAACATGTAGCTCAGATGATAGAGTGCCCACAAGGCCCTGCCAGGCAAGCCAAGTAGAGAGTTGAACCATGGGTCTCACGCGAAGGCTTGGCCTAGCGTTTCTTAGAGTGGAGGGCATAGCATAGCGTCAGGCTGGTTTCACAGAGCCAGCGAACACCTCCTACTCTTGTCAGTGGATGGATAACGAGTCATTGTTTCACAGGTCCATCAATGACTGAAGAGTTGATCCAATTGAACAACCACTTTTTTTTCTTTTTTTCATTACTTTTCATTAATGATTTTTAAGTTTTAAGAATCTTTCTATGCTCCAGAATTTTTAAGGAGAAACCATACATACATATATTTGTTCATTTATATGACCTAACAAGTTGGCATTGATGATAAATTGCATAGCACTTCACAAGAATTGATTTTGTTGTTATTATTATTTTTTTTAAAAACTCATAGATCCATTTGCTCATTACAGTTTTATCATTTAAAACTTACTACACTGTTTAAGATTTGTTTGAGCTACCAATCTTATTAATAAGGGTAAATTACTCTAACAAAAATTTGGCCTAATTAAATTTTGGAAAGTTACTCCACACTCCTATTACACTAACGATCAGTTACTTGGACTCTTGAACACTTTTGAACTGACTGATGTATTTACTTGCATGGCCTCAACTTAACAATGGTTAATTACCAAAATACTCTAAATTTTAATATAATATAACATTCAGAAAAAAAAAACACTAAAATACATACGTACCTCTCTCTTTAATTCTATCCCTCCACCACTACCCATCTCCACAGCCACTCCAACTCTCTCTCTCTTCTAGGGGTGGCAATTCGTTTTGGCACATGTCGTATCGATTTATGAGTATTCTGCTAAACAGATCATCCTGAACACTCATTTAATAATCGTGTCATGGTCCCTTGAAATGAACACAATCCGTTTATTAAATAGTTTAAATGAGTCATGTAACCTCTTTATTAACTCAAGTATAAAATACAAATATGTTGAAAAAATTGAGATAATAGATGACTAAATTCATGAAAAAAGAATAATTAGGACAATACAATTACAAGAAAAGGGCAAAAAACAATATCCATATTGAAATAAAAGAAAGGTCCATAGTTTTTGGATTAAAACAGCTTACAAGTTTGCATGTCACGATTAATTAAACGACTCTAATCGGGTTAAACGGAATAAACTACAACATACGAATATGACATAATTAATTAAATAGGTTAAATAGGTTGACACGAACATAATTAAGGTCAACCCAAACTCGTTAATTTCGTATCGTATTTAAGTCGTGTTAGCGTGTCCACCACCATCTCTCTCTCTACACTTTTTCTTTTGCCTAACTCCCTCCACTTGCACACGTACATACACACACACCCCAATATACATGGATGAAAATACACACACACCCTTGCGCCACCACCATGCTTCGTTGGTGAAAGAACACAACGATTTTTGGCCACTATTGAAGCAGAGAGCTTGAACTAGAGACCGATCTTATCATGCAATCATGCTATAAAGTTTAATTTGCTGAGAAGTAAATGCAATCAATTTCTCTCGTGACCTTTTCAATTCAGGCTTAAGAAAAGCAATTTTATAAACAAAGAATCCCTAGTAGAAATAGCTTGACTTACCTCACTTTCGAAAATTTTACCTTACCTCGAAGTTTCAAAATTTATGATGTATCCTCTTTAAGCATCTTCAGTAACTTATCACTTTCTCCTATCAAGGAGTTTTTTTCAATTTTCACAATCTCCAATTGTTTATATTGGTTTTTCTAAGCTTTTTTTAACTTTGACAGTCTCAATAAACAACTCTTCAAAAACCTTGGACAATTCTTCTTAGGTTGGTTCTTCTCTTTCTTCATCTTCAGAACCATACAACTCAACTTGACTTTGAGTTGTACTATGATCTGTTTGACCTACATTAGAAGAAGAAACTTTAGCAATATCATCATTTAATAAACCAACAAAAGAAAGAAATAATAACTTTCATGATTTTTTTTTCTTTTTAAATTTTCTTAGCACTAAAGCAATTTTTTTAGGACTTGGACATTGAGTAGATGAGTGACCTTTATCATCACATGTCCAACAAGTAATTTTAGCATCCTTAGAGTCTTCTAGCTCTTTTCCTTTTCAATGCTTACCTCCGGATGGAATGAAAGATTCTTCAAATTAGATGGTCTAATATAATCTCAACATGATACTTTATGGCTTGACCTGTTAGTTGCCATGTTAAACATATACCTAATTTCCTGCTAGGGTGAATGAGAACTCCAAGACTTTGAGACTAAAAAAATTGCCTTATTTTAATCTGTTTAGACTTGACTATTGGTAAGGGAAATAAAATCAATGGTATTCAGGAATAAAAAATAAAAAAGCAATGAATAAAATGTATAAATAAATAAAAACTAAGTTATATATATCATGAAAATAATATCAACTCTAAACACAATCTATAAAATCATTTCCAATGAATAAAATTTTGAGTAAATTTAGGCTATGTGTTTGTTGTCATTGATGTAATTGTAATTGCCCTTGTTTTAAACTGGAAATCAATGCACATTGTAAAATGTGCACAAAATTTTATTAGTAATTCTTTTACAACCCCTTTAATCTCAGGACATTTTAGTCTTCGGCATCCTTCTAACTTCAATCCCACATTGGATGTGTGTATGACTAATTACTTCTTAATATAATGAATGTTTTTATTGACTTAACGTCAAGCTCAGCAGTGTGGGTTTGTAACCAAGCGGGGCATTGAAGTGGTTGGACATTGGTTTGGCTTGCCAGGCAGGGCTTTGTGGGCACCTTGTTGGCTCGCCTAATCCAAGTAGGGAGTTGAACCATGGGTCTCAAGCGAAGGCTTGGGCCTCGTGACTCTTAGAGTGGAGGGCATAGCGTCAGGCTGGTTTCACAGAGCAGTGAACACCTCCCACTCTTGTCGGTGGATGGATAACGAGCCATTGTTTCACCGGTCCATCAATGCTTGAAGAGTTGATCCAATTGAACAACCACTTTTTTTTCTTAGTCTTCTTCTTCATCAATGATTTTTAAGTTTTAAGAATCTTTCTATGCCCCAGATCTTTTAAGGACAAACCATACATACATATATATATTTGTTCATTTATATGACCTAACAAGTTAGCATTGATGATAAATTGCATAGCTCTTCACAAGATTTGGTTTTGTTATTATTATTATTATTTTTTTTATAAAAAAACTCAGATCCATTTGCTCATACATTTTTATCATTTTAAACTTAGTACACAGTTTAAGATTGGTTCGAGCCACCAATCTTATTAATAAGGGTAAATTACTATGACTTTAACCAAAGTTTGACGTAATTACCATTATATTAATGTTTTTGTAAAGTTACTCAGACACTCTCGTCAAACTAACGAATGTATTTACATGCATGCCCTTAACTTATCAATGGTTAATTACCGATATACTCCCAATTTTAATATAATATAATATTAAGAAAAAACACTAAAATGACATATGTACCCCTCTCTTTCTATTGCTCTCCACCACTACCCCTCTCTTTCTATTGCTCTCCACCACTACCCCGCTCCACTCTCTCTCTTTCTCTCCTAGGGGTGGCAATTTGTTTTGGCTGGTCATAATCATGTCGTGTAGATCTCTAAGTATTCTGCTAAACATGTTACCCGAACACGACCTATTTAATAATCGTATTAGGGACCCTTGAAACGAACACAATCCATTTATTAAACAAGTTACACCGTGTTTAACCCCTTTAACTTAAATTGGTCATGTAATATGTTTATTAACTTAAGTATAAAATGCAAATATGTTGAAAAAATTGAGATAATAGATGACTAAATTCATGAAAAAAGAATAATTGGGACAATACAATTACAAAAAAAAAAAAGAAGGCCAAAAACAATATCTATATTGAATTTATATTGAAATAAAAGAAATGTCCATAGTTTTTGAGGTTGAAACATATTACAGGTTTGCCTGGCACGATTACGACACAATTAATTAAACAACTCTAGTCGGGTTAAACAAAATAAATTACAAAACATGAATACGACAAGATTAATTATACATGTTAAACGGGTTGATACGAACACAATTAAGGTCAACCCAAACTCGTTAATTCAGTCGTGTTAGTGTCAAATTTTTCCACCCCTACTCTCTTCACCACCGCCTCTTTCTCTCTCTACACCCCCTCTCTTGTTTAACTCCTCCCACCAATACACGTACAAACATACACACCCAGTACACATGGATGAAAATACACACATGCCCTTATGCCACCACCATGCTTCGTCGGTGAAAGAACACCAGGGTTTTTGGCCACCATTAAAGCAGAAAGCTTGAACACTGATCTCAAGTTGTAGAAGAAGGCTGTGGTGAGAATAGTCTCAATCGCCTTCTTGTTTTGTGAAATTAAGGTTGAATCTCTCATCACCATTGCCTTCTTATATTGTGAAAATAAGGTTGAATCACTATGCAAAAACAAGAGCTAACAAGTCTTAGCCGCCAAATCCTAACTCTATTTTTCACTCTCTTTCCTAAGGTTTTTAGTGTTCTCTCATCCCATACCTGAAACCCTAAACACTGTACGGGTTTACAAGAGAGTCCTAAATAGTGTCCAAGACCCCTAAAAGAAAAATGGGTCATTTTTCTTTCCTTCAAGTCAAAACTGGGTCACAATGCTGTGAGATTTACAATTGTATGTTGTCAAATTTTGGTGTCAAAACTTGTTGATTGAGTTGTAACTTTTGTTCTATCATGTGTCTCGATCGTGGAATCTAAACAACAAGTGTCTCGATTCCATAAATTCGATAAGAACATCACTTAGAACAGGTATGTTGGACATGTTGGATGTGATGGTGAAATCGAATCGTTGATTGGACCATTGGATTTTCTTGGGTGTAAAATTATAATTTTACCCTTAGGATGATTTGAGCGATATGGACCATGATCTGTTGTGATCCTATGTGATCCCAAGGTTTTTGGACATTTAAACACAATGGTGGTGTTAGATCATCGATCGGACGATCGAATTTTCTTGGGTGCAAAATTATAATTTTACCCCTGGGTTGATTTGAGCGATCTGGACTGTGATATGATTTGATCCTAAGATTTTTGGACATTTTAAGCGCAATGATGAAGTTAGATCATCGATTGGACAGTTGGATATTCTTGCTTTGAGCGATCATGATGGTGATCCCAAGGTTTTTGGAGATTTTAAGCACATTGGTGAATTTGGATCATCGATCGGATAGGCATATTTTTTTGGGCATAAAATTACGATTTTGACCCTTGGATGATTTGAGCGATCTCGATAGTGATATGATGTGATCCAAAGGTTTTGGGGCATTCCGGATGCAATGGTGAAGTCATAATTTTGATTGGATGCCCAAATGTATGGATATGCGTTAGAGGTAAAAATTGACCATTTTACCCCTCCCATTAGTGTGGTGTTTGGAGAGTGGGATGTGGTTGATCTAAGGTACTTTCTAGCTTATATATATATATTTTAAAAACTCTGAAATTTTTTGTATGTAGCTTATGTGACCTACTGACTTGACATTAAATGTATGTATAACAAATGTAGAGACAATTGTATAATTTTAGACCACTTAATTTATCATATAAAGCACCAAAAAAAAAAGATGGAATGAAAGACCTTCAAATTAGTGGTCTAATATCATCTCAACATGATACTTTATGGCATGACCTGTTAGTTGCCATGTTCAACATATACCTAATTTCCTGCTAGGGTGAACGAGAACTCCAAGACTTTAAGACTAAAAAAATTGCCCTTTGTAATACCCCACTCCAACACATGGTATGATATTGTCTACTTTGGCCCCAAGCCCGCACGGTTTTGCTCTTGGATTTTACCCCAAAAGGCCTCATACCATTTGAAGAAAATATACTACATATAAGCACATCCCCTTTTCCACACCCAGGCGATGTGGGATTGAGCACCCTGTACCCTGTCAGTGTGGTAGCTCAGTCCAATGTCTATCTTCGCACCCGCCCACTCACACCCGTCCACAAGGGTTACTACAATCCACCCCCCTACGAGGCCCGACGTCCTCGTCGGGTTCAGGCTCTCATACCAACTGTAATACCTCGTTCCAACATATGGTATTATATTGTTCGCTTTGGGCCTAAACCCGCATAGTTTTGCTCTTGGATTTTACCCCAAAATGCCTCATACCATTTGAAGAGAACATATTACATATAATCACATCCCCTTTTTCACACACAGGCGATGTGGGATTGAGCACCCTGTACCCTGTCAGTGTGGTAGCTCAGTCCAGTGTCTATCTTCGCACCCGCCCACTCACACCCGTCCACAAGGCTTACTACAACCTTATTTTAATCTTTTTAGTCTTGATTATTGGTAAAGAAATAAAATAAATGGATAAAATAAATAAATAAATAAATAAAAACCAAGTTATATATATCATGAAATGCATATCAAATCTAAACAAAATCTGTAAGATCATTTGTAATGAATAAAATTTTTAGTAAATCTAGATTATGTCTTTGTTGTCATTGATGTAATTGTAATTGTCGTCGTTGTAAACTGGAAATGAACGCACATTGCAGAATGTGCACAAATGTTTCTTTATCACTCTTTTAATCTCAGAACATTTCAGTCTTTGGCCTTATGTTTTTGCGAAAATTTTTGAAACTCTATGTTTTTGCAGGATAGGATTTGTTATGCTATAATAGTTGGTTCTAGGGAAAAAAAAAAAAATTCTTGAATGCTCCATAAATTATGGAAATTTATGAAATCATTTGTTTTAACGCAATAGAGCTTGTTATGTTAGAAGAGTTGGTTCTAGGAATTAAAGTTTCGGTTAGAGATAATTTAAGCTTATGAATGCACATAATATGCTCTTTTAATTTATTAAATGTGAAAAGCATTTAATAAATTATATAAGATTTTATGTTGTTAAAGAACGCTTGTTTCCTTTTATTTAGAGTGAATTAGGAAAAAATATCCTTTAAGCTCTAAAAATTGTGAAAAATCTTAGAGTTGTACATTTTGGCATAATAAATTTAATTATGCTAAAATAATTAAGTTTAGAAAATTTTTGTGTGGTGAAATCCTAAAGTGATTAATTAATGTGATTAGTGATCACATTAAGAGAACGATTTGATTTATTAAATGTCAAAAGCATTTAGTAAATCCTAATAGCTTGAAATCTTGAAAATGTGATAAAATTCTTAAAAAATTGTGAGGTATGGTCAAGGACCTACCTTTGGGGTATGTACAGCCCTTTTGTTATGGCCATTGGGCGAAACGTGCCCTTATTGTGTGGACGAGGTTCGAGACCATCTGGGGGAGTAGACGTACAAGCCCAGCCACATGTGCGAGCTTCCTTAGTCCGGGACTATGCGATGCACGCTACTTGTTGGCTAAGCATGCCATCTAGTGGAGGGGAGCCGAGGGCTCACTGTGAGGTTATGTTAAGTTAATCTAGATGATTAGCTTAATAAGGAATTGTTGATAACACGGTTCTTATGTGTGAACTAAATTATGAATATGATAATTAACTAGCGTTTAATTATCATAAGAAAATTTGTGAATAAAATCAACAAAGATTGTTGTACGTGTCCTTATATGTAAGAATTTAAGGCAAGGTCAATTTGTTGAGCGATGATAGTGTTTTGCAATTCTTGCTGAGCTTGTTGAACTCACCCCATTTTATTTTCAGATACCGAGTGAATGGAAGCATGGTACAGGACGATGGAGGCCATTTACATGTAAATTTCTTGGCATGTATTTATCTTTTATTGTACATAGTTGGCTCTCAGGATGAGGAATGAGGTCTCCAGATGAAGTTTTTGTAATAGATGATCTAGACGATCACATTTTGATTGTAATATGTTAGTTTTGGATTAATGTATGGTAAGAAGGACGATGTTGTTTTTCAAGTCGCGCACCAAATTCAAGTGCTGGACTAGAGTTTCAGATATTTAAATTTTGGGGGTGTGACAGTGTGTACGGGTAGGACCAAAATGGAGGATGTCTACAAACTTCACAAGTCTCATGAGATGAAGGTTTAGTCTGAACCCCACGCTGGGACCATAATTTTCATGCTACACCTGTAGTACAATCTTGTGGTTAAGCTAATTTAATCTCTTCTTTGTGAAGATTGAATCTTTCTTGCAGAAAGCAGAAATGATCTATTTTTATAAATCAAGTCTTATTAGGGATGTGAACAATTACAAACTAATGCCATAATTAGTTTGAGATTTTTCTTGCAATATTTGCTTATATTATGACATTGTACTATTTCTATGGATGAAATTATTCAGCAGAAAAAAAAATATATATATATATACATACATATATATATATATTTTAAAAACTCTGAAATTTTTTGTATGTAGCTTATGTGACCTACTGACTTGACATTAAATGTATGCATAACAAATGTAGAGACAATTGTATAATTTTAGACCACTTAATTTATCATATAAAGCACGAAAAAAAAAAAGATGGAATGAAGGATCTTCAAATTAGATGGTCTAATATCATCTCAACAAGATACTTTATGGCATGACCTGTTAGTTGCCATGTTAAACATATACCTAATTTCCTGCTAGGGTGAATGAGAACTCCATGACTTAATGTCACGCCCTTAAATTTCAATACCTGAAACTCTAGTCCGGCACTTTAATTCGGTGTGCGACTTGAAAAACAATGTCCATCATACCATACATCAATCCAAAAACTTTACATATTACAATCAAAATGTGATCGTCTAGATCATCTATTACAAAAATTTGATTTGGAGACCTCATCCCTCATCCTGAGAGTCAAATATGTACAACAAAAGGTAAATACATGCTAAGAAAATTACATGTAAATGCTCTCCATCGTGTTGTACCTCGCTTCCATTCACTTAGTACCTGAAAAATAAAATAGAGTGAGCTCAACAAGCTCAGCAAGAATTGCAAAACACTATCATTGCTCAACAAATTGACCTTGCCTTAGATTCCTACATATATAGACTCGTACAACAATCTTTGTTGATTAGTTTCACAAATTTTCTTATGATAATTAAACTCTAGTTAATTATCATATCCGCAATTTCCTTCACACCCAGATTTTCTTTATGATAATTAAACTCTAATTAATTATCATATTCACAATTTCTTTCACACACAGGAACCGTATTCTCAACAATTCCTTATTAAGCTAATCGTCTAAATTAAGTTAACATAACCTCACAGTGAGCCCCGGGCTCCCCTCCAATAGATGGCATGCTTAGCCAACAAGTGGTGCGTATCGCATAGTCCCGGACTCAGGAAGCTCGCACCTGTGGCTGGGCTTGTACGTCCACTCACCCAAATGGTCTCGGACCACGCTCACACAATAAGGGCACGCTTCGCCCAATGGCCATAACAAAAGGGTTGTACACACCCTATAGGTAGGTCCCTGACCATACCTCACAAATTCTTTAGAAATTTTTATCTCATTTCCACACATTCAAGCTTTTAGGATTTACTAAATGCTTTTGACATTTAATAAATCAAATCGTTCTCTTAATGTGATCACTAATCACATTAATTAATCACTTTAAGATTTCACCACTTAAATCTTTTATAAACTTAATTATTTTAGCATAATTAAGTTTATTATGCCAAAATATACGACTCTAGAGCTTTTCATAATTTTTGAAGCTTAAAGGATATTTTTCCCTATTTCACTCTAAAAAAAAAAAAAAGGGAAACAAGTGTTATTTACCAACATAAAATCTTTTATAATTTATTAAATATTTTTCACATTTAATAAATTAAAAGAGCGAAATGGGCACGTTCATAAAGCTTAAAACGTCGCTAACCGAAACTTTAATCATTAGGACCAACTATTCTAACCTAACAAGCTCTATTGCCATAAAACAAAAGATTTCATCAATTTTCCTAATTTATGTAGCATTCAAGTATTTTTCTCTAACTCCAACTATTCTAGCATAATTAGTTCAAAAATGCATAAACATAGAATTTTCGGAAATTAAAAGTAATTTATGGAGCGTAAAAAATATTTTTCGTCCAAGTTCTAATTTCAGCCCAAAAAGAGAATTCATGAAGTTTCTTTTAAGAGACCTTGGACCTATTTTTAATTGCAGCCCAATCCAAAAACAAGTCACCATTTAAATCTTTTTAAATGATGCTGGGCCAATTTATGATTTCTGGCCCAGTCTAGTTCACCAAACAAAACTCATTAGACCACAATCCAATTTCCTATCTAAGCCCAAACCAAAAATCTTGCCCATCTCATTTAATCCATCACCACTACTCCCGTCAACCATACACTAACTCCAATCCAGCCCACTTTGTGCTAACCCAAAAAAAAAAAAAATCAAGTTTCATTAGGGCCTTTCACCAATTTCAATTTATATTACAATACTACACTACAAGCACGTGGCAGCCATATACCAGCCGAGAAGTGACCCACTTATAGCCATTGAAGACCCAAATCCATACCAACCACATCCATCCTCCATCACCATAGGCTACCACTAGGCAGCCGAAGACCCAGCAAAGCCACTACCTTCGGCCCCAACTGGAATCACCATTGTAGCTACCATCAAGCTCTTCTGCCTATCATGGCTGCCGACCTTACAAGCCAAACCCCCAGGCATCACCACTGCTGAAGCTCACCACCATGGCAGCCATCTCTAGCCACCTCAAACTAGACCCAAATCAGCCGAACACCATGGAATTTTCACCTTCAAGCCACCACCTACAACAGCCATTGCCATGCTTCAACCGAAACCACTACCAACCAACATCTATGTTCAAAACCATGTGAACCCACCACTCCAGCCGCTTAATCCATCCCAAGAACCACCATGAGTTAACCTTGCTGCCATACACCACCATACCCACGGTCAGCCGCCACCCTCACAACCGAGCCATGCACTTACTACCATGGCCAAGAAACCAGACCCAATACCAACTGAAACTAAGAAAATCCCATATATATATATATATGTATACCTATATATATAAATATATATATATATATATATATATATATATATATCTATCTATACACATATCAAAACCTTATAAACATATTGATATAACCAGAAGAGAAACTCACAACAATTATTGATGAAATGAAGACTACCACTTAAATCATACATGCAGTTGATTTAACTATATATATCTATATCTAGATATATATATAGAAATGAAAACAAGGTTCAACTTGCCTGTAGCTGCTGATTCAATCTTCTTCTCCTCTTTTTCTCTTTCTTCTTTTCTTTCCTTTTTCTTCTTCTTCTTCCTTCTCTCTCTTTCTCTTCTTCTTCTTTCAGTTTCTCTCTGTCTCTGCTCTATAGAAAATAACTCTTTCTCTCTCTTTCTTGATTATATCGAAAGCCTCCTCTATTCTCCTCTCTCTTACTAAGATCATTTGTAATGAATAAAATTTTTAGTAAATCTAGATTATGTCTTTGTTGTCATTGATGTAATTGTAATTGTCGTCGTTGTAAACTGGAAATGAACGCACATTGCAGAATGTGCGCAAATGTTTCTTTATCACCCCTTTAATCTCAGAACATTTCAGTCTTTGGCCTTCTTCTAACTTCAATCCCACATCAGATGTGTGTATGACTAATCACTTGTTAATATATTGACTCTATTTAATTGCCATAACGCCGAGCTCAGCAGCGTGGGCTTGTAACCGAGCGGGGCTTTGAAGTGGTTGGATGCTGGTTTGACTTGCCAGGCAGGGCCTTGTTGGGTACCTTGTTGGCTCGCCCAATCCAAGTAGGGAGGTGAACCATGGGACTCGAGCTAAGGCCTGAGTTTCATGGCTCTTAGAGTGGAGGGCATTGCTTTAGGCTGGTTTCACATAGCAACGAAAACCTCCCTCTCTTGTCAGTGGATGGATAACCAGCCATTGTCTCACATGTCCATCAATGCCTGAAGAGTTAAACCAATCGAACAACCTTTTTTTTTTTTTTTTGGGGACTATGTCTTCTTTATAGTGTACTCAATTGGTTACTAAGCTTTAAGAGTCCTTTTCTTTATATATTTGTTCATTTATATGATCTGAGAAGTTGGCATTGATGATAAATTGCATAGCTCTTCACAACAACTGATTTTGTTATTAGTATTTTTGAAAACTCACACCCATTTGCTCATATAGTTTTATCATTTTAAAACCTACTACACTTAGATTGGTTTCAGCCACCTATCTTATTAAGAGCCCGTTTGGGATTGAGTGTACTTGGAATCATCAATCATTTATAGATGTAATCAACATATATAGACAAGGAAACAGAAAATAGGTCGACTAACCACTTTTTACACATTTTGTTGGGTTTGACTCTTGTTTAGACCTCTATTTTTCAGATGAAGCAAGCTGTATTGATGTGAAGATTTTGTCAAGGTTTCTGGAAGCAAAGCTGACTGTCTGTTTTTTCTCTTTCAGCATAGACAAAAAGGTTGCATATATTTGACACAACAAAAGTTCACTAAACACGGACATAACCCTACTATTGCAGCCATCAATTGCATGTGTAACATTACTGGAATTAGAAACGTATGGTTTTCTGCGAATTTTTGACTGGCTTTTGAAAATAAATGCAACTTCAATATTTGAAAATGTGTTCAAAGTTGTGACTTGTTCTTTTGGAAAGGTTTTTCTTATTTGTGCTGTTGGTTTAACATTTATTTTCCTGTCGTGGGAACACAATTGAGGGATGCAGAAGTGATGCAGGAGGATTTGAGTTAGATGACACATTGATGGCACTGAGATATCTTGAGTTGGCAGATCAGCGCACAGATTGCAAGAAGTCGTGATCTTTTCCCTAATTGGGGCAGTTGTGAGCGCGTTTCTGTATTTTAGCCATAACTTTGGCTACGGGTATCAGAATCGCCTTTATGACCCCAATTCGAAAAGCTCTCTTCGGCGCCCACGTCGTAAATATTGAGCAAAGCTGGGTGCATAATTTTTCGAGGCCAAAAACCACTGTTTTCCCTTCCGAATCTCCATTTTTAATTTTTCTTTCCATTTATAGTAATATTTTCTTTTGTCGTTTAAGTAATGATTCTGAACTTGATTTGGGCCAGATTTCTGGCAGCTTATTTCTTCTATTTCGTATTTTATTTTGGCATGATTATTGGGATTTTGCTATTTTTGGTAAGATTTTGATTTTTACGATTTTTTTTCAGCTATATAACCCGGCTTGTGGGCTGATTGGAGGTGAACGTTGATTTTGAATAATAATTTGAATACCGGAGGCTTTTCTCTGTGTTTTTGGGCAATTCTCTTGCATTCTTCCCTGTTGACACTAGCCTACAGAATAATCACTATTCTTTCCAGAGTCAAGAAGTGTGATTGGAGGAGGTTAATTGACATAGAATTACTTTATTCAAAACTATAAACATGAGGACTTCTCTCTCTCTCACACAGACACAACACAGACACAAGCACAAGCACAAACACAAACACAAACTCACGGGGAATTATAGACATGGCATAATTGTGGATGATATTGATGTAACATGTTAGTATTTGCATGGAACAAATTATATGCATCTTTATTCATTATTGTGGTAGAAGGATGATAAGATATGCCTGCTTGCTTATGCAGAGCTCTCATTGGGCAGGAAGCCCCCTAATGACAAAGGAAAATGGAGAAAGAAGTTTGACAATTACTTTTAGCTCAAAAGCATGCGGTGATGTGGAGCTTGAAGTAGGGAATTTGGTTCGTATTCACCCACCCCCCTGGTATGAACAGTACAATGGTATCGTTTTAACTTCATTCATCCAAATCATATCTAGAAAAAAGTTGTTTATATCTACTGCTGTTTCAAGTGGGTTTATTAATGATTATCGAAGTGTGCTTATGAGCAAGTTAGGGTGTTTTTAGTGCTGTTGAATAATAGTGAATATTAACTGGTGTTCATGCGGATCTTCTCTACAAGAAAGAGGTAAGGGTATGTCACGGGGAAAGATGAGACCATCATTTTATCCACATATTTCTTCCAGATTGAACTCGGTCAATTTGGCCTGAACCGTGGAGAGGTACGTAAATTCAATGTTAAATGTTAGTGTTGCTGTTCTTCTTGTTGTTGTGATTCAAGCTTTGTTGAGTATTTACTCCGATGTATTTGCATATGAAGAACCATTAACAAGCAATATATAATTACTGAAATAATGAAAAGATTTGGAAAAGATACACAGAAGAAGCCCTTCAAATTCAAACCATTTGTTACATTATTAAATAATCTGTACATACTGTGATTCAACAAAGGAAACAAATTTTTTAAGATAATATGCTCACTATTCCAAGTAAAGTAACCTGTGCTTCAATGATGCAAGTGTTGTCCACCACGAAACCATGTTTTGGGTCATTTAGTTTAGCCAATGACATGTACTTTCGAGAACCCCAAACCAGCCCTGAAGGGCTAAAATGATTATTAGCTGCAGTAGAGGCAGCCACGGTATATGTTAAAAATAAGGGTAAAGTGCAAAAAAAATCCCCGCCATATAGAACTGTTCAAAAAATGCCTTATATTTTTCAATTTGTGCAAATGAACAACTATGATAACAGGTTGCCTGTGTATGAATATATATATATATATATATATATATATATCCTTGAACAGCTCTAATTGTGATCCAAACAAGCTTTGATTATATGTGTGTATGTATATATCAGTGAACAACGTACTCTAATTGTGATCCAAACAAGCTTTGATTATACGCGTGTATGAATGTGTGTGTGTGTGTATATATAGATGTAAAGGTTCTTGATTTGAAAACAATTGCGATCTATATATATAAATGTATATCTGTATGTATGTGTGTGTGTATATATATAGGTGCTTGAATCTGAAAAATATTTACCCATTCACTACCACTACGCTCAGAAAGTAGGTTCAATGCCAAAGCATTGCTGGAGAGGCTAAAGGATAAGAGGCTTATGTTAGTGGGGGATTCAATGAACAGAAACTAATGGGTTTCAATGAGGTGCCTGCTTGAGTCATCCATTCCTAAAGGACTCAAATCCATGAAATTAAATGCGCGCATTTCTCTCTTACCTTTTAGTTCGAAGCATTCTCCATTGATTTGATTCACTGTGCGCAGATTGAATGTAGCAAATAGTTTGGTATCAGGAGAAAGAGTTGAATTATCCAAAGCCAGAAATACTGAAATACTATTACCCTTGCCTTCACCATTTCCACGAGGGTAGAGCCGAATCCTCCTGTAAGGTCATTATATATAAACCTAAATTGTATACTGTATATTGCATGAATAATAATACAGATAGCAACTTAAGAAATATATATATATATAGTTATACCAATTATGATCTCCGACAACGAAATCTTCAGACTTGTAATGTTCCATTGTTAAAGTTGAAAAAGATTTAATCTTCCAGGTATGAGTAGTGGTGATGGAATCTTGTAGGACAGACAAGCACTCCTCTTTGCGCGTTTGTTTGAGAACAAAAACCTCTACCCCAAAGGCGCAAGTGTCATCGACAAGGTATCCATTTGAAGGATTGTTAAAAGTTTCATGTTTGATTAATCTGTACATGCCCCATTCGGTTTTCATTGCATGGAAATGCTTCAATTCTCCAACTGCATCTTTAAGATAGCATAAACCATTTCAAGTATTGAAATGTAGACAAACTTTGATTGAATTGAGAATACAATTCAATATATAGCATACTTGAAGGTCAAATATCCCATAATCAAGGATTAGATACCATACTAGAACATTAATTGCAACAAAATGAAGTGCAGAATTATGCAAGCAATAATCAAGTGCTATTAAATGGAATATATATATATATATATATCTATATATATATATCTATACCTACCTGTGAAGCCAACATATTTATCATTGAATTGATCATATATGAAGAACTTGAAAATGGCATTAACCTCCCAACCAGCAGGTAGAGAACTTGTGTCTACCAATTCCAGAGTGATGGAAATATGTCCTTCCCCATTTCTCTTCTTGTTTCCATTTGGATATATGGACAATTTCCTGTCCCCAACAATGTTATAAAGTGTGATTTTTATAACGTGAAAGAGGCAATTATATATATATATATATGTTCATCTTGAGATGTAGAGGGATCAAAATTAGACATACCATTTGTAGTCCCCTGCTTCAAACTTGTCTGAAGTGTATTTCTCTAATGGAGCTTTTGAAAGCAATGAGAAGGACTGAATTTTGACAGAGTAGTGTGTAGGTGGAGCACCTCTTCCTGAAACTCTCATAAACAAATTAAAATGAAGGACCCAATTAGAAAATGCAGGTGTGAGGTTCGCAAGGTTTAAAAATAATCTATATACTATGATTACGTTCTTCAAGTAAATGTGTATGTGTGTACATATACTATTACTACCGAGAGGCAAGAGCCACTTGGGCCTCAAGAACATATTCTACAAAAATCCATATACACATATATAGGTATATCTGTATGTAATATATATATATATATATATGTAATACCCCGCTCCAAAACATGGTATGATATTGTTCGCTTTGGGCCAGAGCCCGCACGATTTTGCTCTTAGGTTTTACCCCAAAAAGCCTCATACCATTTGAAGAGAACATACTACATATAAGCACATCCCCTTTTTCACACTCAAGCGATGTGGGATTGAGCACACTGTACCCTGTCAGTGTGGTAGCTCAGCCCGGTGTCTATCTTTGCACCCGCCCACTCACACTCGTCCACAAGGGTTACTACATATATATATATATATATATATATATATATATATATAGAGAGAGAGAGAGAGAGAGACCTGCGGATGGTGAACCCATGTTAATTTATGCTAGTAATATAAAGCTTATGAGGAAAATATGACAAGAAGTTTACATTTTATGAACATTATGGATCTTATTATTTATAAAGGGTCAAGAAATGGCATGGACAAAAGGGTAACCAAACCCAGGTGGAAGGATAAAGTATCAACTTAGCTTTTGGGAAAATTAATGTTTACTAAACGTGTAAGCTAGATGAAAGGAGAAGAAAAGGAAAGGAAAGGAATCAAAAATTCTACAAGAGAGAGAAAATGACAAAGTGAAAAGAAAAAGGAAGGGATCACCCAAGCGCACACGTACATGAGCAATATTTAAAATGCATATATCCACTATTTGATGTGCCCAAATGGGATTATAATTAGTACTCTAGCCTCAAGTAAAGATGTTACACCATTTAGTTTTTATTTTATTTTATTTTAACACAAGAGTAATACAATATTAATTAATTGTACATATTTATCAATTCTCTTTCCAGAAAGAAGATAAACGAAGGACCACATATTTCAAAATTCACGTCTAACCAACATAGATTATTAAATTTAACTGATTAGCCATATATAATAAAACCTTAGCTGTGTAGTAACCCTTGTGGACGGGTGTGAGTGGGCGGGTGCGAAGATAGACACTAGGCTGAGCTACCACACTGACAGGGTACAGGGTGCTCAATCCCACATCGCCTGGGTGTGGAAAAGGGGATGTGCTTATATGTAGTATGTTCTCTTCAAATGGTATGAGGCCTTTTGGGGTAAAATCCAAGAGCAAAACTATGCAAGCTCAGGCCCAAAGCGGACAATATCATACCATGTGTTGGAGCGGGGTATTACAAGCTGACTTGATGCATTCATTTTGTTAAGCATTTTTATTTATTTATTTATTATGAAACAATCCATCAAACGGTGCTGATTGATCCAAAAACATGAAATGCATAATCATGGACAACAAATGAGGGTAGAGCATCAAAACTACTCCAAAGTTTGAATTTTCAACAGAAGCTATCTTCCTGTACTCACCTCCAAGTCGACTCTAGCAGAGTCAACAAGTCCTTCTATTATACATTGTATATAAATGAATCAAACTAACTCTCTCTACATCATCCATCATAGATATATCCTTGGTATAACAATGGAGCACAAACCATTGGAGATAACAGTAATTTCAGCAAAAGGCCTCAAAGATGTCAGCTATTTCTCCAAGATGGACGTCTATATTGTCGTCAAGATCCTCGGCGATCCTTGTATCGAGCAGAGAACTTCGGTTGACAAAGACGAAGGGACAAGTCCCTCCAGGTATCACTCCATGAAGTTCACCGTCGATGAAGCGGCGGTTCAGACAAACCATCAGAATCTCGTCTTTCAGTTTCGATGTGACCAGAGCTTCCTCGGTGACAAAGACATCGAAAAAGTCCACGTGCCGGTCAAGGAGCTCCTTGACAAAGCCGAAAACAGCAAGGCGTCCACATTGGTCACATATCCAGTTAGGAAACCCACAGGCAAGGCCAAAGGAAACTGAAGTTCTCTTACAAGTTTCGCAAAACATAAAAAGTTGACTACCCTCGGCCAAATGCATTTAATATTGGGTCTAATTCTAGGTACCCTCCTCCTCCACCTGCAGTGGTGGCACCATATCCACCAATGGCGGTGCCCACAACTTATCCGTCACCGCGAATGCCACTATATGGGTGTACTGCATATGGTCTGTTGACATCTTTGGTGGCGGGACCATATCCACAAGTGGTGGCAGAATGTTACCCACCACCACCGGCGGGATACCCTCAACCTGGACCTGTGGTGGGAAAATGTTACCTGCCACCTCCATATCCACCTACAGCTGCGGGATACCCTCAACCTGCACCCATAGTGGGAGAATGTTACCCGCCACCTCCACATCCACCTCCACCAGCGGGATACCCTCAACCTGCACCGGTGGTGCCAGAATGTTACCCGCCACCTCCACCAGCAGAATATCCTCAACCTGCACCCGTGGTGACAAAATGTTACCAGCCTGCACCTCCACCAGCGGGAAGCCCTCAGCCTGCATCTGTTGCAGGAGGATATGGGTATTTTGCACATGGTGGGTACCCACCACCACCACCACCTGGATATCCTCCTGTGGAGCCGGGATATGGTATCCACCACCAATGTAACAACCACAACAGCCACCTAAGAAGAATAAGTTCGGATCGTTTGGAGCATTGGTGGGAGGAGTTATTGGTGGTTTGTTGATTGGAGATGTGATGTCTGGTGGTGGTTTTGATGCTCGGTTTGATAATGATTGCTAGATCTTATACTTTTGCGTTCTGCCTATTTTGAGTGTAGAGCAATGTTACACGTCATGAAATTATTTCATAAATTTGAATCATGAATGATGTGGCAGGTAACGTGAAGAGTTAGTATTGGTAGAATTTCCCCATACACAGAGTCCTATGATATTATCACCGAATTCCATCAATACTAACTCTCCACGTTACCTGCCACATCATTCATGATACAAATTCATGAAAGAATTTAATGACGTTTAGCATTTCTCTTTGAGTGTAAGAAGAATGCATTTCGTGTTCCATTTAATTTGTGCTACTAAAAATCTTCATGTTGCACATTCACTGTAGTATTTTTCAGAAGAGCAATGCTATATATCATGAAATTATTTTATGAATTTTTATCATTAATGAATGATGTGACAATTAAATGGTGAGTTAGTATTGGTGAGAATCCTCCATACACGAAGTTTCAATGGTATTATGACCTGTCACATCATTTATGATAAGAATTCATGACATAATTTCATGAAATTTCAATACTAACTCACCATTTAATTGCCACATCATTCATGATAAAAATTCATAAAATAATTTCATGATGTGTATCATTGCTCGTGTATGAATTCATCACACAGAATAGAGAAATGCTAAACGTCGTGATTTTATTTCATGAATTTGTATCATAAATGATGTGGCAGGTGATAATATCAAGGGACTTCATATATGGGGGGAATTCCACCAATACTAACTCTCCATGTTACTTGCCACATCATTCATAATACAAATTCATGAAATAATTTCATGACGTATAGCATTGCTCCACAGAATATACTTGCACAAATGATAACTTAATGAGATAAAATAATTGGAGATGATCCAAATCATATACGATTCTATGAGAGGTAATTAAAATAATTCTTTCAAAGTGGTTCAAACATCAAAATGTGAGATGAGAGAATTGTTATTAGTTTATTGCCTTTAAAGTTATAAATATTTGATTTTTTTATTATTAAAAAAAACTAATTTCTTAGTATCATATATAATAGTTTTAATTATGAGAAATGTTAAACGCCATGAAATTATTTCATGAATTTGTATCATGAATGATGTGGCAGGTGATAATATCATTAAAACTTCATCCACATGCTTGTCAACATGAGTTGGGAGGGGTGTTGATTTCTCTTTTTCTTCTCCTCTCTTCCCTCTGAAATTTAAAGTTATGAGGTTATGAAAGAGTTTAATGATAAGGGGATTTAACATTTTTAGGCTTGAATCTGATATTGATGTTTTTAGCTATATTTTCAGCACAATTTACTGTGACAAGAAATAGATGGAATGGGATTGTGGAGCCAGTTATTTATAAGGTAGTTGTATAACATTTTTAGGCTTGAATCTGATATTGATGTTTTAGCTATATTTTCAACACAATTTACTGTGACAATAAATAGATGGTATGAGATTGTGAAGCCAGTTATTTATAAGGTAGTTGTATAATTGATTGAAGCAGCCCACACTTCCTTCTCTTTTTTATTCTTTTTACGTGTAAATTGTCACTGCATACAATATTCCTTGAAAAAAATTCGTTATTAAGACTGGAAATAGCTGTGTTTGTAAGCTTTGGTTAATTATTTAAAAGTGCATATGTAGATATTTGACCTGTCATTAGGAGCACTATGTTCTTTCTGAACCCCTCACACTTTCTGTAAAATTTATGAGTTTTCATGACAGACTGACAGAGTATTGCATTGTAAAGAAGACATGAATGCTAGTGTAAAGAAAGTTAAAAATGTCTGTTCTTTTGCATGTCAATTACACATACTACGCGAGGACCAGAATTTTGAATTCATTATCCAGTATGGTTCTCCTTAATTGATGATCCTGGGAGGTCTTCGTGTTTGACAATCCGAGCTTTTACCATATCACCAAGCAATGCCCCTCACAAACTACATGACAACCAAAAGCTTTAATTTGCAACTCTGATCATCTTATAGAAGAAAAATAAATGTGTTGGCATTGTTTGTGACGCTATCTAGCTCGAATAAATCTGAACTTAAATCACTTCCAGTAATAGAATTGTGCACACCATCATAACTTGCTGAAGTTTCATTTCCTTCCACACTGGGAATTGCATCCCAAGTCAAAATGGTTAATTTCCTATCATGACTTGGAGTCTTCTTTCCCTTTTCCAAGACAGGGGAGCCAAACACCTCTAGCGACTTCTGCGGTTTATCATCTTCCTCCTCTTGCAACTGTATTCTAACTGCCCGATTTCCCTTCTTAGAATTCAAAATTGGGAATCTAAAAGAGTCTTTTTTGTTCAACCCAAGTCCTAATTCATAGAAATTCTTGCAGTGCATGTCCTCGTTGACCCATGGATCCAACCGGGACTTGTTGGTTCTGGCTAAATCAACCGAATCAGTATCAGTTCTGATGGTTGTTTTGCTTTTAACTACCCCACAGCCCACACTTCCATTGGAACTGTCTCCACCAACATGTTCACAGACATCAACAGAGTTCTTGTCAATACAAAAGCAACTGCAGCCAAGACAGGCAAACAAACTCTTGCCATATAGCTTGCTTTTCTTTCTTTGTGGTGAATTTCTCTGGACAAAGTGCAAGAACGCACTTTGGCTGTTCCAATCTGATTCTGAATGAACACTAGGAGTTCCCAGTTGAGTTTTTGTTTTAACAGGGCATATGTCAACTGGTTCATCCTTCTCATACCGGTGCCTCATTGCACCCATGCTATCAATTCTTGGATTCTTCTCATCCAATGCCCCATTGAAGTATTTTTTTGCATCAAAGACACTGATTTCTCCTTCTTCAACTCTCTCTTTTAGCAAGTAAAAGTGTTCATCTGGGGTGGTGATCAAAGACTCAAGGTTTCGACTTGACTTGGCAAGTTTGAGGACTAAGGTTCCCTCGGAACCATTCAAGTCAGAAGAAAAGGAGGCATCATCCAGGTTGTTGCCTTCAAGGGACAAGGTTTGTGAGAGATTGGTGTTGCAGGGTAGTGTCAATGTAACCATGGCCATGGAGACTTGCGCTTATAGAAAGTTCCTTTTAGTTCTCAAACAAAAAGGAGAAAAGAAGTGACTTGAACTGTCTGGAAAGTTCAGATAGGAGCACAAAACATCAAAAAAGAGAAAGAACCAAGACTAGAAATACAGAATCAAATGAAAAGAGGATTTGACTTCCAGAAGCTTTAGGTACCTACCCTAAGGTACTGAATTGAAAATCCTTTAGAAGAAAAGTTATGAAGTGAAGGAGTTTTGATGCATAAGAAGGTTGAAATCAGCTAGTGTAAGACAGATGGATAGAAGAATAGTGTGACTTAAGAAGCTGATCAGACAATCCATTTCTATAAGTAGACTTGAGGAATATGCAAGCTGTTAAGAAGGTAGGCCATATGCTTATTTTGTTTACTAGAGATGATGTGTTATATATAACCTGAAATCCTTTCAACATTATCTTGCGACAGCTATATATTATATTGACAGTTTCCTCCTTTGTTTCTGTGCTTTTGTGGACATCATAATATCTTGAGAGTTTCTGATTATCAGAGAGTGATTTATCCATGCACATGCCTCACAGAGGTTCACAATACAAGCATGATATATGATGCATCAAACCATGTCACAGGTATTGAAAAGATTGAAATCTACCTGATCAAATGGCCTAAACCATCATGCCAAACTGCAAATAAACTGTGCACCAGCAACAGTTCAGGAAATAATCTAGCAGATGTGCCATAAAAAATATATATTTTAAGAGTTGGAATAAGCACTTTGAATTGATTATATAATCTTTGAAGGATTTGGTCACTGATTGTCAGATAATGATGCCATAGAGAAATTTATAGCTACATGTACATGTAACACACAAGTCTGCATCTCTTGTTACCATTGAATACTGATGTTCAAAAAACCAATGTATGAGTTAATGTTTTGACAATTGGAAAGATTATAGAACAATTTTTTGTAGCTTCATTTATTTTAGAAGTTAATTCTTGGTAGGATATGATATTTTTTGATAATTTTATATGAGGGACTTGCATACATGTAAATTTTTTGAGTAAGAGAATTTATGAGGTTAGGAATCTGTCAGACTGGTATTTGTGTTTATGCTTGGTTTCCTGACCTACCATTACTCCTTCTTGCCTTCCATGTTTGGTTCAGAGGAATATTGGCCACACAAGATCCACAAAACCCATGACCTTAGACACCAAGCCTGATCATCTTTTGATGCCAATATTGAATATGCCCTCCAATATAGATGATCTGTCAAATTGTTTGCCTTGTGTACATATTTAAGTTAAAATGAAAAAAAACATGTAGCTCAGATGATAGAGTGCCCACAAGGCCCTGCCCAGGCAAGCCAAGTAGAGAGTTGAACCATGGGTCTCACGCGAAGGCTTGGCCTAGCGTTTCTTAGAGTGGAGGGCATAGCATAGCGTCAGGCTGGTTTCACAGAGCCAGCGAACACCTCCTACTCTTGTCAGTGGATGGATAACGAGTCATTGTTTCACAGGTCCATCAATGACTGAAGAATTGATCCAATTGAACAACCACTTTTTTTTCTTTTTTTCATTACTTTTCATTAATGATTTTTAAGTTTTAAGAATCTTTCTATGCTCCAGAATTTTTAAGGAGAAACCATACATACATATATTTGTTCATTTATATGACCTAGCAAGTTGGCATTGATGATAAATTACATAGCACTTCACAAGAATTGATTTTGTTGTTATTATTATTTTTTTAAAAAACTCATAGATCCATTTGCTCATTACAGTTTTATCATTTAAAACTTACTACACTGTTTAAGATTTGTTTGAGCTACCAATCTTATTAATAAGGGTAAATTACTCTAACAAAAATTTGGCCTAATTAAATTTTGGAAAGTTACTCCACACTCCTATTACACTAACGATCAGTTACTTGGACTCTTGAACACTTTTGAACTGACTGATGTATTTACTTGCATGGCCTCAACTTAACAATGGTTAATTACCAAAATACTCTAAATTTTAATATAATATAACATTCAGAAAAAAAAACACTAAAATACATACGTACCTCTCTCTTTAATTCTATCCCTCCACCACTACCCATCTCCACAGCCACTCCAACTCTCTCTCTCTTCTAGGGGTGGCAATTCGTTTTGGCACATGTCGTGTCGATTTATGAGTATTCTGCTAAACAGATCATCCTGAACACTCATTTAATAATCGTGTCATGGTCCCTTGAAATGAACACAATCCGTTTATTAAATAGGTTAAATGAGTCATGTAACCTCTTTATTAACTCAAGTATAAAATACAAATATGTTGAAAAAATTGAGATAATAGATGACTAAATTCATGAAAAAAGAATAATTAGGACAATACAATTACAAGAAAAGGGCAAAAAACAATATCCATATTGAAATAAAAGAAAGGTCCATAGTTTTTGGATTAAAACAGCTTACAAGTTTGCATGTCACGATTAATTATACGACTCTAATCGGGTTAAACGGAATAAACTACAACATACGAATACGACATAATTAATTAAACAGGTTGACACGAACATAATTAAGGTCAACCCAAACTCGTTAATTTCGTATCGTATTTGAGTCGTGTTAGCGTGTCGTGTCGAATTTTGCCACCCCCTACTCTCTCCACCACCATCTCTCTCTCTACACTTTTTCTCTTGTCTAACTCCCTCCACTAGCACACGTACATACACACACACCCCAATATACATGGATGAAAATACACACACACCCTTGCGCCACCACCATGCTTCGTTGGTGAAACAACACAACGATTTTTGGCCACCATTGAAGCAGAGAGCTTGAACACTGATCTCAAGTTGTAGAAGAAGGCTGTGGTGAGAATAGTCTCAATCACCTTCTTGTTTTCTGAAATTAAGGTTGAATCTCTCATCACCATCGCCTTCTTATATTGTGAAAATAAGGTTGAATCACTATGCAAAAGCAAGAGCTAACAAGTCTTAGCCGCCAAATCCTAACTCTATTTTTCACTCTCTTTCCTAAGGTTTTCAGTGTTCTCTCATCCCATACCTGAAACCCTAAACATTATACTGGTTTACAAGAGAGTCCTAAATAGTGTCCAAGACCCCTAAAAGAAAAATGGGTCATTTTTTTTTCTCCTTCTAGTCAAAACTGTGTCACAATGCTGTGAGATTTACAATTGTATGTTGTCAAATTTTGGTGTCAAAACTTGTTGATTGAGTTGTAACTTTTGTTCTATCATGTGTCTCGATTGTGGAATCTAAACAACCAGTGTCTTGATTCCATAAATTTGATAAGAACATCACTTAGAACAGGTATGTTGGACATGTTGGATGTGATGGTGAAATCGAATCGTTGATTGGACCATTGGATTTTCTTGGGTGTAAAATTATAATTTTACCCCTAGGAAGATTTGAGCGATATGGACCATGATCTGTTGTGATCCTATGTGATCCCAAGGTTTTTGGACATTTAAACACAATGGTGGTGTTAGATCATCGATCGAATGATCGAATTTTCTTGGGTGCAAAATTATAATTTTACCCCTGGGTTGATTTGAGCGATCTGGACTGTGATATGATTTGATCCTAAGGTTTTTGGACATTTTAAGCCAATGATGGAGTTAGATCATCGATTGGATAGTTGGATATTCTTGGGTGCCAAATTATAATTTTGCCCCTAGAATGATTTGAGCGATCATGATGGTGATCCCAAGGTTTTTGGAGATTTTAAGCACATTGGTGAATTTGGATCATCGATCGGATAGGCATATTTTTTTGGGCGTAAAATTACGATTTTGACCCTTGGATGATTTGAGCGATCTCGATAGTGATATGATTTGATCCAAAGGTTTTGGGGCATTTCGGATGCAATGGTGAAGTCATAATTTTGATTGGATGCCCAAATGTATGGATGTGCGTTAGAGGTGAAAATTAACCATTTTACCCCTCCCATTAGTGTGGTGTTTGAAGAGTGGGATGTGGTTGATCTAAGGTACTTTCTAGTTTCATCTGTATTTTGGATGTAAGTGGAAATTATTTTTTTTATCAATCTAATGGTTGGATATTCCGGTCAATTTGTCAGGTGTGAAAGTTCGTGTGTGTAACACCCTTGAACTATGTTTACTTTTTGTCTTCATCTCATTAGGATTCAAAGGTAATTTTTGGACCTTGTGGGGATAGAAGTGTAATTATGGATATGAGTATATATATATATATATATATATGTAGGATATATATATATATATATGTCTTGACAGTGAAGCTTTGACTTTGAATTAAAGTTTGTGGCAGACAAGCTGGTGTATGTGTGACATGTGTACCGAAGCTAGAAATGTTTTGACAATTTGAATGTAAGAAGGTAGAGTGTGCAAGAAAAAGAGACTAAAAGTATAGTCTCAGCTGCAGAGAGAAAAAGAGACAAGAAGAAGAAGAACAAGAAGAAGAAGAGAAAGAAAGAGGAGGAGAAGAAGAAGAAGAAGAAGAAGAAGAAGAAAATCTTCATCGAGGCAAGTTGAACCTTGTCTTTGTATTTCTATATATATATATATATATAGATATATATGTATATATGATTTAAAGTTTTACAGCTTTTGAAGTCAATATGTTGGATTGAGATTTTAGATTTTGCTAGATTAGAGTATGAGATTGGGCCTATGCATGATTATATAAATTTGTATAGTCCTAAAATATGATCTAGTTTAATATAGTAGAATTCTAACCTTTGTTTGATTGTCACAAGTTATGTTTTGGGTTTATTAATATGACTTCCAGTAGGTTGTTGCATAATACGAGTACACCAGTAGTTGCTTGCATCATATCAGAATGTTCTTGCATGTTGAATTGGGTGGGGCAAAAATTATCGCTGGGTGTATAATATTGCTTGGCAATGGTGGTTTGTGTGGTTACATGATGAAGGTGGATAGCATGGTGATGAAAATGGGTCTTCGCAATGGTGCGGCTGGAAGAGGAGTGTTTGGCAGCCATGGTGGTAGTTTGGAGTGGTCGAAATCTACCAAAAATTTTGGTGGGTGGCTCGGCAAATGGTGGTTGTTCATGGCTTGTGTTGGGTTTTCACAGTTTGGGTTTGGAGGACATGCATGGTAGTTTTGGGTCCTTGGGCGATTCACAATGGTGGCTGGTAGTTCACGGTTTGGCCATGGAATGGGCTGCCATGGGCGGCTAGGTGGTCCAATGGTGGAGCTCGGTTGGGGTTTAGCCATGATGGTTGTGGGTTCATGGTTGGCTTCCATAGTTGTTGATTTGGAGGTGGACCGGTGGTGCCGAAGGGACTGTACATGGATGGTTTGGCAGCCATGGTTCCAACTTTATAGGCTTTATTGGTGGCTGGTTTGTAGGTGCACTTGGGTTTGACCGAAGGTGTGTATGGTGGTGCCCAAAGGGGCTGCCATGGTGGATTCATGGGTGGCTCACAGGTTGATGTTTGGGTAACTTGTGATGATGGTTTGTATGAGAGTTGGCAAAGACTATTGTAGGTGGTGCTTTGGAGTTGAAGACTCCATAGTGATCCGTTTGGTCTTGAGTTCTCAATTGAGGTTTGGTAGAGTGGATTTAGTTATGATTTATGATTGAATATGACATGGGTTATATTCATTATTGATATGAAGTTGGGCTGATTTCTGGTGGGCGTTTTATGATGTGAATTTGATTGACCAATGGAAATGGACTGCCCATGTGCAAGAATTGGGTTGAAACCAATTGGGCTTTGTTTTGGACTCATTATAAATGGTTGCATGACAATGGACTGGGCCAAAATTAAGATTAGGCCCAATGTCATTTAAAAGAAATTTAAAGAATTTCTTTTTGGGCTGAAATAGAACTTGGAGAAAAATGTTTCTAATGCCCCCATTAATTACGAAAATTTTTGAAACTCTATGTTTTTGCAGGATAGGATTTGTTATGCTAGAATAGTTGGTTCTAGGAAAAAAAAAATTTCTTGAATGCTCCATAAATTATGGAAATTTATGAAATCATTTGTTTTAACGCAATAGAGCTTGTTATGTTAGAAGAGTTGGTTCTAGGAATTAAAGTTTCGGTTAGAGATAATTTAAGCTTATGAATGCACAAAATATGCTCTTTTAATTTATTAAATGTGAAAAGCATTTAATAAATTATATAAGATTTTATGTTGGTAAAGAACGCTTGTTTCCTTTTATTTAGAGTGAATTAGGAAAAAATATCCTTTAAGCTCTAAAAATTGCGAAAAATCTTAGAGTTGTACATTTTGGCAAAATAAACTTAATTATGCTAAAATAATTAAGTTTAGAAAATTTTTGTGTGGTGAAATCCTAAAGTGATTAATTAATGTGATTAGTGATCACATTAAGAGAACGATTTGATTTATTAAATGTCAAAAACATTTAGTAAATCCTAATAGCTTGAAATCTTGAAAATGTGATAAAATTCTTAAAAAATTGTGAGGTATGGTCAGGGACCTACCTTTGGGGTATGTACAGCCCTTTTGTTATGGCCATTGGGCGAAGCGTGCCCTTATTGTGTGAACGAGGTTCGAGACCATCTGGGGGAGTAGACGTACAAGCCCAGCCACATGTGCGAGCTTCCTTAGTCCAGGACTATGCGATGCGCGCCACTTGTTGGCTAAGCATGCCATATATTGGAGGGGAGCCGAGGGCTCACTGTGAGGTTATGTTAAGTTAATCTAGATGATTAGCTTAATAAGGAATTGTTGATAACACGGTTCCTATGTGTGAACTAAATTATGAATATGATAATTAACCAGTGTTTAATTATCATAAGAAAATTTGTGAATAAAATCAACAAAGATTGTTGTACGTGTCCTTATATGTAAGAATTTAAGGCAAGGTCAATTTGTTGAGCAATGATAGTGTTTTGCAATTCTTGCTGAGCTTGTTGAACTCACCCCATTTTATTTTCAGGTACCGAGTGAATGGAAGCACGGTACAGGACGATGGAGGCCATTTACATGTAAATTTCTTAGCATGTATTTATCTTTTGTTGTACATAGTTGGCTCTCAGGATGAGAAATGAGGTCTCCAGATGAAGTTTTTGTAATAAATGATCTAGATGATCACATTTTGATTGTAATATGTTAGTTTTGGATTAATGTATGGTAAGAAGGACGATGTTGTTTTTCAAGTCGCGCACCAAATTCAAGTGCTGGACTAGAGTTTCAGATATTTAAATTTTGGGGGTGTGACAGTGTGTACGGGTAGGACCAAAATGGAGGATGTCTACAAACTTCACAAGTCTCATGAGATGAAGGTTTAGTCTGAACCCCACGCTGGGACCATAATTTTCATGCTACACCTGTAGTACAATCTTGTGGTTAAGCTAATTTAATCTCTTCTTTGTGAAGATTGAATCTTGCTTGCAGAAAGCAGAAATGATCTATTTTTATAAATCAAGTCTTATTAGGGATGTGAACAATTACAAACTAATGCCATAATAAGTTTGAGATTTTCTTGCAATATTTGCTTATATTATGACATTGTACTATTTCTATGGATGAAATTATTCAGCAGAAAAAAAAATATATATATATACATATATATATATATATATATATATTTTAAAAACTCTGAAATTTTTTGTATGTAGCTTATGTGACCTACTGACTTGACCTTAAACGTATGCATAACAAATGTAGAGACAATTGTATAATTTTAGACCACTTAATTTATCATATAAAGCACGAAAAAAAAAAAAGATGGAATGAAGGATCTTCAAATTAGATGGTCTAATATCATCTCAACATGATACTTTATGGCATGACCTGTTGCTAGGGTGAATGAGAACTCCATGACTTAATGTCACGCCCTTAAATTTCAATACCTGAAACTCTAGTCTGGCACTTTAATTCGGTGCGCGACTTGAAAAACAATGTCCATCATACCATACATCAATCCAAAAACTTTACATATTACAATCAAAATGTGACCGTCTAGATCATCTATTACAAAAATTTCATTTGGAGACCTCATCCCTCATCCTGAGAGTCAAATATGTACAACAAAAGGTAAATACATGCTAAGAAAATTACATGTAAATGCTCTCCATCGTGCTGTACCTCGCTTCCATTCACTCAGTACCTGAAAAATAAAATAGAGTGAGCTCAACAAGCTCAGCAAGAATTGTAAAACACTATCATTGCTCAACAAATTGACCTTGCCTTAGATTCCTACATATATAGACTCGTACAACAATCTTTATTGATTAGTTTCACAAATTTTCTTATGATAATTAAACTCTAGTTAATTATCATATCCGCAATTTCCTTCACACCCAGATTTTCTTTATGATAATTAAACTCTAATTAATTATCATATTCACAATTTCTTTCACACACAGGAACCGTATTCTCAACAATTCCTTATTAAGCTAATCGTCTAAATTAACTTAACATAACCTCACAGTGAGCCCCGGGCTCCCCTCCAATAGATGGCATGCTTAGCCAACAAGTGGTGCGTATCGCATAGTCCCGGACTAAGGAAGCTCGCACCTGTGGCTGGGCTTGTACGTCTACTCACCCAGATGGTCCCGGACCGCGCCCACACAATAAGGGCACGCTTCGCCCAATGGCCATAACAAAAGGGTTGTACACACCCTATAGGTAGGTCCCTGACCATACCTCACAAATTCTTTAGAAATTTTTATCTCATTTCCACACATTCAAGCTTTTAGGATTTACTAAATGCTTTTGACATTTAATAAATCAAATCATTCTCTTAATGTGATGACTAATCACATTAATTAATCACTTTAAGATTTCACCACTTAAATCTTTTATAAACTTAATTATTTTAGCATAATTAAGTTTATTATGCCAAAATATACGACTCTAGAGCTTTTCATAATTTTTGAAGCTTAAAGGATATTTTTCCCTATTTCACTCTAAAAAAAAAAGAAAGGGGAAACAAGTGTTATTTACCAACATAAAATCTTTTATAATTTATTAAATGTTTTTCACATTTAATAAATTAAAAGAGCGAAATGGGCACGTTCATAAAGCTTAAAACGTCGCTAACCGAAACTTTAATCATTAGGACCAACTATTCTAACATAACAAGCTCTATTGCCATAAAACAAAAGATTTCATCAATTTTCCTAATTTATGTAGCATTCAAGTGTTTTTCTCTAACTCCAACTATTCTAGCATAATTAGTTCAAAAATGCATAAACATAGAATTTTCGGAAATTAAAAGTAATTTATGGAGCGTAAAAAATATTTTTCGTCCAAGTTCTAATTTCAGCCCAAAAAGAGAATTCATGAAGTTTCTTTTAAGAGACCTTGGGCCTATTTTTAATTGCAGCCCAATCCAAAAACAAGTCACCATTTAAATCTTTTTAAATGATGCTGGGCCAATTTATGATTTCTGGCCCAGTCTAGTTCACCAAACAAAACTCATTAGACCACAATCCAATTTCCTATCTAAGCCCAAACCAAAAATCTTGCCCATCTCATTTAATCCATCACCACTACTCCAATCAACCATTCACTAACTCCAATCCAGCCCACTTTGTGCTAATCCAAAAAAAAAAAAAAATCAAGTTTCATTAGGGCCTTTCACCAATTTCAATTTATATTGCAATACTACACTACAAGCACGTGGCAGCCATATACCAGCCGAGAAGTGACCCACTTATAGCCATTGAAGACCCAAATCCATACCAACCACATCCATCCTCCATCACCATAGGCTACCACTAGGCAGCCGAAGACCCAGCAAAGCCACTACCTTCGGCCCCAACTGGAATCACCATTGTAGCTACCATCAAGCTCTTCCGCCTATCACGGCTGCCGACCTTACAAGCCAAACCCCCAGGCATCACCACTGCTGAAGCTCACCACCATGGCAGCCATCTCTAGCCACCTCAAACTAGACCCAAATCAGCCGAACACCATGCAGTTTATTTAACTATATATATCTATATCTATATATATATATATATATAGAAATGAAGACAAGGTTCAACTTGCCTGTAGCTGCTGATTCAATCTTCTTCTCCTCTTTTTCTCTTTCTTCTTTTCTTTCCTTTTTCTTCTTCTTCCTTCTCTCTCTTTCTCTTCTTCTTCTTTCAGTTTCTCTCTGTCTCTGCTCTATAGAAAATAACTCTTTCTCTCTCTTTCTTGATTATATCGAAAGCCTCCTCTATTCTCCTCTCTCTTACTAAGATCATTTGTAATGAATAAAATTTTTAGTAAATCTAGATTATGTCTTTGTTGTCATTGATGTAATTGTAATTGTCGTCGTTGTAAACTGGAAATGAACGCACATTGCAGAATGTGCGCAAATGTTTCTTTATCACCCCTTTAATCTCAGAACATTTCAGTCTTTGGCCTTCTTCTAACTTCAATCCCACATCAGATGTGTGTATGACTAATCACTTGTTAATATATTGACTCTATTTAATTGCCATAACGCCGAGCTCAGCAGCGTGGGCTTGTAACCGAGCGGGGCTTTGAAGTGGTTGGATGCTGGTTTGACTTGCCAGGCAGGGCCTTGTTGGGTACCTTGTTGGCTCGCCCAATCCAAGTAGGGAGGTGAACCATGGGACTCGAGCTAAGGCCTGAGTTTCATGGCTCTTAGAGTGGAGGGCATTGCTTTAGGCTGGTTTCACAAAGCAACGAAAACCTCCCTCTCTTGTCAGTGGATGGATAACCAGCCATTGTCTCACATGTCCATCAATGCCTGAAGAGTTAAACCAATCGAACAACCTTTTTTTTTTTTTTTGGGGACTATGTCTTCTTTATAGTGTACTCAATTGGTTACTAAGCTTTAAGAGTCCTTTTCTTTATATATTTGTTCATTTATATGATCTGAGAAGTTGGCATTGATGATAAATTGCATAGCTCTTCACAACAACTGATTTTGTTATTAGTATTTTTGAAAACTCACACCCATTTGCTCATATAGTTTTATCATTTTAAAACCTACTACACTTAGATTGGTTTCAGCCACCTATCTTATTAAGAGCCCGTTTGGGATTGAGTGTACTTGGAATCATCAATCATTTATAGATGTAATCAACATATATAGACAAGGAAACAGAAAATAGGTCGACTAACCACTTTTTACACATTTTGTTGGGTTTGACTCTTGTTTAGACCTCTATTTTTCAGATGAAGCAAGCTGTATTGATGTGAAGATTTTGTCAAGGTTTCTGGAAGCAAAGCTGACTGTCTGTTTTTTCTCTTTCAGCATAGACAAAAAGGTTGCATATATTTGACACAACAAAAGTTCACTAAACACGGACATAACCCTACTATTGCAGCCATCAATTGCATGTGTAACATTACTGGAATTAGAAACGTATGGTTTTCTGCGAATTTTTGACTGGCTTTTGAAAATAAATGCAACTTCAATATTTGAAAATGTGTTCAAAGTTGTGAC
The DNA here is from genome assembly GCA_026545225.1 of Cornus controversa. Taxonomy (NCBI): domain Eukaryota; kingdom Viridiplantae; phylum Streptophyta; class Magnoliopsida; order Cornales; family Cornaceae; genus Cornus; species Cornus controversa. The sequence continues at coordinate 49,194,625 of CM048848.1, forward strand.
TTGTTCTTTTGGAAAGGTTTTTCTTATTTGTGCTGTTGGTTTAACATTTATTTTCCTGTCGTGGGAACACAATTGAGGGATGCAGAAGTGATGCAGGAGGATTTGAGTTAGATGACACATTGATGGCACTGAGATATCTTGAGTTGGCAGATCAGCGCACAGATTGCAAGAAGTCGTGATCTTTTCCCTAATTGGGGCAGTTGTGAGCGCGTTTCTGTATTTTAGCCATAACTTTGGCTACGGGTATCAGAATCGCCTTTATGACCCCAATTCGAAAAGCTCTCTTCGGCGCCCACGTCGTAAATATTGAGCAAAGCTGGGTGCATAATTTTTCGAGGCCAAAAACCACTGTTTTCCCTTCCGAATCTCCATTTTTAATTTTTCTTTCCATTTATAGTAATATTTTCTTTTGTCGTTTAAGTAATGATTCTGAACTTGATTTGGGCCAGATTTCTGGCAGCTTATTTCTTCTATTTCGTATTTTATTTTGGCATGATTATTGGGATTTTGCTATTTTTGGTAAGATTTTGATTTTTACGATTTTTTTTCAGCTATATAACCCGGCTTGTGGGCTGATTGGAGGTGAACGTTGATTTTGAATAATAATTTGAATACCGGAGGCTTTTCTCTGAGTTTTTGGGCAATTCTCTTGCATTCTTCCCTGTTGACACTAGCCTACAGAATAATCACTATTCTTTCCAGAGTCAAAAAGTGTGATTGGAGGAGGTTAATTGACATAGAATTACTTTATTCAAAACTATAAACATGAGGACTTCTCTCTCTCTCACACAGACACAACACAGACACAAGCACAAGCACAAACACAAATACAAACTCACGGGGAATTATAGACATGGCGTAATTGTGGATGATATTGATGTAACATGTTAGTATTTGCATGGAACAAATTATATGCATCTTTATTCATTATTGTGGTAAAAGGATGATAAGATATGCCTGCTTGCTTATGCAGAGCTCTCATTGGGCAGGAAGCCCCCTAATGACAAAGGAAAATGGAGAAAGAAGTTTGACAATTACTTTTAGCTCAAAAGCATGCGGTGATGTGGAGCTTGAAGTAGGGAATTTGGTTCGTATTCACCCACCCCCCTGGTATGAACAGTACAATGGTATCGTTTTAACTTCATTCATCCAAATCATATCTAGAAAAAAGTTGTTTATATCTACTGCTGTTTCAAGTGGGTTTATTAATGACTATCAAAGTGTGCTTATGAGCAAGTTAGGGTGTTTTTAGTGCTGTTGAATAATAGTGAATATTAACTAGTGTTCATGCGGATCTTCTCTACAAGAAAGAGGTAAGGGTACGTCACGGGGAAAGATGAGACCATCATTTTATCCACATATTTCTTCCAGATTGAACTCGGTCAATTTGGTCTGAACCGTGGAGAGGTACGTAAATTCAATGTTAAATGTTAGTGTTGCTGTTCTTCTTGTTGTTGTGATTCAAGCTTTGTTGAGTATTTACTCCAATGTATTTGCATATGAAGAACCATTAACAAGCAATATATAATTACTGAAAAAATGAAAAGATTTGGAAAAGATACACAGAAGAAGCCCTTCAAATTCAAACCATTTGTTACATTATTAAATAATCTGTACATACTGTGATTCAACAAAGGAAACAAATTTTTTAAGATAATGTGCTCACTATTCCAAGTAAAGTAACCTGTGCTTCAATGATGCAAGTGTTGTCCACCACGAAACCATGTTTTGGGTCATTTAGTTTAGCCAATGACATGTACTTTCGAGAACCCCAAACCAGCCCTGAAGGGCTAAAATGATTATTAGCTGCAGTAGAGGCAGCCACGGTATATGTTAAAAATAAGGGTAAAGTGCAAAAAAAATCCCCGCCATATAGAACTGTTCAAAAAATGCCTTATATTTTTCAATTTGTGCAAATGAACAACTATGATAACAGGTTGCCTGTGTATGAATATATATATATATATATATATATATATATATATATATATATCCTTGAACAGCTCTAATTGTGATCCAAACAAGCTTTGATTATATGTGTGTATGTATATATCAGTGAACAACGTACTCTAATTGTGATCCAAACAAGCTTTGATTATACGCGTGTATGAATGTGTGTGTGTGTGTATATATAGATGTAAAGGTTCTTGATTTGAAAACAATTGCGATCTATATATATAAATGTATATCTGTATGTATGTGTGTGTGTATATATATAGGTGCTTGAATATGAAAAATATTTACCCATTCACTACCACTACGCTCAGAAAGTAGGTTCAATGCCAAAGCATTGCTGGAGAGGCTAAAGGATAAGAGGCTTATGTTAGTGGGGGATTCAATGAACAGAAACTAATGGGTTTCAATGAGGTGCCTGCTTGAGTCATCCATTCCTAAAGGACTCAAATCCATGAAATTAAATGCGCGTATTTCTCTCTTACCTTTTAGTTCGAAGCATTCTCCATTGATTTGATTCACTGTGCGCAGATTGAATGTAGCAAATAGTTTGGTATCAGGAGAAAGAGTTGAATTATCCAAAGCCAGAAATACTGAAATACTATTACCCTTGCCTTCACCATTTCCACGAGGGTAGAGCCGAATCCTCCTGTAAGGTCATTATATATAAACCTAAATTGTATACTGTATATTGCATGAATAATAATACAGATAGCAACTTAAGAAATATATATATATATAGTTATACCAATTATGATCTCCGACAACGAAATCTTCAGACTTGTAATGTTCCATTGTTAAAGTTGAAAAAGATTTAATCTTCCAGGTATGAGTAGTGGGATGGAATCTTGTAGGACAGACAAGCACTCCTCTTTGCGCGTTTGTTTGAGAACAAAAACCTCTACCCCAAAGGCGCAAGTGTCATCGACAAGGTATCCATTTGAAGGATTGTTAAAAGTTTCATGTTTGATTAATCTGTACATGCCCCATTCGGTTTTCATTGCATGGAAATGCTTCAATTCTCCAACTGCATCTTTAAGATAGCATAAACCATTTCAAGTATTGAAATGTAGACAAACTTTGATTGAATTGAGAATACAATTCAATATATAGCATACTTGAAGGTCAAATATCCCATAATCAAGGATTAGATACCATACTAGAACATTAATTGCAACAAAATGAAGTGCAGAATTATGCAAGCAATAATCAAGTGCTATTAAATGGAATATATATATATATATATCTATATATATATATCTATACCTACCTGTGAAGCCAACATATTTATCATTGAATTGATCATATATGAAGAACTTGAAAATGGCATTAACCTCCCAACCAGCAGGTAGAGAACTTGTGTCTACCAATTCCAGAGTGATGGAAATATGTCCTTCCCCATTTCTCTTCTTGTTTCCATTTGGATATATGGACAATTTCCTGTCCCCAACAATGTTATAAAGTGTGATTTTTATAACGTGAAAGAGGCAATTATATATATATATATGTTCATCTTGAGATGTAGAGGGATCAAAATTAGACATACCATTTGTAGTCCCCTGCTTCAAACTTGTCTGAAGTGTATTTCTCTAATGGAGCTTTTGAAAGCAATGAGAAGGACTGAATTTTGACAGAGTAGTGTGTAGGTGGAGCACCTCTTCCTGAAACTCTCATAAACAAATTAAAATGAAGGACCCAATTAGAAAATGCAGGTGTGAGGTTCGCAAGGTTTAAAAATAATCTATATACTATGATTACGTTCTTCAAGTAAATGTGTATGTGTGTACATATACTATTACTACCGAGAGGCAAGAGCCACTTGGGCCTCAAGAACATATTCTACAAAAATCCATATACACATATATAGGTATATCTGTATGTAATATATATATATATATATATATGTAATACCCCGCTCCAAAACATGGTATGATATTGTTCGCTTTGGGCCAGAGCCCGCACGATTTTGCTCTTAGGTTTTACCCCAAAAAGCCTCATACCATTTGAAGAGAACATACTACATATAAGCACATCCCCTTTTTCACACTCAAGCGATGTGGGATTGAGCACACTGTACCCTGTCAGTGTGGTAGCTCAGCCCGGTGTCTATCTTTGCACCCGCCCACTCACACTCGTCCACAAGGGTTACTACATATATATATATATATATATATATATATATATATATATATATATAGAGAGAGAGAGAGAGAGAGACCTGCGGATGGTGAACCCATGTTAATTTATGCTAGTAATATAAAGCTTATGAGGAAAATATGACAAGAAGTTTACATTTTATGAACATTATGGATCTTATTATTTATAAAGGGTCAAGAAATGGCATGGACAAAAGGGTAACCAAACCCAGGTGGAAGGATAAAGTATCAACTTAGCTTTTGGGAAAATTAATGTTTACTAAACGTGTAAGCTAGATGAAAGGAGAAGAAAAGGAAAGGAAAGGAATCAAAAATTCTACAAGAGAGAGAAAATGACAAAGTGAAAAGAAAAAGGAAGGGATCACCCAAGCGCACACGTACATGAGCAATATTTAAAATGCATATATCCACTATTTGATGTGCCCAAATGGGATTATAATTAGTACTCTAGCCTCAAGTAAAGATGTTACACCATTTAGTTTTTATTTTATTTTATTTTAACACAAGAGTAATACAATATTAATTAATTGTACATATTTATCAATTCTCTTTCCAGAAAGAAGATAAACGAAGGACCACATATTTCAAAATTCACGTCTAACCAACATAGATTATTAAATTTAACTGATTAGCCATATATAATAAAACCTTAGCTGTGTAGTAACCCTTGTGGACGGGTGTGAGTGGGCGGGTGCGAAGATAGACACTAGGCTGAGCTACCACACTGACAGGGTACAGGGTGCTCAATCCCACATCGCCTGGGTGTGGAAAAGGGGATGTGCTTATATGTAGTATGTTCTCTTCAAATGGTATGAGGCCTTTTGGGGTAAAATCCAAGAGCAAAACTATGCAAGCTCAGGCCCAAAGCGGACAATATCATACCATGTGTTGGAGCGGGGTATTACAAGCTGACTTGATGCATTCATTTTGTTAAGCATTTTTATTTATTTATTTATTATGAAACAATCCATCAAACGGTGCTGATTGATCCAAAAACATGAAATGCATAATCATGGACAACAAATGAGGGTAGAGCATCAAAACTACTCCAAAGTTTGAATTTTCAACAGAAGCTATCTTCCTGTACTCACCTCCAAGTCGACTCTAGCAGAGTCAACAAGTCCTTCTATTATACATTGTATATAAATGAATCAAACTAACTCTCTCTACATCATCCATCATAGATATATCCTTGGTATAACAATGGAGCACAAACCATTGGAGATAACAGTAATTTCAGCAAAAGGCCCCAAAGATGTCAGCTATTTCTCCAAGATGGACGTCTATATTGTCGTCAAGATCCTCGGCGATCCTTGTATCGAGCAGAGAACTTCGGTTGACAAAGACGAAGGGACAAGTCCCTCCAGGTATCACTCCATGAAGTTCACCGTCGATGAAGCGGCGGTTCAGACAAACCATCAGAATCTCGTCTTTCAGTTTCGATGTGACCAGAGCTTCCTCGGTGACAAAGACATCGAAAAAGTCCACGTGCCGGTCAAGGAGCTCCTTGACAAAGCCGAAAACAGCAAGGCGTCCACATTGGTCACATATCCAGTTAGGAAACCCACAGGCAAGGCCAAAGGAAACTGAAGTTCTCTTACAAGTTTCGCAAAACATAAAAAGTTGACTACCCTCGGCCAAATGCATTTAATATTGGGTCTAATTCTAGGTACCCTCCTCCTCCACCTGCAGTGGTGGCACCATATCCACCAATGGCGGTGCCCACAACTTATCCGTCACCGCGAATGCCACTATATGGGTGTACTGCATATGGTCTGTTGACATCTTTGGTGGCGGGACCATATCCACAAGTGGTGGCAGAATGTTACCCACCACCATCGGCGGGATACCCTCAACCTGGACCTGTGGTGGGAAAATGTTACCTGCCACCTCCATATCCACCTACAGCTGCGGGATACCCTCAACCTGCACCCATAGTGGGAGAATGTTACCCGCCACCTCCACATCCACCTCCACCAGCGGGATACCCTCAACCTGCACCGGTGGTGCCAGAATGTTACCCGCCACCTCCACCAGCAGAATATCCTCAACCTGCACCCGTGGTGACAAAATGTTACCAGCCTGCACCTCCACCAGCGGGAAGCCCTCAGCCTGCATCTGTTGCAGGAGGATATGGGTATTTTGCACATGGTGGGTACCCACCACCACCACCACCTGGATATCCTCCTGTGGAGCCGGGATATGGTATCCACCACCAATGTAACAACCACAACAGCCACCTAAGAAGAATAAGTTCGGATCGTTTGGAGCATTGGTGGGAGGAGTTATTGGTGGTTTGTTGATTGGAGATGTGATGTCTGGTGGTGGTTTTGATGCTCGGTTTGATAATGATTGCTAGATCTTATACTTTTGCGTTCTGCCTATTTTGAGTGTAGAGCAATGTTACACGTCATGAAATTATTTCATAAATTTGAATCATGAATGATGTGGCAGGTAACGTGAAGAGTTAGTATTGGTAGAATTTCCCCATACACAGAGTCCTATGATATTATCACCGAATTCCATCAATACTAACTCTCCACGTTACCTGCCACATCATTCATGATACAAATTCATGAAAGAATTTAATGACGTTTAGCATTTCTCTTTGAGTGTAAGAAGAATGCATTTCGTGTTCCATTTAATTTGTGCTACTAAAAATCTTCATGTTGCACATTCACTGTAGTATTTTTCAGAAGAGCAATGCTATATATCATGAAATTATTTTATGAATTTTTATCATTAATGAATGATGTGACAATTAAATGGTGAGTTAGTATTGGTGAGAATCCTCCATACACGAAGTTTCAATGGTATTATGACCTGTCACATCATTTATGATAAGAATTCATGACATAATTTCATGAAATTTCAATACTAACTCACCATTTAATTGCCACATCATTCATGATAAAAATTCATAAAATAATTTCATGATGTGTATCATTGCTCGTGTATGAATTCATCACACAGAATAGAGAAATGCTAAACGTCGTGATTTTATTTCATGAATTTGTATCATAAATGATGTGGCAGGTGATAATATCAAGGGACTTCATATATGGGGGGAATTCCACCAATACTAACTCTCCATGTTACCTGCCACATCATTCATAATACAAATTCATGAAATAATTTCATGACGTATAGCATTGCTCCACAGAATATACTTGCACAAATGATAACTTAATGAGATAAAATAATTGGAGATGATCCAAATCATATACGATTCTATGAGAGGTAATTAAAATAATTCTTTCAAAGTGGTTCAAACATCAAAATGTGAGATGAGAGAATTGTTATTAGTTTATTGCCTTTAAAGTTATAAATATTTGATTTTTTTATTATTAAAAAAAACTAATTTCTTAGTATCATATATAATAGTTTTAATTATGAGAAATGTTAAACGCCATGAAATTATTTCATGAATTTGTATCATGAATGATGTGGCAGGTGATAATATCATTAAAACTTCATCCACATGCTTGTCAACATGAGTTGGGAGGGGTGTTGATTTCTCTTTTTCTTCTCCTCTCTTCCCTCTGAAATTTAAAGTTATGAGGTTATGAAAGAGTTTAATGATAAGGGGATTTAACATTTTTAGGCTTGAATCTGATATTGATGTTTTTAGCTATATTTTCAGCACAATTTACTGTGACAAGAAATAGATGGAATGGGATTGTGGAGCCAGTTATTTATAAGGTAGTTGTATAACATTTTTAGGCTTGAATCTGATATTGATGTTTTAGCTATATTTTCAACACAATTTACTGTGACAATAAATAGATGGTATGAGATTGTGAAGCCAGTTATTTATAAGGTAGTTGTATAATTGATTGAAGCAGCCCACACTTCCTTCTCTTTTTTATTCTTTTTACGTGTAAATTGTCACTGCATACAATATTCCTTGAAAAAAATTCGTTATTAAGACTGGAAATAGCTGTGTTTGTAAGCTTTGGTTAATTATTTAAAAGTGCATATGTAGATATTTGACCTGTCATTAGGAGCACTATGTTCTTTCTGAACCCCTCACACTTTCTGTAAAATTTATGAGTTTTCATGACAGACTGACAGAGTATTGCATTGTAAAGAAGACATGAATGCTAGTGTAAAGAAAGTTAAAAATGTCTGTTCTTTTGCATGTCAATTACACATACTACGCGAGGACCAGAATTTTGAATTCATTATCCAGTATGGTTCTCCTTAATTGATGATCCTGGGAGGTCTTCGTGTTTGACAATCCGAGCTTTTACCATATCACCAAGCAATGCCCCTCACAAACTACATGACAACCAAAAGCTTTAATTTGCAACTCTGATCATCTTATAGAAGAAAAATAAATGTGTTGGCATTGTTTGTGACGCTATCTAGCTCGAATAAATCTGAACTTAAATCACTTCCAGTAATAGAATTGTGCACACCATCATAACTTGCTGAAGTTTCATTTCCTTCCACACTGGGAATTGCATCCCAAGTCAAAATGGTTAATTTCCTATCATGACTTGGAGTCTTCTTTCCCTTTTCCAAGACAGGGGAGCCAAACACCTCTAGCGACTTCTGCGGTTTATCATCTTCCTCCTCTTGCAACTGTATTCTAACTGCCCGATTTCCCTTCTTAGAATTCAAAATTGGGAATCTAAAAGAGTCTTTTTTGTTCAACCCAAGTCCTAATTCATAGAAATTCTTGCAGTGCATGTCCTCGTTGACCCATGGATCCAACCGGGACTTGTTGGTTCTGGCTAAATCAACCGAATCAGTATCAGTTCTGATGGTTGTTTTGCTTTTAACTACCCCACAGCCCACACTTCCATTGGAACTGTCTCCACCAACATGTTCACAGACATCAACAGAGTTCTTGTCAATACAAAAGCAACTGCAGCCAAGACAGGCAAACAAACTCTTGCCATATAGCTTGCTTTTCTTTCTTTGTGGTGAATTTCTCTGGACAAAGTGCAAGAACGCACTTTGGCTGTTCCAATCTGATTCTGAATGAACACTAGGAGTTCCCAGTTGAGTTTTTGTTTTAACAGGGCATATGTCAACTGGTTCATCCTTCTCATACCGGTGCCTCATTGCACCCATGCTATCAATTCTTGGATTCTTCTCATCCAATGCCCCATTGAAGTATTTTTTTGCATCAAAGACACTGATTTCTCCTTCTTCAACTCTCTCTTTTAGCAAGTAAAAGTGTTCATCTGGGGTGGTGATCAAAGACTCAAGGTTTCGACTTGACTTGGCAAGTTTGAGGACTAAGGTTCCCTCGGAACCATTCAAGTCAGAAGAAAAGGAGGCATCATCCAGGTTGTTGCCTTCAAGGGACAAGGTTTGTGAGAGATTGGTGTTGCAGGGTAGTGTCAATGTAACCATGGCCATGGAGACTTGCGCTTATAGAAAGTTCCTTTTAGTTCTCAAACAAAAAGGAGAAAAGAAGTGACTTGAACTGTCTGGAAAGTTCAGATAGGAGCACAAAACATCAAAAAAGAGAAAGAACCAAGACTAGAAATACAGAATCAAATGAAAAGAGGATTTGACTTCCAGAAGCTTTAGGTACCTACCCTAAGGTACTGAATTGAAAATCCTTTAGAAGAAAAGTTATGAAGTGAAGGAGTTTTGATGCATAAGAAGGTTGAAATCAGCTAGTGTAAGACAGATGGATAGAAGAATAGTGTGACTTAAGAAGCTGATCAGACAATCCATTTCTATAAGTAGACTTGAGGAATATGCAAGCTGTTAAGAAGGTAGGCCATATGCTTATTTTGTTTACTAGAGATGATGTGTTATATATAACCTGAAATCCTTTCAACATTATCTTGCGACAGCTATATATTATATTGACAGTTTCCTCCTTTGTTTCTGTGCTTTTGTGGACATCATAATATCTTGAGAGTTTCTGATTATCAGAGAGTGATTTATCCATGCACATGCCTCACAGAGGTTCACAATACAAGCATGATATATGATGCATCAAACCATGTCACAGGTATTGAAAAGATTGAAATCTACCTGATCAAATGGCCTAAACCATCATGCCAAACTGCAAATAAACTGTGCACCAGCAACAGTTCAGGAAATAATCTAGCAGATGTGCCATAAAAAATATATATTTTAAGAGTTGGAATAAGCACTTTGAATTGATTATATAATCTTTGAAGGATTTGGTCACTGATTGTCAGATAATGATGCCATAGAGAAATTTATAGCTACATGTACATGTAACACACAAGTCTGCATCTCTTGTTACCATTGAATACTGATGTTCAAAAAACCAATGTATGAGTTAATGTTTTGACAATTGGAAAGATTATAGAACAATTTTTTGTAGCTTCATTTATTTTAGAAGTTAATTCTTGGTAGGATATGATATTTTTTGATAATTTTATATGAGGGACTTGCATACATGTAAATTTTTTGAGTAAGAGAATTTATGAGGTTAGGAATCTGTCAGACTGGTATTTGTGTTTATGCTTGGTTTCCTGACCTACCATTACTCCTTCTTGCCTTCCATGTTTGGTTCAGAGGAATATTGGCCACACAAGATCCACAAAACCCATGACCTTAGACACCAAGCCTGATCATCTTTTGATGCCAATATTGAATATGCCCTCCAATATAGATGATCTGTCAAATTGTTTGCCTTGTGTACATATTTAAGTTAAAATGAAAAAAAACATGTAGCTCAGATGATAGAGTGCCCACAAGGCCCTGCCCAGGCAAGCCAAGTAGAGAGTTGAACCATGGGTCTCACGCGAAGGCTTGGCCTAGCGTTTCTTAGAGTGGAGGGCATAGCATAGCGTCAGGCTGGTTTCACAGAGCCAGCGAACACCTCCTACTCTTGTCAGTGGATGGATAACGAGTCATTGTTTCACAGGTCCATCAATGACTGAAGAATTGATCCAATTGAACAACCACTTTTTTTTCTTTTTTTCATTACTTTTCATTAATGATTTTTAAGTTTTAAGAATCTTTCTATGCTCCAGAATTTTTAAGGAGAAACCATACATACATATATTTGTTCATTTATATGACCTAGCAAGTTGGCATTGATGATAAATTACATAGCACTTCACAAGAATTGATTTTGTTGTTATTATTATTTTTTTAAAAAACTCATAGATCCATTTGCTCATTACAGTTTTATCATTTAAAACTTACTACACTGTTTAAGATTTGTTTGAGCTACCAATCTTATTAATAAGGGTAAATTACTCTAACAAAAATTTGGCCTAATTAAATTTTGGAAAGTTACTCCACACTCCTATTACACTAACGATCAGTTACTTGGACTCTTGAACACTTTTGAACTGACTGATGTATTTACTTGCATGGCCTCAACTTAACAATGGTTAATTACCAAAATACTCTAAATTTTAATATAATATAACATTCAGAAAAAAAAACACTAAAATACATACGTACCTCTCTCTTTAATTCTATCCCTCCACCACTACCCATCTCCACAGCCACTCCAACTCTCTCTCTCTTCTAGGGGTGGCAATTCGTTTTGGCACATGTCGTGTCGATTTATGAGTATTCTGCTAAACACTCATTTAATAATCGTGTCATGGTCCCTTGAAATGAACACAATCCGTTTATTAAATAGGTTAAATGAGTCATGTAACCTCTTTATTAACTCAAGTATAAAATACAAATATGTTGAAAAAATTGAGATAATAGATGACTAAATTCATGAAAAAAGAATAATTAGGACAATACAATTACAAGAAAAGGGCAAAAAACAATATCCATATTGAAATAAAAGAAAGGTCCATAGTTTTTGGATTAAAATAGCTTACAAGTTTGCATGTCATGATTAATTATACGACTCTAATCGGGTTAAACGGAATAAACTACAACATACGAATACGACATAATTAATTAAACAGGTTGACACGAACATAATTAAGGTCAACCCAAACTCGTTAATTTCGTATCGTATTTGAGTCGTGTTAGCGTGTCCACCGCCATCTCTCTCTCTACACTTTTTCTTTTGTCTAACTCCCTCCACTTGCACACGTACATACACACACACCCCAATATACATGGATGAAAATACACACACACCCTTGCGCCACCACCATGCTTCGTTGGTGAAAGAACACAACGATTTTTGGCCACTATTGAAGCAGAGAGCATGAACTAGAGACCGATCTTATCATGCAATCATGCTATAAAGTTTAATTTGCTGAGAAGTAAATGCAATCAATTTCTCTTGTGACCTTTTCAATTCAGGCTTAAGAAAAGCAATTTTATCAACAAAGAATCCCTAGTAGAAATAACTTGACTTACCTCACTTTCGAAAATTTTACCTTACCTCGAAGTTTCAAAATTTATGATGTATCCTCTTTAAGCATCTTCAGTAACTTATCACTTTCTCCTATCAAGGAGTCTTTTTCAATTTTCACAATCTCCAATTGTTTATATTGGTTTTTGTAAGCTTTTTTAACTTTGACAGTCTCAGTAAACAACTCTTCAAAAACTTTGGACAATTCTTCTTAGGTTGGTTCTTCTCTTTCTTCATCTTCAGAACCATACAACTCAACTTGACTTTGAGTTGTATTATGATCTATTTGACCTACATTAGAAGAAGAAACTTTAGCAATATCATCATTTAATAAACCAACAAAAGAAAGAAATAATAACTTTCATGATTTTTTTTTCTTTTAAAATTTTCTTAGCACTAAAGCAATTTTTTTAGGACTTGGACATTGAGTAGATGAGTGACCTTTATCATCACATGTCCAACAAGTAATTTTAGCATCCTTAGAGTCTTCTAGCTCTTTTCCTTTTCAATGCTTACCTCCGGATGGAATGAAAGATTCTTCAAATTAGATGGTCTAATATAATCTCAACATGATACTTTATGGCTTGACCTGTTAGTTGCCATGTTAAACATATACCTAATTTCCTGCTAGGGTGAATGAGAACTCCAAGACTTTGAGACTAAAAAAATTGCCTTATTTTAATCTGTTTAGACTTGACTATTGGTAAGGGAAATAAAATCAATGGTATTCAGGAATAAAAAATAAAAAAAAAATGGATAAAATAAATAAATAAATAAAAACTAAGTTATATATATCATGAAAATAATATCAACTCTAAACACAATCTGTAAAATCATTTCCAATGAATAAAATTTTGAGTAAATTTAGGTGTGTGTTTGTTGTCATTGATGTAATTGTAATTGCCCTTGTTTTAAACTGGAAATGAATGCACATTGCAAAATGTGCACAAATGTTTATTAGTAATTCTTTTACAACCCCTTTAATCTCAGGACATTTTAGTCTTTGGCGTCCTTCTAACTTCAATCCCACATTGGATGTGTGTATGACTAATTACTTCTTAATATAATGAATGTTTTTATTGACTTAACGCCGAGCTCAGCAGTGTGGGTTTGTAACCAAGCGGGGCATTGAAGTGGTTGGACATTGGTTTGGCTTGCCAGGCAGGGCTTTGTGGGCACCTTGTTGGCTCGCCCGATCCAAGTAGGTAGTTGAACCATGGGTCTCAAGCGAAGGCTTGGGCCTCGTGGCTCTTAGAGTGGAGGGCATAGCGTCAGGCTGGTTTCACAGAGCAGTGAACACCTCCCACTCTTGTCGGTGGATGGATAACGAGCCATTGTTTCACCGGTCCATCAATGCTTGAAGAGTTGATCCAATTGAACAACCACTTTTTTTTCTTAGTCTTCTTCTTCATCAATGATTTTTAAGTTTTAAGAATCTTTCTATGCCCGAGACCTTTTAAGGACAAACCATACAAACATATATATATTTGTTCATTTATATGACCTAACAAGTTAGCATTGACGATAAATTGCATAGCTCTTCACAAGATTTGGTTTTGTTATTATTATTATTATTTTTTTTATAAAAAAACTCAGATCCATTTGCTCATACATTTTTATCATTTTAAACTTAGTACACAGTTTAAGATTGGTTCGAGCCACCAATCTTATTAATAAGGGTAAATTACTATGACTTTAACCAAAGTTTGACGTAATTACCATTATATTAATGTTTTTGTAAAGTTACTCAGACACTCTCGTCAAACTAACGAATGTATTTACATGCATGCCCTTAACTTATCAATGGTTAATTACCGATATACTCCCAATTTTAATATAATATAATATTAAGAAAAAACACTAAAATGACATATGTACCCCTCTCTTTCTATTGCTCTCCACCACTACCCCTCTCTTTCTATTGCTCTCCACCACTACCCCTCTCCACTCTCTCTCTTTCTCTCCTAGGGGTGGCAATTTGTTTTGGCTGGTCATAATCATGTCGTGTAGATCTCTAAGTATTCTGCTAAACATGTTACCCGAACACGACCTATTTAATAATCGTATTAGGGACCCTTGAAACGAACACAATCCATTTATTAAACAAGTTACACCGTGTTTAACCCCTTTAACTTAAATTGGTCATGTAATATGTTTATTAACTTAAGTATAAAATGCAAATATGTTGAAAAAATTGAGATAATAGATGACTAAATTCATGAAAAAAGAATAATTGGGACAATACAATTACAAAAAAAAAAAAGAAGGCCAAAAACAATATCTATATTGAATTTATATTGAAATAAAAGAAATGTCCATAGTTTTTGAGGTTGAAACATGTTACAGGTTTGCCTGGCACGATTACGACACAATTAATTAAACAACTCTAGTCGGGTTAAACAAAATAAACTACAAAACATGAATACGACAAGATTAATTATACACGTTAAACGGGTTGATACGAACACAATTAAGGTCAACCCAAACTCGTTAATTCAGTCGTGTTAGTGTCAAAATTTTCCACCCCTACTCTCTTCACCACCGCCTCTTTCTCTCTCTACACCCCCTCTCTTGTTTAACTCCTCCCACCAATACACGTACAAACATACACACCCAGTACACATGGATGAAAATACACACATGCCCTTATGCCACCACCATGCTTCGTCGGTGAAAGAACGCCAGGGTTTTTGGCCACCATTAAATCAGAAAGCTTGAACACTGATCTCAAGTTGTAGAAGAATGCTGTGGTGAGAATAGTCTCAATCGCCTTCTTGTTTTCTGAAATTAAGGTTGAATCTCTCATCACCATCGCCTTCTTATATTGTGAAAATAAGGTTGAATCACTATGCAAAAGCAAGAGCTAACAAATCTTAGCCGCCAAATCCTAACTCTATTTTTCACTCTCTTTCCTAAGGTTTTCAGTGTTCTCTCATCCCATACCTGAAACCCTAAACATTATACTGGTTTACAAGAGAGTCCTAAATAGTGTCCAAGACCCCTAAAAGAAAAATGGGTCATTTTTTTTCCCTCTAGTCAAAACTGGGTCACAATGCTGTGAGATTTACAATTGTATGTTGTCAAATTTTGGTGTCAAAACTTGTTGATTGAGTTGTAACTTTTGTTCTATCATGTGTCTCGATTGTGGAATCTAAACAACTAGTGTCTTGATTCCATAAATTTGATAAGAACATCACTTAGAACAGGTATGTTGGACATGTTGGATGTGATGGTGAAATCGAATCGTTGATTGGACCATTGGATTTTCTTGGGTGTAAAATTATAATTTTACCCCTAGGAAGATTTGAGCGATATGGACCATGATCTGTTGTGATCCTATGTGATCCCAAGGTTTTTGGACATTTAAACACAATGGTGGTGTTAGATCATCGATCGAATGATCGAATTTTCTTGGGTGCAAAATTATAATTTTACCCCTGGGTTGATTTGAGTGATCTGGACTGTGATATGATTTGATCCTAAGGTTTTTGGACATTTTAAGCCAATGATGAAGTTAGATCATCGATTGGATAGTTGGATATTCTTGGGTGCCAAATTATAATTTTGCCCCTAGAATGATTTGAGCGATCATGATGGTGATCCCAAGGTTTTTGGAGATTTTAAGCACATTGGTGAATTTGGATCATCGATCGGATAGGCATATTTTTTTGGGCGTAAAATTACGATTTGGACCCTTGGATGATTTGAGCGATCTCGATAGTGATATGATGTGATCCAAAGGTTTTGGGCATTCCGGATGCAATGGTGAAGTCATAATTTTGATTGGATGCCCAAATGTATGGATGTGCGTTAGAGGTGAAAATTAACCGTTTTACCCCTCCCATTAGTGTGGTGTTTGGAGAGTGGGATGTGGTTGATCTAAGGTACTTTCTAGTTTCATCTGTATTTTGGATGTAAGTGGAAATTATTTTTTTTATCAATCTAATGGTCGGATATTCCGGTCAATTTGTCAGGTGTGAAAGTTCGTGTGTGTAACACCCTTGAACTATGTTTACTTTTTGTCTTCATCTCATTAGAATTCAAAGGTAATTTTTGGACCTTGTGGGGATAAAAGTGTAATTATGGATATGAGTGTATATATATATATATATATATATGTAGGCTATATATATATGTCTTGACAGTGAAGCTTTGACTTTGAATTAAAGTTTGTGGCAGACAAGCTGGTGCATGTGTGACATGTGTACCGAAGCTAGAAATGTTTTGACAATTTGAATGTAAGAAGGTAGAGTGTGCAAGAAAAAGAGACTAAAAGTATAGTCTCAGCTGCAGAGAGAAAAAGAGACAGGAAGAAGAAGAACAAGAAGAAGAAGAGAAAGAAAGAGAAGAAGAAGAAGAAGAAGAAAATCTTCATTGAGGCAAGTTGAACCTTGTCTTTGTATTTCTATATATATATATATATATATATATAGATAGATATATATGTATATATGATTTAAAGTTTTACAGCTTTTGAAGTCAATATGTTGGATTGAGATTTTAGATTTTGCTAGATTAGAGTATGAGATTGGGTCTATGCATGATTATATAAATTTGTATAGTCCTAAAATATGATCTAGTTTAATATAGTAGAATTCTAACCTTTGTTTGATTGTCACAAGTTATGTTTTGGGTTTATTAATATGACTTCCAGTAGGTTGTTGCATAATACGAGTACACCAGTAGTTGCTTGCATCATATGAGAATGTTCTTGCATGTTGAATTGGGTGGGGCAAAAATTATAGCTGGGTGTATAATATTGCTTGGCAATGGTGGTTTGTGTGGTTGCATGATGAAGGTGGATAGCATGGTGATGAAAATGGGTCTTTGCAATGGTGCGGCTGGAAGAGGAGTGTTTGGCAGCCATGGTGGTAGTTTGGAGTGGTCGAAATCTACCAAAAATTTTGGTGGGTGGCTCGGCAAATGGTGGTTGTTCATGGCTTGTGTTGGGTTTTCACAGTTTGGGTTTGGAGGACATGCATGGTAGTTTTGGGTCCTTGGGCGATTCACAATGGTGGCTGGTAGTTCACGGTTTGGCCATGGAATGGGCTGCCATGGGCGGCTAGGTGGTCCAATGGTGGAGCTCGGTTGGGGTTTAGCCATGATGGTTGTGGGTTCATGGTTGGCTTCCATAGTTGTTGATTTGGAGGTGGACCGGTGGTGCCGAAGGGACTGTACATGGATGGTTTGGCAGCCATGGTTCCAACTTTATAGGCTTTATTGGTGGCTGGTTTGTAGGTGCACTTGGGTTTGACCGAAGGTGTGTATGGTGGTGCCCAAAGGGGCTGCCATGGTGGATTCATGGGTGGCTCACAGGTTGATGTTTGGGTAACTTGTGATGATGGTTTGTATGAGAGTTGGCAAAGACTATTGTAGGTGGTGCTTTGGAGTTGAAGACTCCATAGTGATCCGTTTGGTCTTGAGTTCTCAATTGAGGTTTGGTAGAGTGGATTTAGTTATGATTTATGATTGAATATGACATGGGTTATATTCATTATTGATATGAAGTTGGGCTGATTTCTGGTGGGCGTTTTATGATGTGAATTTGATTGACCAATGGAAATGGACTGCCCATGTGCAAGAATTGGGTTGAAACCAATTGGGCTTTGTTTTGGACTCATTATAAATGGTTGCATGACAATGGACTGGGCCAAAATTAAGATTAGGCCCAATGTCATTTAAAAGAAATTTAAAGAATTTCTTTTTGGGCTGAAATAGAACTTGGAGAAAAATGTTTCTAATGCCCCCATTAATTACGAAAATTTTTAAAACTCTATGTTTTTGCAGGATAGGATTTGTTATGCTAGAATAGTTGGTTCTAGGGGAAAAAAAAATTCTTGAATGCTGCATAAATTATGGAAATTTATGAAATCATTTGTTTTAACGCAATAGAGCTTGTTATGTTAGAAGAGTTGGTTCTAGGAATTAAAGTTTCGGTTAGAGATAATTTAAGCTTATGAATGCACTGAATATGCTCTTTTAATTTATTAAATGTGAAAAGCATTTAATAAATTATATAAGATTTTATGTTGGTAAAGAACGCTTGTTTCCTTTTATTTAGAGTGAATTAGGAAAAAATATCCTTTAAGCTCTAAAAATTGCGAAAAATCTTAGAGTTGTACATTTTGGCATAATAAACTTAATTATGCTAAAATAATTAAGTTTAGAAAATTTTTGTGTGGTGAAATCCTAAAGTGATTAATTAATGTGATTAGTGATCACATTAAGAGAACGATTTGATTTATTAAATGTCAAAAGCATTTCGTAAATCCTAATAGTTTGAAATCTTGAAAATGTGATAAAATTCTTAAAAAATTGTGAGGTATGGTCAGGGACCTACCTTTGGGGTATGTACAGCCCTTTTGTTATGGCCATTGGGCGAAGCGTGCCCTTATTGTGTGGACGAGGTTCGAGACCATCTGGGGGAGTAGACGTACAAGCCCAGCCACATGTGCGAGCTTCCTTAGTCCGGGACTATGCGATGCGCGCCACTTGTTGGCTAAGCATGCCATCTATTCGAGGGGAGTCGAGGGCTCACTGTGAGGTTATGTTAAGTTAATCTAGATGATTAGCTTAATAAGGAATTGTTGATAACACGGTTCCTATGTGTGAACTAAATTATGAATATGATAATTAACCAGTGTTTAATTATCATAAGAAAATTTGTGAATAAAATCAACAAAGATTGTTGTACGTGTCCTTATATGTAAAAATTTAAGGCAAGGTCAATTTGTTGAGCAATGATAGTGTTTTGAAATTCTTGCTGAGCTTGTTGAACTCACCCCATTTTATTTTCAGGTACCGAGTGAATGGAAGCACGGTACAGGACGATGGAGGCCATTTACATGTAAATTTCTTAGCATGTATTTATCTTTTGTTGTACATAGTTGGCTCTCAGGATGAGGAATGAGGTCTCCAGATGAAGTTTTTGTAATAGATGATCTAGACGATCACATTTTGATTCTAATATGTTAGTTTTGGATTAATGTATGGTAAGAAGGACGATGTTGTTTTTCAAGTCGCGCACCAAATTCAAGTGTTGGACTAGAGTTTCAGATATTTAAATTTTGGGAGTGTGACAGTATGTATGGGTAGGACCAAAATGGAGGATGTCTACAAACTTCACAAGTCTCATGAGATGAAGGTTTAGTCTGAACCCCACGCTGGGACCATAATTTTCATGCTACACCTGTAGTACAATCTTGTGGTTAAGCTAATTTAATCTCTTCTTTGTGAAGATTGAATCTTGCTAGCAAAAAGCAAAAATGATCTATTTTTATAAATCAAGTCTTATTAGGGATGTCAACAATTACAAACTAATGCCATAATTAGTTTGAGATTTTTCTTGCAATATTTGCTTATATTATGACATTGTATTATTTCTATGGATGAAATTATTCAACAGAAAAAAAAAATATATATATATTTTAAAAACTCTGAAATTTTTTGTATGTAGCTTATGTGACCTACTGACTTGACATTAAATGTATGCATAACAAATGTAGAGACAATTGTATAATTTTAGACCACTTAATTTATCATATAAAGCACGAAAAAAAAAAGATGGAATGAAGGATCTTCAAATTAGATGGTCTAATATCATCTCAACATGATACTTTATGGCATGACCTGTTAGTTGCCATGTTAAACATATACCTAATTTCCTGCTAGGGTGAATGAGAACTCCATGACTTAATGTCACGCCCTTAAATTTCAATACCTGAAACTCAAGTCCGGCACTTTAATTCGGTGCGCGACTTGAAAAACAATGTCCATCATACCATACATCAATCCAAAAACTTTACATATTTCAATCAAAATGTGATCGTCTATATCATCTATTACAAAAATTTCATCTGGAGACCTCATCCCTCATCCTGAGAGTCAAATATGTACAACAAAAGGTAAATACATGCTAAGAAAATTACATGTAAATGCTCTCCATCGTGCTGTACCTCGCTTCCATTCACTCAGTACCTAAAAAATAAAATAGAGTGAGCTCAACAAGCTCAGCAAGAATTGCAAAACACTATCATTGCTCAACAAATTGACCTTGCCTTAGATTCCTACATATATAGACTCGTACAACAATCTTTGTTGATTAGTTTCACAAATTTTCTTATGATAATTAAACTCTAGTTAATTATCATATCCGCAATTTCCTTCACACCCAGAATTTCTTTATGATAATTAAACTTTAATTAATTATCATATTCACAATTTCTTTCACACACAGGAACCGTATTCTCAACAATTCCTTATTAAGCTAATCGTCTAAATTAACTTAACATAACCTCACAGTGAGCCTCGGGCTCCCCTCCAATAGATGGCATGCTTAGCCAACAAGTGGTGCGTATCGCATAGTCCCGGACAAAGGAAGCTCGCACCTGTGGCTGGACTTATACGTCTACTCACCCAGATGGTCCCGGACCACGCCCACACAATAAGGGCACGCTTCGCCCAATGGCCATAACAAAAGGGTTGTATACACCCTATAGGTAGGTCCCTGACCATACCTCACAAATTCTTTAGAAATTTTTATCTCATTTCCACACATTCAAGCTTTTAGGATTTACTAAATGCTTTTGACATTTAATAAATCAAATCATTCTCTTAATGTGATCACTAATCACATTAATTAATCACTTTAAGATTTCACCACTTAAATCTTTTATAAACTTAATTATTTTGGCATAATTAAGTTTATTATGCCAAAATATACGACTCTAGTGCTTTTCATAATTTTTGAAGCTTAAAGGATATTTTTCCCTATTTCACTCTAAAAAAAAAAAGGGAAACAAGTATTATTTACCAACATAAAATCTTTTATAATTTATTAAATGTTTCTCACATTTAAAAAATTAAAAGAGCGAAATGGGCACGTTCATAAAGCTTAAAACGTCGCTAACCGAAACTTTAATCATTAGGACCAACTATTCTAACATAACAAGCTCTATTGCCTTAAAACAAAAGATTTCATCAATTTTCCTAATTTATGTAGCATTCAAGTATTTTTCTCTAACTCCAACTATTCTAGCATAATTAGTTCAAAAATGCATAAACATAGAATTTTCGGAAATTAAAAGTAATTTATGGAGCGTAAAAAACATTTTTCGTCCAAGTTCTAATTTCAGCCCAAAAAGAGAATTCATGAAGTTTCTTTTAAGAGACCTTGGGCCTATTTTTAATTGCAGCCCAATCCAAAAACAAGTCACCATTTAAATCTTTTTAAATGATGCTGGGCCAATTTATGATTTCTGGCCCAGTCTAGTTCACCAAACAAAACTCATTAGACCACAATCCAATTTCCTATCTAAGCCCAAACCAAAAAACTTGCCCATCTCATTTAATCCATCACCACTACTCCAGTCAACCATTTACTAACTCCAATCCAGCCCACTTTGTGCTAACCCAAAAAAAAAAAAAAAATCAAGTCTCATTTGGGCCTTTCACCAATTTCAATTTATATTACAATACTACACTACAAGCACGTGGCAACCATATACCAGCCGAGAAGTGACCCACTTATAGCCATTGAAGACCCAAATCCATACCAACCACATCCATCCTCCATCACCATAGGCTACCACTAGGTAGCCGAAGACCCAGCAAAGCCACTACCTTCGGCCCCAACTGGAATCACCATTGCAGCTACCATCAAGCTCTTCCGCCTATCATGGCTGCCAACCTTACAAGCCAAACCCCCAGGCATCACCACTGCTGAAGCTCACCACCATGGCAGCCATCTCTAGCCACCTCAAACTAGACCCAAATCAGCCGAACACCATGGATTTTTCACCTTCAAGCCACCACCTACAACAGCCATTGCCATGCTTCAACCGAAACCACTACCAACCAACATCTATGTTCAAAACCATGTGAACCCACCACTCTAGCCGCTTAATCCATCACAAGAACCACCATGAGTCAACCTTGCTGCCATACACCACCATACCCACGGTCAGCCGCCACCCTCACAACCGAGCCATGCACCTACTACCATGGCCAAGAAACCAGACCCAATACCAACTGAAACTAAGAAAATCCCAAATATATATATATATATATATATATATATGTATACCTATATATATACCTTTATATATAGGTATACATATATATATATATATATCTATCTATACACATATCAAAACCTTATAAACATATTGATACAACCAGAAGAGAATCTCACAACAATTATTGATGAAATGAAGACTACCACTTAAATCATACATGCAGTTGATTTAACTATATATATCTATATCTATATATATATATATATAAATGAAGACAAGGTTCAACTTGCCTGTAGCTACTGATTCAATCTTCTTCTCCTCTTTTTCTCTTTCTTCTTTTCTTTCCTTTTTCTTCTTCTTCCTTCTCTCTCTTTCTCTTCTTCTTCTTCTTCTTCTTTCAGTTTCTCTCTGTCTCTGCTGTATAGAAAATAACTCTTTCTCTCTCTTTCTTGATTATATCGAAAGCCTCCTCTATTCTCCTCTCTCTTACTACACTCCTTCTTTTCTTTTCTTTTTCTCCACTTAACCCATACACTAGATTCGGATCAAACAATTCAAATAGAGGAATTGTTAAATGTGGGCAAGTGTCACTCATGCAGAGTATGTCTACCACTTCCTTTTCATCTCAGACTTCAGTCACAAGGATACTGCATATAACCTACATATATATATCTTTTCCATTTGCTACAACAGCCCCTTGATCAAGACAACACATGTCAACCATGCATTTGACCATCCCTAACCCCCAATCAAGCTTAAAAGTTTCTGTCATTTCTTTCAATTTGAACCACCTAACATAAGACTGCCCCATGCATCAGACCACTAACTGCTCCACATCTTACTATGAAAAGATTATACATATATATATATATGTAAATATATATATATATATATATATATATATATATATATAAATAACCCATGTGCATCTCTACACATATGACCCTCCAATCTCCTAAAAATTTCATTTGAATCCTAAAGAGATGAAGACAAAATAATTCCTAGTTTAGGGGTGTTACACTTTCATTCTACACATTTTGTTGGGTTTGACTCTTGTTTAGACCTCTATTTTTCAGATGAAGCAAGCTGTATTGATGTGAAGATTTTGTCAAGGTTTCTGGAAGCAAAGCTGACTGTCTGTTTTTGCTCTTTCAGCATAGACAAAAAGGTTGCATATATTTGACACAACAAAAGTTCAATAAACATGGACATAACCTTACTATTGCAGCCATCAATTGCATGTGTAACATTACTGGAAATAGAAACGTATGGTTTTCTGCGAATTTCTGACTGGCTTTTGAAAATAAATGCAACTTCAATATTTGAAAATGTGTTCAAAGTTGTGACTTGTTCTTTTGGAAAGGTTTTTCTTATTTGTGCTGTTGGTTTAACATTTATTTTCCTGTCGTGGGAACACAATTGAGGGCTGCAGAAGTGATGCAGGAGGATTTGAGTTAGATGACACATTGATGGCACTGAGATATCTTGAGTTGGCAAATCAGCGCAAAGATAGCAAGAAGTCATGATCTTTTCCCTAATTGGGGCAGTTGTGAGCGCGTTTCTGTATTTTAGCCATAACTTTGGCTACGGGTATCAGAATCGCCTTTATGACCCCAATTCGAAAAGCTCTCTTCGGCGCGCACGTCGTGGATATTGAGCAAAGCTAGGTGCATAATTTTTCGAGGCCAAAAACCACTGTTTTCCCTTCCGAATCCCCATTTTTAGTTTTTCTTTTCATTTAAAGTAATATTTTCTTTTGTCGTTTAAGTAATGATTCTGAACTTGATTTGGGCCAGATTTCTGGCAGCTTATTTCTTTTATTTCGTATTTTATTTTGGCATGATTATTGGGATTTTGCTATTTTTGGTAAGATTTTGATTTTTACGATTTTTTTCAGCTATATAACCCGGCTTGTGGGCTGATTGGAGGTGAACTTTGATTTTGAATAATAATTTGAATACCGGAGGCTTTTCTCTGAGTTTTTGGGCAATTCTCTTGCATTCTTCCCTGTTGACACTAGCCTACAGAATAATCACTATTCTGTCCAGAGTCAAGAAGTGTGATTGGAGGTTAATTGACATAGAATTACTTTATTCAAAACTATAAACATGAGGACTTCTCTCTCTCTCACACAGACACAACACAGACACAAGCACAAACACAAACACAAACTCACGGGGAATTATAGACATGGCATAATTGTGGATGATATTGATGTAACATGTTAGTATTTGCATGGAACAAATTATATGCATCTTTATTCATTATTGTGGTAGAAGGATGATAAGATATGCCTGCTTGCTTATGCAGAGCTCTCATTGGGCAGGAAGCCCCCTAATGACAAAGGAAAATGGAGAAAGAAGTTTGACAATTACTTTTAGCTCAAAAGCATGCGGTGATGTGGAGCTTGAAGTAGGGAATTTGGTTCGTATTCACCCACCCCCCTGGTATGAACAGTACAATGGTATCGTTTTAACTTCATTCATCCAAATCATATCTAGAAAAAAGTTGTTTATATCTACTGCTGTTTCAAGTGGGTTTATTAATGACTATCAAAGTGTGCTTATGAGCAAGTTAGGGTGTTTTTAGTGCTGTTGAATAATAGTGAATATTAACTGGTGTTCATGCGGATCTTCTCTACAGGAAAGAGGTAAGGGTACGTCACGGGGAAAGATGAGACCATCATTTTATCCACATATTTCTTCCAGATTGAACTCGGTCAATTTGGCCTGAACCGTGGAGAGGCACGTAAATTCAATGTTAAATGTTTGTGTTGCTGTTCTTCTTGTTGTTGTGATTCAAGCTTTGTTGAGTATTTACTCCAATGTATTTGCATATGAAGAACCATTAACAAGCAATATATAATTACTGAAATAATGAAAAGATTTGGAAAAGATACACAGAAGAAGCCCTTCAAATTCAAACCATTTGTTACATTATTAAATAATCTGTACATACTGTGATTCAACAAAGGGAACAATTTTTTTAAGATAATGTGCTCACTATTCCAAGTAAAGTAACCTGTGCTTCAATGATGCAAGTGTTGTCCACCACGAAACCATGTTTTGGGTCATTTAGTTTAGCCAATAACATGTACTTTCGAGAACCCCAAACCAGCCCTGAAGGGCTAAAATGATTATTAGCTGCAGTAGAGGCAGCCACGGTATATGTTAAAAATAAGGGTAAAGTGCAAAAAAAATCCCCGCCATATAGAACTGTTCAAAAAATGCCTTATATTTTTCAATTTGTGCAAATGAACAACTATGATAACAGGTTGCCTGTGTATGAATATATATATAAATATATATATATATATATATATATATATATATATCTTTGAACAGCTCTAATTGTGATCCAAACAAGCTTTGATTATACGCGTGTATGAATGTGTGTGTGTGTATATATATAGATGTAAAGGTTCTTGATTTGAAAACAATTGCGATCTGTATATATAAATGTATATCTGTATGTATGTGTGTGTGTATATATATAGGTGCTTGAATCCGAAAAATATTTACCCATTCACTACCACTACGCTCAGAAAGTAGGTTCAATGCCGAAGCATTGCTGGAGAGGCTAAAGGATAAGAGGCTTATGTTAGTGGGGGATTCAATGAACAGAAACTAATGGGTTTCAATGAGGTGTCTGCTTGAGTCATCCATTCCTAAAGGACTCAAATCCATGAAATTAAATGCGCGCATTTCTCTCTTACCTTTTAGTTCGAAGCGTTCTCCATTGATTTGATTCACTGTGCGCAGATTGAATGTAGCAAATAGTTTGGTATCGGGAGAAAGAGTTGAATTATCCAAAGCCAGAAATACTGAAATACTGTTACCCTTGCCTTCACCATTTCCACGAGGGTAGAGCCAAATCCTCCTGTAAGGTCATTATATATAAACCTAAATTATATACTGTATATTGCATGAATAGTAATACAGATAGCAACTTAAGCAATATATATATATATAGTTATACCAATTATGATCTCCGACAACGAAATCTTCAGACTCGTAACATTCCATTGTTAAAGTTGAAAAAGATTTAATCTTCCAGGTATGAGTAGTGGTGATGGAATCTTGTACGACAGACAAGCACTCCTCTTTGCGCGTTTGTTTGAGAACAAAAACCTCTACCCCAAAGGCGCAAGTGTCATCGACAAGGTATCCATTTGAAGGATTGTTAAAAGTTTCATGGTTGATTAATCTGTACATGCCCCATTCGGTTTTCATTGCATGGAAATGCTTCAATTCTCCAACTGCATCTTTAAGATAGCATAAACCATTTCAAGTATTGAAATGTAGACAAACTTTGATTGAATTGAGAATACAATTCAATATATAGCATACTTGAAGGTCAAATATCCCATAATCAAGGATTAGATACCATACTAGAACATTAATTGCTACAAAATGAAGTGCAGAATTATGCAAGCAATAATCAAGTGCTATTAAATGGAATATATATATATCTATACCTACCTGTGAAGCCAACATATTTATCATTGAATTGATCATATATGAAGAACTTGAAAATGGCATTAACCTCCCAACCAGCAGGTAGAGAACTTGTGTCTACCAATTCCAGAGTGATGGAAATATGTCCTTCCCCATTTCTCTTCTTGTTTCCATTTGGATATATGGACAATTTCCTGTCCCCAACAATGTTATAAAGTGTGATTTTTATAACGTGAAAAAGGCAATTATATATATATATGTTCATCTTGAGATGTAGAGGGATCAAAATTAGACATACCATTTGTAGTCCCCTGCTTCAAACTTGTTTGAAGTGTATTTCTCTAATGGAGCTTTTGAAAGCAATGAGAAGGACTGAATTTTGACAGAGTAGTGTGTAGGTGGAGCACCTCTTCCTGAAACTCTCATAAACAAATTAAAATGAAGGACCCAATTAGAAAAAGCAGGTGTGAGGTTCGCAAGGGTTAAAAATAATCTATATACTATGATTACGGTCTTCAAGTAAATGTGTATGTGTGTACATATACTATTACTACCGAGAGGCAAGAGCCACTTGGGCCTCAAGAACATATTCTACAAAAATCCATATACACATATATAGGTATATCTGTATGTAATATATATATATATATATATATATGTAATACCCCGCTCCAACACATGGTATGATACCGTCTGCTTTGGGCCAGAGCCCGCACGGTTTTGCTCTTGGGTTTTACCCCAAAATGCCTCATACCATTTGAAGAGAACATACTACATATAAGCACATCCCCTTTTTCACACTCAAGCGATGTGGGATTGAGCACCCTATACCCTGTCAGTGTGGTAGCTCAGCCCAGTGTCTATCTTTGCACCCGCCCACTCACACCCGTCCACAAGGGTTACTACATATATATATATATATATATATATATATATATATATAGAGAGAGAGAGAGAGAGAGAGAGACCTGCGGATGGTGAACCCATGTTAATTTATGCTAGTAATATAAAGCTTATGAGGAAAATATGACAAGAAGTTTACATTTTATGAACATTATGGATCTTATTATTTATAAAGGGTCAAGAAATGGCATGGACAAAAGGGCAACCAAACCCAGGTGGAAGGATAAAGTATCAACTTACCTTTTGGGAAAATTAATGTTTACTAAACGTGTAACCTTGATGAAAGGAGAAGAAAAGGAAAGGAAAGGAATCAAAAATTCTACAAGAGAGAGAAAATGACAAAGTGAAAAGAAAAAGGAAGGGATCACCCAAGCGCACACGTACATGAGCAATATTTAAAATGCATATATCCACTATTTGATGTGCCCAAATGGGATTATAATTAGTACTCTAGCCTCAAGTAAAGATGTTACACCATTTAGTTTTTATTTTATTTTATTTTAACACAAGAGTAATACAATATTAATTAATTCTACATATTTATCAATTCTCTTTCCAGAAAGAAGATAAACGAAGGACCACATATTTCGAAATTCACGTCTAGCCAACTTAGATTATTAAATTTAACTGATTAGCCATATATAATAAAACCTTAGCTGTGTAGTAACCCTTGTGGACGGGTGTGAGTGGGCGGGTGCGAAGATAGACACTAGGCTGAGCTACCACACTGACAGAGTACAGCGTGCTCAATCCCACATCGCCTGGGTGTGGAAAAGGGGATGTGCTTATATGTAGTATGTTCTCTTCAAATGGTATGAGGCCTTTTGGGTAAAATCCAAGAGTAAAACCGTGCAGGCTCAGGCCCAAAGCGGACAATATCATACCATGTGTTGGAGCGGGGTATTACAAGCTGACTTGATGCATTCGTTTTGTTAAGCATTTTTATTTATTTTTTTATTATGAAACAATCCATCAAACGGTGCTGATTGATCCAAAAACATGAAATGCATAATCATGGACAGCAAATGAGGGCAGAGCATCAAAACTACTCCAAAGTTTGAATTTTCAACAGAAGCTATCTTCCTGTACTCACCTCCAAGTCGACTCTAGCAGAGTCAACAAGTCCTTCTCCTATACATTGTATATAAATGCATCCAACTAACTCTCTCTACATCGTCCATCATAGATATATCCTTGGTATAACAATGGAGCACAAACCATTGGAGATAACAGTAATTTCAGCAAAAGGCCTCAAAGATGTCAGCTATTTCTCCAAGATGGACGTCTATATTGTCGTCAAGATCCTCGGCGATCCTTGTATCGAGCAGAGAACTTCGGTTGACAAAGATGAAGGGACAAGTCCCTCCAGGTATCACTCCATGAAGTTCACCGTCGATGAAGCGGCGGTTCAGACAAACCATCAGAATCTCGCCTTTCAGTTTTGATGTGACCAGAGCTTCCTCGGTGACAAAGACATCGAAAAAGTCCACGTGCCGGTCAAGGAGCTCCTTGACAAAGCCGAAAACAGCAAGGCATCCACATTGGTCACATATCCAGTTAGGAAACCCATAGGCAAGGCCAAAGGAAACTAAAGTTCTCTTACAAGTTTCGCAAAACATAAAAAGTTGACTACCCTCGGCCACATGCATATATTATTGGGTCTAATTCTAGGTACCCTCCTCTTCCACCTGTAGTGGTGGCACCATATCCACCAATGGCGGTGCCCACAACTTATCCGTCACCGCGAATGCCACTATATGGGTGTACTGCATATGGTCTATTGACATCTTTGAGGGCGGGACCATATCCACAAGTGGTGGCAGAATGTTACCCACCACCACCGGCGGGATACCCTCAACCTGTACCTGTGGTGGGAAAATGTTACCTGCCACCTCCACATCCACCTACAGCTGCGGGATACCCTCAACCTGCACCCATAGTGGGAGAATGTTACCCGCCACCTCCACATCCACCTCCACCAGCGGGATACCCTCAACCTGCACCGGTGGTGCCAGAATGTTACCCGCCAGCTCCACCAGCAGAATATCCTTAACCTGCACCTTGGGCCTATTTTTAATTGCAGCCCAATCCAAAAACAAGTCACCATTTAAATCTTTTTAAATGATGCTGGGCCAATTTATGATTTGTGGCCCAGTCTAGTTCACCAAACAAAACTCATTAGACCACAATCCAATTTCCTATCTAAGCCCAAACCAAAAATCTTGCCCATCTCATTTAATCCATCACCACTACTCCAGTCAACCATTCACTAACTCCAATCCAGCCCACTTTGTGCTAACCAAAAAAAAAAAAAAATCAAGTCTCATTAGGGCCTTTCACCAATTTCAATTTATATTACAATACTATACTACAAGCACGTGGCAGCCATATACTAGCCGAGAAGTGACCCACTTATAGCCATTGAAGACCCAAATCCATACTAACCACATCCATCCTCCATCACCATAGGCTACCACTAGGTAACCGAAGACCCAGCAAAGCCACTACCTTCAGCCCCAACTGGAATCACCATTGCAGCTACCATCAAGCTCTTTCGCCTATCATGGCTGCCGACCTTACAAGCCAAACCCCCAGGCATCACCACTGCTGAAGCTCACCACCATGGCAGCCATCTCTAGCCACCTCAAACTAGACCCAAATCAACCGAACACCATGGATTTTTCACCTTCAAGCCACCACCTACAACAGCCATTGCCATGCTTCACCCGAAACCACTACCAACCAACATCTATGTTCAAAACCATGTGAACCCACCACTCCAGCCGCTTAATCCATCACAAGAACCACCATGAGTCAACCTTGCTGCCATACACCACCATACCCACGGTTAGCCGCCACCCTCACAACCGATCCATGCACCTACTACCATGGCCAAGAAACCAGACCCAATACCAACTAAAACTAAGAAAATCCCATATATATATATATGTATACCTATATATATATACCTTTATATATAAATATATATATATATATATATATATATCTATCTATACACATATCAAAGCCTTATAAACATATTGATACAACCAGAAGAGAAACTCACAACAATTATTGATGAAATGAAGACTACCACTTAAATCATACACGCAGTTGATTTAACTATATATATCTATATCTATATATATATATATAGAAATAAAGACAAAGTTCAACTTGCCTGTAGCTGCTGATTCAATCTTCTTCTCCTCTTTTTCTCTTTCTTCTTATTTTTCCTTTTTCTTCTTCTTCCTTCTCTCTCTTTCTCTTCTTCTTCTTCTTTCAGTTTCTCTCTGTCTCTGCTCTATAGAAAATAACTCTTTCTCACTCTTTCTTGATTATATCGAAAGCCTCCTCTATTCTCCTCTCTCTTACTACACTCCTTCTTTTCTTTTCTTTTTCTCCACTTAACCCATACACTAGATTCGGATCAAACAATTCAAATAGAGGAATTGTTAAATGTGGGCAAGTGTCACTCATGCAGAGTATGTCTACCACTTCCTTTTCATCTCAGACTTCAGTCACAAGGATACTGCATATAACCTACATATATATATCTTTTCCATTTGCTACAACAGCCCCTTGATCAAGACAACACATGTCAACCATGCATTTGACCATCCCTAACCCCCAATCAAGCTTAAAAGTTTCTGTCATTTCTTTCAATTTGAACCACTTAACATAAGCCTGCCCATGCATCAGACCACTAACTGCTCCACATCTTACTATGAAAAGATTATACATATATATATGTAAATATATATATATATATATATATATATATATAAATAACCCATATGCATCTCTACACATATGACCCTCCAATCTCCTAAAAATTTCATTTGAATCCTAAAGAGATGAAGACAAAATAATTCCTAGTTTAGGGGTGTTACACTTTAAGACTAAAAAAATTGCCCTTTGTAATACCCCACTCCAACACATGGTATGATATTGTCCGCTTTGGGCCCAAGCCCGCACAGTTTTGCTCTTAGATTTTACCCCAAAAGGCCTCATACCATTTGAATAGAACACACTACATATAACCACATCCCCTTTTCCACACCCAGGCGATGTGGGATTGAGCACCCTGTACCCTGTCAGTGTGGTAGCTCAGTCCAGTGTCTATCTTCGCACCCACCCACTCACACCCATCCACAAGGGTTACTACAATCCACCCCCCTACGAGGCTCGACGTCCTCGTTAGGTTTAGGCTCTGATACCAACTATAATACCCCGGTCCAACACATGGTATGATATTGTCCGCTTTGGGCCCAAGCCTGCACGATTTTGCTCTTGGATTTTACCCCAAAAGGCCTCATACCATTTGAAGAGAACATACTACATATAAGCACATCCCCTTTTCCACACCCAGGCGATGTGGGATTGAGCACCCTGTACCCTGTCAGTGTGGTAGCTCAGCCCAGTGTCTATCTTTGCACCCGCCCACTCACACTCGTCCACAAGGGTTACTACAACCTTATTTTAATATGTTTAGTCTTGATTATTGGTAAAGGAAATAAAATGAATGGATAAAATAAATAAATAAAAACCAAGTTATACATATCATGAAATGCATATCAAATCTAAACACAATCTGTAAGATCATTTATAATGAATAAAATTTTTAGTAAATCTAGATTATGTCTTTGTTGTCATTGATGTAATTGTAATTGTCGTCGTTGTAAACTGGAAATGAACGCACATTGCAGAATGTGCGCAAATGTTTCTTTATCACCCCTTTAATCTCAGAACATTTCAGTCTTTGGCCTTCTTCTAACTTCAATCCCACATCAGATGTGTGTATGACTAATCACTTGTTAATATATTGACTCTATTTAATTGCCATAACGCCGAGCTCAGCAGCGTGGGCTTGTAACCGAGCGGGGCTTTGAAGTGGTTGGATGCTGGTTTGACTTGCCAGGCAGGGCCTTGTTGGGTACCTTGTTGGCTCGCCCAATCCAAGTAGGGAGGTGAACCATGGGACTCGAGCTAAGGCCTGAGTTTCATGGCTCTTAGAGTGGAGGGCATTGCTTCAGGCTGGTTTCACAAAGCAACGAAAACCTCCCTCTCTTGTCAGTGATGGATAACCAGCCATTGTCTCACATGTCCATCAATGCATGAAGAGTTAAACCAATCGAACAACCTTTTTTTTTTTTTGGGACTATGTCTTCTTTATAGTGTACTCAATTGGTTACTAAGCTTTAAGAGTCCTTTTCTTTATATATTTGTTCATTTATATGATCTAAGAAGTTGGCATTGATGATAAATTGCATAGCTCTTCACAACAACTAATTTTGTTATTAGTATTTTTGAAAACTCACACCCATTTGCTCATATAGTTTTATCATTTTAAAACCTACTACACTTAGATTGGTTTCAGCCACCTATCTTATGAAGAGCCCATTTGGGATTGAGTGTACTTGGAATCATCAATCATTTACAGATGTAATCAACATATATAGACAAGGAAACAGAAAATAGGTCGACTAACCACTTTCTACACATTTTGTTGGGTTTGACTCTTGTTTAGACCTCTATTTTTCAGATGAAGCAAGCTGTATTGATGTGAAGATTTTGTCAAGGTTTCTGGAAGCAAAGCTGACTGTCTGTTTTTGCACTTTCAGCATAGACAAAAAGGTTGCATATATTTGACACAACAAAAGTTCAACAAACATGGACATAACCCTACTATTGCAGCCATCAATTGCATGTGTAACATTACTGGAAATAGAAACGTATGGTTTTCTGCGAATTTTTGACTAGCTTTTGAAAATAAATGCAACTTCAATATTTGAAAATGTGTTCAAAGTTGTGACTTGTTCTTTTGGAAAGGTTTTTCTTATTTGTGCTGTTGGTTTAACATTTATTTTCCTGTCGTGGGAACACAATTGAGGGCTGCAGGAGGATTTGAATTAGATGACACATTGATGGCACTGAGATATCTTGAGTTGGCAGATCAGCGCAAAGATAGCAAGAAGTCATGATCTTTTCCCTAATTGGGGCAGTTGTGAGCGCGTTTCTGTATTTTAGCCATAACTTTGGCTACGGGTATCAGAATCGCCTTTATGACCCCAATTCGAAAAGCTCTCTTCGGCGCGCACGTCGTGGATATTGAGCAAAGCTAGGTGCATAATTTTTCGAGGCCAAAAACCACTGTTTTCCCTTCCGAATCCCCATTTTTAGTTTTTCTTTTCATTTAAAGTAATATTTTCTTTTGTCGTTTAAGTAATGATTCTGAACTTGATTTGGGCCAGATTTCTGGCAGCTTATTTCTTTTATTTCGTATTTTATTTTGGCATGATTATTGGGATTTTGCTATTTTTGGTAAGATTTTGATTTTTACGATTTTTTTCAGCTATATAACCCGGCTTGTGGGCTGATTGGAGGTGAACTTTGATTTTGAATAATAATTTGAATACCGGAGGCTTTTCTCTGAGTTTTTGGGCAATTCTCTTGCATTCTTCCCTGTTGACACTAGCCTACAGAATAATCACTATTCTGTCCAGAGTCAAGAAGTGTGATTGGAGGTTAATTGACATAGAATTACTTTATTCAAAACTATAAACATGAGGACTTCTCTCTCTCTCACACAGACACAACACAGACACAAGCACAAGCACAAACACAAACACAAACTCACGGGGAATTATAGACATGGCATAATTGTGGATGATATTGATGTAACATGTTAGTATTTGCATGGAACAAATTATATGCATCTTTATTCATTATTGTGGTAGAAGGATGATAAGATATGCCTGCTTGCTTATGCAGAGCTCTCATTGGGCAGGAAGCCCCCTAATGACAAAGGAAAATGGAGAAAGAAGTTTGACAATTACTTTTAGCTCAAAAGCATGCGGTGATGTGGAGCTTGAAGTAGGGAATTTGGTTCGTATTCACCCACCCCCCTGGTATGAACAGTACAATGGTATCGTTTTAACTTCATTCATCCAAATCATATCTAGAAAAAAGTTGTTTATATCTACTGCTGTTTCAAGTGGGTTTATTAATGACTATCAAAGTGTGCTTATGAGCAAGTTAGGGTGTTTTTAGTGCTGTTGAATAATAGTGAATATTAACTGGTGTTCATGCGGATCTTCTCTACAGGAAAGAGGTAAGGGTACGTCACGGGGAAAGATGAGACCATCATTTTATCCACATATTTCTTCCAGATTGAACTCGGTCAATTTGGCCTGAACCGTGGAGAGGCACGTAAATTCAATGTTAAATGTTTGTGTTGCTGTTCTTCTTGTTGTTGTGATTCAAGCTTTGTTGAGTATTTACTCCAATGTATTTGCATATGAAGAACCATTAACAAGCAATATATAATTACTGAAATAATGAAAAGATTTGGAAAAGATACACAGAAGAAGCCCTTCAAATTCAAACCATTTGTTACATTATTAAATAATCTGTACATACTGTGATTCAACAAAGGGAACAATTTTTTCAAGATAATGTGCTCACTATTCCAAGTAAAGTAACCTGTGCTTCAATGATGCAAGTGTTGTCCACCACGAAACCATGTTTTGGGTCATTTAGTTTAGCCAATAACATGTACTTTCGAGAACCCCAAACCAGCCCTGAAGGGCTAAAATGATTATTAGCTGCAGTAGAGGCAGCCACGGTATATGTTAAAAATAAGGGTAAAGTGCAAAAAAAATCCCCGCCATATAGAACTGTTCAAAAAATGCCTTATATTTTTCAATTTGTGCAAATGAACAACTATGATAACAGGTTGCCTGTGTATGAATATATATATAAATATATATATATATATATATATATATATATCCTTGAACAGCTCTAATTGTGATCCAAACAAGCTTTGATTATACGCGTGTATGAATGTGTGTGTGTGTATATATATAGATGTAAAGGTTCTTGATTTGAAAACAATTGCGATCTGTATATATAAATGTATATCTGTATGTATGTGTGTGTGTATATATATAGGTGCTTGAATCCGAAAAATATTTACCCATTCACTACCACTACGCTCAGAAAGTAGGTTCAATGCCGAAGCATTGCTGGAGAGGCTAAAGGATAAGAGGCTTATGTTAGTGGGGGATTCAATGAACAGAAACTAATGGGTTTCAATGAGGTGTCTGCTTGAGTCATCCATTCCTAAAGGACTCAAATCCATGAAATTAAATGCGCGCATTTCTCTCTTACCTTTTAGTTCGAAGCGTTCTCCATTGATTTGATTCACTGTGCGCAGATTGAATGTAGCAAATAGTTTGGTATCGGGAGAAAGAGTTGAATTATCCAAAGCCAGAAATACTGAAATACTGTTACCCTTGCCTTCACCATTTCCACGAGGGTAGAGCCAAATCCTCCTGTAAGGTCATTATATATAAACCTAAATTATATACTGTATATTGCATGAATAGTAATACAGATAGCAACTTAAGCAATATATATATATATAGTTATACCAATTATGATCTCCGACAACGAAATCTTCAGACTCGTAACATTCCATTGTTAAAGTTGAAAAAGATTTAATCTTCCAGGTATGAGTAGTGGTGATGGAATCTTGTACGACAGACAAGCACTCCTCTTTGCGCGTTTGTTTGAGAACAAAAACCTCTACCCCAAAGGCGCAAGTGTCATCGACAAGGTATCCATTTGAAGGATTGTTAAAAGTTTCATGGTTGATTAATCTGTACATGCCCCATTCGGTTTTCATTGCATGGAAATGCTTCAATTCTCCAACTGCATCTTTAAGATAGCATAAACCATTTCAAGTATTGAAATGTAGACAAACTTTGATTGAATTGAGAATACAATTCAATATATAGCATACTTGAAGGTCAAATATCCCATAATCAAGGATTAGATACCATACTAGAACATTAATTGCTACAAAATGAAGTGCAGAATTATGCAAGCAATAATCAAGTGCTATTAAATGGAATATATATATATCTATACCTACCTGTGAAGCCAACATATTTATCATTGAATTGATCATATATGAAGAACTTGAAAATGGCATTAACCTCCCAACCAGCAGGTAGAGAACTTGTGTCTACCAATTCCAGAGTGATGGAAATATGTCCTTCCCCATTTCTCTTCTTGTTTCCATTTGGATATATGGACAATTTCCTGTCCCCAACAATGTTATAAAGTGTGATTTTTATAACGTGAAAAAGGCAATTATATATATATATGTTCATCTTGAGATGTAGAGGGATCAAAATTAGACATACCATTTGTAGTCCCCTGCTTCAAACTTGTTTGAAGTGTATTTCTCTAATGGAGCTTTTGAAAGCAATGAGAAGGACTGAATTTTGACAGAGTAGTGTGTAGGTGGAGCACCTCTTCCTGAAACTCTCATAAACAAATTAAAATGAAGGACCCAATTAGAAAAAGCAGGTGTGAGGTTCGCAAGGGTTAAAAATAATCTATATACTATGATTACGGTCTTCAAGTAAATGTGTATGTGTGTACATATACTATTACTACCGAGAGGCAAGAGCCACTTGGGCCTCAAGAACATATTCTACAAAAATCCATATACACATATATAGGTATATCTGTATGTAATATATATATATATATATATATATATGTAATACCCCGCTCCAACACATGGTATGATACCGTCTGCTTTGGGCCAGAGCCCGCACGGTTTTGCTCTTGGGTTTTACCCCAAAATGCCTCATACCATTTGAAGAGAACATACTACATATAAGCACATCCCCTTTTTCACACTCAAGCGATGTGGGATTGAGCACCCTATACCCTGTCAGTGTGGTAGCTCAGCCCAGTGTCTATCTTTGCACCCGCCCACTCACACCCGTCCACAAGGGTTACTACATATATATATATATATATATATATATATATATATATATATAGAGAGAGAGAGAGAGAGAGACCTGCGGATGGTGAACCCATGTTAATTTATGCTAGTAATATAAAGCTTATGAGGAAAATATGACAAGAAGTTTACATTTTATGAACATTATGGATCTTATTATTTATAAAGGGTCAAGAAATGGCATGGACAAAAGGGCAACCAAACCCAGGTGGAAGGATAAAGTATCAACTTACCTTTTGGGAAAATTAATGTTTACTAAACGTGTAACCTTGATGAAAGGAGAAGAAAAGGAAAGGAAAGGAATCAAAAATTCTACAAGAGAGAGAAAATGACAAAGTGAAAAGAAAAAGGAAGGGATCACCCAAGCGCACACGTACATGAGCAATATTTAAAATGCATATATCCACTATTTGATGTGCCCAAATGGGATTATAATTAGTACTCTAGCCTCAAGTAAAGATGTTACACCATTTAGTTTTTATTTTATTTTATTTTAACACAAGAGTAATACAATATTAATTAATTCTACATATTTATCAATTCTCTTTCCAGAAAGAAGATAAACGAAGGACCACATATTTCGAAATTCACGTCTAGCCAACTTAGATTATTAAATTTAACTGATTAGCCATATATAATAAAACCTTAGCTGTGTAGTAACCCTTGTGGACGGGTGTGAGTGGGCGGGTGCGAAGATAGACACTAGGCTGAGCTACCACACTGACAGAGTACAGCGTGCTCAATCCCACATCGCCTGGGTGTGGAAAAGGGGATGTGCTTATATGTAGTATGTTCTCTTCAAATGGTATGAGGCCTTTTGGGTAAAATCCAAGAGTAAAACCGTGCAGGCTCAGGCCCAAAGCGGACAATATCATACCATGTGTTGGAGCGGGGTATTACAAGCTGACTTGATGCATTCGTTTTGTTAAGCATTTTTATTTATTTTTTTATTATGAAACAATCCATCAAACGGTGCTGATTGATCCAAAAACATGAAATGCATAATCATGGACAGCAAATGAGGGCAGAGCATCAAAACTACTCCAAAGTTTGAATTTTCAACAGAAGCTATCTTCCTGTACTCACCTCCAAGTCGACTCTAGCAGAGTCAACAAGTCCTTCTCCTATACATTGTATATAAATGCATCCAACTAACTCTCTCTACATCGTCCATCATAGATATATCCTTGGTATAACAATGGAGCACAAACCATTGGAGATAACAGTAATTTCAGCAAAAGGCCTCAAAGATGTCAGCTATTTCTCCAAGATGGACGTCTATATTGTCGTCAAGATCCTCGGCGATCCTTGTATCGAGCAGAGAACTTCGGTTGACAAAGATGAAGGGACAAGTCCCTCCAGGTATCACTCCATGAAGTTCACCGTCGATGAAGCGGCGGTTCAGACAAACCATCAGAATCTCGCCTTTCAGTTTTGATGTGACCAGAGCTTCCTCGGTGACAAAGACATCGAAAAAGTCCACGTGCCGGTCAAGGAGCTCCTTGACAAAGCCGAAAACAGCAAGGCATCCACATTGGTCACATATCCAGTTAGGAAACCCATAGGCAAGGCCAAAGGAAACTAAAGTTCTCTTACAAGTTTCGCAAAACATAAAAAGTTGACTACCCTCGGCCACATGCATATATTATTGGGTCTAATTCTAGGTACCCTCCTCTTCCACCTGTAGTGGTGGCACCATATCCACCAATGGCGGTGCCCACAACTTATCCGTCACCGCGAATGCCACTATATGGGTGTACTGCATATGGTCTATTGACATCTTTGAGGGCGGGACCATATCCACAAGTGGTGGCAGAATGTTACCCACCACCACCGGCGGGATACCCTCAACCTGTACCTGTGGTGGGAAAATGTTACCTGCCACCTCCACATCCACCTACAGCTGCGGGATACCCTCAACCTGCACCCATAGTGGGAGAATGTTACCCGCCACCTCCACATCCACCTCCACCAGCGGGATACCCTCAACCTGCACCGGTGGTGCCAGAATGTTACCCGCCAGCTCCACCAGCAGAATATCCTTAACCTGCACCTTGGGCCTATTTTTAATTGCAGCCCAATCCAAAAACAAGTCACCATTTAAATCTTTTTAAATGATGCTGGGCCAATTTATGATTTGTGGCCCAGTCTAGTTCACCAAACAAAACTCATTAGACCACAATCCAATTTCCTATCTAAGCCCAAACCAAAAATCTTGCCCATCTCATTTAATCCATCACCACTACTCCAGTCAACCATTCACTAACTCCAATCCAGCCCACTTTGTGCTAACCAAAAAAAAAAAAAATCAAGTCTCATTAGGGCCTTTCACCAATTTCAATTTATATTACAATACTATACTACAAGCACGTGGCAGCCATATACTAGCCGAGAAGTGACCCACTTATAGCCATTGAAGACCCAAATCCATACTAACCACATCCATCCTCCATCACCATAGGCTACCACTAGGTAACCGAAGACCCAGCAAAGCCACTACCTTCAGCCCCAACTGGAATCACCATTGCAGCTACCATCAAGCTCTTTCGCCTATCATGGCTGCCGACCTTACAAGCCAAACCCCCAGGCATCACCACTGCTGAAGCTCACCACCATGGCAGCCATCTCTAGCCACCTCAAACTAGACCCAAATCAACCGAACACCATGGATTTTTCACCTTCAAGCCACCACCTACAACAGCCATTGCCATGCTTCACCCGAAACCACTACCAACCAACATCTATGTTCAAAACCATGTGAACCCACCACTCCAGCCGCTTAATCCATCACAAGAACCACCATGAGTCAACCTTGCTGCCATACACCACCATACCCACGGTTAGCCGCCACCCTCACAACCGATCCATGCACCTACTACCATGGCCAAGAAACCAGACCCAATACCAACTAAAACTAAGAAAATCCCATATATATATATATGTATACCTATATATATATACCTTTATATATAAATATATATATATATATATATATATATATATATCTATACACATATCAAAGCCTTATAAACATATTGATACAACCAGAAGAGAAACTCACAACAATTATTGATGAAATGAAGACTACCACTTAAATCATACACGCAGTTGATTTAACTATATATATCTATATCTATATATATATATATAGAAATAAAGACAAAGTTCAACTTGCCTGTAGCTGCTGATTCAATCTTCTTCTCCTCTTTTTCTCTTTCTTCTTATTTTTCCTTTTTCTTCTTCTTCCTTCTCTCTCTTTCTCTTCTTCTTCTTCTTTCAGTTTCTCTCTGTCTCTGCTCTATAGAAAATAACTCTTTCTCACTCTTTCTTGATTATATCGAAAGCCTCCTCTATTCTCCTCTCTCTTACTACACTCCTTCTTTTCTTTTCTTTTTCTCCACTTAACCCATACACTAGATTCGGATCAAACAATTCAAATAGAGGAATTGTTAAATGTGGGCAAGTGTCACTCATGCAGAGTATGTCTACCACTTCCTTTTCATCTCAGACTTCAGTCACAAGGATACTGCATATAACCTACATATATATATCTTTTCCATTTGCTACAACAGCCCCTTGATCAAGACAACACATGTCAACCATGCATTTGACCATCCCTAACCCCCAATCAAGCTTAAAAGTTTCTGTCATTTCTTTCAATTTGAACCACTTAACATAAGCCTACCCATGCATCAGACCACTAACTGCTCCACATCTTACTATGAAAAGATTATACATATATATATGTAAATATATATATATATATATATATATATAAATAACCCATATGCATCTCTACACATATGACCCTCCAATCTCCTAAAAATTTCATTTGAATCCTAAAGAGATGAAGACAAAATAATTCCTAGTTTAGGGGTGTTACACTTTAAGACTAAAAAAATTGCCCTTTGTAATACCCCACTCCAACACATGGTATGATATTGTCCGCTTTGGGCCCAAGCCCGCACAGTTTTGCTCTTAGATTTTACCCCAAAAGGCCTCATACCATTTGAATAGAACACACTACATATAACCACATCCCCTTTTCCACACCCAGGCGATGTGGGATTGAGCACCCTGTACCCTGTCAGTGTGGTAGCTCAGTCCAGTGTCTATCTTCGCACCCACCCACTCACACCCATCCACAAGGGTTACTACAATCCACCCCCCTACGAGGCTCGACGTCCTCGTTAGGTTTAGGCTCTGATACCAACTATAATACCCCGGTCCAACACATGGTATGATATTGTCCGCTTTGGGCCCA
This sequence comes from Cornus controversa, assembly GCA_026545225.1. Taxonomy (NCBI): domain Eukaryota; kingdom Viridiplantae; phylum Streptophyta; class Magnoliopsida; order Cornales; family Cornaceae; genus Cornus; species Cornus controversa. The sequence goes on from CM048848.1 coordinate 49,236,484, forward strand.
AGCCTGCACGATTTTGCTCTTGGATTTTACCCCAAAAGGCCTCATACCATTTGAAGAGAACATACTACATATAAGCACATCCCCTTTTCCACACCCAGGCGATGTGGGATTGAGCACCCTGTACCCTGTCAGTGTGGTAGCTCAGCCCAGTGTCTATCTTTGCACCCGCCCACTCACACTCGTCCACAAGGGTTACTACAACCTTATTTTAATATGTTTAGTCTTGATTATTGGTAAAGGAAATAAAATGAATGGATAAAATAAATAAATAAAAACCAAGTTATACATATCATGAAATGCATATCAAATCTAAACACAATCTGTAAGATCATTTATAATGAATAAAATTTTTAGTAAATCTAGATTATGTCTTTGTTGTCATTGATGTAATTGTAATTGTCGTCGTTGTAAACTGGAAATGAACGCACATTGCAGAATGTGCGCAAATGTTTCTTTATCACCCCTTTAATCTCAGAACATTTCAGTCTTTGGCCTTCTTCTAACTTCAATCCCACATCAGATGTGTGTATGACTAATCACTTGTTAATATATTGACTCTATTTAATTGCCATAACGCCGAGCTCAGCAGCGTGGGCTTGTAACCGAGCGGGGCTTTGAAGTGGTTGGATGCTGGTTTGACTTGCCAGGCAGGGCCTTGTTGGGTACCTTGTTGGCTCGCCCAATCCAAGTAGGGAGGTGAACCATGGGACTCGAGCTAAGGCCTGAGTTTCATGGCTCTTAGAGTGGAGGGCATTGCTTCAGGCTGGTTTCACAAAGCAACGAAAACCTCCCTCTCTTGTCAGTGATGGATAACCAGCCATTGTCTCACATGTCCATCAATGCATGAAGAGTTAAACCAATCGAACAACCTTTTTTTTTTTTTGGGACTATGTCTTCTTTATAGTGTACTCAATTGGTTACTAAGCTTTAAGAGTCCTTTTCTTTATATATTTGTTCATTTATATGATCTAAGAAGTTGGCATTGATGATAAATTGCATAGCTCTTCACAACAACTAATTTTGTTATTAGTATTTTTGAAAACTCACACCCATTTGCTCATATAGTTTTATCATTTTAAAACCTACTACACTTAGATTGGTTTCAGCCACCTATCTTATGAAGAGCCCATTTGGGATTGAGTGTACTTGGAATCATCAATCATTTACAGATGTAATCAACATATATAGACAAGGAAACAGAAAATAGGTCGACTAACCACTTTCTACACATTTTGTTGGGTTTGACTCTTGTTTAGACCTCTATTTTTCAGATGAAGCAAGCTGTATTGATGTGAAGATTTTGTCAAGGTTTCTGGAAGCAAAGCTGACTGTCTGTTTTTGCACTTTCAGCATAGACAAAAAGGTTGCATATATTTGACACAACAAAAGTTCAACAAACATGGACATAACCCTACTATTGCAGCCATCAATTGCATGTGTAACATTACTGGAAATAGAAACGTATGGTTTTCTGCGAATTTTTGACTAGCTTTTGAAAATAAATGCAACTTCAATATTTGAAAATGTGTTCAAAGTTGTGACTTGTTCTTTTGGAAAGGTTTTTCTTATTTGTGCTGTTGGTTTAACATTTATTTTCCTGTCGTGGGAACACAATTGAGGGCTGCAGGAGGATTTGAATTAGATGACACATTGATGGCACTGAGATATCTTGAGTTGGCAGATCAGCGCAAAGATAGCAAGAAGTCATGATCTTTTCCCTAATTGGGGCAGTTGTGAGCGCGTTTCTGTATTTTAGCCATAACTTTGGCTACGGGTATCAGAATCGCCTTTATGACCCCAATTCGAAAAGCTCTCTTCGGCGCGCACGTCGTGGATATTGAGCAAAGCTAGGTGCATAATTTTTCGAGGCCAAAAACCACTGTTTTCCCTTCCGAATCCCCATTTTTAGTTTTTCTTTTCATTTAAAGTAATATTTTCTTTTGTCGTTTAAGTAATGATTCTGAACTTGATTTGGGCCAGATTTCTGGCAGCTTATTTCTTTTATTTCGTATTTTATTTTGGCATGATTATTGGGATTTTGCTATTTTTGGTAAGATTTTGATTTTTATGATTTTTTTCAGCTATATAACCCGGCTTGTGCGCTGATTGGAGGTGAACTTTGATTTTGAATAATAATTTGAATACCGGAGGCTTTTCTCTGAGTTTTTGGGCAATTCTCTTGCATTCTTCCCTGTTGACACTAGCCTACAGAATAATCACTATTCTGTCCAGAGTCAAGAAGTGTGATTGGAGGTTAATTAACATAGAATTACTTTATTCAAAACTATAAACATGAGGACTTCTCTCTCTCTCACACAGACACAACACAGACACAAGCACAAGCACAAACACAAACACAAACTCACGGGGAATTATAGACATGGCATAATTGTGGATGATATTGATGTAACATGTTAGTATTTGCATGGAACAAATTATATGCATCTTTATTCATTATTGTGGTAGAAGGATGATAAGATATGCCTGCTTCCTTATGCAGAGCTCTCATTGGGCAGGAAGCCCCCTAATGACAAAGGAAAATGGAGAAAGAAGTTTGACAATTACTTTTAGCTCAAAAGCATGCGGTGATGTGGAGCTTGAAGTAGGGAATTTGGTTCGTATTCACCCACCCCCCTGGTATGAACAGTACAATGGTATCGTTTTAACTTCATTCATCCAAATCATATCTAGAAAAAAGTTGTTTATATCTACTGCTGTTTCAAGTGGGTTTATTAATGACTATCAAAGTGTGCTTATGAGCAAGTTAGGGTGTTTTTAGTGCTGTTGAATAATAGTGAATATTAACTGGTGTTCATGCGGATCTTCTCTACAGGAAAGAGGTAAGGGTACGTCACGGGGAAAGATGAGACCATCATTTTATCCACATATTTCTTCCAGATTGAACTCGGTCAATTTGGCCTGAACCGTGGAGAGGCACGTAAATTCAATGTTAAATGTTTGTGTTGCTGTTCTTCTTGTTGTTGTGATTCAAGCTTTGTTGAGTATTTACTCCAATGTATTTGCATATGAAGAACCATTAACAAGCAATATATAATTACTGAAATAATGAAAAGATTTGGAAAAGATACACAGAAGAAGCCCTTCAAATTCAAACCATTTGTTACATTATTAAATAATCTGTACATACTGTGATTCAACAAAGGGAACAATTTTTTTAAGATAATGTGCTCACTATTCCAAGTAAAGTAACCTGTGCTTCAATGATGCAAGTGTTGTCCACCACGAAACCATGTTTTGGGTCATTTAGTTTAGCCAATAACATGTACTTTCGAGAACCCCAAACCAGCCCTGAAGGGCTAAAATGATTATTAGCTGCAGTAGAGGCAGCCACGGTATATGTTAAAAATAAGGGTAAAGTGCAAAAAAAATCCCCGCCATATAGAACTGTTCAAAAAATGCCTTATATTTTTCAATTTGTGCAAATGAACAACTATGATAACAGGTTGCCTGTGTATGAATATATATATAAATATATATATATATATATATATATATATATATATATCCTTGAACAGCTCTAATTGTGATCCAAACAAGCTTTGATTATACGCGTGTATGAATGTGTGTGTGTGTATATATATAGATGTAAAGGTTCTTGATTTGAAAACAATTGCGATCTGTATATATAAATGTATATCTGTATGTATGTGTGTGTGTATATATATAGGTGCTTGAATCCGAAAAATATTTACCCATTCACTACCACTACGCTCAGAAAGTAGGTTCAATGCCGAAGCATTGCTGGAGAGGCTAAAGGATAAGAGGCTTATGTTAGTGGGGGATTCAATGAACAGAAACTAATGGGTTTCAATGAGGTGTCTGCTTGAGTCATCCATTCCTAAAGGACTCAAATCCATGAAATTAAATGCGCGCATTTCTCTCTTACCTTTTAGTTCGAAGCGTTCTCCATTGATTTGATTCACTGTGCGCAGATTGAATGTAGCAAATAGTTTGGTATCGGGAGAAAGAGTTGAATTATCCAAAGCCAGAAATACTGAAATACTGTTACCCTTGCCTTCACCATTTCCACGAGGGTAGAGCCAAATCCTCCTGTAAGGTCATTATATATAAACCTAAATTATATACTGTATATTGCATGAATAGTAATACAGATAGCAACTTAAGCAATATATATATATATAGTTATACCAATTATGATCTCCGACAACGAAATCTTCAGACTCGTAACATTCCATTGTTAAAGTTGAAAAAGATTTAATCTTCCAGGTATGAGTAGTGGTGATGGAATCTTGTACGACAGACAAGCACTCCTCTTTGCGCGTTTGTTTGAGAACAAAAACCTCTACCCCAAAGGCGCAAGTGTCATCGACAAGGTATCCATTTGAAGGATTGTTAAAAGTTTCATGGTTGATTAATCTGTACATGCCCCATTCGGTTTTCATTGCATGGAAATGCTTCAATTCTCCAACTGCATCTTTAAGATAGCATAAACCATTTCAAGTATTGAAATGTAGACAAACTTTGATTGAATTGAGAATACAATTCAATATATAGCATACTTGAAGGTCAAATATCCCATAATCAAGGATTAGATACCATACTAGAACATTAATTGCTACAAAATGAAGTGCAGAATTATGCAAGCAATAATCAAGTGCTATTAAATGGAATATATATATATCTATACCTACCTGTGAAGCCAACATATTTATCATTGAATTGATCATATATGAAGAACTTGAAAATGGCATTAACCTCCCAACCAGCAGGTAGAGAACTTGTGTCTACCAATTCCAGAGTGATGGAAATATGTCCTTCCCCATTTCTCTTCTTGTTTCCATTTGGATATATGGACAATTTCCTGTCCCCAACAATGTTATAAAGTGTGATTTTTATAACGTGAAAAAGGCAATTATATATATATATGTTCATCTTGAGATGTAGAGGGATCAAAATTAGACATACCATTTGTAGTCCCCTGCTTCAAACTTGTTTGAAGTGTATTTCTCTAATGGAGCTTTTGAAAGCAATGAGAAGGACTGAATTTTGACAGAGTAGTGTGTAGGTGGAGCACCTCTTCCTGAAACTCTCATAAACAAATTAAAATGAAGGACCCAATTAGAAAAAGCAGGTGTGAGGTTCGCAAGGGTTAAAAATAATCTATATACTATGATTACGGTCTTCAAGTAAATGTGTATGTGTGTACATATACTATTACTACCGAGAGGCAAGAGCCACTTGGGCCTCAAGAACATATTCTACAAAAATCCATATACACATATATAGGTATATCTGTATGTAATATATATATATATATATATATATATATATGTAATACCCCGCTCCAACACATGGTATGATACCGTCTGCTTTGGGCCAGAGCCCGCACGGTTTTGCTCTTGGGTTTTACCCCAAAATGCCTCATACCATTTGAAGAGAACATACTACATATAAGCACATCCCCTTTTTCACACTCAAGCGATGTGGGATTGAGCACCCTATACCCTGTCAGTGTGGTAGCTCAGCCCAGTGTCTATCTTTGCACCCGCCCACTCACACCCGTCCACAAGGGTTACTACATATATATATATATATATATATATATATATATAGAGAGAGAGAGAGAGAGACCTGCGGATGGTGAACCCATGTTAATTTATGCTAGTAATATAAAGCTTATGAGGAAAATATGACAAGAAGTTTACATTTTATGAACATTATGGATCTTATTATTTATAAAGGGTCAAGAAATGGCATGGACAAAAGGGCAACCAAACCCAGGTGGAAGGATAAAGTATCAACTTACCTTTTGGGAAAATTAATGTTTACTAAACGTGTAACCTTGATGAAAGGAGAAGAAAAGGAAAGGAAAGGAATCAAAAATTCTACAAGAGAGAGAAAATGACAAAGTGAAAAGAAAAAGGAAGGGATCACCCAAGCGCACACGTACATGAGCAATATTTAAAATGCATATATCCACTATTTGATGTGCCCAAATGGGATTATAATTAGTACTCTAGCCTCAAGTAAAGATGTTACACCATTTAGTTTTTATTTTATTTTATTTTAACACAAGAGTAATACAATATTAATTAATTCTACATATTTATCAATTCTCTTTCCAGAAAGAAGATAAACGAAGGACCACATATTTCGAAATTCACGTCTAGCCAACTTAGATTATTAAATTTAACTGATTAGCCATATATAATAAAACCTTAGCTGTGTAGTAACCCTTGTGGACGGGTGTGAGTGGGCGGGTGCGAAGATAGACACTAGGCTGAGCTACCACACTGACAGAGTACAGCGTGCTCAATCCCACATCGCCTGGGTGTGGAAAAGGGGATGTGCTTATATGTAGTATGTTCTCTTCAAATGGTATGAGGCCTTTTGGGTAAAATCCAAGAGTAAAACCGTGCAGGCTCAGGCCCAAAGCGGACAATATCATACCATGTGTTGGAGCGGGGTATTACAAGCTGACTTGATGCATTCGTTTTGTTAAGCATTTTTATTTATTTTTTTATTATGAAACAATCCATCAAACGGTGCTGATTGATCCAAAAACATGAAATGCATAATCATGGACAGCAAATGAGGGCAGAGCATCAAAACTACTCCAAAGTTTGAATTTTCAACAGAAGCTATCTTCCTGTACTCACCTCCAAGTCGACTCTAGCAGAGTCAACAAGTCCTTCTCCTATACATTGTATATAAATGCATCCAACTAACTCTCTCTACATCGTCCATCATAGATATATCCTTGGTATAACAATGGAGCACAAACCATTGGAGATAACAGTAATTTCAGCAAAAGGCCTCAAAGATGTCAGCTATTTCTCCAAGATGGACGTCTATATTGTCGTCAAGATCCTCGGCGATCCTTGTATCGAGCAGAGAACTTCGGTTGACAAAGATGAAGGGACAAGTCCCTCCAGGTATCACTCCATGAAGTTCACCGTCGATGAAGCGGCGGTTCAGACAAACCATCAGAATCTCGCCTTTCAGTTTTGATGTGACCAGAGCTTCCTCGGTGACAAAGACATCGAAAAAGTCCACGTGCCGGTCAAGGAGCTCCTTGACAAAGCCGAAAACAGCAAGGCATCCACATTGGTCACATATCCAGTTAGGAAACCCATAGGCAAGGCCAAAGGAAACTAAAGTTCTCTTACAAGTTTCGCAAAACATAAAAAGTTGACTACCCTCGGCCACATGCATATATTATTGGGTCTAATTCTAGGTACCCTCCTCTTCCACCTGTAGTGGTGGCACCATATCCACCAATGGCGGTGCCCACAACTTATCCGTCACCGCGAATGCCACTATATGGGTGTACTGCATATGGTCTATTGACATCTTTGAGGGCGGGACCATATCCACAAGTGGTGGCAGAATGTTACCCACCACCACCGGCGGGATACCCTCAACCTGTACCTGTGGTGGGAAAATGTTACCTGCCACCTCCACATCCACCTACAGCTGCGGGATACCCTCAACCTGCACCCATAGTGGGAGAATGTTACCCGCCACCTCCACATCCACCTCCACCAGCGGGATACCCTCAACCTGCACCGGTGGTGCCAGAATGTTACCCGCCAGCTCCACCAGCAGAATATCCTTAACCTGCACCTTGGGCCTATTTTTAATTGCAGCCCAATCCAAAAACAAGTCACCATTTAAATCTTTTTAAATGATGCTGGGCCAATTTATGATTTGTGGCCCAGTCTAGTTCACCAAACAAAACTCATTAGACCACAATCCAATTTCCTATCTAAGCCCAAACCAAAAATCTTGCCCATCTCATTTAATCCATCACCACTACTCCAGTCAACCATTCACTAACTCCAATCCAGCCCACTTTGTGCTAACCAAAAAAAAAAAAAAATCAAGTCTCATTAGGGCCTTTCACCAATTTCAATTTATATTACAATACTATACTACAAGCACGTGGCAGCCATATACTAGCCGAGAAGTGACCCACTTATAGCCATTGAAGACCCAAATCCATACTAACCACATCCATCCTCCATCACCATAGGCTACCACTAGGTAACCGAAGACCCAGCAAAGCCACTACCTTCAGCCCCAACTGGAATCACCATTGCAGCTACCATCAAGCTCTTTCGCCTATCATGGCTGCCGACCTTACAAGCCAAACCCCCAGGCATCACCACTGCTGAAGCTCACCACCATGGCAGCCATCTCTAGCCACCTCAAACTAGACCCAAATCAGCCGAACACCATGGATTTTTCACCTTCAAGCCACCACCTACAACAGCCATTGCCATGCTTCACCCGAAACCACTACCAACCAACATCTATGTTCAAAACCATGTGAACCCACCACTCCAGCCGCTTAATCCATCACAAGAACCACCATGAGTCAACCTTGCTGCCATACACCACCATACCCACGGTTAGCCGCCACCCTCACAACCGATCCATGCACCTACTACCATGGCCAAGAAACCAGACCCAATACCAACTAAAACTAAGAAAATCCCATATATATATATATGTATACCTATATATATATACCTTTATATATAAATATATATATATATATATATATCTATCTATACACATATCAAAGCCTTATAAACATATTGATACAACCAGAAGAGAAACTCACAACAATTATTGATGAAATGAAGACTACCACTTAAATCATACACGCAGTTGATTTAACTATATATATCTATATCTATATATATATATATAGAAATAAAGACAAAGTTCAACTTGCCTGTAGCTGCTGATTCAATCTTCTTCTCCTCTTTTTCTCTTTCTTCTTATTTTTCCTTTTTCTTCTTCTTCCTTCTCTCTCTTTCTCTTCTTCTTCTTCTTTCAGTTTCTCTCTGTCTCTGCTCTATAGAAAATAACTCTTTCTCACTCTTTCTTGATTATATCGAAAGCCTCCTCTATTCTCCTCTCTCTTACTACACTCCTTCTTTTCTTTTCTTTTTCTCCACTTAACCCATACACTAGATTCGGATCAAACAATTCAAATAGAGGAATTGTTAAATGTGGGCAAGTGTCACTCATGCAGAGTATGTCTACCACTTCCTTTTCATCTCAGACTTCAGTCACAAGGATACTGCATATAACCTACATATATATATCTTTTCCATTTGCTACAACAGCCCCTTGATCAAGACAACACATGTCAACCATGCATTTGACCATCCCTAACCCCCAATCAAGCTTAAAAGTTTCTGTCATTTCTTTCAATTTGAACCACTTAACATAAGCCTGCCCATGCATCAGACCACTAACTGCTCCACATCTTACTATGAAAAGATTATACATATATATATGTAAATATATATATATATATATATATATATATAAATAACCCATATGCATCTCTACACATATGACCCTCCAATCTCCTAAAAATTTCATTTGAATCCTAAAGAGATGAAGACAAAATAATTCCTAGTTTAGGGGTGTTACACTTTAAGACTAAAAAAATTGCCCTTTGTAATACCCCACTCCAACACATGGTATGATATTGTCCGCTTTGGGCCCAAGCCCGCACAGTTTTGCTCTTAGATTTTACCCCAAAAGGCCTCATACCATTTGAATAGAACACACTACATATAACCACATCCCCTTTTCCACACCCAGGCGATGTGGGATTGAGCACCCTGTACCCTGTCAGTGTGGTAGCTCAGTCCAGTGTCTATCTTCGCACCCACCCACTCACACCCATCCACAAGGGTTACTACAATCCACCCCCCTACGAGGCTCGACGTCCTCGTTAGGTTTAGGCTCTGATACCAACTATAATACCCCGGTCCAACACATGGTATGATATTGTCCGCTTTGGGCCCAAGCCTGCACGATTTTGCTCTTGGATTTTACCCCAAAAGGCCTCATACCATTTGAAGAGAACATACTACATATAAGCACATCCCCTTTTCCACACCCAGGCGATGTGGGATTGAGCACCCTGTACCCTGTCAGTGTGGTAGCTCAGCCCAGTGTCTATCTTTGCACCCGCCCACTCACACTCGTCCACAAGGGTTACTACAACCTTATTTTAATATGTTTAGTCTTGATTATTGGTAAAGGAAATAAAATGAATGGATAAAATAAATAAATAAAAACCAAGTTATACATATCATGAAATGCATATCAAATCTAAACACAATCTGTAAGATCATTTATAATGAATAAAATTTTTAGTAAATCTAGATTATGTCTTTGTTGTCATTGATGTAATTGTAATTGTCGTCGTTGTAAACTGGAAATGAACGCACATTGCAGAATGTGCGCAAATGTTTCTTTATCACCCCTTTAATCTCAGAACATTTCAGTCTTTGGCCTTCTTCTAACTTCAATCCCACATCAGATGTGTGTATGACTAATCACTTGTTAATATATTGACTCTATTTAATTGCCATAACGCCGAGCTCAGCAGCGTGGGCTTGTAACCGAGCGGGGCTTTGAAGTGGTTGGATGCTGGTTTGACTTGCCAGGCAGGGCCTTGTTGGGTACCTTGTTGGCTCGCCCAATCCAAGTAGGGAGGTGAACCATGGGACTCGAGCTAAGGCCTGAGTTTCATGGCTCTTAGAGTGGAGGGCATTGCTTCAGGCTGGTTTCACAAAGCAACGAAAACCTCCCTCTCTTGTCAGTGATGGATAACCAGCCATTGTCTCACATGTCCATCAATGCATGAAGAGTTAAACCAATCGAACAACCTTTTTTTTTTTTTGGGACTATGTCTTCTTTATAGTGTACTCAATTGGTTACTAAGCTTTAAGAGTCCTTTTCTTTATATATTTGTTCATTTATATGATCTAAGAAGTTGGCATTGATGATAAATTGCATAGCTCTTCACAACAACTAATTTTGTTATTAGTATTTTTGAAAACTCACACCCATTTGCTCATATAGTTTTATCATTTTAAAACCTACTACACTTAGATTGGTTTCAGCCACCTATCTTATGAAGAGCCCATTTGGGATTGAGTGTACTTGGAATCATCAATCATTTACAGATGTAATCAACATATATAGACAAGGAAACAGAAAATAGGTCGACTAACCACTTTCTACACATTTTGTTGGGTTTGACTCTTGTTTAGACCTCTATTTTTCAGATGAAGCAAGCTGTATTGATGTGAAGATTTTGTCAAGGTTTCTGGAAGCAAAGCTGACTGTCTGTTTTTGCACTTTCAGCATAGACAAAAAGGTTGCATATATTTGACACAACAAAAGTTCAACAAACATGGACATAACCCTACTATTGCAGCCATCAATTGCATGTGTAACATTACTGGAAATAGAAACGTATGGTTTTCTGCGAATTTTTGACTAGCTTTTGAAAATAAATGCAACTTCAATATTTGAAAATGTGTTCAAAGTTGTGACTTGTTCTTTTGGAAAGGTTTTTCTTATTTGTGCTGTTGGTTTAACATTTATTTTCCTGTCGTGGGAACACAATTGAGGGCTGCAGGAGGATTTGAATTAGATGACACATTGATGGCACTGAGATATCTTGAGTTGGCAGATCAGCGCAAAGATAGCAAGAAGTCATGATCTTTTCCCTAATTGGGGCAGTTGTGAGCGCGTTTCTGTATTTTAGCCATAACTTTGGCTACGGGTATCAGAATCGCCTTTATGACCCCAATTCGAAAAGCTCTCTTCGGCGCGCACGTCGTGGATATTGAGCAAAGCTAGGTGCATAATTTTTCGAGGCCAAAAACCACTGTTTTCCCTTCCGAATCCCCATTTTTAGTTTTTCTTTTCATTTAAAGTAATATTTTCTTTTGTCGTTTAAGTAATGATTCTGAACTTGATTTGGGCCAGATTTCTGGCAGCTTATTTCTTTTATTTCGTATTTTATTTTGGCATGATTATTGGGATTTTGCTATTTTTGGTAAGATTTTGATTTTTATGATTTTTTTCAGCTATATAACCCGGCTTGTGCGCTGATTGGAGGTGAACTTTGATTTTGAATAATAATTTGAATACCGGAGGCTTTTCTCTGAGTTTTTGGGCAATTCTCTTGCATTCTTCCCTGTTGACACTAGCCTACAGAATAATCACTATTCTGTCCAGAGTCAAGAAGTGTGATTGGAGGTTAATTAACATAGAATTACTTTATTCAAAACTATAAACATGAGGACTTCTCTCTCTCTCACACAGACACAACACAGACACAAGCACAAGCACAAACACAAACACAAACTCACGGGGAATTATAGACATGGCATAATTGTGGATGATATTGATGTAACATGTTAGTATTTGCATGGAACAAATTATATGCATCTTTATTCATTATTGTGGTAGAAGGATGATAAGATATGCCTGCTTCCTTATGCAGAGCTCTCATTGGGCAGGAAGCCCCCTAATGACAAAGGAAAATGGAGAAAGAAGTTTGACAATTACTTTTAGCTCAAAAGCATGCGGTGATGTGGAGCTTGAAGTAGGGAATTTGGTTCGTATTCACCCACCCCCCTGGTATGAACAGTACAATGGTATCGTTTTAACTTCATTCATCCAAATCATATCTAGAAAAAAGTTGTTTATATCTACTGCTGTTTCAAGTGGGTTTATTAATGACTATCAAAGTGTGCTTATGAGCAAGTTAGGGTGTTTTTAGTGCTGTTGAATAATAGTGAATATTAACTGGTGTTCATGCGGATCTTCTCTACAGGAAAGAGGTAAGGGTACGTCACGGGGAAAGATGAGACCATCATTTTATCCACATATTTCTTCTAGATTGAACTCGGTCAATTTGGCCTGAACCGTGGAGAGGTACGTAAATTCAATGTTAAATGTTTGTGTTGCTGTTCTTCTTGTTGTTGTGATTCAAGCTTTGTTGAGTATTTACTCCAATGTATTTGCATATGAAGAACCATTAACAAGCAATATATAATTACTGAAATAATGAAAAGATTTGGAAAAGATACATAGAAGAAGCCCTTCAAATTCAAACCATTTGTTACATTATTAAATAATCTGTACATACTGTGATTCAACAAAGGAAACAATTTTTTTAAGATAATGTGCTCACTATTCCAAGTAAAGTAACCTGTGCTTCAATGATGCAAGTGTTGTCCACCACGAAACCATGTTTTGGGTCATTTAGTTTAGCCAATGACATGTACTTTCGAGAACCCCAAACCAGCCCTGAAGGGCTAAAATGATTATTAGCTGCAGTAGAGGCAACCACGGTATATGTTAAAAATAAGGGTAAAGTGCAAAAAAAATTCCCCGCCATATAGAACTGTTCAAAAAATGCCTAATATGATGACAGGTTGCCTGTGTATGAATATATATATATATATCCTTGAACAGCTCTAATTGTGATCCAAACAAGCTTTGATTATATGTGTGTATGTATATATCAGTGAACAACGTACTCTAATTGTGATCCAAACAAGCTTTGATTATACGCGTGTATGAATGTGTGTGTGTGTATATATATAGATGTAAAGGTTCTTGATTTGAAAACAATTGCGATCTGTATATATAAATGTATATCTGTATGTATGTGTGTGTGTATATATATAGGTGCTTGAATTCGAAAAATATTTACCCATTCACTACCACTACGCTCAGAAAGTAGGTTCAATGCCAAAGCATTGCTGGAGAGGCTAAAGGATAAGAGGCTTATGTTAGTGGGGGATTCAATGAACAGAAACTAATGGGTTTCAATGAGGTGCCTGCTTGAGTCATCCATTCCTAAAGGACTCAAATCCATGAAATTAAATGCGCGCATTTCTCTCTTACCTTTTAGTTCGAAGCGTTCTCCATTGATCTAATTCACTATGCGCAGATTGAATGTAGCAAGTAGTTTGGTATCGGGAGAAAGAGTTGAATTATCCAAAGCCAGAAATACTGAAATACTATTACCCTTGCCTTCACCATTTCCATGAGGGTAGAGTCGAATCCTCCTGTAAGGTCATTATATATAAACCTAAATTATATACTGTATATTGCAGGAATAGTAATACAGATAGCAACTTAAGAAATATATATATATATATAGTTATACCAATTATGATCTCCGACAACGAAATCTTCAGACTCGTAACGTTCCATTGTTAAAGTTGAAAAAGATTTAATCTTCGAGGTATGAGTAGTGGTGATGGACTTGTAGGACAGACAAGCACTCCTCTTTGCGCGTTTGTTTGAGAACAAAAACCTCTACCCCAAAGGCACAAGTGTCATCGACAAGGTATCCATTTGAAGGATTGTTAAAAGTTTTATGGTTGATAAATCTGTACATGCCCCATTCGATTTTCATTGCATGGAAATGCTTCAATTCTCCAACTGCATCTTTAAGATAGCATAAACCATTTCAAGTATTGAAATGTAGACAAACTTTGATTGAATTGAGAATACAATTCAATATATAGCATACTTGAAGGTCAAATATCCCATAATCAAGGATTAGATACCATACTAGAACATTAATTGCTACAAAATGAAGTGCAGAAATATGCAAGCAATAATCAAATGCTACTAAATGGAATATATATATATATATATATATATATACCTACCTGTGAAGCCAACATATTTATCATTGAATTGATCATATATGAAGAACATGAAAATGGCATTAACCTCCCAACCAGCAGGTAGAGAACTTGTGTCTACCAATTCCAGAGTGATGGAAATATGTCCTTCCCCATTTCTCTTCTTGTTTCCATTTGGATATATGGACAATTTCCTGTCCCCAACAATGTTATAAAGTGTGATTTTTATAACGTGAAAGAGGCAATTATATATATATATGTTCATCTTGAGATGTAGAGGGATCAAAATTAGACATACCATTTGTAGTCCCCCTGCTTCAAACTTGTCTGAAGTGTATTTCTCAAATGGAGCTTTTGAAAGCAATGAGAAGGACTAAATTTTGACAGAGTAGTGTGTAGGTGGAGCACCTTTTCCTGAAACTCTCATAAACAAATTAAAATGAAGGACCCAATTAGAAAATGCAGGTGTGAGGTTCGCAAGGGTTAAAAATAATCTATATACTATGATTACGGTCTTCAAGTAAATGTGTATGTGTGTACATATACTATTACTACCGAGAGGCAAGAGCCACTTGGGCCTCAAGAACATATTCTACAAAAATCCAAATACACATATATAGGTATATCTGTATGTAATATATATATATATATATATATATATAATACCTCGCTCCAACACATGGTATGATATTGTCCAATTTGGGCCAGAGCCCGCACGGTTTTGCTCTTGGGTTTTACCCCAAAAGGTCTCATACCATTTGAAGAGAACATACTACATATAAGCACATCCCCTTTTTCACACTCAAGCGATGTGGGATTGAGCACCCTGTACCCTGTCAGTGTGGTAGCTCAGCCCAGTGTCTATCTTCGCACCCGCCCACTCACAGCCGTCCACAAGAGTTACTACATATATATATATATATATATATATATATAGAGAGAGAGAGAGAGAGAGACCTGCGGATGGTGAACCCATGTTAATTTATGCTAGTAATATAAAGCTTATGAGGAAAATATGACAAGAAGTTTACATTTTATGAATATTATGGATCTTATTATTTATAAAGGGTCAAGAAATGCCATGGACAAAAGGGCAACCAAACCCAGGTGGAAGGATAAAGGAAAGGAATCATAAATTCTACAAGAGAGAGAAAATGACAAAGTGAAAAGAAAAAGGAAGGGATCACCCAAGCGCACACGAACATGAGCAATATTTGAAATGCATATATCCACTATTTGATGTGCCCAAATGGGATTACAATTAGTACTCTAGCCTCAAGTAAAGATGTTACACCATTTAGTTTTTATTTTATTTTATTTTATTTTAACACAAGAGTAATACAATATTAATTAATTCTACATATTTATCAATTCTCTTTCCTGAAAGAAGATCAACGAAGGACCACATATTTCAAAATTCACTTCTAACCAACTTACATTATTAAATTTAACTGATTAACCATATATAATAAAACCTTAGCTGACTTGATGCATTCGTTTTGTTAAGCATGTTTATTTATTTTTTTATCGTGGAACAATCCATCAAACGGTGTTGATTGATCCAAAAACATCAAATGCATAATCATGGACAGTTTTCAACAGAAGCTAGCTTCCTGTACTCACCTCCAAAGTCGACTCTAGCAGAGTCAACATGTCCTTCTCTTATACAGAGTATATAAATGCATCAAACTAACTCTCTCTACATCGTCCATCATAGATATATACTTGGTATAACAATGGAGCACAAACAATTGGAGATAACAGCAATTTCAGCAAAAGGCCTCAAAGATGTCAGCTATTTCTCCGACATGGATGTCTATATTGTCGTCAAGATCCTCGGCGATCCTTGTATCGGGCAGAGAACTTCGGTTGACAAAGACGGTGGGACAAGTCCCACCAGGAATCATTCCATGAAGTTCACCGTCGATGAAACGGCGGTTCAGACAAACCATCAGAATCTCATCTTTCAGTTCCGATGTGACCGGAGCTTCCTCGGTGACAAAGACATCGGAGAAGTCCACGTGCTGGTGAAGGAGCTCCTTGACAAAGCCGAAAATAGCAAGGCATCCACATTGGTCACATATCCAGTTAGGAAACCCACAGGCAAGGCCAAAGGGAAACTGAAGTTCTCTTACAAGTTTGGCAAAACATATAAAGTTGACTACCCTCGGCCACTTGCAATTAATATTGGGTCTAATTCTAGGTACCCTCCTCCTCCACCTGCAGTGGTGGCACCATATCCACCAATGGCGGTGCCCATAACTTATCCATCACTGCGAATGCCACTATATGGTTGTACTTCATATTGTCCGTTGACATCTTTGGTGGCGGGACCATATCCACAAGTGGTGGCAGAATGTTACCCACCACCACCGACAGGATACCCTCAACCTGCACTCGTGGTGGGAAAATGTTACCTGCCACCTCCACATCCACTTCCAGCTGCGGGATACCCTCAACCTGCACCCGTAGTAGGAGAATGTTACCTGCCACCTCCACATCCACCTCCAGCTGCGGGATACCCTCAACCTGCACCCGTAGTAGGAGAATGTTACCTGCCACCTCCACATCCACCTCCACCAGCGAGATAACCTCAACCTGCACCTGTGGTGCCAGAATGTTACCCGCCACCTCCACTAGCAGAATATCCTTAACTTGCACCCGTGGTGACAAAATGTTACCAGCCTGCACCTCCACCAGCGGGAAGCCCTCAGCCTACAACTGTTGTAGGAGGATATGGGTATTTTGCACATGGTAGGTACCCACCACCACCACCACCTAGATATCCTCCTGTGGAGCCGGGATATGGTATCCACCACCAATGTAATAACCACAACAGCCACCTAAGAAGAATAAGTTCGGATCGTTTGGAGCGTTGGTGGGAGGAATTATTGGAGGTTTGTTGATTGTAGATGTGATGTCTGGTGGTAGTTTTGATGCTCGGTTTGATAATGATTGCTAGATTTTTTACTTTTGCGTTCTGCCTATTTTAAGTGTAGAGCAATGCTACAAGTGTAATAACCCTTATGTACGGGTGTGAGTGGGCAGGTGCGAAGATAGACACTAGGCTGAGTTACAACACTGACAGGGTACAGGGTGCTCAATCCCACATCACCTGGGTGTGGAAAAGGAGATGTGCTTATATGTAGTATGTTCTCTTCAAATGGTATAAGGCCTTTTGGGGTAAAACACAAGAGCAAAATCGTACGGGCTCAGGCCCAAAGCGAATAATATCATACCATGTGCTGGAGCGGGGTATTACAATTGGTATCAGAGCCTGAACCCAGCCGGAAGTGTGCCGACGAGGACGTCAGGCCTCGTAGGGGGTTGGATTGTATCCGCTTTGGGCCTGAGCCCGCACGGTTTTGCTCTTGGGTTTTACCCCAAAAGGCCTCATACCATTTGAAGAGAACATACTACATATAAGCACATCCACTTCTCCACACTCAGGCGATATGGGATTGAGCACCCTGTACCCTGTCAGTGTGGTAGCTCAGCCCAGTGTCTGTCTTTGCACCCGCCCACTCACACTCATCCACAAGGGTTGCTACAATCCACCCCCTACGAAGCCCAACGTCCTCGTCAGCACACTTTCGGCTAGGTTCAGGCTCTGATACCAACTGTAATACCCTGCTCCAACACATGGTATGATATTGTCCACTTTGGGCCTGAGCCCGCACAATTTTGCTCTTGGGTTTTACCCCAAAAGGCCTCATACCATTTGAAGAGAACATACTACATATAAGCACATCCCCTTTTCCACACCCAAGCGATGTGGGATTGAGCACCCTATACCCTGTCAGTGTGGTAACTCAGCCCAGTGTCTGTCTTTGCACCCGCCCACTCACACCCGTCCACATGGGTTACTACAGGACGAGTGTGAGTGGGCGGGTGCGAAGATAGACACTGGGCTGAGCTACCACACTAACAGGGTACAGGGTGCTCAATCAGCTACCACACTAACAGGGTACAGGGTGCTCAATCCCACATCGCCTGTCTGTTGAAAAGGAGATGTGCTTATTTGTAGTATGTTCTCTTCAAATGGTATGAGGCCTTTTGGGGTAAAACCCAAAAGCAAAATCGTGCGGGATCAGGCCCAAAGCGAACAATATCATACCATGTGTTGGAGCAGGGTATTATAACAAGTCATGAAATTATTTTATGAATTTGTATCATAAATGATGTGGCAGGTAACCTGGAGGGTTAGTATTGGTGGGATTTCCCATACACAGAGTCCTATGATATTATCACCGAATTCCACTCCACGTTACCTGCCACATCATTCATGATACAAATTCATGAAATAATTTCATGACGTTTAGCATTTCTCTTTTAGTGTAAGAAGAATGCATTTCGTGTTCAATTTAATTTGTGCTACTAAAAATTTTCATGTTGCTCATTCACTATAGTATTTTTCAGAAGAGCAATGCTATATATCATGAAATTATTTTATGAATTTTTATCATGAATGAATGATGTGACAATTAAATGGTGAGTTAGTATTGGTGAGATTCCTCCATACACGAAGTTTCAATGGTATTATCACTTGTCACATCATTTATGATAAGAATTCATGACATAATTTCATAAAGTTTAGCATTTCCCTTTTCAGAAATAGATCTTCTCAAATAGTTCTCTCCAATTATCGATTTCTAAACCAGTTGTGTATGAAGGGAAATGCTAAAATTCATAAAATTATTTCATAAATTGCCATCATGAATGATGTGACAAGTGATAATACCATTGGAATTTCGTGTATGGGGGAATCCTACCAATACTAACTCACCATTTAATTGCCACATCATTCATAATAAAAATTCATAAAATAATTTCATGATGTGTAGCATTTCTCGTGTATGAATTCATCACACATAATAGAGAAATGCTAAACTTCATGATTTTATTTCATGAATTTATATCATAAATGATGTAGCGGGTGATAATATCATAAGACTTCGTGTATGGGGGGAATTCCACCAATACTAACTCTCTATGTTACATGCCACATCATTCATGAAATAATTTCATGACGTATAGCATTGCTCCATAGAATATACTTGCACAAATGATAACTTAATGAGATAAAATAATTGGAAATGATTCAAATCATATACGATTCTATGAGAGGTAATTAAAATAATTCTTTCAAAGTGGTTCAAACATCAAAATGTGAGATGAGAGACTTGTTATTAGTTTATTGCCTTTAAAGTTATCAATATTTGATTTTTTTTATTAAAAAAAAACTAATTTCTTAGTATCATATATAATAGTTTTAATTATGAGAAATGTTAAACGATATGAAATTATTTCATGAATATGTATCATGAATGATGTGGCAGGTGATAATATCATGGAACTCTGTGTATGGAGGGAATCCCACTAATACTAACTCTCCACGTTACCTGCCACATCATTCATAATACAAATTAATGAAATAATTTTATGACGTGTAGCATTGCTCTTTAATTATAGACATTATCATAAAATAAAACTACTCTAAATTTTAGAAAGAGAAATGCTAAACGTCATGAAATTATTTCATGAATTTGTATCATGAATGATGTGGCAGATGATAATATCATAGGACTCCATGTATGGGAGGAATTCCACCAATACTAACTCTCCACGTTACCTGCCACATCATTCATGATACAAATTCATGAAATAATTTCATGACATATAGCATTGCTCTTTTAGAAATTAGTGATTGAACTTGTAATTTTATATATAAATAAAAAATGATAAAAATATCTAAAAGGAATAATAACTAGACATAGAAATTCAATAATTGAAAGAAAAAAAAATTTCTAGTAATAGTATAGAACTAGTAAAATGGAAAAGTTGATGGGTAAAATGGTGAGGCACATGGTTCTAGAGGGAAAAATGGCACGGCGAGCGGAGTCATGCCAAGTGGGTTCGTGCGTGTTGACAAAGATAATGCTGAGTCATGATTGGATTCTAATTATCGAGAGGTGTATTTTTTTATTAGCAACTTTTGGGTAAAGGATTATAGGGGAGGAATTTGGTAGGAAAAGGGGAAGATCTGGTGTGTACTGGCTACTGTTTTAGAAAAAGGTTCTTTTGTCCTGTCCTTTTGTTCCGATCCCGGTTCTCTACTTTTCTCTCACTATTTATAGGCAAAAATGTCTTTTCTCACCAATGGTCGAGGTTTTGAGGTGATAAATATCTGTGGTAAATATCTATGGACCAAGGGCTGAGATTGTACTTATCAGAAAAGGGGATTCATTCACCTCACCTGGTTATCTTCTTTCCTCTGTGACAGGCCAATCCATGATGTAAGGTCCTCATCCTAGCTAGAAATGAGGTTTGTCACGGATTTAGCGTACCTTGGACTCCAGCCTCCGAACCCAAGCCCTTGGTTCCCATAAGGTAGTGATCTGAGCTCTTACCCCCCATAGGAGCGCGGAGTGCCACGAGGTTTATCCGTATGGAGGAACTCCTCGTAGAAAGAGGTTTATCTGTAGAGAGGAACTCCTCGTAAAAATAGAGGTTGATCCGTAGAGAGGACCTCCGTGAGGTTTTATCCGTAGAGAGGAGTGTCTCCTCGCTTTAGAGAAATTGATCCGTAGAGAGGATTTCCCGTGATGTTTATCCGTAGAGAGGAGCTCATCACCATCCGAGACCTATCCAAATGAAAGGAATGAGACTCGTTTGAGGTTTATCCGTAGAGAGGAACTCCTCGCAAGATTTTATTCGTATAGAGGAATGCCTCCTTGCAAAACAGAGGTTGATCCGTAGAGAGACCTCCACGAAGTGTCATCATTAGAGAAAGACATGCCAAAGAAAGGCGATCACACCTCGGAGGCGTGCCCTACCTAATGAGGGAAGGAGTTCGATTGAAATCCTCTGTCTGAGGAAGCGCTCGATGGAGACTTTCCCTTGGAGGAGCTCGATTAGAATCCCCAATTTGAGAAGGAGCTTGATGGACATGCTCTATCCAAAGGGGGGGCTCAATTTAGAGGGGAAGTCAAAGGTGGACCTCTTGCTATATGGAATTGCTGAGGGAGCTCAAAAAATATAAGAAAAGTCCAAGTGGGCCCTGCCACGTGGAATTGCTGAGGGAGCTCGAAATGGAGGAAAAGTCAAAGTAAGCCCATTGCCACGTAGACATACATGGCGACCCCTAGATAGCCTGAATGACACATACCAACAAACCTCAACACCTTACAAATACAAACAAGCTTTGATACTAAGCTTGACTCCCGACTTCTGGCACCAAAACAGATATAGAAAATTAGGTGTGAATATAGGATGAAATTATCAGAATACCCTCTTGACACCACTCTCATCCAAATAGAGTCTCAATACCGTGGAATCGACTTTTAAAACACATTTACATCATTAAAACTAAAATATAACCGAGTTACATACATACATCAAAATGTAACTTGTCCAACCATATCCGGATATATACAATTGTCCAACATAGAGAAGACAAATGGAACCACTACTTAACAATATAAAGTACCCTTGTCTATAATGCTAATACATCCGTTCCACATACAAAACATATAGTTCGTCTCAAAATACCCACACATGGCATATATATATATATATATATACACCATAAAAACATCTAAAGCCCAAAAGAAGACTCGAGGCCTTTACCACTGTAATCAAGCATTATCCACAACCAGCGCTTTATCTGTAAAAAAAAGTTTGTAGGGACGGGGTGAGCAACCGACAAGCTCAATAGAGACATCCAACCCCCTATGCACCGACTTGATACAACCTACATGAAATGCAGTCATAGCATTCCTATACACTACATGACATATTTATATATATATATATATCCAACATGCTTAATTTACCATCAGTAAACACAAAGCATTTCACAACTATACAAGTTAAACAATAACCATGAATATCACAATTCATAACAAAGCTTAAAACATAAAGTCCAAATAAGCTCAAAATCAATCCATGAGTAGGGAGTATTCGTAGTAACCAGAGATAAGTACCCTTGGGTTAAATATTTTTCTTCCTATCTTTATAGGTTGCTAACCCGATGGTCTAGAAGAAACCACTTGGCAAAGGTTGAGGTCTTGCACCCCTGAGCATTAAGCTCATCTTACTTTATTCCAACATTTTTCCAAAATCATCAAACAACACATAGTTTCAAATAAGTGCATCATAAGCCACTTAAATCACGTTCAATATAAGTACATCATAAGCTACTTATATTAAAGCATGCATATACAATGCAACAACCTTTCTTTCACAAGAAATCATACAAATGTAAAAATGATGATATTGTCCTTTATATGCTTTTAATTAATACATAACGTGCAACAAGTACATCTGCAATCCCAATAACTCAAACATGATTCTAAATGGATATCATGCATTTCCAAACTAGCACAAAAGACATACATGCTCAAAATATAATTCTAGTGCAAGAATCACATACTTTTAACACACTTTAATTACCGAGATCAACCATATACACATAAAATGCATATCTAATTCAAGGACGTCACTTAGAACATATAAAAACCACTTTTAACACATGTTTATTCCAAAAAAAAGAAAGAAAGAAATCAAAACAAAATTCTCTAAGTCTTTTCTAGCATGTTAACACACTAAAATCCACCCAAAACTCTAGGGAATCGATGCTAAGGAAGAGAGAACACCCCTACCTCAAATTCAAGCTCAAAAACAAGAGAGCTCCAAGCCCTAGAATCTACCCTACCCAAAAACACTTGAAAATCTGTCGAAAAGAATTTCCAATTGGTGTAGAACGTAGGCAATCCTGAGGGGAATAACTATCATGTAAAGTCCCGAGGCCCGAATCACACTTCTAAGCCTCGAAAACTAATATCAACCAAAAAGATGAAAGAGGGGAGAAAGAAGAGCTCTAGAGCTGATCTCTAGAGAAAGAAATCTGATTTGAGTTATGACCAAGTCAACCATTTTGGGATATTTCTAGAAAAAGTTTTTCAAAATTGCACATTAGCTCGTCATCTCTTTAGTTTTACTCCTCTACCCTTTTCTACTTCCATTTAATCGCAAAATGACACTCCCTCATTTCAACAAACTTCACTAAAGCCCTTTCAAGTTCATTCATACCCCTTCATCACTTAAGTGATCCATAGTTATTTTTTTGAAAAACCCGAACCATGAATAATAACTTTTCGTAAAAATTCTGAAAAATTATTCGAACCTTGGTTCCATCCCACTATGGTCCTAAGGTACTTTAAAGCCCTTTTTAGAACTTTTAAAGTAGTCCCGAAACCCACACACATAAGCATGCCATTACTATATAATCATGTTTAACAATTAATTAACCACGTATTTAAATAATAAAAAATTTGAGGTTTTACAGTTATTCACTAACCTTCTTTGAAGTTAGGTCCAATTATACTCATAGAGATTTTTTGACCTCTATTTTTTTTTTATCTCTTTTAAATTCAAATAAATTTTAAGTGTGAAAATATAATTTTGCCCTTGCATGCTCTATTTGAAATATAATGTGATATTATAATGTAAGGACAAAATTATCTTTTCACATTTAAAATTTATTCCGATCATTAGAAAAATGAATTTAAGAAAGGTGAAAGAAATAAAGACTGAACGGTCTATTCGAATATAATTTAACCTAACTTTCGGAGAGATCAGTGAATTTTTATTCTCTGTTTTTGCCTGCAAATTTTAAAATAAAATAGAGAGTGCAAGCACTTTTTTTATCTACTTTATATAGGTAAATTCGTTCTAGAAAACTGTAGATCGAGACCCTTATTGTCTCTTTTATTTACTAGAAAAAGAAAAAGCAAGCTGACCAATTAATGTATAGAATAATGTTTGCGTCCAAATCAAGAGATACCTCTTCTCCGAATTGAATGTATATGTAATGTATATATGTAAAGTACAAATTTCATTAGTTAATTGAAGTTGTTGGTTTTATTTAATTTTGGTCTGACTTCTTTTAGGCTTTTTAATGAATGGATTAGGTACCGTATATGACTCGCGCGAAGCATAAAAGGGTGCAGATTGTTTAACACAAAGCCAAAGATTTCTCATAACATACAACTTTACTAAGTTTGATGTACCAACATTAGCATAAGATAATTTCGGTATATCTGTGTCTGGATTATGTGAGAAATAATGAAAATGATTTGGCATATACTCTTTTGTATATATCTTTTGAAAAATTGGGCTTTATGATTATTATGAACAATTAAACTGTTGTTTTCTGTTGAATCTTAATTTTCCAAAGTCTATCTATACCGCCATGCCAGCTGCTCTTACTTTAGTAAGAGCACATAGAATAGGGTGGATTATTTGCATTAATGATGATGAGACGGAGATGGATGTTGAGGTTGTGGAGCCTTGATCATAAGTTCGGATTATGTTGTCACTTTGCATATTCAGGTCGGGAGTTAAGCTCTAAATGTTATTGTGGCCTAAATTTTGTTTGGTGAGCTTTTGGATTCAATTTTTAAATTTTCTGTACTTTATATATATTAAGATATCTCGGGTTTGATTTGGTTATAAAGATAGGCAGTCATTTCTTGTGAGGTTTTCAAATATCTCTTTACTATAAATCTTCATCATTATTGATAGTGAAATTTTTTATGCACTCCATAGATGTGAGCAAAGTTTTTTGTCAAACTATATAAATTTGTGTGTTTTGTGTGATTGTTTTTCTTTTACATATTTTTTCAATTTCTAATTTATTTCAAACAATGTAGACACTCATTTGTCGTGAGGAAATAGCGTGGCATTTGTTGATTAATTCAAGAATTTTACATTTTACTTTAAGCTCTAGTTGGTTGGAAGGAAGGATTGAGGAATGATGGAAGAGAAGAAGGATAGAAGAAACTTCTCATGTTTGACTGGAAGGAAAGGAAGAGAGATAGGAAATAAGGAGGGATGAAGCATCCTTCCTTCCTTTATGTTTTTTTATCAACACAAAATGGGGCAGAAGAGAAGAGGGAAAGATAGAATAATTACCTACAAATATATCATTCCAAATGTATCCTTTAAAAAAAATTTGTAATTCTTCAAAATTGGGCAAATGATATAATACAAATATAGAATTCTAATTTTTTATTTTTTATAATTATGTATAATGAGGGTATATTGGTAAAAAAATATAAAAACTCATGTGCTTCCTTCCTTCCAAACAAAAAAGACTTACCATATGCATCCTTTCTACTATCCCTTCCATTTAACCAAATAAAAAAGTGAGGGAGACACCTTTATTTCCCTCATCCGTCCCTCCCCTTCTTAGTATTGTATAATTTTTTTTTGGGCAAATTACATTTCGACCCCCTGAGGTTTGTTCATACGTCAACCTAACCTCCTCATGTTTGCAAATCATTATTTTCACCCATGTCAGTAGTTTTTGGTTGACTTTGGTCAACAAAATGTTGAAATGACTAAACTACCATAGTGGAGGAAAAATTCAAACAAATAGGAGCAGAAGTATAGAAGGGCATTCTTGGTATTTTTTTTGCTACTGTTTGCATGATGTAAGCAATCTGACCGTTGACAATGACATGAGGGACTAAAGTGATGTATAATTACAACCCTCAGGGGTGAAAATGAAGATACACAAACGTGGGGGGTCAAGTTGACGTATGCACAAACCTCAAAGGGTTAAAATGTAATTTGCCTAAAAAAATTGTACAATATTATCAAGCTCCATACTACCTATAACATATTACATTTTCGTTGGCATTATGTCCGTTCGAAACTCAAACAAGAATGATATAGTTTAATAAAAGGAAAACAATAAACTTGGTGATCAAACAAGAATCCTTGTTTGACTTCATCTATAGGAGTCATTCGATTTTTGTAGCATTACTCTTATGCTATTAAATGGAATGAAATGGAATTACATGTGGAAATGAAATGGAATAGTCATTCACATTATACTATTTGGTTGAAAATATGAAATGACATTGGAATAGAATGATTATCACAATTCTAGTGTTTGGTTAGATCTATTTAAAACCTAGAATGGAATGAGTTCTAAATTAAAATATCCAAAATACCCCTCTCAGTGACAAATAAATTAAACTGACAAAATAACATTTTTCTATAAAAAAAATTTTTAAATTAATATTTAGTTTTTGGTCTCGGTGGAGGTGGTGGATAAGGCAATGTTGGTGGTGGTGGGGTGGAAAGCAACAGTGGTGGTGGTGGTGGAAGGTAGTGGCGGTGGTGGAAGGCGGCGACAACAATGGCGGTGAAAGGTGGTGGGCAGCAGCAGTAGTGTGTTGTGGCAGTGATAATAGCGATGGTGGTGAGGATGGCGGCGGTGGTGGAGGTAATTTTTGTGAGAGAGAAAGTGAGACCAGACTTGGAACGTTGAAGGGTTTATTTGAAAGTAATTTTTTTTTTTTAATTTTATTATGGAATGGACTGGCAATTTCATAGGTTGATATGTGAAATCTTTTCCATTCCAGAAATGGTCATTCTACCTATCATTCCATTCCACACAACATTAATCAAAACCTCTAACAAAATTTGATTAGGTGTTACATTTCATTTATTGCTCATGAAAGACCATGCACCAACCCCAAGGGGATATAACAATTGGACTAATTGACTACATTGGTTCGACTCCTCCTCTCCTCCTCATTTGAGACTGACTTCCACGAGATTTTCAAGAATAGGGACGGATCTGATGACACCTAAACTTGGTGCCCAGCCGAGGGTGACATGGTCACTAGAGGCTGACTAAAAGCCTATCCTTGAAAAACTCTAAAGGCCGAGAATTTTTAGCAAGCTTGTCCTAAAGGAATAACCGACACGTATATATATATATATATATATATATGTGTGTGTGTGTGTGTGTGTGTTTATATGTGTGCAGCTTAATCTTATAGGTTGGATGCAAGGAGTCTAGGATGACTTGGACTCTAAGTAGTTCGATATAATGCGTAAAGGCCGACAGAGAGAAATAGGAGGCTAATTGGATACAATTGCTTATGGATAAGAGTGCTTATAATTTAGTCACAACTACGTAGTCAGTTATATGAAGTAACGTGATCCGTGTGGATGTGTTTGTATTGAACAAGGACTTTTATGAGTTTCAACTAGCTTGGAAGACTTGGCTGAACATGGACTCTTATAGACATAGGCTCATTAAGGATAACGTTGAGTGGAACTTGGACTCTAGATGGGCTGATGCTAATACCCTAAAATCACGGGCTACTGGAGATACGGAGCATTAGAATATAGTTGATTTATTTCCTTTTATTGTTTTATTTCTATAATTATCTTGTAACTAAAGGTTAAATACGGTTATGTAAAATTTTTCTATAAATAAAAGCAAAGAACTCTATGTTAGGGGTTCCAAACAACCACAACTAAATAATTGCATCACGTGCAATCTATATCTCTTTCTCAATATTCTCCAGAATATTGTTCTATCTCTCACTCGATCTACATCTCCCTCAACTTTCTTTCTCTTGGCCTCCTTTAATCCCTCAATTTCTTTCTCCCCCTTACTACGATTCAATCTCGCAATTCTTTGCGCACCGTTAAAAGTCCTCTTAGTTGAGGCAAGAAAAGAACTCAATAGGGAGTTTCATATTCTCTCTCCCTAGCCAATCGTCTGGTCCAACACAACCTCTAAAGGAGATACTTGTGTTCAACTAACTATTTATATTGAGCTGATACCACGGCTCTGGCACGCCCGCAAGCAATTGGCCTACCTGACTGATTAATTAATAATTGAACATATTTTGGCACGCCTGGTAGGACCCCGTAAGTGCTAAAAATCAAGAATATGCCCCCAAAGCTAAGGTCCTAATGACACTCAGCCACTGGCGATGACGAGCAAGAAAAAGAAGTTCTTCAATTTGTGGGAGACTACATTACAGGTCCCTTAGATATGACAGACTTAATGGATGCCATAGATAAAATCCATGTTCAACTTGGTGAGGTTAGCACCAATTTAAGATGACTGGGTGAAAGGATCACCCAAACTGGTGCTCAAACGAATGAACGAATAGACGAATTAATGAGGCAATCGACCATCCATAAATGATTGATCATTTAGGGCTCTAATGCCCAAGAGTCTCCTCTCCAACCGAAGGTGCAGCAGACCGACCAGAAACTGAAGGGCCTAATATTACTTCTGCCTCAGCCTTCTGTGCAAAGCAATCTTCTATCTAGTAGTTCTTAGCCTGGTGAAGCTGAAAATCAGCTACTGATCGAGGCCACAAATAGACGGCTGCCTGAGCAACATCAGGTACACCTTCAAAATGATCTCATAGGTTCAATCAGCCTTCGAGACAATCCCCACCAAGGAGGAAAACAAGACCCCCCCAATTGCACCTACACATTGGGGCAGATAGAAAATAATCGACCACTAAGGTGGCAGGAACATGAACAACCGTTAAATCCAAATGTTCTTGAAAACTGATTTGATGACATTTATTGAGCCTTAGGATTAAAAAGGACTAATCGATCCACCTTTAGGAAACCTTATCCTGAGAAATATGATTTATTGGAGTATCCTACTGGATACAAGATCCATAACTTCGCTGCATTTAATGGAGAGGAAAATCAATCAATACTAGAGCACATCAGCCACTTCACAATTCGATGTGGAGAGGCTGGTGCTAATCAAATATGCAAGTTAAGGTTGTTTTCGAGTTCTTTAACTAGCATAGCTTTTACTTTGTATTCCAATTTGAGGCCAGATTCCATAGTGACTTGGTAGCAAATGAAGAACTATTTCATACTCAATTTTATCGCCCAGAACCTGAGGCTACATTAGCTTATTTGTCCAGGCTAAATCAATTACTTGGAGAAATAGTTGAAACTTTCATAGTCAAGTTTAGGAAGGCCTAGCTAAAATGTTGAGTGATCCTCCCTGAAACGGAATATGCAAAGTTAGCCCTAAATGGTTTAGACATCGAATATAGGAAGAGGTTCGAGAGGATATAATTCCATGACATATTTGAGATGGCTGACAGGGCTACCCGATATGACTCAATCTTCAACGAGGAAAAAGAGAGGAAAATCCCATCAAAGGAGACTTATTATAAAGATCCCAATTATGAGATGTTCTCGGCAGATGTTAGTGAGGATCTCGAGACAAATTTGGCCGAGGTTCACATTAAGAAGCCATACATATGTGAGATTTAGTTAGAGTCAAATTAGCCATTAGTGGTTCTCATTCTGCCGCATCATCAGCTAATTCCGTTAAAAGGGGAATGACTGATATAGGCAAATTTTACTTGTTCGACCTGTCCATGACTGATAAAATTTTTTATCATCTATTAGCATATAAATAGATCATTTTGCCCAAGGGGCAAAAAATTCCATCAATCACTGAGCTAAAAAGAAAAGAATATTGTAAATGCCATCATTCTTAAACCCATAGCACTAATGATTGTACAATGTTTTGTAATATTGTACAGAAGGAAATCGACAAAGGAACTCTAAAATTTCTGGATAAACAGATGGAAATAATAGGGGTCGACAGCAATCCTTTTCCTATAATTATTGCTAGCAATGTGATCGGTCTAGTCCCCAAGGCTGATGGTAAGTAAACAAGAATGGTTGATGGTACGTTGTCAGACTCCTCAAGTCACAAAACAATCGAGGAACTGAAGCACAGATTATGAGAGGCTCAATTGGCTCTAATAGAAAAGGGATGTCATCCAAGTTGTAGGGTTCTTGGTAATAAAGAAATCAAAGTCGGGGGGCAAGACGCACGCAGAAGTGTACATGAGAGAATTGCATTCCCCCAAGATCGGGCTGCATAGACGGTTGTAAATCGATCTGTCTTTCAAAGAATCCAGCCAAAAGAAAAGGTCACCATACGCAAAGGGAGAAAAATCTTCAAAAAAAATGCCTCCCATCCATCATGACCCACCAAGGTTTAAGAATGGGTTATCAAGTCGACCAAAAATATGGATAAAGAAGGAAGGTGTCCACCTTGCACCAAGAATGGTAAAACCACCCATGGTTACCCACAACAGATGGACGAGAGTGACTCAACCTAAGTTCCCTAAGAGTATGATGCCGAATGGGGCCCTTACATGGGCCCAGAAGTAGAGAATGCAACAAAAGAGATCCAAGCTGAGGAGGAAGCAAGCCGATGACCAAGTAATGAGGGTCAACGGTCATAACCAAGAGTCTGCAATAGACATACCGGCGGATATGTCCTTGACCTTTGTTGATGAAGTATCCTCCCAGGAAGAAAATTAGTTTGATCAAGATCCTAAACACATGGCAAAATACCGAATCAAATTTGGGAATTTCCTAGAAAAGGTGGTGTGCAGTATGGTGTTCGTTTTGCCAGCCATTTTTCAAGCAAAACCTGACCAGTTATGTGCCATAACCGATTCTACTGAGCCTGACATAGATGACACAGTACAAAAGGCCACTCCAGAGATAGTACTGTTTAATAGGGCATATGTGTCTAAGAAAGCTCCATAACAGTTGATAAGGTGGTATTTAAAAGACTGCTAGTGGTTATGACCCAACAGTTGAGGCCTTTGTATGTCAAAGTATGGGTGGAAAGCCAGCCAGTCAATCAAGCACTATTCAATAACGGATCGGTAGTTAATGTTATTCTATGAACGACTATGAGAGCGTTGGGAAAAAAACATGGAAAATGTGATCCCTATAGACGTCGCAATCAGCGGGTTTAATGGTGGTTCTACTAATACCAAAGGGATACTCTCTTTGGAAGTCATTGTTGGTGGTCCATCTTCGTTCATTGCTTTCTTTATTGTTGAATCAACAGTGGCCTATAACTTATTGCTAGGCCGTGATTGGATTCATCCCAATATGTGTATCTGATCGTGTGTTGTGAGTGTATCAATTAAAATTAACACACTTCGTAATAGAACAAATTCTTACATAATAGAGCTATCGAAAGGGGTGTCGAACCTCAAGGATTATGATTGGAATGAGTTGGTACAAAATTAATTCTAATTAAATTTTAAAGAAAATAATTCTAATTTTTATATTTAAACTAAGTAAAGAAACAAATAAAATAAAACAAAAGTAAATAGAAAGTGTAAAAAATATGGGATAAATCTAGGGTAATTGACTTCACCACTAACATCACAATCAATGGTCAATTGAATTAACTATGGGGAATCATACCATGCATTAGTGGTATCGGTGGCTACAAGCTCACCTTCATCCGTCAAGAAGATAACATATGATTAAGGCTAAGTCATAGACTATCTTCGATTGGCATGAGTCATCTGTCTAACTACTCTAATCTAGGGTGCAGTATGGTCCATCTTCTCTAGGCATACTCCATTAAAGCGTATAATGATATATTCAGTGATTACCATTGTATAAAAATCGCTCTCATAATCATAGAAAATAAGAGAGATTAAGTTCAATAACAACAACTAAATCTCTAAGACAAGATAAGAAATCATTGAAACTGAATTTATAAGACTTTTATAGCTCAATTCTATAATAAGAATTCTCTAAAATACACAATCTATGCATGTATACAAAAATCCCCAATAATTAAAACAATCAAACCATTGATGCTTAGTTAGGGATACATCAAAACCCTAGTGGATGAACTAGTTGCTCATGGTAGAAGAAGAAGCTTCAACGGTTGAGGAAGAAGGCATCATTTTTCGTGAAATACCCGCAAGAATTCGTTCTCTAATGCTTCTCCACTCCAAAACTCTGCAAAGTATGTCTTCAATTTTGTCCAAAAGCTCCCTAAGACTCCCCTCAATTCGCCACTTTATGCACTAATAGAATACATCAAAGTCCTAATCCAATTAGGAATTAATTAGGTTTTCCCGCAGCACTAAACAAGTGGGTTTTTCTGTTGATGTTTGGCCTAATTTTTGACCCACTAGAAGTCCAATTTACTAAATTTTCGTAAAATACAAAAGTGTCCAGAATCGAATTTCGTTCAACCTTTTTAGAAATTACGTCGATTTAAGGCTCATAAATAACACTTCTGGTTCGTTTTTCAAAATGGGATTAAAACTGTATTAAGCGCAGAATTAGGCTACAGGCCTGTAACCTCCTTAAGCAACTGTAATTTTCTTGGATCTCTTCCTTGGGCTTATTTGAGTTAAATTGTGGAGTTGAATGGATCCCTTTGATGTAGGCTTTATCTAACCCTCTTGCATGTCATCTTTAAAAGCCCAAAATCATAGTTTTAACTGAAATAATTATTAAGGCCCTAAAAATACAGAAAACACTAAAATGAAGTAAAATCACAAAATAATATATTACTAAGAGAATAACATACACAAGTTAAGAGGCTAGAATGTGTAACATTCAACGCCGATCACACCCCCAAACTTACATATTGCTAGTCAAGGAGCAATAGAGTAAAACAAAACTAAAATAAAGGAAACAAACTAATACTAACTAAACTACCCCAACTCTACTTTCGTGGGAGAAACGATTGCATTTAGCATATGCAACAAGCCTTTAAACCCCTAGGTTCCCCCTAGTGGACGAGTATAGTCTCGTGAGGGTTTACAGAAATGTTACCCATAAACATTCAAAATTCTGTTTCAACATTAATTAAGAAGAAGATTACGATATATAGTTACAAACTTGCATTGAAGAATAATTTCCAAATTTTCAAATTCCATAATTCAAAGCACTGGTCCCCACACATAATTCACATCAACATACCTCAAAGCAACCAACTGTAGCTCCCTCATGAAAAGTGGACTAGGAGTCATCTCATGTAGCATAACCCAGCTCCAAATATATTAAGGCACATACCATTTCAACTCACTAGCTCCCCTTATTGAAATCATACTTCCAAACATGAATACAATACTTTTTTTTTCATCATTCCTTTTTTTTATTACTTTATTGGTTGTGCAGTGTCTTTATCTATTAAGTTTTCTGAAAGATTCATGTAGCAAACTTTCAGTTAGTGACTCTCAAACTAGATGGTTTCAGGACATTAGGCGTTAAGACACCTCGAAGAACCTAATTACTCGAATAAGTCAGGCTACAAATCAAGACAACCAATGTTCATCTTTTTTCACCCTTTCACTTTTGACGCGAACACTCCGTGCTTCCTGAAACATAAAGGCCCGATTACTCATGAAAAGGATCAAATTGATTCGCTATTCAACATATATTTCTTTTTTTCATCTTTTTTTCTTTTTTGAAGTCAAGTAAAATACATCATCGGTACTCATTCTCAAGAGATCGATACTAATTAATATCAAACATATGTAACTCAATAACTTAGAGCCAAAGTGTATACCCCATAAGATAATGCTAGTGTGCCTGTGCATGTGAGGAAACTAAAACCAATTACCTCAAGGCATGTTAATGTAAACCATGATTAAAACTACTTATTTTAAACCACAGTTTTCAAAAATTTCAAACATACTCCAAAATTGCAAGTTACGCACCTACATAAGGTATTAATCCTTTGAATAATGTAAAAAAATTCTATCTAAAAACAAAACAAAAGAAAATAAATAAATAAACTAAGAAAAATAAAATAAACAAAAAGTCCTAAAACAAGAAGAATTTCACAAAAAATTTCCCCCATATTGCAATAAAACACATAAAAGGCGTCGCCTCACCCCCAAACTGAAACTGTACATTGTCCCCAATGTACACCAATAAAACATAGAGAAGAGTAAGAACGAGAATACCAGAAATTTGGAGAAGTAGTGGTAAGAAAATAGAGCACACCAAGTTATATGAAAGCAATGCAAGCACACTCCCAAACTTGGATGTTACAACCTGTCAAAACAAACCACTATACCCCCACCAACCAAGTGAAATAGCATGGGTGAAAAGAAATATGAAATAGGAAAAGACACAAAAAAAATGTTGTTTTTGTATTTTTTTTCTTCTTTTTTTTTTCTAAAAAAAACTAAATACAACAAGAAAAATAAAAATAAAAAATAACTAAAAATAAAATAAAATACACAAGAAAGTTACCTCCCAACCAAGGATGTAGTGGTGACTGAGCATCTGGGTCTAGGTTCGCCTGGCGCATCAAAGCACGTAGTATCCTCCTCATCTCTCTCTGATCCTGGCGAGTTTCACGATAGTGATTTTCCATCTCTATCCGCATAGCTCCAAACGGTGCGAAAACCTCAGTCTGTAAGGTGCCAAACTGGGCAGTCAACCCAGCAATCTACACCTCTAAATAACCAGAATCATGCCCGCCAGCTTGTACATAGACATTCTCTTCTTCTGCTGCGATGTCCTCAGGATCCTCCACCGATGGTGGTATGTCTACAGCTTCCCCTCGTTGGGCCAATCTAGATACTTCACCTGGTGCAGCAATGACTCATTGATGCATATAAGATCGGCTCATGTTCCAGTCATGTGTGCTATAGTGAATATCTTGTGAAAAAGCAAGCTCATCCTCATCAACTACATATCCTTGTGCAATGAGTAACTGGTGAATAATAGTAGGGAATGGAAACTCCCAATCAGTTGCACTGTCTGGTGCCTTGGCCACGACTTTTGAATAAAACTTCTCAATTTGGCCCTAGATGATCTGTGGGAATGATAACTAATGCCCAAAGTGTATGGCATATAAAGCTCAAAGGAACTCTTGACGCCTCTTGGTTTTATACCCAATTGGACAAACATTCTTGTATAAAATGGCATCAAGGAACCATAGATGACTTGGCATAGAAGACTTTAAAGCTGCATTATGTTTTGGCCCGGAGAAATGGTTAGTACACAATTGTGTAACCAAATTACCCACCGACAAATCATCGGGTAAATGAGTGTAGATGTTGGTCAAATCAGCCGAGTATTCATGAGGACAGCCCATGGCAATAGCAATGGATGACATATTAACCCGAACTTGTGTTTCATCCATCGAAGAAATAAGTGTGCCCTGCTCATCAGGTTTTGGCATTAAGTTCTGATAAAAGACTTTGACGAGTCTCTGGTATATAGTAGTAGAGGGTGGAACAAAAATCGTAGCAGCCCAAAAATGACGGATGTCAAAAATTCCCCATTGTGTCTCGGGAAAAATAGCATAAAGCTCGACGATATCAAACGTTGCTTCAAAATTTAAGGCTCTTGGATGCCATCTCTCATATATTTCGTCTCGGCGAGATCATGAGGAACCCGAAGTCGGAACATTTCTTGCGTGGCGAGGATTGCACGAGCTTGAAGCACTTTGGTTACTTTCTCTTTTTGGTGCCATTGAAATAGAAAAGGTTTGGTTGAGGAATTTAAACAAGCACTTGGCGTGCACAATTAAAGTACCTTCTTCAACCTCTTCTTTCGGTAACTTTTTCACTCCAATTTGAACAATTCAATCCACCAATAATGTCCCCCAAACTTGGTCTTCAAAAGCCCTCAAAAAGATTGGCACAATTTTGTAAATAAAAACTCTACTTACTTTGATGAAGAACTTGAGAAAGTAAGAGTTTTCTTAAGAACTAGTGATGATCAATCTAGTTTTAATGTTGTTGATGATGATGAGCAATGATAAATACTTGTATGAGAATCACCAATTGAAGAAATTATAGTCCCAGTTGATGTAGGAGTCAAATTAGATCACAAAGTCTTCAAGGAAGCAAGTAAGTCATCATAGTTGGAAAGGGGGCTTATATATATCAAGATATTTTGGCCAGCCATATTTATGGCTTGGGGATCGATCCCCCTAGCAATGGGCAATTAATCGCCCACCTCTTGGTCCTCCCAAGTGAGGAAAAGCATGGGGCGATCAATCCCCTTCCAAAAGGGCGATCGATCCCCCTTCTAGCAGCCTGTTTTGCATCTATCGCCGACCGGGACGTGTATTTTTGGCCTAGTGATCGCCCAAGGTCGACTGAGAGCTCATTTTTTCACCCATTTTGAGTTCAAATACCTCGGTACACCTCTTGGCATCCTCTGAAAGCAAATTATACATCAAAAACTCAAAGAAAACATATCAAAATGCAACTAAAAGTGAAAGAAAAATTAAGAAAACATAAACTAAAAATTGAAATCAAAGAAGACTAAAAATATTAAAGGATAGAAATACATACAAATCCTATAATTTAACGTTTGTAGGTGACGATCAACTCTCCGAAAAGATTAAGTAGGATAGACGGGATCCGTCAAGTCGACGGATTCCACGTCTCTTGTTAGCATAAATCCTTCTATGCAATGCTTTAACCTTTGCCCATTATATTCTTTATCAAAAATCTTGAACAATTGCTCATCTGGAAATAAGTCGCAAATAGGTAATGCATCGAACATGGCCTCAGACACAATCTGGGATAAATGGTTCGCAACTACATTCTCTGTCCCCCTCTTATCTTTTATCTCCAAATTGAATTCTTGCAATAGTAAAATCCATCGAATAAGGCACGGTTTGGTTTCTTTCTTTGCTAATAAATGTCTCAATGCAACATGATCAAAGTAGGCAACCACTCTAGACCCCAATAAATAGGAACGAAACTTGTCCAAGGCAAACACTACAGCTAGAAGTTCTTTCTCTGTGGTTGTATAATTAAGCTGAGCATTGGAAAAAGTCTTACTAGCGTAATAGATGACATAGGGTCATTTATGTTCTCTTCGTCCCAACACTGCTCCTACTACATAGTCAGAAGCATCACACATAATCTCAAAAGGTAGAGCCTAATTTAGAGATTGCATGATCGGTGCAGATGATAGTAAAGACCGAAGCTTCTTGAAAGCTTGCACACACTCTTCATCAAAGGAAAAGGGAACATCCTTAGATAACAAGTGACACAAAGGTCGAGCAATCTTACTGAAATCTTTGATGAATTTTCTATAAAACCCAGCATGGCCTAAGAAAGAACGGACTTGCTTCACCAAAGTTGGAGGAGGCAGAGTAGCAATCAGGTCGATCTTTGCTTTATCAACTTTAATGCCTCTCTTTGAAACAATATGCCTGATTCGTGTGTGAGTGTGACTCAAAAATATATCAATTAAAAATTTCCACACTTCTCAATAAAACGAATTCCTTGCAGAATAGGGCTATCGAAAGGGGTATCGTACCTCAGGGATTATGTTCTGACGAGTTGGATTACGGAATTAATTCTAATTAAATTTATAAGAAAAGAATTCTGATTTTTAAACTAAACTAATTAAAAAGTAAAATAAAATAAATCAAAGTAAACAAGATAGTGAAAATAATAGGAGAGAAATCTAGGGTGTTTGACTTCACCACTAACTCCACAATCAATGGTCAATTGAATCAACTATAGGGGAATTACATCATGCATAAGTGGTGTCGGTGGCTACAAGCTCACCTTCATCCATCAAGAAGATAACATATGATTAAGGCTAAGCCATGGACTATCTTCGATTGGCATGGGCCATCTGCCTAACTACTCTAATCTAGGGTGCAGTATGGTTCATCTTCTCTGAGGCATAATCCATCAAAGTTCATAACAATATATTCAGTGATTAACATTGTGTAATAATCTCTCTCATGATCACAGAAAATAAAAGAGATTGAGTTCAATAACAACAACTAAATATCTAAGACAAGATAAGAAATCATTGAGATTGAATTTACAAGACTTTTATTGATCAATTCCTTAATAAGAATCCTCACAATTACACAATCTATGCATGTATATAAAGGTCCCCAATAATTAAAACAATCAAACCATTGATACTTTGTTAGGGCTACATCAAAACCCTAGTGGATGAACTAGCCGCTCATGGTAGAAGAAGAAGCTTCAACTGTTGAGGAAGAAGACATCATCTTTCTGAATTACGCGTATGACTTCGTTCTCCAATGGTTCTGCAATATGTTTCTGTTCTCTTCAGCCCTCTCAGACTCTCCAATCTCTGTGTAAGCTCTGTGTAAGCTCTCCCAATTCAGCCTCCAAGTCTTCACTTTATTCTCCAAGAGAATATACCAAAGTCCTAATCCAATTAGGAATAAATTAGGGTTTCCCGCAGGACTAATCAGGTGGGTTTTTCCTGCTGACTTCGGCCCGACTTTTGACCCACTAGAAGTCCGTTTTACGGAATTTTCGTGAAATACAAAAGTGTGCAGAATCAAATTTCGTTCAATCTCACTTGAAAATAATATCGATTTGAGGCTCGGAAATAAGACTTCTGGTCCATTTTCCAAAACGGGATTAAGACTGCATTATGCACAGATTTGGGCTTCAGGCCCGAAACCTTCTTAAGCAGCTGTAATTCTCTTGGACCTCTTTCTTGAGCTGATTTGAGTTAAAATAAATGGTTGAGTGAATCTCCTTGATGTAGGCTTCATCTCACCATCTTGGATGTCTTCTTTAAAAACCCAAAAGCACGGTTTTAACTGAAATAATCATTAAGGCCCTGAAAATACAGAAAACACTAAAACAAAGTAAAATTACAAAATAATCTATCACTAAGAGAATAAAATACATAAGTTAAGAGGCTAGAATGCGTAACATTCAACGCCTATCACACCCCCAAACTTACATATTGCTAGTCCCTTAGCAATAGAATAAAACAAAACTAAAACAAAGAAACTACTAAACACTAACTAAACTACCCAACTCCACTTTCGTGGGAGAAACGATTGCATTTAGCATATGCAACAAGCCTTTAAACCCCTAGGTTCCCCCTAGTGGACGAGTATAGTCTCGTGAGGGTTTCCAGAAATGTTACCCACAAACATTCAAAATTCTGTTTCAACATTAATTCAAGAAGAAGATTACAATACATAGTTACAAACTTGCATTCAAGAATAGTTTCAAACTTTCAAATTTTATAATTCAAAGCAATGGTCCCCATGCATAATTCACATCAACATATCTCAAAATAATCAACTCTAGCTCCCTCGTGTAAAGTGAACTAGCAGTCATCTCATGTGGCATAACCAAGCTCTGAATATATTAAGGCACATACCCCTTCTACTCACTAGCTCCCCTTATTGAAATCATACTTCCAAACATGAATACATGACTTTTCATTTTTTTTTTCATCATTCCTTTTTTTTCATTGCTTTATTGGTTGTGCAATGTCTTGATCTATTAAGCTTTCTGAAAGATCCATGTAGCAAGCTTTCAGTCAGTGACTCCCAAACCAGACGGCTTTAGGGCACTAGGCTTTAAGATACCCCGAAGACCTAATTACTCGAATCAGTCAGGCTACAAATCAAGACAACCAATGCTCATCTTTTCTCACCTTTTCACTTTTGACGCGAACACTCCGTGCTTCCTGAGGCATAGAGGCCCGGTTACTCATGAAAAGGATCAAATTGATTGCTTATTCATCATTTTTTTCTTTCTTTTTTTTTTCATTGAAGTCAAGTATAACACATCATCGGTACTCATTCTCAAGAGATACTAATTAATATCAAGCATATGTAACTCAATAACTCAAAACCATAGTCTATACCCC
Source organism: Cornus controversa (assembly GCA_026545225.1). NCBI lineage: Eukaryota > Viridiplantae > Streptophyta > Magnoliopsida > Cornales > Cornaceae > Cornus > Cornus controversa. The sequence continues at coordinate 49,276,266 of CM048848.1, forward strand.
ATAAGATTATGCTATTGTGTCTGTGCATTTAAGGAAACTAAAATTAATCACTCCAAAGCATGTTATTGCAAACCATGATTAAAACCACATAATTCAAACCATAGTTTTCAAATATTTAAAACATACTCAAAAATTGCAAGTTATGCACCTACATAAGGTATTAATCCCTTGAATGATGTCAAAACATTCTATCTAAAAATAAAAAAAAATAAAAAACAAACTAAGAAAATAAAATAAAATAAAATCCTAATACAAAAGTGTGACATATAAATTTGTAATTGGCATATTTCGGTGATCAAAACCTGAATGATCGAGTTGTAAGTTTCATGATATTTTATGTAACCAATCATCGACATCTTCGAGCTGACACTCAAGTGCATAGAAGCCGACAAATCAGTTAGAACACCATATAGTACAGGTAAGTATGGTGAGGACACTCTGCACTTTTTAGTTCCGAGCCTATTTTGAAAAACCAGGGGTTAAATGAAAAGTTTAGGGTTTTTCAAAGTAGGACCGGTCCCCAATATTTAGGACCGGTCCAACTTTTCTCGGTAAGATAGGTTCTGCAGGTTTTCAAAAAGTCCCACCGGTCCTATTTATTTGGCACCGGTCCAACTTAGCCTATTCCAAATAGGAAATAAATTTTGACGAAAATTCTGATTCCTATTGGGTTTGAAACTTCTAGGAAAGTTCTATTTTGGTATTTAACTTCTTTTCCAAGTAGAATTAGGACTTCCTTGCCTATATATATGTATCCATATTTTCTCTACAATGGTGTGAAAAAGAAGCCCTGAAATATTAGTTTTAAAGAGAGAAAGTATATACATAATAATTAGGGTTTATATATTTTTAAGAACACACATCCATACTACACGAGTGATTTTAGGATGGTGTTCTACTTCTGATTAGCTGCTCAGAGACTGCATCAAATCTATTTGCTGATCAGAACATTGGATTGAAGGTTCTTCGCTTGCTTGCTTGCTGAGGAAGAAAGGTGACCAGATTGCACTACGAAGGGAACAAAATACTTGCTGAGTATTTTGGTTCTTCCAGCAACCTTTCTGTAAGGGTGGTGACGTTAGCCGGAAGTCTGTAGCAGTTGGACGTGTTGTCGCAATCATAAGCCTGAGGTGTTCCGCATCAGATCCTTGACAGAGTGAAGAGGGGTGTGAGACTGAGACAGAGTCTGTTGTACTTTGCTTCATCATAGTGAATTGGTTCCCTGAGGCGTGCCGCCTCCCTCCGTGGTTTTTCCCGCCTTGGGTTTCCACGTATATCTGGTGCATTCTTTTCTTTTCTTGCACTTTACTTATTTGCTTGCTTTAATTGTTTAATTAATTGGACTTAAAATTGAATTAATTAAAAATTAAGCAAACGAGCAAGTGATCCTATTCACCCCCCCTCTAGGTTCTAAAATACTTTTCGCAACCGCTTCCGCACCGCGCAACTCACAATTGGTATCAGAGCAGTGTTCTCTAATTTGTGAGTAGTTCCTTGCGAAGTATTTTTAAAATCAAAATTTATTTTTGTTTTCAAAAATTACTATGGAATCTAGTATGAAAGAGGGTGGATCGATTCAGCGAACTCCTTTGTTTGATGGTTCAAATTATACTTTCTGGAAGTCTCGCATGAAAGCCTTTTTAAAATCTCAAGGAGAGAGAGTTTGGATGGCTGTAGAGAATGGCTATAAAATTCCTACCATTACAACTGGAGATGGTGATGCTGTTGTGACTGTAGAAAAGGATAAGGCAACATGGTCTAATGCTGAACATGAAGATGCAAATAATAACAACAAGGGTTTATATGCTATATTTAATTCTGTTGTTCCTTCTGAATTTGCTAGAATTTCTGCGTGTTCCACTTCGAAAGAAGCATGGAATATTTTACAGGTAACTCATGAGGGTACCACCAAGGTAAGGAGATCTAAGCTACAAATGCTTGCCACTAAATTTGAAACAATTAGAATGGATGAAGATGAGATGTTTTCTGATTTTTATTCTAGGCTTAATGATATTGTTCAAAGTAGTGCTAACCTTGGAGAGAAAATTCCTTCTTTTCAGATTATTAGAAAAATCATGAGATCATTGCCTGATAGGTTCCAAGCTAAGTTGGAAGCCTTAGATGAAAGCAGAGATGTAGATTCTATGGAGGTGGCTGAGTTAGTTGGATCAATTCAAACTTTTGAGATGAAATATCCAAAGCTTCAGAAATCAAAAAGTTTGGCTTTAAAAACATCAAAGACTTCAAAGTCTTCAAGTTTGTCAAATTGTTCAAATTCTTCAAAATCTGAAGTTGAAAAAATTGAAAGGTTTGAATATGATTCAGATAATGATGTTGCACTCCTTGCTAGAAAATTTAGAAAGATTCTTGAATATGAAAAAGGTAAAAATTTGAGAAAAGGAAATCCTTCTAAATTTCGGAATCAAAGCTCATCATCCAAAGGTAAGGAAAGGAAAGAGAAAGAAGAGGACTCTAAGGAAATTGAGGTTACGTGTTGGACATGTGGTGGTAAAGGACACACATCTAATAAATGTCCAAGTCCTAAGAAAAATAGCTTTAGTGCAAAGAAAATTTCAAACAAGAAAGTTATGAAAGCTATTATTTCTGAGTCTGAATCTTCTAACTCTGATAGTGATTCGTCAGTTGAGAATGATTCTTTGGTTTTTGTTGCTTTATTGAATGATGATACTGCTAATGATTCTTCTTCTGATGTAGGTGAAACAGAGATGTACACTACTCTCAGTCAAGTAGGGTCTGACGATTCAGAAGTTGAGCAGTCTGATGAAGAACCATGTGAAAGCAAGCTGCCAGAACTTTTTGAGAAATTGCTGGAAGCTTATAATAAAAAATCTGAGAAGCTGAAGCAAGAAAGATCTGAGAAAGAGACTTTGAAGAAAAAGAATGAAGATCAAGTGAAGTTGATTGAAGAAAGTAAAGCTAAAATTCTGAATCTTCAAGGCAAAGCCAAGTTTCTTGAAAACGAGGTAAGTCAAGTTATTTCTGCTAAAGATGTTTTTATTGCTAGAATTAATTTTCTCGAGCTTGAATTGAAAAAATCACAAGAGAAATTAATTGCTTTTACTTCTGGACAGATTAAGCTTGATAGCATGATTAGTGTTGGTAAGCCTGTAGGAGATAAAACTGGATTAGGTTTTGTTGGGTCATCGTCTAAGGGAAAAACTATTTTTGTTAAACCCAAGAATTTGATTGTGTCAGAACCCAAACCTAAGTCTCAAGTTGAGTCTGTGCATGCTAATGTTGTGTCCAATGTGCTTTATTGTTCTTTTTGTGATAAGACTGGACATAGTCAACACTATTGCTATAAAAAGAGAAGACATTCTAATTCTGATTTTCATGTGCATAATTCTTTTGCTAAGAATAGGGTTCATGCTAAAAAGCCACATTATTGGAACAAACCCAAAAAGTCTCAAGGTAAAAAGAATTCAAATAAAAAGAAGAATGTTTTTGTTTCTCCACAATTCTCTCCTGATAAATTGCATGTTAAAACCATCTGGATGAAAAAGGAAGATTTGGAGAAGTTTGTGCCTGTTGATACTATGGGATTTATTCCTAATAGGTCTTTGGGTGCAAAACCCCCTAACTAAGTCTTTTAGGACTTTGATGGTCATGGATTGAGCTTCTGTTCATTATTTGTTTTCCATTGGACCATATTTTTTTTGGTTAGGTTTTGTTTATTTTTAGTAATAATCATATGAGATTATGATAATTATATTTTTCTGAGAAATGATGTGATTTCCTTATATTTCTTTTTAATTTCACTTTAATTTGTGAATGCATAATTGGGACACTCAGCTTGTCAATGAATGAAGTACTTGATTTTATGATCTAAACATTGATGACCAATATGCTTTATTTATTTCTTTTTAGAGGTAAATCTTCTGAGTCCATACAATTTGTGCATTAGTCCAACTCTGAGAGAATTGATTGAAAACTAATGTGAAGTTGACTAGAATATATTGTATGAGTAGCATTGAAAGCTTAAATGATCAATGGAAAAAAAAATGAAAAAAAAAATTATATGTTTTTATTCAGCATGAAAAGAAAAAGAAAATAGGAAATTTGCTGAATATCTAAGACAAAAGGAAAAAGGCTACCTTCGGGATGTGTTCGTAGCTTCCACTACAATGTAAATCTCCAATGAGATATCTTTAAAAATTTAAAGAGTTGTTTTGAGGAAAATAGCTGGCTGCCCGTAAGAGTGAAAGCCACCGTCTTAGAAAAAGAAAAAAAATAAATGATGGATCTTGTGGAGTTATATTTGCTTATTATCCAATATGTTTTAGATGATGAATCAAAGGAATTTGATTAATTTTTGATGAAGTTGGATTGCACACACACACATGGATTTATTAGATGAATTTCTAAATTTTTATAAATATTTGTGTGTTGGAAGTTGTGCCATGATCATGAACTTGAGAATGAATTTTAAAGACAATCTATGGGTTTTAAAAATTCTGCATTTATAAATATTTGAAATTGTTCAGAAAGTTTAGAACTCATGATTATTCTCTGAAAAATGTGTTTTGATTATTCTCATGAGATTATTCATGTTTTAGTGTTATTTTTTTTTCCTTGAAAAAGTTTCAAAATTTTCAAAAATATTTTTTTTATTATTTTGTGTTTATTTTTCACTCTTTATGTGCTAAATTGCTAAATCAGATTGAAAAGATGTGCTTTTGGTGAATTAAAGGTCCAAAGTGTAATTTTTCATAATTCACAAAGTTGGACCGGTCCCCATTATTGAGCACCGGTCGCACTTCTGCAGGTTCTGAGGAACAGAAAGAAGTTGGACCGGTCCCCAAATATGAGGACCGGTCGCACTTAGCGAATGCCCAGAATGTTGATTCTGCGCGCGCGCGTTTTGGCTTAAAATCCCTCATTCACTCTCACAAGCACATACACTCATATCTCTAACTCTCAAACTCTCTTAAAAACACTCCAACTCACACACATTTCTCTTCATCTAAATTTCTTTGTGATTGATTGATATTGGAGGTTGGGATTGAACTTTTGGAGTTTGGGTTGATTGAGTATTGATTTGGGAGAAATTGTGCAAATAAATTGTTTTGAAAATTGAGGTTTAAAGACTTGCACACAAAGTGTTCGACAAAAAGTCTCAATGGAACTCTTGACTATATTTTTGATCCCATTCATTGTGGTGTTAATGGCACGCAAACGGGGACGAAATGATGCGTCCACAAGTGCAGATAATCGAATTGTGTTTACTAGAAACATGTTTGAAGATGATTTTAACTACAACACTTTCATAAACATCATTGGATGTCGAGCTATGAGGATAGAAAGGAAAGTGAATCTTGTGGCGATTAAACAAGAATGGGAATTGGATTTTGTGCAATATTTTGAGGATAATGGTTGGGAGTCTCTATGTGATCTTCGGGAGATTGTCAAGCCGGACATGGTTCGATATTTCTATGGTAATATCATTACATCGAGCCTGGATGACCTCACTTTTGTGACCAAATGTTATGGTGTTCGAGTTGAGGTTACCAAGGATATAATTGCCAATATATTGGGAGTCCCAGAGATTGATAATGGCTTAGTTTTGCCATATCAAATTGAGGATCCAAACCGACCAACCATGGATGACATGATTAGGGAGTTATGCATACCCAATGCCCCTAGACTTGTTGATAGGTTGCCTTCACTTTATATCACACACAATGTGTCGGCATTAAATTTGGTGGTCTCCTACAACCTTGATCCTCATGATCATAAAGGTAATTTGATCAAGAGTCGAGCCGAGCTACTATATCATATTGTTCGAGAGGATCCCATCAATCTTCCTGCAACAATCATGCGTACCATGATTCTCGCTACTCGACACTCTAGGTCATCATCAGCCTTACCCTTCCCATAGATTATCATGGCTATTTTGAGAGGTGCAAGGGTTCCTATTCCTGATGGAGCAGATGTTGAAAGACCGAAAGGGATAATTGATGCTACCTCAATTACTCGTTCAGTCAACAAGAAAGAGAAGGATAGGAAAGCTTATGAGCTCAGTCAAGGAGCTGGTCAGGCTGTGTCTGGGGGTCGTGGAGTTTTCCAACTTCCTGCTACTGACACACCTGTGACAGCCAATCAGATGAACCAAGTTCTCAGGTTCATTCAGCAAGGGTTCGATCGTTTACATACTAGGATAGACAAGCTTGACCCTGCTGCTTCTGATGAGGCTGCTGATAATGCAGATGATGATTAGACTTTAGGTCTTAATATATTTTTGTTCTAGACTATGGTTGATTTCTTTATCTTTGATGTCTAGATTATTTATTTTGGTTTATTCCATCAACTGATATGTTTTGGATATTTATTTGATCAGTGATGATGATTATGTTTGTCTCTATGTGCTTCATGATTTATCTGTTTATCTAAATCTCTTTGCTAGTTCTTTGTCAATTTGTTCCAAAAAGGGGGAGATGATATTGTTATATGCATAGGATGTGATATGAGATTCTTTGACAAAGGGGGAGATATATTTATCAGATATTTTTTTTAAGGGGGAGATATATATGATTATATTTCTTTATTAAGCTTTTCACAGGTTGTGTTGTTTAAGAGATGTGCAGGTACAACAGGTTTTTACTAACCGTCTTGAACACACAAGTAAAGCTTCTGATGATCAGTTCTATATTTCTTGTATTTGGGCAAATTTGTAATCTAATTTTTCCAATGGGTTAGGTTATTGATTGTCTAAGTGGTTTTGTCACAAAATTGCCAAAGGGGGAGATTGTGACATATAAATTTGTAATTGGCATATTTCGGTGATCAAAACCTGAATGATCGAGTTGTAAGTTTCATGATATTTTATGTAACCAATCATCGACATCTTCGAGCTGACACTCAAGTGCATAGAAGCCGACAAATCAGTTAGAACACCATATAGTACAGGTAAGTATGGTGAGGACACTCTGCACTTTTTAGTTCCGAGCCTATTTTGAAAAACCAGGGGTTAAATGAAAAGTTTAGGGTTTTTCAAAGTAGGACCGGTCCCCAATATTTAGGACCGGTCCAACTTTTCTCGGTAAGATAGGTTCTGCAGGTTTTCAAAAAGTCCCACCGGTCCTATTTATTTGGCACCGGTCCAACTTAGCCTATTCCAAATAGGAAATAAATTTTGACGAAAATTCTGATTCCTATTGGGTTTGAAACTTCTAGGAAAGTTCTATTTTGGTATTTAACTTCTTTTCCAAGTAGAATTAGGACTTCCTTGCCTATATATATGTATCCATATTTTCTCTACAATGGTGTGAAAAAGAAGCCCTGAAATATTAGTTTTAAAGAGAGAAAGTATATACATAATAATTAGGGTTTATATATTTTTAAGAACACACATCCATACTACACGAGTGATTTTAGGATGGTGTTCTACTTCTGATTAGCTGCTCAGAGACTGCATCAAATCTATTTGCTGATCAGAACATTGGATTGAAGGTTCTTCGCTTGCTTGCTTGCTGAGGAAGAAAGGTGACCAGATTGCACTACGAAGGGAACAAAATACTTGCTGAGTATTTTGGTTCTTCCAGCAACCTTTCTGTAAGGGTGGTGACGTTAGCCGGAAGTCTGTAGCAGTTGGACGTGTTGTCGCAATCATAAGCCTGAGGTGTTCCGCATCAGATCCTTGACAGAGTGAAGAGGGGTGTGAGACTGAGACAGAGTCTGTTGTACTTTGCTTCATCATAGTGAATTGGTTCCCTGAGGCGTGCCGCCTCCCTCCGTGGTTTTTCCCGCCTTGGGTTTCCACGTATATCTGGTGCATTCTTTTCTTTTCTTGCACTTTACTTATTTGCTTGCTTTAATTGTTTAATTAATTGGACTTAAAATTGAATTAATTAAAAATTAAGCAAACGAGCAAGTGATCCTATTCACCCCCCCTCTAGGTTCTAAAATACTTTTCGCAACCGCTTCCGCACCGCGCAACTCACAAAAAGAATTTCACACAAATTTTCCCCATATGCAATAAAGCACATAAATAGGCATCGCCTCACCCCCAAACTTAAACTGTACATTGTCCTCAATGGACACCCAATTAAAGCATAGAGAAGAGTAAGAACGATATTACCGGGATCATGGAGTAGTGGAAAGAAAATAGAGTACATCACGAGTACGAAGGCAATGCAAGCACACCCCCAAACTTGGATGTTAAAACCTGTCAAAACAAACCACTATACCCCAAAGATCAAGTGAAAATAGTATGGGTGAAAATAAATATGAAAGAGAAAAATCCTAAAATAAAATATTTTTTCATTTTTCCATTTTTTTTTTTATTGATAATAAAAATCTAACTACAAAAAGAAAAATAAAGAGAAAAATAAAAGCTAAAAATAAAATAAAATACAAAAGATGGTTACCTTCCTGTCAAGGATGTGGTGGTGACTGAGCATCTGGATCCAAGTTTGCTTGGCGCATCAGTGCACGCATCATCCTCCTCATCTCTAGTTGCTCTTGGCGAGTGTCACGAAAGTGATCCACCATCTCTACTCTCATTGCACCAAACTGTGTGGAGACCTCTGTCTGTAGGGTGCCAAACTGGACTGTCAACCCAGCAATCTGCCCTTCTAAATATTAATAATCATGGCCACCAGCCTGTGCATGCACTTCCTCTTCCTCTGCCTCCATCTCTTCTGGACCGTCCACCAGTGGTGGTATATCTACATGCTCTCCTCCCTGGGCCAACCGAGATACCTCACCAGGCGCCGCTATGACTCTCTGGTGCATATGAGATCTACTCAGGTTCCAGTCATGCGTGCCATAATGAAGATCACGTGGAAAGGCAAGCTCATCCTCATGGACTGCATACCCCTGTGCTACAAGCAACTGGTGAATAATAGTAGGGAATGGAAACTCCCAGTCACTTGCACTGTCTGGTGCCTTGGCCACAACTTTGGAATAGAATTTCTCCATCTGGCCCCAGACAATCTGTGGGAATGACAGCCAATGCCCAAAATGTATAGCATATAAGGCTCTGAGGAACTCTTGACGTCTTTCAGTTTTATGTCCAATTAGACATACATTCTTGAGTAGCACAACGTCAAAGAACCATAAATGATTTGGCATTGAAGACTTTGAAGCTGCATTACTTTTCGGCCCAGAAAATTGGTTGGCACACAATCGTGCAACCACATTGCCCACCGACAACTCGTCGGGTAAAGGAGTATAGATATGAGATAAATCAGCTGGGCATTCATGAGGACAACCCATGGCAATGGCAATGGATGACATGTCCACTCGAACTATTGTTCCATCTACGGAAGAAGTAAGCACATCCCGCTCATCAGGTTTCGGCATTAAGTTCTGATAAAATACCTTGACAAGCCTCGGGTAAATGGTAGATGAGAGTGGAACAAAAATGGATGCCAACCGATGACGACGGATGTCAGAAATCCCCCACCATGTCTCAGGAAACATACCATAAAGTTTGGCTATGTCAAACGTTGTTTCATAATTCAACGCCCTTGGATGCCATCTTTCTTGAATACCGTCTCGGCGAGATCGTGAAGAACCTGTGGTCGGATCATGCCTCGCTCAGCGAGGATTACGGGAACTTGACGCACCATGGTGACTTGCTCTCTTTGGTGCCATAGAAGTAGAAAAAGTGTGGTTGAGGAATTAAATCGAACACTTGGTGTGCACAATTCTTTTGTAACCTTCAACCTCCTTTTTTCGGCAATTTTTCCACCCAAATCGAACAAGTAAATGCACCAAATTGATCCCCCAAACATGGTCTTCAAAAGCCCTCAAAAAGATTTGAACAATTTCTTCAAAGAAAAACTTCACTTACTTTGATGTTAAACTTGAAAAAGTGTGAGCTTCCTTTGAGAACTAGTGATTTTTTATCCAATTTGATGTTGAAGTTGATGTTGATCAATGTTGAATTCTTGTATAATAATCACTAATTGAAGAAATTAGTTTTTCGGATGATGTAGGACTTGAATTGGAGTTCAAAGAGGTCTAGGATGCAAGTGGTAGCAACAAAGGATGAGAGGTGACCTTTATAGGCCTTAAAAATTCGGGCAGCCCTTCAATGGGCCTGGGCGATCGATCCCCCCTTGGATGGGCGATCGATCACCCACCTGCTGGTGGGTGATCTCTTGAAAAACCATGGGGCGATCGATCCCCCTCAAATGGGGCGATCGATCCCCCTCCTGGATGCCTGTTGGACCCTCCATCGCCCAAGGTCGACCGAACCTTGATAATTTTGAGTCTCCATCGCCCAAGGTCGACCGAGAGCACGATTTTTCACCCGTCTTGAGTCCAAATACCTCAGTACACCTCTTGGCATCCTCCGGAAGCAACTTATACATCAAAAACTCAAAGAGAAAACATTAAAACGCAACTAGAATTGAAGAAAAACCTAAGAAAACTAAAACTAAAAATTAAAATTAAAGAAAACTAAGGGAAATAAAAGTATAGAAATACATACAGAACCTACTCCGTAGGAGACGATTGACTCTCCGAAGGGATTAAGTTGGATAGACGGGATCCGTCAAGTCGACGGACTCCACGTCTCTTCTTGGCACATGATTCGTGTGTGAGTGTGACTCAAAAAGTATATCAATTAAAAATTACCACACTTCGCAATAGAACGAATTCCTTGCAGAATAGGGCTATCGAAAGGAAGGGGTGTCGAACCTCAAGGACTGTGGTCTGATTGAGTTGAATTGTTAGGACTAATTTTAATTAAATTTAAAAGAAATAAATTCTGATTTTTAATTCTAAATTAACTAATGAAGCAATTGAACAAAAGCAAGAAAAACTAAGGAGTGTAGAGAATATAAGATAAGTCTAGGGTAATTGATTTCACCACTAACTTCACAATCAATGGTCAATTGAACTAACTATGGGACATCATATCATGCATAAGTGGTGTCGGTGGCTACAAGCTCACCTCCATCCGTCAAGAAGATAACATATAATTAAGGCTAAGTCATGGACTATCTTCGATTGGCATGGGCCATCTGCCTAACTACTCTAATCTAGGGTGCAGTATGGTTCATCTTCTCTAGGCATAATCCATCAAAGCTTTTAATGATATATTCAATGAAAACCATTGTGTAATAATCACTCTCATGATCACAGAAAATAAGAGGGATGAGTTCAATAACAACAATCAAATATCTAAGACAAGATAAGAAATCATTGAAACTGAATTTATAAGCCTTTTATTGCTCAATTCTATAATAAGAATCCTCTAAATTACACAATCTATGAATGAATATAAAAATCCCCAATAATTAGAACAATCAAACTAGTGATGTTTAGTTAGGGCTCCATCAAAACCCTGGTGGCTGAACTAGCCGCTCATGATACGCCTTGTTCTCCAATGATTCTCTATTCCAAAAGCTCTTCAAAGCTGCTGCCAAGCCTCCTCAATACAGCCCTAATTTCTCACTTTAAATAGCCAAGAGAATACATCAAAGTCCTAATCCAATTAGGAATAAATTAGGGTTTCCCGCAGCACTAATCAGGTGGGTCTTTCCTGCTGACTTCGGCCCAACTTTTGACCCAGTAGAAGTTCGATTTACGGAATTTTCGTGAAATACAAAAGTGTGCAGAATCAAATTTCGTTCAACCCTACTCGAGAATTATGTCAATTTGAGGCTCGAAAATAAGACTTCTGGTCCGTTTTCCAAAACGGGATTAAGACTGTATTATGCGCAGATTTGGGCTTCAGGCCCGAAACCTTCTTAAGCAGTTGTAATTCTCTTGTACCTCTTTCTTGGGCTGATTTGAGTTAAAATATGGAGTTCAATGGATCCCTTTGATGTAGGCTTCATCCAACCATCTTGCATGTCATCTTTAAAAGCCCAAAATCACGATTTTAACTGAAATAATCATTAAGGCCCTGAAAATACAGAAAACACTAAAACGAAGTAAAATCACAAAATAATCTATCACTAAGAGAATAAAATACATAAGTTAAGAGGCTAGAATGCGTAACATTCAACGCCTATCACACCCCCAAACTTACATATTGCTAGTCCCTTAGCAATAGAATAAAACAAAACTAAAACAAAGAAACTACTAAACACTAACTAAACTACCCAACTCCACTTTCGTGGGAGAAACGATTGCATTTAGCATATGCAACAAGCCTTTAAACCCCTAGGTTCCCCCTAGTGGACGAGTATAGTCTCGTGAGGGTTTCCAGAAATGTTACCCACAAACATTCAAAATTCTGTTTCAACATTAATTCAAGAAGAAGATTACAATACATAGTTACAAACTTGCATTCAAGAATAATTTTAAATTTCTAAATTCCATCATTCAAATCAATGGTCCCCACACATAATTCACATCAACATATCTCAAAATAACCAACTCTAGCTCCCTCGTGTAAAGTGAACTAGCAGTCATCTCATGTAGCACAACCCAGCTCTGAATATATTAAGACACATACCCTTTCAACTCACTAGCTCCCCTTATTGAACTCATACTTCCCAACATGCATACATGACTTTTTCATTTTTTTTTTTCATCATTCTTTTTTTTCATTGCTTTATTGGTTGTGCAATGTCTTGATCTATTAAGCTTTCTGAAAGATCCATGTAGCAAGCTTTCAGTCAGTGGCTCCCAAACCAGATGGCTTTAGGGCACTAGGCTTTAAGATACCCCGAAGACCTAATTACTCGAATCAGTCAGGCTACAAATCAAGACAACCAATGCTCATCTTTTCTCACCCTTTCACTTTTGACGCGAACACTCCGTGCTTCCTGAGGCATAGAGGCCCGGTTACTCATGAAAAGGATCAAATTGATTTGCTTATTCATCACTTTTTTCTTTTCTTTTTTTCTTTTTTTTTTTTCTTTTTCATTGAAGTCAAGTATAACACATCATCGGTACTCATTCTCAAGAGATACTAATTAATATCAAGCATATGTAACTTAATAACTCAAAACCAAAGTTTATACCCCATAAGATTATGCTAGTGTGTCTGTGCATGTAAGGCAACTACAATTAATCACTCCAAAACATGTTATTGCAAACCATGATTAAAACCACTTAATTTAAATCATAGTTTTCAAAATTTTCAAGCATACTCAAAAATTGCAAGTTAAGCACCTACATAAGGTACTAATCCCTTGAATGATGTCAAAACATTCTATCTAAAAATACAACAAAAATAAAAATAAAAAACAAACTAAGAAAATAAAATAAAATAAAATCCTAATACAAAAAGAATTTCACACAAATTTCCCCCCATATTGCAATAAAACACACAAATAGGCATCGCCTCACCCCCAAACTTAAACTGTACATTGTCCTCAATGTACTACCAATCGAAGCATAGAGAAAGGTAAGAACGATATTACCAGGATCATGGAGAAGTGGACAGAAAATAGAGCAAACCAATAGCATGAAGGCAATGCAAGCACACCCCCAAACTTGGATGTTTCAACCTGTCAAAACAAACCACTATACCCCAAAGACCAAGTGAAATAGTATGGGTGAAAATAAAAATGAAATAAATTTTTTTTTTTTTTTTTTTTTTAACTGAAGAAAGAAAGAAAGAAAACAATATGAAAAATAAAATAAAGAAGAAAAAAAAATGAAATTAAAAATACAAAAGATAGTTACCTCCGAAAAATCAAGGAGAAGGTGGTGTCGGAGAATCTGGGTCAACCGAGTAGTCCACAATCAATGCGCAATGTCCTCCCCCAAACTTGTACTTTAAAACCCCTCAAAGAAATCCAACCAATTTTGCAAAAATAAACCACACCTCTTTTGAAGAAGAAACTTGAGAAAGTTGGAGCTTCAATGAGAATTTGATATAAACAAGTTGGATTTAATGTTGATGATGATGAATGATGATGATCAAGTAGGTGTATGGAAATAAAATTGGAAGATTTTAGAGTATATATTGATGTTGGACAAGCACAACGAGGCACCAAGACTTTAAAATTTCGAGTGGGAGCAATGAGGGCATGAAGGAGGGTCTCAAAATAGCAAAAGAGGTCAGATTTGGCCTTCAGGGGCTGGGGCGATCGATCCCCCATGGGCTGGGCGATCGATCGCCCAGCTGGTTGGCAGCCCATGTAGAGAAAAAATGGGGGCGATCGATCCCCCTTCAAAGGGGCGATCGATCCCCCCTGCTGGAGCTCCTTTGGCGTCTATCTCCCAAGGTCGACCGGGAAGAGTATTTTTGGAGGGTCTATCGCCCAAGGTCGACCGGGACCTCTCTTTTTCACCCATTTTTAGTCCAAATACCTCGGTACACCTCTTGACATGCCCCGGAAGCAACTTATACATCAAAAACTCAAAGAAAACACATTAAAACACACCTAATAATGGAAGAAAAATAAAGAAAAACATAAACTAAAAATAATAAAATAAAATAATATAAAAAAAACAAAAAAACAAAAGAAAACTAAAGAAATTAAAGGATAGAAATACATACAAATCCTACAATTTAACGTCCGTAGGAGACGGTCATCGACTTCAATTGAAAGTTCACCCAATGCCACATCTCTTGAGGAGATTTAATTTCGTCCCTCCTATATGATCCTCACCTTCTTGTGTTGAACTCAAAGTGATCGGAATGGTCTCATTGGCTTCAAAAAACACATCTCTCTGTCTTGACGGAAGATGTTTCAATTTTACCCATGGAGGAGACTCTAATGATGGCATCGGAGGAGTGCTAGAAAGAATAGGCAATGGCTCAATCGGAATCCTCCAAGGTGGAGTATTTTTCATGGCCACTACACCAAGTAAATCATTCACCCCCTCAATGGACTTCTCAACATCATGTGATAGAGCAACCGGATGAACTTCTTCAATATAATCATCAAAACCTTTCATGAAGAAACATTCACTCTCATCTAGAGGATGTTGAATGGCATTAAAATTATTCAATTTCACCTTAGGCTCATGAAAAATTTCAAAATTAGGAGCCTTTGTCACCTCTTCTTCATCAAGCTTCTTCTCCCCTACCTTGTTGTCACTTATTTCTCCACTTCTAAGAGTGGTGATGGCTTGAAATTGTTCATGATGTGGGTTGCTTGAAGAAGAAATATTGTCAAGGACATGAACCCCTCTTGGGTTGGCAACTGGTTGAGTTGGTAGTTTCCCCTCTTCTCTTCTACTCACGGCATTGACAAGTTATCCAAACTGAGATTCCAGTTTGGCAATCGACTGAGAGTGAGAGAGAACTAGGTGAGAAGTGAATTGAAGTGTTGCTGCAGTGGCTTGCACTATCTCTACAATAGAGTCAAGCTTCTCAAGTTTTGCTAGGACAATTGTCATCTTGTCCTCAATGGCTGAATACCTCTGTGCCATAGGAACTTGTTCTTGATATAATTGTGAAGGCACATAGTTCTGAGGTTGAAAAGTGGGCTGAATTGCTGCCCCTTGCTCTTGTGGAAGATCGACAAACTGCCCAAGTGAAGGACAATTATTCACATGGTGCATAGGACTCGAGCAAAAATCACATGGCTCAAAAATAGAAGGATATGAAGATTGATTAGGCACTTGACCAACCGCCATAAGTTGCACCACTCTCTGTGACACAGCATCCACAATGGTAGACATAGCATCTGCAGAACCAATATTAAAAATATCATCTGTCTTCCTTGAATGGGTTGATCTGCTTGAATGAGATGAAGACACATGTTGTAAAGAATTATCACTGAGGTTCTCGAACAAAGTCCAAGCTTCCTCTTCACTTTTTAACATAAAAGTGCCCCCACATGATGCATCCACCATCTGTCTGTTACTTTCTGTCAGCCCCTCATAGAAACACTGCACTAATTGCCACTTTGGAACTTGATGATGAGGACACTTCCTAAGAAGGTCCTTGAATCTCTCCCATGCCTTAAAAAATTGTTCTCCCTCAAATTGAGAGAAACCAGTGATAGCTCGTCTGAATTGATTGGTCCTCCCTATCGGAAAATATTTCTTCAAAAACTCATTTTGCAGTTGAGTCCATGTAGTGATAGAACTCGCTGATAGAGATCTAAACCAATACTTGGCCTTTTCTTTTAGAGAGAATGGAAAGAGTCGCATCCGAAAAGCATCTTCTGAGAAGTTATGAATTTTTGTTAATGAGCAAACTTCTATAAATTCATCCAAGTGCTTGTACGGATCCTCATGAGTCAACCCAAAGTAGGATGGTAACATCTGAATGATACTGGGCTTGATCTCATAGTTCTGTGCAGTGACATTAGGCAATTGAAAATCAGCTGGTGGATTATAAGTCTCTGGGACATAGTAGTCTCTGATCAATCTCGCTTTTTCCACAACAGCATTAGGCACAATATTGGTGTCCTCATTATTACCACGCACACCATCCATGATATCAATATTCTCTTCCTCTTGCTCAATGGTATGGTGATTGAAGTACCGAAAAAGAAAAAAAATAAAAATAAAAATAAATTAGATTAGTAACAAAAATAAAATTTCTAAACAAAAAATAAAATAAAATAAAACTAATTAGTACTACAAAAGAAAAATAAATAAATAAAAAGAAAAAAAAATAATCAAATAAAAAATAAATAAATAAATAAATAAATAAAAATTCCTAAACTAAAAATCCAATTAGAACTAATTCTAAAAATCCAAACAATCAAATAGACAGTCCCCGACAACGGCGCCAAAAATTGATTCGTGTGTGAGTGTGACTCAAAAAGTATATCAATTAAAAATTACCACACTTCGCAATAGAACGAATTCCTTCCAGAATAGGGCTATCGAAAGGAAGGGGTGTCGAACCTCAAGGACTGTGGTCTGATTGAGTTGAATTGTTAGGACTAATTCTAATTAAATTTAAAAGAAATAAATTCTGATTTTTAATTCTAAATTAACTAATGAAGCAATTGAACAAAAGCAAGAAAAACTAAGGAGTGTAGAGAATATAAGATAAGTCTAGGGTAATTGATTTCACCACTAACTTCACAATCAATGGTCAATTGAACTAACTATGGGACATCATATCATGCATAAGTGGTGTCGGTGGCTACAAGCTCACCTCCATCCGTCAAGAAGATAACATATAATTAAGGCTAAGTCATGGACTATCTTCGATTGGCATGGGCCATCTGCCTAACTACTCTAATCTAGGGTGCAGTATGGTTCATCTTCTCTAGGCATAATCCATCAAAGCTTTTAATGATATATTCAATGAAAACCATTGTGTAATAATCACTCTCATGATCACAGAAAATAATAGGGATGAGTTCAATAACAACAATCAAATATCTAAGACAAGATAAGAAATCATTGAAACTGAATTTATAAGCCTTTTATTGCTCAATTCTATAATAAGAATCCTCTAAATTACACAATCTATGAATGAATATAAAAATCCCCAATAATTAGAACAATCAAACCAGTGATGTTTAGTTAGGGCTCCATCAAAACCCTGGTGGCTGAACTAGCCGCTCATGATACGCCTTGTTCTCCAATGATTCTCTATTCCAAAAGCTCTTCAAAGCTGCTGCCAAGCCTCCTCAATACAGCCCTAATTTCTCACTTTAAATAGCCAAGAGAATACATCAAAGTCCTAATCCAATTAGGAATAAATTAGGGTTTCCCGCAGCACTAATCAGGTGGGTCTTTCCTGCTGACTTCGGCCCAACTTTTGACCCAGTAGAAGTTCGATTTATGGAATTTTTGTGAAATACAAAAGTGTGCAGAATCAAATTTCGTTCAACCCCACTCGAGAATTATGTCAATTTGAGGCTCGAAAATAAGACTTCTGGTCCGTTTTCCAAAACGGGATTAAGACTGTATTATGCGCAGATTTGGGCTTCAGGCCCGAAACCTTCTTAAGCAGTTGTAATTCTCTTGGACCTCTTTCTTGGGCTGATTTGAGTTAAAATATGGAGTTCAATGGATCCCTTTGATGTAGGCTTCATCCAACCATCTTGCATGTCATCTTTAAAAGCCCAAAATCACGGTTTTAACTGAAATAATCATTAAGGCCCTGAAAATACAGAAAACACTAAAACGAAGTAAAATCACAAAATAATCTATCACTAAGAGAATAAAATACATAAGTTAAGAGGCTAGAATGCGTAACATTCAACGCCTATCAGCACACATCCTTCCACACAATGTTTCAACCTTTGGCCATTAACCTTTATCAAAGTATTATCTCGAAAGCTTCGAATTTCCACGACACCATGAGAAAAAACCGAAATCACTTGGAATGGTCCATCCCACCTTGAACGCAATTTTTCGGGAAACAATCGAAGCTTGGAATTGAAGAGCCATACTTTATCACCTGGAGAGAAGGACTTTCGTGAGATATGTCGATCATGAAATGTTTTCGTCCTCTCTTTGTAAATTCGTGAACTTTCATAAGCATCACGTCTAAACTCTTCTAATTCATTCAATTGCAACCTCCTTTCTTCCCCAGCTCTTTTTGCATCGAAATTGAATTTTCGAATTGCCCAAAGTGCCTTGTGCTCAATCTCTACTGGAAGATGACATGCTTTCCCATACACCAACCGATATGGTGACATACCGATAGGGGTCTTATAAGCAGTCCGATACGCCCATAGTGCTTCGCTCAGTCGCAATGACCAATCTCTTCTATCCGGTCTCACTGTCTTCTCGAGAACATGCTTAATTTCTCGATTGGACAGCTCTACTTGCCCACTTGTCTGAGGATGGTAAGGCGTCGCCACCTTATGTGTCACTGAATATTTAGCAAGCAAACCTCTCAAGAATTTATTGCAAAAGTGAGTACCACCATCACTGATCAAGGCTCGAGGAATTCCAAATCGACTCAGAATATTCTCATGCATGAATTTGATTACCACCTTGTGATCATTGGTTCAAGTTGCAATGGCCTCCACCCACTTGGAGACATAATCCACTCCAACCAGAATATATTCGAAGCCAAAAGAAGGTGGAAAGGGTCCCATAAAATCAATTCCCCAAACATCAAAAATCTCCACCACCAGAATGGGGCTCATTGGCATCATATCACGCCTCGACATTGAACCCAATCTTTGACATCGATCACAAGTCTTACAGAAAACATATGCATCGTGAAACAGAGAAGGCCAAAAGAATCCACATTGAAGTACCTTTGCTGCTATCTTTCTTGCACTGAAGTGGCCTCCACATGCCAATGAATGGCAGAACTTGAGAATATCTTGAAACTCATGGTCTGGGACACATCGCCGAATAATCTAATCTGGACAATATTTAAATAACTCTGGATCCTCCCAAAAGTAATGATGAACTTTAGAGAAGAATCGATCACGTTCTCGCTTGGTCCAGTCTCTTGGCACTTTTCCCGTGGCTAAATAGTTCATAATATCTGCATACCATGGTGTGGAGTTGTCGGACACTCCAAACAATAGCTCCCTCTGAAGTGTTTTGGAAAGTGTAGTGCATACAGAAGTTATCACCATGGTAGAAATTTGATCTTCAAACACCTTCTTCTCCTTCTGTTTTTCTTGCACCCTTATTTCATCTGTAGATTCAATCACATCTTCAGAGTCCATGAAGAAAACATCAGTCTGATCTGGAGGATTCTCAATAGCATTGAAAATATTAAGTTTAACCTTCATGTTGCCAAAGGAAATATCCATGATCCCCGACCTACAATTTATGCAAGCATCAGCAGTAGCTAAGAAAGGTCAACCAAGGATCACAGGAATGTGCCTCTTCGGATTGTGAACCAGCTCAGTGTCAAGTACAATGAAATCAACAGGAAAGTAGAACTTGTCCACTTTAATGAGCACATCTTCTATGATTCCTCGGGGTTGCTTTGTTGATCTGTCTGCAAATTGTAATACCACCGAGGTAGGCTTCAATTCTCCCAAGCCCAATTGTAAGTAAACTGAATAAGGTAGCAAATTCACACTTGCACCCAAATCAAGAAGAGCTTTATCCACATGGTGCTCCCCAATAATGCATGAGATAGTTGGAGCACCAGGATTTTTGTACTTGGGAGGAGTACACTGCTGAATTATTGAACTTACTTGTTGTGGCAGCATTACTTTCTTTGGCACATGGCTTTTAGAACGTCTTTTCTGAGTGCACAAGTCATTCAAAAATTTTGCATAAGGAGAAATTTGCTTGATGGCATCAAGGAGTGGCAAATTAATCTTCACTTGGCAAAATACCTCCATCATGTCATGCAGCTTGTCCCCTTGCTTCCCCAATTTAGATGCTTCAAGAAAACGTTGTGGAAAATGAGCCTTGGGCTCATAAGGAATTTCAGCACTTGGACTTGTGGTCACTTTTTCTTCTTCTTTCTTTTCACCCACCTTATTGTCAATTATTTTCCCACTTCTCAAAGTGGTAATGGCTTGAACTTGCTCATGGTGTGGGTTGCTTGTGGAAGCTTGCATCCCTCTTGGATTAGCAATTGGTTGACTAGGGAGCTTCCCTTCTTCTCTTCTACTCAATGAAGTAGCAAGCTGTCCAAACTGAGATTCCAGTTTGGCAATAGATTGAGAATGTGAGTGCACTAGCTGAACTGTAGATTGTACTGTTGCTGCAGTAGCTCGCACTGTCTCTATGAGAGAATCAAGCTTGTCAAATTTAGACAAGGTAAGAGTCAGCTTGTCTTCAATAGCAGAAATTCTTTGGGTCATAGGACTTTGTGTTTGATATTGCTGTTGAGGCACAAAAGTCCTAGGTTGATATGATGGTTGCATTGCTGCCCCTTGGTTACTGTAAGAAAAACCAGGATGATTCCTCCATGTGGGATTGTAAGTATTACCTCGTGGAGGGTTCATTGGTCCAGTGAAAGCAGCTTGAACTTGCTCATGTTGAATATCAGAAAATTGCCCTATTGAAGGACAATTGCTCACGTTATGCATAGGACTAGAGCAAAATTCACAAGGGCCTAGCAATGTAGAATTTGAAGTAGAAGGAGTTTGATTGGCAGCCATAATTGCTGCTACCTTCTGTGCAATTAAATCAATATCAGTTGGCATAGCTTTTGAAGCACCAACCTCAAAAATCTCATCAGTCTTCCTGGTAGTGGCAGGTCTGCTAGAACGAGTAGAGGACACATGTTGTAGAGAGTTGTCACTAAGATTTTCAAATAAGGTTCATGCCTCTTCTTCACTCTTCAACATAAAAGTACCTCCACATGACGCATCAACCATCTGTCTGTTGGCTTCTGTGAGCCCTTCATGAAAACTCTGCACTAGTTGCCACTTAGGAACTTGATGATGGGGACACTTCCTAAGAAGGTCCTTGAATCTTTCCCATGTCTCATAAAATTGTTCCCCCTCATGTTGGGAGAAACCAGTGATAGCACGTCTGAACTGATTGGTCTTCCCTATCGGAAAATACTTCTTGAGAAACTCATGTTGCATCTGAGTCCAAGTCGTGATAGAACCAGCCGGTAGAGAGTTGAACCAATACTTTGCTTTGTCTTTCAGAGAGAATGGAAAAAGTCTCATTCTGAAAGCATCTTCAGAGAAGTTGTGAATTTTTGTAGTTGAGCACACTTCAATGAAGTCATCCAGATGCTTGTAAGGGTCTTCTTGAGTCAGCCCAAAATAAGATGGTAGCATCTGAATAATGTTGGACTTGATCTCATAATTCTGTGCCGTGACATTGGGCAGTTGAAAACCTGCTGGCGAGGTATATGTCTCAGGAACATAGTAGTCCCTAAGCAATCTAGCTTTTTCTCCATCAGCATTAGGAACAAGGTTGTTATTCCTCTCTTCTGCCATGTCTTCAATTAATTCTTCCTCTTGCACAATGGTGTCAACAGGGATGTTCCTCTGTTGTCTAAGAGTACGTTCAAGCTCAGGATCAAGAGGTATCAAAGGATCAGCCACAGAACGACGACCTTGCATATATTTACCGAAAACACCTGAAAAGAAAACAAAAACAAAATTAAAAATAAAATATAAAAATTTCCTAAACTAAAAATCCAATTAAAACTAATTCTGTAAAATCCAATCAATCAAATAGATAATCCCCGGCAACGGCGCCAAAAATTGATTTGTGTGTGAGTGTGACTCAAAAATATATCAATTAAAAATTTCCACACTTCGCAATAGAACGAATTCCTTGCAGAATAGGGCTATCGAAAGGGGTATCGTACCTCAGGGATTATGTTCTAACGAGTTGGATTACGGAATTAATTCTAATTAAATTTATAAGAAAAGAATTCTGATTTTTAAACTAAACTAATTAAAAAGTAAAATAAAATAAATCAAAGTAAACAAGATAGTGAAGATAATAGGAGAGAAATCTAGGGTGTTTGACTTCACCACTAACTCCACAATCAATGGTCAATTGAATCAACTATAGGGGAATTACATCATGCATAAGTGGTGTCGGTGGCTACAAGCTCACCTTCATCCGTCAAGAAGATAACATATGATTAAGGCTAAGCCATGGACTATCTTCGATTGGCATGGGCCATCTGCCTAACTACTCTAATCTAGGGTGCAGTATGGTTCATCTTCTCTAGGCATAATCCATCAAAGCTCATAACAATATATTCAGTGATTACCATTGTGTAATAATCTCTCTCATGATCACAGAAAACAAAAGAGATTGAGTTCAATAACAACAACTAAATATCTAAGACAAGATAAGTGATAGGCATTGAATGTTACGCATTCTAGCCTCTTAACTTATGTATTTTATTCTCTTAGTGATAGATTATTTTGTGATTTTACTTTATTTTAGTGTTTTCTGTATTTTCAGGGCCTTAATGATTATTTCAGTTAAAACCAAGTTTTTGGGCTTTGAAAGAAGACATCCAAGATGGTGAGATGAAGTCTACATCAAGGAGATTCACTCAACCATTTATTCCAACTCAAATCAGCCCAAGAAAGAGGTCCAAGAGAATTACAGCAGCTTAAGAAGGTTTCGGGCCTGAAGCCCAAATCTGCGTTTAATAAAGTCTTAATCCCGTTTTGGAAAACGGACCAGAAGTCTTATTTCCGAGCCTCAAATCGACATTATTTTTGAGTGGGGTTGAACGAAATTTGATTCTGCACACTTTTGTATTTCACGAAAATTCCGTAAAATGGACTTCTAGTGGGTCAAAAGTCGGGCCGAAGTCAGCAGGAAAAACCCACCTGATTAGTGCTGCGGGAAACCCTAATTTATTCCTAATTGGATTAGGACTTCGGTGTATTCTCTTGGAGAATAAAGTGAAGACTTGGAGGCTGAATTGAGGGAGCTTACACACAGAGATTGGAGAGTCTGAGAGGGCTGAAGAGAACAGAAACATATTGCAGAGCCATTGGAGAACGAAGTCATACGCGTAATTCAGAAAGATGATGTCTTCTTCCTCAACAGTTGAAGCTTCTTCTTCTACCATGAGCGGCTAGTTCATCCACTAGGGTTTTGATGTAGCCCTAACAAAGCATCAATGGTTTGATTGTTTTAATTATTTGGGACCTTTATATACATG
This sequence comes from Cornus controversa, assembly GCA_026545225.1. Classification (NCBI taxonomy): domain Eukaryota; kingdom Viridiplantae; phylum Streptophyta; class Magnoliopsida; order Cornales; family Cornaceae; genus Cornus; species Cornus controversa. Next base: position 49,299,652 of record CM048848.1, read on the forward strand.
CATAGATTGTGTAATTGTGAGGATTCTTATTAAGGAATTGATCAATAAAAGTCTTGTAAATTCAATCTCAATGATTTCTTATCTTGTCTTAGATATTTAGTTGTTGTTATTGAACTCAATCTCTTTTGTTTTCTGTGATCATGAGAGAGATTATTACACAATGGTAATCACTGAATATATTGTTATGAGCTTTGATGGATTATGCCTAGAGAAGATGAACCATACTGCACCCTAGATTAGAGTAGTTAGGCAGATGGCCCATGCCAATCGAAGATAGTCCATGGCTTAGCCTTAATCATATGTTATCTTCTTGACGGATGAAGGTGAGCTTGTAGCCACCGACACCACTTATGCATGATGTAATTCCCCTATAGTTGATTCAATTAACCATTGATTGTGGAGTTAGTGGTGAAGTCAAACACCCTAGATTTCTCTCCTATTATCTTCACTATCTTGTTTACTTTAATTTATTTTATTTTATCTTTTTAATTAGTTTAGTTTAAAAATCAGAATTCTTTTCTTATAAATTTAATTAGAATTAGTTCCGTATTCCAACTCGTCAGAACATAATCCCTGAGGTACGATACCCATTCCTTTCGATAGCCCTATTCTGCAAGGAATTCGTTCTATTGCGAAGTGTGGAAATTTTTAATTGGTATACTTTTTGAGTCACACTCACACACGAATCAATAAGAAATCATTGATATTGAATTTACAAGACTTTTATTGATCAATTCCTTAATAAGAATCCTCACAATTACACAATCTATGCATGTATATAAAGGTCCCCAATAATTAAAACAATCAAACCATTGATGCTTTGTTAGGGCTACATCAAAACCCTAGTGGATGAACTAGCCGCTCATGGTAGAAGAAGAAGCTTCAACTGTTGAGGAAGAAGACATCATCTTTCTGAATTACGCGTATGACTTCGTTCTCCAATGGCTCTGCAATATGTTTCTGTTCTCTTCAGCCCTCTCAGACTCTCCAATCTCTGTGTAAGCTCTGTGTAAGCTCTCCCAATTCAGCCTCCAAGTCTTCACTTTATTCTCCAAGAGAATATACCAAAGTCCTAATCCAATTAGGAATAAATTAGGGTTTCCCGCAGCACAATCAGGTGGGTTTTTCCTGCTGACTTCGGCCCGACTTTTGACCCACTAGAAGTCCGTTTTACGGAATTTTCGTGAAATACAAAAGTGTGCAGAATCAAATTTCGTTCAACCCCACTCAAAAATAATGTCGATTTGAGGCTCGGAAATAAGACTTCTGGTCCGTTTTCCAAAACGGGATTAAGACTTTATTAAACGCAGATTTGGGCTTCAGGCCCGAAACCTTCTTAAGCTGCTGTAATTCTCTTGGACCTCTTTCTTGGGCTGATTTGAGTTGAAATAAATGGTTGAGTGAATCTCCTTGATGTAGGCTTCATCTCACCATCTTGGATGTCTTCTTTAAAAACCCAAAAGCACGGTTTTAACTGAAATAATCATGAAGGCCCTGAAAATACAGAAAACACTAAAACAAAGTAAAATCACAAAATAATCTATCACTAAGAGAATAAAATACATAAGTTAAGAGGCTAGAATGCGTAACATTCAACGCCTATCAAGGCCCCAACACAATGCCCTCCTTCACCATAAAATGGCTCTTCTCCCAACTAAGTACCAAATTTCAGTCCCAGCATCTCTGAAGCACAAGTGATAAATTACTCAGACAGTCTTCAAAGGATGATCCAAAAATAGAAAAGTCATCCATGAACACCTCCAAGAATTTTTCTACCATGTTAGAAAAGATAGCCATCATACACCTTTGGAATGTCGCCGGAGCATTACATAACCCACATGGCATACGATGATAAACAAATGTACCAAATGGACATGTAAAGGTAGTATTCTCTTAATCTTTTGGATCCATAGCCACTTGGTTATAACTAGAGTAGCCATCCAGAAAGCAATAATAGCTCTGACCTACTAACCTTTCAAGTATTTGATCAATGAATGGGAGAGGGAAATGGTCCTTTCTTGTCATGGAGCTAAGCTTCCGGTAGTCAATGTAAACACGCCAACTCATGGCAGTACATTGTGGAATGAGCTCTCCCATAGAGTTGGGGACAATAGTAAGACCAGACTTCTTAAGAACAACTTGCGTTGGGTTTACCCATGTGCTGTTAGAAATCGGATAAATGATACTCGTATCAAGTAACTTAACAACCTCTTTCTTTACCACCTCCTTCATGTTGGGATTTAGTCGCCTCTATGCTTCTCTAGATTGCTTACCTCCTTCTTCTAAATGGATTTTGTGCATACAAATCAAAGGTCTAATGCCCTTAAAATCTGCTACATTCCAATTGCTTCACGATGTTGGTATAAAACCTCTACTAAGCGAGTCTCTTGAGTTTCTATTAGATCAGAGGCAATGATAACTGGAAGAGTTCTGTGTGCCCCCAAAAATACATACTTTAATTTGTTAGGCAAGGGCTTCAACTTTAATTGTGGAGGGGACTCCAATAAAGGCACTAGTGGAGTACTAGAGAGTTAAGGTAATGACTCGATTGGAATTCTCCATGGTGGAGTACTCTGAATGGTATCTACCTCAACCATACAATTTACTTCTACTCTCAAATCTTCTTCATAGATAGTCTCATAATCAAAGAGAGACTTGCATACTTCCAAGGAGTTGCGAGATAAAAATGATGAAACAAATTCTTCCACACATTCTTCAATATCATCCATGCAGTAAACATCACTCTAATTTGGAGGGTGCCGAAAGGCATTGAAAATATTAAACTTGACCTTCATGTTGCCAAATGAAATTTCTATGATTCTCGACCTACAATTTATGCAAGCATCTGCAGTAGCTAAGAAAGGTCGACCAAGGATAACTGGAATGTGCCTCCTCAGATTATGAATTGGCTCAGTTTCAAGTATAATAATCAACTGGGAATTAGAACTTGTCCATTTTAATGAGCACATCTTCAATGATCCCACGGGGTTGCTTTGTTGATCTATCTGCAAATTGCATCACCACCGAGGTAGGCTTCAATTCTCCCAAGCCCAACTATAGGTAAACTGATTAGGGCAGCAAATTCACACTTGCACCCAAATCAAGAAGGGCTTTATCAACATGGTGCTCCCTAATGATGCATGAGATAGTTGGAGCACCAGGATCTTTGTACTTTGGAGGAGTACACTGCTGAATTATAGAACTCACTTGTTGTGGTAGCATCACCTTCTTTGGCACATGATTTTTAGAACGCCTCTTCTGAGTGCACAAGTCCTTCAAAAATTTGGTATAAGGAGGAATCTGCTTGATGGCATCAAGAAGTGACAAATTAATCTTCACTTGTCAAAATACTTCCATCATGTCATGCAGCTTGTCCCCTTGCTTCCCCAACTAAGATGCTTCAAAGAAACATTGTGGGAAAGGAGCCTTGGGCTCATAAAAATTTTTAACACTTGGACTTGTGGTCACTTTTTCTTCTTCTTTCTTTTCCCCCACCTTGTTATCAATTACTTTCCCACTCCTCAAAGTGATAATGGCTTGAACCTGCTCATGGTGTGAATTACTTGTGGAAGCTTGCATCTCTCTCAGATTAGCAACTGGTTAACTAGGGAGCTTCCCTTCTTCTCTTCTACTCAAGGTATTTGTAAGTTAACCAAACAGTGATTCCAGTTTGGAAATAGATTGAGAATGAGAGTGTACTAGTTGAGTCGTAGATTGCACTACCTCTACAATGGAGTCGAGCTTCTCAAACTTTGCTAGGACAAGTGTCAATTTATCTTCAATAGCAGAAATTTTTTGTGCCATAAGAACTTGTGTCTGATATTGCCATTGAGGTACATAATTCTTAGGCTGATATGTAAGTTGCATTGCTGCCCCTTGGTTACTGTAGGAAAAACCAAGATGATTCCTCCATATTAGATTATAAGTATTACCACGTGGAGGATTCATTAGTCTAGTGAATGCAGCTTGGACTTGCTCATGTTGAAGATTAGAAAATTACCCCACAGAAGCACAATTATTCACATTATGCATAGGATTAAAGCAAAATTGACAAAGGCCTAGCAATGAATGATTTGAACAAAAAGAGCTTGATTGGCAGCCATAATTGCTGCTACTTTCTGTGCAATTAAATCAATGTCAGCTGGCATAGCTTCTATAGCACCAACCTTAAAATTTTCATCAGTCTTCTTGTAGTGGCAGGTCTGCTTGAACGAGTAGAGGATACATATTGTAGAGAATTGTCACTAAGATTTTAAATAAGGTCCATGCCTCTTCTTCACTTTTCAACATAAAAGTACCTCCACAGGTTGCATCAACCATCTGTCTGTTGGTTTTTGTCAGCCATTAATAAAAACTCTGCACTAATTGCCACTTAGGAACTTGATGATGAGGACACTTTCTAAAAAGGTCCTTGAATCTTTCTTATGTCTCATAGAATTGTTCCCCCTTGTGTTGGGAGAAACTAGTGATAGCACGTCTGAACTGATTGGTCTTCCCTATCGAAAAATACTTCTTAAGGAACTCATGTTGTATTTAAGTCCAACTCGTGACAGAACCTACCGGTAGAGAATTGAACCAATACTTTGCTTTGTCCTTAAAGGAGAATGGAAAAAGTCTCAATCTAAAAGCATCTTTAGAAAAGTTGTGAATTTTGGTAGTTGAGAACACTTTAATGAATTCAACTAGATGCTTGTAAGGGTCCTTTTGAGTCACCCCAAATAGGATGGTAGCATTTGAATAATGCTGGACTTGATCTCATAATTCTGTGTTGTGACATTGGGCAATTGAAAATCGGCTGGTGAAGTATATGTCTCAGGAATATAGTAGTCCTTGAGCAATCTAGCCCTCTCCCTAACAGCATTAGGAACAATGTTGTTATTCCTTTCTTCTGCCATATCTTCAATGAATACTTCCTCTTGCATAATGGTATCAACAAAGATGTTCCTTTATTGTTTGAAAGTTCGTTCAAGCTCAGGACCAAGAGGTATCAAAGGATCAGTCACAGAACGATGACCTTACATATATTAATAAAAAGTACCTGAAAAGAAAAAATAAATAAAATTAAAAACAAAATATAAAATTTCCTAACTAAAAATTCAATTAAAATTAATTCTATAAAATCTAATCAAACAAATAGATCATCCCTAGCAACGGTGCCAAAAATTGATCGTGTGTTGTGAGTGTATCAATTAAAATTACCACACTTCGTAATAGAACAAATTCTTTGCAGAATAAGGCTTCGAAAGGGGTGTCGAACCTCAGGGATTATGGTCTAAATGAGTTGGAATACGGAATTAATTTTAATTAAATTTTAAAGAAAAGAATTCTAATTTTTATATCTAATTTAACTAAAGAAGCAAATAAAGTAAAACAAAAGGAAATAGAGAGTGTAAAAAATATGAGATAAGTCTAGGGTAATTGACTTCACTACTAACTTCACAATCAATGATCAATTGAATTAACTATAGGGAATTATATCATGCATAAGTGGTGTCGGTGGCTACAAGCTCACCTTCATCTGTCAAGAAGATAACATGATTACGGTTAAGTCATGGACTATCTTCAATTGGCATGGGTCATCTACCTAACTACTCTACTCTAGGGGTGTAGTATGATTCATCTTCTCTAGACATAATACATCAAAGCATTTAATGATATATTCAGTGATTACCATTGTGTAATAACCGATCTCATGATCACAGAAAATAAGAGAGATTGAGTTCAATAACAACAACTAAATATCTAAGATAAGATAAGAAATCATTGAAACTGAATTTATAAAACTTGTATAGCTCAATTCTATAATAAGAATCTATTAAATTACACAATCTATGCATGTATATAAAGGTCCCTAATAATTAAAACAATCAAACCATTGATGCTCAGTTAAAGCTACATTAAAACCCTAGTGGATGAACTAGCCGCTCATGGTAGAAGAAGAAGCTTCAATGGTTGAGTAAGAAGGTATGATCTTCATGAAATACGCGCAAAACTTCGTTCTCCAATAGTTCTCTCCACCAAAGCTCTGCAAAATATGTCTTCAATGGTGTCCAAAATCTCTATAAGACTCCCTCCAGACAGCTTCCAATTTGCCACTTTATGCACCAAGAGAATACATCAAAGTCCTAATCCAATTAGGAATTAATTAGGTTTTCCCACAGCACTAATTGATTCGTGTGTGAGTGTGACTCAAAAAGTATATCAATTAAAAATTTCCACACTTCGCAATAGAACGAATTTCTTGTAGAATAGGGCTATCGAAAGAGGTATCGTACCTCAGGGATTATGGTCTGATGAGTTGGAATACGGAATTAATTCTAATTAAATTTAGAAAGAAAGAATTCTAATTTTTAAACTAATTAAAAAGATAAAATAAAATAAATCAAAGTAAATAGAAAGTGAAGATAATATGAGAGAAATCTAGGGTGTTTGACTTCACCACTAACTCCACAATTAATGGTCAATTGAATCAACTATAGGGGAATTACATCATGCATAAGTGGTGTCGATGGCTACAAGCTCACCTTCATCTGTCAAGAAGATAACATATGATTAAGGTTAAGCCATGGACTATCTTCGATTGGCATGGGCCATCTGCCTAACTACTCTAATCTAGGGTGCAGTATGGTTCATCTTCTCTAGGCATAATCCATCAAAGCTCTTAACAATATATTCAGTGATTACCATTATGTAATAATCGCTCTCATGATCACAGAAAATAAGAGAGATCGAGTTCAATAACAACAACTAAATATCTAAGATAAGATAAGAAATCATTGAGATTGAATCTACAAGACTTTTATTGCTCAATTCTATAGTAAGAATCCTCTAAATTACACAATCTATGCATGTATATAAAGGTCCCCAATAATTAAAATAATCAAATCATTGATGCTTTGTTAGGGCTACATCAAAACCCTAGTGGATGAACTAGCTGCTCATGGTAGAAGAAGAAGTTTCAACTGTTGAGGAAGAAGGCATCATCTTCATAAATTATGCGTATGACTTCGTTCTCCAATGGCTCTACAAATATGTTTCTGTTCTCTTCTCAGCCCTCTCAGACTCTCCAATCTCTATTCGTCTCCTCTGTAACTCCCCAAACTCAGCCTCTTATTCTTCACTTTATTCCCCAAGAGAATACACCAAAATCCTAATCCAATTAGGAATAAATTAGGGTTTCCCGTAGCACTAATCAGGTGGGTTTTTCCTGCTGACTTCGGCCCAACTTTTGACCCACTAGAAGTCCGATTTACGGAATTTTCATGAAATACAAAAGTGTGCAGAATCAAATTTCGTTCAACCTCACTCAAAAATTATGTCGATTTGAGGCTCAAAAATAAGACTTTTGGTCTTTTTTCCAAAACGGGATTAAGACTATTATGCGCAGATTTGGGCTTCAGGTCCGAAACCTTCTTAAGCAGTTGTAATTCTCTTGGACCTCTTCCTTGGGCTGAATTGAGTTGAAATAAATGGTTGAATGGTTCCCTTTGATGTAGGCTTCATCTAACCATCTTGGATGTCTTCTTTAAAAGCCCAAAAGCTTGGTTTTAACTGAATTAATCATTAAGGCCCTGAAAATACAGAAAACACTAAAACAAAGTAAAATCACAAAATAATCTATCACTAAGAGAATAAAATACATAAGTTAAGAGGCTAGAATGCGTAACATTGAACGCCTATCACTAATCAAGTGGGTTTTTTGGTTGACGTTCGGCCCAACTTTTGACCCCCTAGAAGTCCAATTCACGATGGGATTAATAAGACTTCTGGTCTATTTTCCAAAATGGGATTAAAACTGTATTAAGCGCAGAATTGGGCTTTAGGCCCGTAACCTCCTTAAGTAGCTGTAATTCTCTTGGACCTCTTCCTTGAACTGATTTGAGTTAAATTATAGAATTGAATAGATCCATTTGATGTAGGCTTCATCTAACCCTCTTGCATGTCATCTTTAAAAGCCCAAAATCATGGTTTTAACTGAAATAATCATTAAAACCCTGAAAATACATAAAACACTAAAACGAAGTAAAATTACAAAATAATCTATCACTAAGAGAATAAAATATGCAAATTAAGAGGTTAGAATGCGTAACATTCAACGCCGATCAATAACAAATTACTGGGATATACGGTTATGGATAAGCAAAAAAATGTTTATCAAATGATTTGTAATGATAAGAGTATGTTAGTTTTAAGCCACTCTTAAGGTAGCATCATAGTACCTATTAGAGTACTTGAGGAAACAGTTCAAGGTTCTCAAAAAATGACAGATTTCATAATGGTTGTCGAGAGGGAATGTTCTTAAAGCATAATTTTGCCTATTGACATATCTATTGCATTGGTTGTTGTCAATATGGACACAGTTTTGTCTAAAGATGCATCTATTGGAGTAACGGATGTCTCAAAGATGCAATTTTGTCTATTGACACGCCGGTGAGGATGAAATCATCATAAGGACACAATTTTGTCAGTTGACACATCAGATGAGGAATAAGTGTCATTTCTGGACACAGTTTTGTCCATTGACCCATCCACTATTACTGGTTGTCGTCGCTGAAGATGTAATTTTGTCTGTGACGCAACCTTTGGATTTGGTAATCGTTAGTTGGGGACAGTTTTCTCCATTGACACACCTGATGGAGTGTTACCGTCTGGACACAGTTTTATCAATTGGCACACTTATTGGAAGATTGGTGTCATCTCTCGACACAGTTTTATCCATTGACCCATCCACTGTTACTGGTTGTCGTCGATGAAGACATAGTTTTGTTTGTGGAGCAACCCAGATTTGATGGTTGTCATTTGGGGATAGTTTTCTCTATTGACACACCTTAAAGAATACTTATCGTCAAGTAAACACAATTTTGTCTATTGACGCATTCGTTGAGGCATGATTTTTACCTCTAGACACAGTTTTGTCTATTGAGGTTTAGTTACGGGTAATATGACCTTAAGAGATCAAAGTTTTAATCATTGTACAGGATTCGACTCAATTTTGGAGCATGATTAGTTTTGATGTCATGAGAGAAAGACTGTGATAACACCGTTAGTTTTATTCTTAGTTAATCATTAACCAAAGGATAGATGTGATGTGTAGGCAGTAAGATTTATGTTAAACCATTCCTCGTGGTACCAGTGAAATGGATAAGATCCAAGGATCTATGGAGATATTATCCCTAAGCCAGGTACAAGAAACGTGGGTTAGATTTGTACACGTAGCATGATCTAATAAAGATATTCTTAAACTTAAGACTCAAGGTAAATGAGTTAGTGGATAGGAGTATGCACCCATACTTTCACTGTTTTGAAAGTGGGTTGATTTTAGTTTTAACCCTTCATGAATTTGGATTAGGAAGTGATAATTGACGTGAGGGTTCACAGCGTAATGTTTACCCCATATTTTTGGTGATATCTTGATACATATATATTTATATATGAGGGTGATAGTAACTGAGATATTTCATGGACTCTGAGTGAAGTTGTGTATGAGGATAACTCAGAACCTCATTGGTTAAGAAATGAAGCTAAGTCTTAGAGACCGGCAAGTCGATTACTTTTATCGAAAGAAAAAGGGAGATAAAAGGGGTCATTAAAGGTTTTGTGACAAAGTTCAGAGACTTGGAGTATGTTCCTAATTTTGAGGATGGAATTCCTTGAAGGTAGGGAGGTTGTAGAGATTGTGACTAATTTTGGCCGGTTTTTCAATTTTACATCATTTTCGCTGTAGACGCGTTTTGAATGATGTAATGGACATTCCGAGAGTGAAAAACATATTTAAAAACATGTTATGAGGTTTTGAAAATTTTTGAAAGATTTGGAGAAGTTTGACTTTTTTGTCAAACCAAGCCCTGGGATGCGGTTTGGGTGGGCCCAGAGATCTGAATTTTTTTTAAAAAATAATTATTTTTGAGTTGAATTAGATGAAATGTTTAATGACTTAAGGAAGTGATTTTGAGACCGTAGGAGTTTTCAAAATTGAAAACGGAGCTTGGGAAGTTATGTTAAGTGGCTCGAAGAGCATTTTAGTCTTTTCGTGACTTTAGGGCTTTAAAGGGGCAACTAAGCTGAGATATTTCATTTCCCAGATCTCACACCCAGCTGGTCTCTCTCTTTCTTCTTTTTCCCTCTTCCTTCTCTCTAAGTTTTAGAGGCTTCTGGGTCTCTCTCTTTCTTCTTTTTCCCTCTTTCTTCTTGAATTAATGTTGAAACAAAATTTTGAATGTTTGTGGGTAACATTTCTGCAAACCCTCACGAGACTATACTCGTCCACTAGGGGGAACCTAGGGGTTTAAAGGCTTGTTGCATATGCTAAATGCAATCGTTTCTCCCACGAAAGTGGAGTTAGGTAGTTTAGTTAGTATTTGTTAGTTTCTTTTGTTTTAGTTTTGTTTTAATCTATTGCTAAGGGACTAACAATATGTAAGTTTGGGGGTGTGATAGACGTTGAATGTTACGCATTCTAGCCTCTTAACTTATGTATTTTATTCTCTTAGTGATAGATTATTTTGTGATTTTACTTTGTTTTAGTATTTTCTGTATTTGCAGGGCCTTAATGATTATTTCAGTTAAAACTAAGCTTTTGGGCTTTTAAAGAAGACATCCAAGATGGTTAGATGAAGCCTACATCAAGGAGATTCACTCAACCATTTATTTCAACTCAAATCAGCCCAAGAAAGAGGTCCAAGAGAATTACAACTGCTTAAGAAGGTTTCGGGCCTGAAGCCCAAATCTGCGCATAATACAGTCTTAATCCCGTTTTGGAAAATGGACCAGAAGTCTTATTTTTGAGCCTCAAATTGACATTATTTTTGCTTAAAGTTGAACGAAATTTGATTCTGCACACTTTTGTATTTCACGAAAATTCCGTAAATCGGACTTCTAGTGGGTCAAAAGTTGGGCCGAAGTCAGCAGAAAAAACCCAACTAATTAGTGCTGTGGGAAACCCTAATTTATTCCTAATTGGATTAGGACTTTGGTGTATTCTCTTGGGGAATAAAGTGAAGAATAAGAGGCTGAATTGAGGGGAGATTAACACAGAGAGATTAGAGAGATTGGAGAGTCTGAGAGGGCTGAGAAGAGAACAGAAACATATTTGCAGAGCCATTGGAGAACGAAGTCATACGCATAATTCAGAAAGATGATGCCTTCTTCCTCAACAGTTGAAGCTTCTTCTTCTACCATGAGCGGCTAGTTCACCCACTAGGGTTTTGATGTAGCCCTAACAAAGAATCAATGGTTTGATTATTTTAATTATTGGGGACCTTTATATACATGCATAGATTGTGTAATTCAGAGGATTCTTATTATAGAATTGAGCAATAAAAGTCTTGTGTATTCAGTTTCAATGATTTCTTATCTTGTCTTAGATATTTAGTTGTTGTTATTGAATTCAATCCCTCTTGTTTTTTGTGATCATGAGACAGATTATTACACAATGGTAATCACTGAATATATTGTTAAGAGCTTTGATGGATTATGCCTAGAGAAGATGAACCATACTGCACCCTAGATTAGAGTAGTTAGGCAGATGGCCCATGCCAATCGAAGATAGTCCATGGCTTAGCCTTAATCATATGTTATCTTCTTGACGGATGAAGGTGAGCTTGTAGCCACCGACACCACTTATGCATGATGTAATTCTCCTAAAGTTGATTCAATTGACCATTGATTGTGGAGTTAGTGGTGAAGTCAAATACCCTAGATTTCTCTCATATTATCTTCACTATCTTGTTTACTTTGATTTATTTTATTTTCCTTTTTAATTAATTTTGTTTAAAAATTAGAATTCTTTTCTTATAAATTTAATTAGAATTAATTCTGTATTCCAACTCATCAGACCATAATCCCTAAGGTACGATACCCCTTTCGATAGCCCTATTCTGCAAGGAATTCGTTCTATTGTGAAGTGTGAAAATTTTTAATTGATATACTTTTTGAGTCACACTCACACACGAATCAAATATGCTTAGGTGAATTTTGTGAGCATATATGAATTGTATGTTAGGTGTTACATGTATACCTAATTTATACGTGTGACTTTGTGGAGGTGAAATGCATGCTAAGTGCTTTTATAACTAGCTTATGCATTGTGAGGCATGAATTTTATATACTTGATCTTTATATTTTTTATATGTATGTATAGGGCCATTATGAGGAGAAAGGTAGAAAATGGGAGAGTAATCTAATCACCTTGGATTATGTAATGACTCGGTAATAAACCATCTAACCACCTCGGTGTAGTAACCCTTGTGGACGGGTGTGAGTGGGCGGGTGTGAAAACAGACACTGGGCTGAGCTACCACACTGACAGGGTGTAGGGTACTCAATCCCACATCGCCTGGGTGTGGAAAAGGGGATGTGCTTATATGTAGTATGTTCTCTTCAAATGGTATGAGGCCTTTTGGGGTAAACCCAATAGCAAAATCGTGCGGGCTATGGCCCAAAGCGGACAATATCATACCATGTGTTGGAGTGGGGTATTACAATTGGTATCAGAGCCTGAACCCAGCCGGAAGTAAGTGTGCCGACGAGGGCGTCGGGCCTCGTAGGGGGGTGGATTGTAGTAACCCTTGTGGACGGGTGTGAGTGGGCGGGTGCATAGACATACACTGGGCTGAGCTACCACACTGACAGGGTACAAGGTGCTCAATCCCATATCGCCTGGGTGTGGAAAAGGGGATGTGCTTATATGTAGTATGTTCTCTTCAAATGGTATGAGGCCTTTTAGGGTAAAACCCAAGAGCAAAACCTTGCGGGCTCAGGCCCAAAGCGGACAATATCATACCATGTGTTAGAGCGGGGTATTACACTCGGAGTATGTGATGACTTGCTGGCGGTGTTAAAACTGTGTGGGAAGTGTCTCGGTCACATGATTTTTTTTCAAAAATCATGTTAGGGTATCGGGTTGAGTTTGAGAGAGAGAAACAAGTGAATGATGTTACTTTCATTTTAAATTATGAAGCATGATATGTGTTTAATGCATTCTTATATATATATTTATGCGTTACTTGTGAACGAACATGATATATGTTGGATGATACGTGTAATATAGTGATATGCATTTATGTAGGTTATTGTCGAGTCGGCACTTAGGTGGGTTGGGGTATCTCTACTAAGCTGCCGTGGTGCTCACCCCTTTTTCTTAAACTCTTTTTACAGATAAGGCACCGATGACAGATGGGACCTGAGTGTCCAAGTGGGATTCTAGTAACTTCTTGTTCTATTTTTTTTAGACATTATATATATTGTGGCCATCCATATCGGCTTGTGGCATGAGACTTCATTTCAAGTTATAGTTATATTTTGGACAAATGTAACTTGATACATGCTTGGATTATAAGTTTCTTGTATATGAAAAGACTTTGGATTTGGTCAAGAGACACTTGTTGTACCATTTAGCTCATTTGATAAATGTCTTTTGAATGGATTATGGTTGTGAAGGAGAATGATTCATTTTGATGTATGAGTTAATCATAAATATGATTTGGAATGTATGATTGATTTTAGTACCTTTCATGTATAATTTTAAGGTTATAAGAATGGATTATGAGGGTAGAAAGGACTTAGAATGTCAAAAATGATCATTTGCATAGTTCTAGAATCTGGGCACTTCGATGCATCAAAATGCCCATTTTCATCTATCAAAGCTTCGATGCATCGAAATGCCATTTTCGATCCATCGAAAAACCTGCAGGATTTTAGAATGTCAAAGTATCGAGAGTGAATTTTGGTCAATACAGGTTCGGTACTTGTTCGATGCATCGAAATCATCATTTCGATGCATCGAAGTCATTATTCACAGCATGCTCCGAAATTTGTCCAAACTTCAATTGGGTATAATTCCTTCATTTTGAATCGAAATTGAGTGTGAGTTTTTTTTTAAATTGAGTATTTTTGGATTCTCTATCCAATGCTGTAGGTCTCAGTTTCATTTTCTAATCATACAAAATGTTGAGTCCTAAAAATGAGTAATTCATGGGTGTGGATAAAGAAAATTTCCACTAAGGTAATGTGGTTTGATGTAGGGTCCATTTAGGTTGGATAAGGTGGAGTTGTGCACATCTATGTGTAAGAATAGAGTTAAGATTTCACGGTATTTGAGGGTAAAGATGATCTATTTGGGTATAATGGACATAAGTCACTTCCATTTTCTTCGAGAGTCAAAAATCGGGGCGTGACAGCATGGTATCAAATCTTGATATTAAGGTGAGATTGATGTCGGAATAGTTTACGTGGTTGAGTGAACGGGTTCACACTCGGAATTAGAGGTCAGTCCGGGGGAGTTCCGGCGGTCCAGGTTTCGGGGCATGACATATTCACCCCCTTCTAAGTCTAAGGATTAGCATCTCACTCTAAATTAACTGAATCATTTCCGCACCACGTAACTCACACAAGAAACTTCTTGGTTGTAGAACTTCGATAGTGAAATTGTGATGCAACTCTGGTGAGTGAAGAAACAAATAGTGGAGTGTTCGACAGTGGGTTTGCTATGGTACTCAGTTTTAATGGAGGTTCCAGTGACATGGTGTTTGATGTGTGTTTCCTCTAGACAATGGTGTTCAGTTCATGGGTTCTCAACTTTGTCGGAGCTCCGGGCAGTTGAGAATGGTGGTTCCACTATGGTCTGAAGGGCATGGTTCGCTGGTTCCATTTGCTTCACCGATGGAGTGGTTGTCGATGAACTCGACGTGGTCATGTTTGCTTGGGTGGTGACAATGGATTAGCTCCAGAGAAGATGGCAACGACGGTTGTATGGAGTTGGTAACAATATTGACTTTGTTGGAGGAAAAAATGGGACTCGGCGTACGAAGGGTAGAGATAGTGAGCGAAAAATGAGGGCAGTGGTGTCATGAACAACAACAGTAATGATTCGGTGAAGCTATGGAGCTTCGCCTGACACGAATAGGTCTGCTATGGTGTGATGACTGACGCCATTAATGGAAGATTTTTTTTTCCTGGTTTGAAGTGATAACCGCAACCATGACAAGAGAAAAAGAAAGATAATGGAGGTTGGATCAGCGAGACAACGACTATCGGTGGTGAAGAGTGCAAATCCAATGTGGCCTTATCGGAGTGGGCAAGATAAGTTAGGTTGAATAGTGGACGTTAAGAGGACCCTTGATTCAGCCATAAGCAGTGGTGATCGGAGTTGGTTCGTGGCAATGTGTACCATACACCACCAAGAGACATCATTCCCTAAGCCATGAACAGTGCATCTAAATAATGGTTCTCGTGGTAGAGACTCGACCATAGTTGATGGTTCCAGCGTGGTTACTATATGTATATGTGTGTGTGTGTGTGTGTGTAAGGCGATGTTGATTTGGCGGAAGTTATTTTCTATAATTAACGATTGTCCGTTGGGGATGAAGCTAACGATTGTCTGCCGAAGATGAATTTAATGGTGTCATCCCCGATGATGACAACGATAGAATGAGAAGGCAACTACTTTGGGTCAATAATATTTGTGGCGCGAATTGACCAAAATGCCCATACGCCACTTAACACACCTTTCCGACCTCCGTTTTTCATTTCAAAAACGGTTATGCCTTCGAAATCAATTCCATTCTTCCTTTAATATTCTAATTGGTCTAAAACTAAAAATAAATATTCTCAAAAAAATATTCGGTTCCCCGAGCCCACCCGACTCGCGTTCTAGGTTCCATCAACCCGAAAATCCCAAATTGAGTTGAATGGCTCAAAAACTTCCCCAAACCTCAAAACTAGTCCCTCCATATATGATTCACGTTTAAATCATATGTAAATCCATTTTATAATCCTCTCTAGGAAAAAAATAAAATAAAAAAATTCCAATCTTTACAGGTCTGGTAATTTACCTTATTAATAATAAGAAAGGGGTCGTCGCTAGTTGTAACCTAGAAAGCACAAACACTTCACCGAGGGTGTCGTACCCGTGTGAAACATTCGAACACCGTGTCGAATACTTCGTAGAAGTGTCTTGATATTTTTCTTTTTAGGACACTTCTCAGACACTCATTAGACACTACTCGAACACGTGTCGGATAGTTCGTAGCAGTGATATATATTCAAGTATTTCGAAAGAAAATTATATGCGACTAAGTTATGATTAAAAATCTAAGCTAAATATATGCAGATGACTAAATAAGTCTGGTTCTTTAATCTACTTATCTATTTTTATTTGGTTTTAATTGCTCGAAGATGAATTGAATTATTTATGTAAATAGTCTTTTTTTGTTGTTGAACAATTAATATATATTAATATATTATATTATTATTTTATAGTCGTATCCTCGCCGTGTTCGTGTCCTGTTTTTTTAGAATTTTTTGTATCGCCGTGTCTGTGTCATGTCGTACCTGTGTCCCTTGTCCGTGTTCGTGCTTCCTAGGTTGTAACATGTAACACTCTTATAGAGTAAGGATCTTCTTCTGTGGGGGCTCCATCCAAATCCACAACTTCAAAATTACACGAAGGAGAATTACATGAGTGTTGAGTCTTGGAGCAATAGTAAATCTATTGTGATATGCAGATCACTCATGCGAAAGTAAAACTGCATACATGTGAGCCAGACTTCCTTGCAACATTAAATTAATACTTAAGAAGTATGAATACAAATATGGGACACGAATAGGATACGATACGGGTATAACGATATGACAAATCTCAAAAAATAAAAAATGAGTATAATAATATATTGTATTTTTATATATACAAAAAATTAAGTTAATAACATTTTTTAATGAAATATTATAACTAACAAACAATTCATATTATATAATTTGTATGGATAAATTTTGTATCAAATCGTGATATATATATTAAAACTTCTTTTTTAAATAAATTTTAAATTTTTTTAACAATTACATAATGATATCATAATTAGAAAAAATACATTTTAATGTTTAAAACTCTTTAAATATGTGTTGTGACTATCTAAAGACATAAAATTCGTGATTCAAATATAGATTAGAAATAAAAATATATATTTTAAAATTATATATATTTTTAGAAGGTATCAGCATCCGTATTGGTAGGTTGCTCTTGTCCGATACTTTTAGGAGGAATCGGTATGGGTATTATTTTTTGGAGCCACATCGGTCTCGGTATCGGCAGGTTGCTCTTGATTGAGTAAAAGGGGTTGTTGTAGTTTGTCATTTTCTCAAATTCTGCCTTATCTTCTCACACTCCTACTCAGCGAAAGGTCAGAGCTCTCTTTCCCAATTCCTTCTCTCTATAGCTTCGAACCAGTAACTGATAGTATTTCACATTCAGCAATGGCTTTAACTATGTTTACTCGATCTTCTCTCTCCGCTCTCTCTCTCTCATCAAATCTATATTCATCCAAAACACCATATCATCGAACTCAAACTCTTCTTCTCAAAAGACACACAAATATCTCTCAACGACCCCTAGGGTTTCGCAGAGCAAATACAAGTTCAGATTCACAAAGAAGACTTCGTTCAGTTTGCTTTTACAATGCCGACGAGGAATCTAAAAAAAAAATTCAACAAAAGGTAAGATTATAACTTGAACCCAAAAAATGGGTGAGATTATAACTGTTCTGATTTTGCGCTTTTGATGAGAAATGGAAGTTTCGACTTACTACCTGTTTGGTTTCTGAGAAAAAGAGGAAAGATAAGAAAATAAAAGAAAATTTATATCTGATTATTGTGTAATGTTGTTTGATAGTTTCATTAGGTCCAGCTATTCTAATGATGAAAAAAAATATCAGGATGATGGTTTCTTTTCTTTTTCCCACATTTTCTTTGTGCCCAAATGAAAGCTTGATATTGAAATTTTGTTAAGCAGAGAACTGCCTAATGTCATAATATAACTTAAAGGGAATACACTTTGAAGGGTTAAGAAAATTATTACAGTTCTGATGGAATTTATGTACACATTTTTTATAGAAAGTTGCACAAAAAGTTTAAAACTAGGGCTGTAAACAAGTGGGCCTGCCCGACTTGCTTTGTTCTAGCTCAGCTAGAAAAAGAAAAAGGATGCAAAAGAAAAATAGTGAGCTGCAAACTAGGATTGAGCTTAGTTCATTTATCCCTGGTACAAGCTTTTTGAGCAAGTCTGTAATCAAGTTATTTTGATAAGCTCAAGTAGCTTGGTTAATATGACAATCACTACTTGTGCATGAGCTTATATACTTAATAACCTCCTTATTTTGATTAAAAAAAAAAATTTCTTTTTGTTCAATGGCAATCTTGATGAGCTTCTATTTTAAACACATTAAAATGTAGTTGGCTAGAATTTATGTTAAGGTTTGAACATTTTTAGAAGTTTGTGAAATATTGAAGTTTTTGTTGATTTATTTGCTCAATGATTTTTTCAGGAAAGTGGATTGGACTGGCCAATTCTGAAAAGGTGGGATGTGCCTTGGAAGTGGCAAACAGTTTCCCTGACCTCACTTGCTTGTGGATTAAGGTGTCTTTTCTATACTTGGCAACCTTCTTTTGATTTTGAATATCAATAAGCATATTCAAGCTCTATGTGCATGCCCTTGTGTGCACTCATATGTGGAATGTTGTTACATATGAGGACTACATTTTTTCCTCTCTATAACGTCTCATTGATAAGTTTGTGTATTTTAAGAATCTTTGCATTGTATGATCTAACCTTGACAGTCAATTTCTGATCTAACCTCGATATTGATCAATATTCTTTCTATTTATGTCATGTCAGATTTAAAACCTCTCTCTCTCTCTCTCTCTCTCTCTCTCTCGGAGATAATATGTATACATAAGTTATTAGTTTTATTTATGTTCATCTACTTTTAATTGTGTTTTCATGATAATGTTTAAGCATCGATCAGTTGGAGAATCTAATTATTATCCAGGCAGTTTTGTTTTGACAGGGTTGATAGAGACAGCAGCTATACCCTATCTTGGACTTCAAATTGGAGAACTAAGCTTGGATGAGAAAGCGGAAATACTTTTCGTGGATCAGGCGTATAGACTACTATCCTTGCTCTTCTGTTTTCAAAATTTGAAATTGTTTTGACTTTTAAGTGTCATTTAGGAAATTATAGAATTTGGCAAGCCAAATTTAGACCTATTCTTCATTGTTGGGTTATCGTTAGGCGTACGGAGTGGTATGCGCTTTTACTTATTTATTTACTTATTTAATTATTCATGGCACTCAAAGATTAAAATTTTCATTGATCAAATTCTCACCAGTTTACCTTCACTTCTATGTTTGGCTAGGATAACATGTCAATTCCCAAACAATGCTCAGCCATTCTCAAATTTAGAGTTGCTTTCTGATAAAATGTTAAGTGATATGCGAGCTGCACAATACCTATGGAATCTGTGATATATTTAACCCTGTAATTGACATAAAAACTTCATTTACTTTTATCTGAAGATTTATCTAGCACTTTCTACCATTCTACATGCGTTTTATGGATCCTACTGTTCTGCCCTTCAGATGCAGCCTCAGTTTCTCTGTGTCTCCAACCTCCACCCTCTGCCTCTTCCTTCTTCTTTTTTCCCTCGAGCTTCTTCAAGCTGAAGCCCAATGTCAAAAACTATAAAGTCAAGGGTAAATTACACTGACCTCCCGTGAGGTTTGGCCTAATTACACTCGGCATCAAACTAATGAATTTTGTCACACCGTGCTCTCCTGAGGTTTGCTCGGTTATGACAAAGACCCCCTTCGTTCAAAATTCCATTAGTTTTGTCAAAAAAATTAGTTGAACAGACCAAAATGCCCATCAACTTATATATAGATATATATATATGCCCAGTGTTATTACATTATATATTTATACATGTATATGCAACTGTATATATATACACACACATACATATATATATGTATCCACTACCCAAACCAGCGGCACCACCACCACCACCCCAACCATCCCAACCCCACACCTGACGGCGCCACCACAACCACAGCAACCACCACCATCAATTTCTTTGTATACACACACAAATGTATATATATATACACACACAAACACATAGTATGGAATTGGGGCTTATGAGATTCACACCAAAGGAAGAATCTAAAGCGGCAGTGGCTGTTCGGTGGTGAAACGATGGGGTTCTAGGCTTTGGTTTTGGGAGCCGGTGTCGGTGACAGGATGGTTTGGCAGTGGTAGCGTCGAAGGAGATCGATTGGGGTTGCGATGACGTCTATGGCGATTGCAAGCTCCGGCCGGTATGAAAAGTACGATTGTGGTAGCGTCGAAGGTAAGCGGCAGTGGTTGTTGCAATGACGTTTATGGTGTCTGTGGTTGTGGTTGGGATTGTGGTGGTGGTGACTGTGGTTGTGGATTGTGGTGGTGGATTTGATGACTATGGTTGGGATTGTGGTGGTGGTGACTGTGGTTGTGGATTGTGGTGGTGGATTTGGTGACTATGGTTGGGATTGTGGTGGTGGTGATTGTGGTTGTGGATTGTGGTGATGGATTTGGTGATTGTGGTTGTGGATTTGGTGACTGTGGTTGGGATTGTGGTTGGGGTGGTGGGTTTTACGTTGCCGGTGTGGGTTGGGATTGCGGTGGTGGTGACTATGGTTGTGGTGGCGCCGCCAGGTGTGGGGTGGTGGTGGTGGCTCCGCTGGTTTGGGTGGTGGGTTTTACGTTGCCGGTGTGGGTTGAGATTGTGGTGGTGGTGACTGTGGCTGTGGTGGCGCCACCAAGTGTGAGGTGGTGACTGTGGTTGGGTGGTGGTGGCGCCACCAAGTGTGGGATGGTGACTCCGGTTGGGGTGGTGTGGGCAAAAGAGTAATTTTATTTATTAAGATATTTTATAATTTTTAAAAGTAAAATAATTAGGATAAAGGGGTAAAATAACTCCAAAATTTAACGTCTGTTGGGCAAATTCGTTACAAGGGAGGTTGGTGCAACAAAATGCACAAGTTTGATGCTCTGTGTTATTAAGCTAATCCTCAGGAGAGGTCAGCGTAATTTACCCTCAAGTCAATTGCCAATGTGCAAGTCATAAAAATAGCTCTGACAATCAGAGACATTGCCAATCCATTGAAAAGTTCCATAAGAGGTTAATAGATAACCAATGTATTTGTTTTATCTTATTTAACTTTACACTCTGTTTTGAAACAATAAGTGGGTCTAACTTCATTTGAGTTTTTATTTTGCAGCATTACAACTGCAGTTGTACTTGGAGTGGTGTATAGTGTTACCAATATGTTTCGACCACTTCCTGATGACTTTTTTCGCTATGGTAATAATCATGTGTGACATGTTCATTACTTTATCCTGAATTTATAAAACAACTTCTATTTTAATGTTTTGGTGTTTGGTTATTTTAACTATAACTTGTTACCTACTTCTGTCATGTGAAACCTCACATATTCTAGAAGGATAGGCATGCATGATTTGTCTTTTACATATAGTACTGTAGTTCTTGGAAAGAAATAATCATTTCATTCATTGTTATTACCATAAAGCTGCAAATTTTTTTGTTCTTGATCGTATTCTTGGCTGTTGCTTTGTTCACTGAATAGATTGTATTCTTGCCTGTCGATTTACCACTGAATAGAATTGTTTCAGATTTGAGGGAACCTTTCAGTCTACAGAAAGGATGGCTCTTGTGGGCAGCAATTGGGCTTGTCGGAGCTCTACTTGCTATAGCATTAACAGGAGTTGCCTTGTCCTTTTTTAGTGGTGATAACCCGCAAAGAGAGGTCAGAAATTGATTTATAATATTAGGAACTTCCGCACACAAACTTCTTTTTTTCTCCTTAAGGTGCAGAGAACATATTTTTGTCTTACCTAGTTGTGGTGATGGGGCTAGATATTTAGAAGTGATCATTGCTTCATTCTTGTTCAACAGTACTATAAGCATTTGTACATGGACTTTCTCTTTGAGCCATATATGAGAGTGATGCCATAATTTTCTAAATGGATAGGCACTCTCTCTTTCTCTATTCTCTCTCTACATATATATATATATATATATATGGCACACACAATGGAAGGCCTGGTGAATAATGACCTTGACTTTGCTTCATTATCCAGTTGAAGCATCATACATTTTTTGTTGGGTCATTTATTTAATTGAACAGAGGTTTTACTTTGACTAATATAAAGGACACGACTTGTTTGTCATGTTTACATTTGATTCTAGATATTTGTAGCTTTTGTGTTTCTACTTCTTGAAGGATCCTTATTAGAATCTGTAAATTGGTTTCAGACTGATGCTCTTGTTCGCTTGCTTCCATTGATTGGATCATCAAGTGTAAGGTACTTCATCAAAAAGCTCTCTCATAATTTGTCCATCCAAAATTCTTATCTTGCCATAGTTGGGTCTTGAGGATTAAACAAGCAAGTTAATTATCCTTATTTCCATGTAGCACTGCCTGCCTGTTGGGAATCACAGGTGTCCTTGCTCCGCTTCTCGAGGAGACTGTGTTTCGTGGGTTTTTTATGGTGTCTCTTACCACGTGGTATGGTATCATTTGTGATTTCTGAATATGAAATTTTCTTATCATGTTGCATTGTTATAGATTGAGTGATAACTAGCAAACACACTATCATGATGACAAGGACATGTGCTCTAGAGGTGCTCCCTGTTTGAGCAAATTTTAGATTTTGTGCTCACATTCTAGCTACTGATTTTTCTCATTCTTTTGATTTGTATATTGGTTACTTGTGTGAAAATGCTTCCATATTTAAGTGCTCTATTCTATAGTTCATTTTGGGGGAAACTTAATAGGGATTATATCTATAAATTGCAGAGAAATTTTTTGTTAAACTATAAGACCAACTTTTGCTTGGTCATATATTATGTTGTTGCAGTTAAGAAACAATGTTCTCATAAAAAGAGAACAGCTGAAATGATGATAACTTGGATAAATAGTTAAAACATGAAAGAATTAAATTAGAAATGAATTTATTGTAGTAAAGTTAGAGTTGACATTCATCACAAAATGAGAGAAAGTTGGTTGAGATTATTTATTAGTGTGCAGGGGCATGTAGATGATCAGGAACAAGGGAGAGAGTGATTCTACATCTAGACCTTTGCAGCAATGGGGACCTTTTTTGGGATATGGGAAGTCCGGAATGGAGGAAGATTAGTGTAGAATAAAAAGAAATGATAGGGACACTATCAGGATCATGTCGACTTGTCCACAAGTGTTGTCCTTGAAGCATTGCACACTACTGGAATGTCTGGGGGCACATTGGGTGCGCCCATGTTCCTTCTTTTGTCATTGTGGCTGAGACACAGATAGGCTTTGGGTGTGCAGCGACTGCCCAGTTCAATTCATTCATAGAGATGCAATCGTCAAAATCAATAAAAAGGCCATCATGGACCAAGAGCCGGCCATCATGTACCAAGAGCCGAACAGACCAATCTTGTCTGGAGGTACTGCCCATGACATTCACCCGTTACCTTGCCTCTCCTTGGCTTGCCCCGAAATCAAGCCAACATGCCTTGGCAAGCTTCAAATTACGGCATGACAGCACAGGGGTCGCACCATGGTCATAACATCGTGTGTACAACATTATGACACTTTAAACCAGAAAAAACCAAATTACTTGGGTCATGTTGTACCATGTATATATGAGGACCACACTATCCAAAGGTAATTGACATTTGTGATGATTCAAGTCAATCACAACTATACTGCGTTCAAATTATGGCATAGGATGAAGCATTCAATCTGTGAGTCCCTTGACTATACTATTGGAGAGCCAAAAATGGGGTATGACATCACTCTAAGCACTCTAATAGCGATCTTGATGAAATAAGTGGGCATGTTACAATTCTAGAGTTACACCGCAGAAAAAACCTTTAATTGTTTAGGTTTTATTGTTATAGGTACCCCTTGTTGATGCTCAGGGGAGGACGTGAATGGAATGTGCTTTATCTGGATGCAACTATGAGTCACACCTTTGGTGGGCAACCCCTCCTAGCACTATCCCGCGTCTAAGGGGGTGGACCATATATATATATTTTTATGCTAAGGGCCCTTCCTTCTGGCATTTTGTGACCTTTGGGTGTCTCCAGTCCCATTCCTTACTCCTTGGATCATGACATTTCGTTATACCTTGAAGCAGCAAAGACTAATGGTTGCACCAATCCGGAATCCCAGTTTTTGGATTTATAAAGAGAGACAAGTGAGAGGCCAAAAAGAAAGTGATTCACTTCTAAGAAAAGACATGTTTCCTGTGACTAGATGCTAGAACCTAGATGAAGTAGAGTAATGGAAAGGGCTCATACGGTTATCCTAGATAGCATGGACAAGACTTAGTACCGCAAAATTTAGTTTCTGTTGCAGTCGTGTCCAAAAACACATACCCCCAGCATATGCATATGTGCTCAAATTCACACATCAACAGTTTATTTATTCTTTATATGCTCTCATGCTCTACTCAATTCTCTCTGCAGGTTGCCTACGCCAGTTTCTGTCCTAATTAGTGCCGCCGTATTTGCAGTTGCACATCTCACTCCTGGAGAGTTTCCCCAGCTGTTTGTGCTCGGTATCGTTTCTACATTGTATAACATTTAACCTAAATTCAAGCAGTCAATTAATTGTTAAATATGGTAGAAATACCAAAAAATAAAAATAAAAAGATAGAAGTGCAAAAGCTTATAGTATGCAAAGTCAATACATGTACTACAAAAGAAAGAAAATTTTCAGAAACAAAATGTTTTCATGATATCATATGGCGAGGTTCCAAAAGTAATAAGTTTTATTGATATTTCATGCATATTGAAACATAAACTATTATAAAATTTTATCATTAAACATACTATAAATTGTTTTTTGATATTTTGTAAAAATTTTGAACTCTACATGTTTAACCATCAATTCATGTTTCTAAGCTTGATTATGCTAGCATTTGCTTAGAAATCGAGGAAGCATATTAATTAACATTATTTAAGTTATAACTTTTAACAGTCTTTAACATAGTTTGGAAATAGAAGGGCAAGTCTCAGCAGCACCGTGGTTTAATTACTGTATTTTATATGCATTTAGGGACTGCTTTGGGACTTTCGTATGCTCAAACTCGCAACCTTCTAACTCCAATCACTATACATGCCCTCTGGAACTCAGGAGTAATCTTGTTTCTTACCTTTCTTCAGGTAAATTGTTTACTTCTTCTGGATATGAATTTGCTTGGGTCCTGGGATGACCCACATTTATTTTACAATTTAGAATGATATTTTCTTCTCTGTATTCTGCATCTGCATTTCAATGTGAAAACTTTGGCTCCACATCAAGACATCCCCTGGCATAATTTTGTCATCATGGATTTTTTTTTTACCATAACCATTATTCAATTTTACACTTCTCATTCATGTGCTTTCCATTTGCCATGTCTATGATACACATGGTAAAACTCATAAATAGTTGACTCATTTCTTTTGTTCGACGTGTCATATGTTCTTATAGATCTCCATGATTAATTAATGACCTCTGGTTGGAGATTTCATGTCTGGGAAACCGTTCAGCCTATGGCCTTAAAATATAATAAATCATGCCTCTCTCTCTCTCCCTCTCTCTCTCTCCCCCACCCACAATAGGGATGGAAGGTGAGGAGGGGCAGATATTGGAGGGTATGCTACCTGTACAGCATAAGTGCATTACATTAGAGAGATTCACAATGGAAATAGCTTTTATGGGACCCCATTATAGTAATTAATTTTGATTTCCTTGTCAAACCTGTTTCATGAATGTCAGCTGTAATGCTCTTCATTTTGAAATGAATTGATAAATTCTGAAACAAAACATCCAAAAACTAATAATTATGCTGATTTTGACCTTGTTTACTTCAAATCCTTGAGGGCAACGAACTGGACCCGGAAGCTTTTGGATTCTTTGGGGCAAAGTAGTTGCGAGCTTCCCTTAATTTGTTATTGACTTTGCAAGCTTCTTATTATGTTTCTGTAAGTTCTGTTCCTCTTTGTTTGTTTGTAGCTCCAAGGATATGATATCAAAGAATTGTTGCAGGCTTCTTGATAAAGATCACATTTTTTGAGGGTATGGACCTTGTTTCAGGTTGGCTTCAGTTTTTCTCAATGTTCCTTACAGGTTGCCTTTTCCTTTCTTCTTCTACAAGATTGAGAATGACCAACTAATGCCAATCTTAAAATGTATAAAGTTGATCCTAGCAATGGCACTAGAAGAAAATCCAGGAGCATGTAATTTTGCTGGCAGTACTTGTCAAACTTGTAATGATTTTTTAATATTCCTCATCATAACAATTAGGGAAAAGAGGGTTTCTTAGTTCCTATCTTTCATGGTTTTGACTCCAAATTTTCACTTTGCTAACTTATTCAATATAATCTGTACTATCAATTTCACAACACAGTAGATATGAAACTTACTTTTGACACCCAACTTCTGTCACTACCTTCAGCAGACCCAGGGATGACAATTCTATAATAGAGTTAATCCAAGTATCTCGTGTTACCACCAATTAACATGCTTTGTTGACTAAGCTGCTCGCATCTTCTTCTTCATCTAAATTTGTATTCAAATCAACTTAAACTGATTTGATTTCATGGACTACACTCTATAGTCAAACCATGATTCTAAGAAAGAGTTAAATACACTATTAACATAAATAAAATACTAAGATAGTCCTAGAAAAAAAGAATTCTAAAATAATCGTACACACATTGTATGAAGATTTAGGCTATGTTTGGTAAAATGGAAAAGAAAAGAAAGGATAAAATTAGTAACAAGAGAAAAGAAAGGAAAGAAAAGAATAATGTTAAACTATTATCGTGTTTGGTTTATTAATAAATGAAAAGAAAAAAAAGGATAGTTAATATATTTGAGGAAAGAAAGGAAATGAAATTATTTAAAAATTTTACTATTATACCTTTTTATATTTAAAAGTACAAAATTTAGCTTTTATCAAAACAAAAGCAAATTTGGTATTAATAAAGTTTTATTAAACATTTTTCTTCCATTTCCTCTCATTTTTTAAAAGATAACAAAAGTTACTATTCATCTTTAATTTAACCCTTCTAATTCTTCCAAAATATTAGAAGTCTGAATTTAGGAAGTTTTGACATTATTAGAAGTCAATATTAAATTACACTTTTCAAAGTGTAATTTACCCATAAAATATCTCAAACGAAGGCCCTGTTTGGCAAAGTTTTTGCTTCGGCTTTTACGCAGAAGAAAAAGAGAAGTAGAAGCTAAATCAGGAAGCTGGTACCCCCCAGCTTCCTTTAAACGCTCTTTTTGGACTCCGAAGCTCTTCCGCCGTACCAAGCCAAACACTCTCCAAAACGACTTTTGAGCTTAAAAAGCCGAAAATCGCTTTTCAAAAGCCAATCCAAACAAGGCCGAAGTCTGGATTCAGGAAGTTTCACTGAATTTGGAGTCTTCAAGTTTGGCACTTGACTATGTGAACTTTCCCATTTAATAGTTGGTACTATACTTGCTGTCCACTAAGTAGACATGGTTGGCAATCTAAAGTACTAGAAGTTTGAAAAGGTGAAAAAAACAATTAATACATGTGTTGAACATTTTAGGGTACTGAATGAAAGTCAAACAGCATTAAGTTCAATTTTAATCGTTGTAAAAATAATTAAAATAACCTTAGTTAATTTGCATAATTGTTTTGCAAAAAGCAAGAAATTGAGCAAATCCAAACCCTTGTTTTTCAAATGGGTCACAAAATCAAAGGAAATTGACTTGTCCTTCTCTTAAATGTACCAAAACACCATTTCCAAAAGGGCCCTCAACTTCCGGGGTTAGCTCAAAATTTTAAGTTGTTACATAGTATTGCATACTCACTCTTGTATGTCCAAAACCTTTTTCAACCGGATTCCATCCTATAAGACTTAGCTTGTAACATAAAAAAAGGAAGGTTGAGCGTAACTAGATTTTATTGTAAACATTTTAAACTTGATACAATACAACCTATTTAATATGTAAGGTTGCATTAATAGCCTATAATGGTGGTACACCTTTGCCTCTGTTGCCCCCAAGACAGGCCATATAAACGAAAAGTCAAATTGCTCATGGATAGAGATTCAACTCTGAAAGACATGTTATGGTCCCAAAAGGGTCAACTGGGGCTTCAAATTTATTCTAAATAGCCCAGGTTTCTTGTTAGGGTATCACCACTATGTCCATTTGACACAAAAGATTCAATCTGACAGATGAGTTGAATAGAAGCTCTGAGAATGGAATGGAAATGGAATTTTTGGATCTGAGAAACTAAAATATATAATGCATAGTCTCATTGTAATAGACAGTTGAATATAATTTTAAGCTCTTGCATTGGAAGTTGGTTTTAGGTCCACATTACCAAATAGTTAACAATACAAACCAAGGCTATTAAAAAAACTTCATACTTGGAAGTTTGCTGTCTTGATTTTTAAGGTGATATAAAGAAATTTTCTTGAGATTAATATATATATATATATATATAATCATGATCCCAAGAGCGGGACAGGAGCAAGTACGATAGTAGAGCATGAAAGCTGCAAATTTCATGTTATATAGAAAGATTGGCGACGGCGCGAGAATGGCACTCATTTAGAAGAATTATGTGACTTAGGTCTTGAGTTGGATTTCTTGGTAGTTGTTCTTGAGAACTTGCCCTAAGCTTTTTTTTTAACTTTCTAAGATCCACAAAGACTTTCTCTTCTTGTCCATTTCAAGGAAAGAAAAAGGCTTAAGTTTTAGTCCATATATATTGTATCTCTAATATTCTGTTTCACTTATTCTTATTTAGTGAGAGAAGATTGTGAGGTTATATATATATATATAGAGAGAGAGAGAGAGAGAGAGAGAAGAGAAAGAAAGTTATATGGATGAAGTTCTACTGCCAGGGTTTCGGTTTCATCCCACAGATGAAGAACTTGTTGGTTTTTATCTGAAGAGGAAGATTAAGCAGAGGCCTCTCTCCATAGAACTTATCAAACAGCTAGAAATCTATAAATTCGATCCATGGGACCTTCCAAGTAAGAGAAAATTCATGTTTTTTTTCTTTTATATATATATATATATATATGTGTGTGCGCGCGGGCGCGCGCATCAATTTCTTAGTCCTATGTTTCACTGTATTATAAATATCATCTTAAACTCATGCATGCTCTTACCATTTTAATTGTTTATCAGTATTGGAATTGCTCTTTTCTCCCATATGTATGTGTGTGTGTATATATATATGTATGTATATATTTATCATGGACTTGCATGACTCATCATGGACACAATTTGCAGGATCTTCAAGAAAATTAACTCCACTGCACAAAGAGCAATATCTTACTCTTGGGTGTCTCCAATATTACCTGATATCACAATCACATCTAATATACTAACCCAAGGTGTACACAACACTTAGTCCAGTTCAGAGAACATGTCATTCCCAGCAAAAACAAGTTCACTCTTCAAATTTGGTAATGGCAACTTTAATGATATACAACAATCTTCATCTATTACAAATACATGGACTTCTTGTTACATTCAAATTTGAAATTTCTATTACAACTAAATTGTTAAGGCTAAAATTAAACAAAATAATAAGGTGGCTGAATCTGAACTGCAAGATTGAGATCTGTGGAGTTCAAGATAGATATTTGACTGAAAAGGATCATTTTCCTTAATGGTATACTGTAGGAAGGAAAAGGATCTTCTCCTACCATTAAACCTTCTGATCAAATTTTCATTTCAAATAATGGAGACCTGTTGGGATCACAAACACACTATTGACAATAAAACAGAAAAATTTATGTGGTTTAGCAAATTGCCTACGTCTACGGACGAAAAACGACTTTCTTTACTTCAATACTTTGGTTACGCAATTTTTCTCTCTTTACTCACATCTCTCTCTACAATTATCTCTCTCTTTTCTCTACTACCTCTCTTCTCAGCCTCACCTCTATTTATATAATCTTCAAATCCAATTTCTTATTGGACAATGATTACAATTCCTTAGAGTCCAAGATAACTTGTGCTAAAAGAATTACCTATTAAAATACAACTCTATATGAAATCCTAATTATATTAGGAATATGAGCCACAATTCCTAACAATTTCAACCTTGGCTCAAATTCCATCAACGCGCTCCTCCATAACTCCACCTCGACTAAAGATTTCTCCACCTTGAACAAAACAGCTTCTTTCTTCTTGTTGTTCTTCGCCATTCCATTGCATTCACCTATTGCGAGCAAACTCCAAGTTCAAATAGTCAAATTTGGAATCTACTCTCACATCACTGAATTGAATTCTTCTTGCTTCTGGAATAAAGGTTGGTGTTCTTGCAATCGTTAAGACTTCTTCCTTCTCTTGCCGCTCTTGATTGGACACTCTAGTAGATCTTGAAACAAGCTTCTATTATGTCTTTGCAATTACTCCACCTAGCACAGTATTATCCAACAAAACATAGAGGTTATTGACCTTCATTCCCAAAAGTATAACATATGGCCCCCTTTTAATATTCATTAATCCATTTATTCACTTCACACCAACAACCCTTGGAATACAATGCTCCCACAGAAATGATATTTCTTCTTATACTTGGAATATAACGTACATTTGTTAGGATTCTTATCAAATCATTAATTATCTTGATTTTGATTGTTCCAATTCCCATAACATCACAAGAAACATTATTTCTCATAAATACCTTACCACCTATAGGTTTGTAGGTAGCAAATTACTCTTTATGAAGACACACATGAAACAAATAAGCAAAATCAAGTATCAACTCCCTAGTCACTCCCTTGTTATCAATAATTGATAATGTTTTATCATCATCACTTCTTCTTTCATAGCCTCAGACATAACAATAGCAGCAGATGCACTCTCCTTCTTTTCTGGACAATACCACTGAAGATGCTCATTTGTTCCACACTTGTAGCATCTTTTCTCCAACAATGGCACAAAGCTTCTTGAAGCTCCAAACCTTTTATTCTCTTGAGCAATAAAAGTTTGAGCTTGATCATTGTGACTCTCTTCATCATTCAACTTTTCATTAGAGAACAAAATACTCTTAACTTGCTCTATCGAGGTAGAATCTCTTCCATAGAGCAAAGTATTGAATAAATTTTTATGGATAGAGCGTACTGACGTCAACAAAATAATTGTTTTATAGAACATCACTCAACTTAACATCAACATTAGATAAATCACAAATAATCTTATTGAACTCATTAAGATGTTCTTGTAAGCTTATCCCTTCTTTTCTCCTAAAAGAGTACAACTCTTGCTTTAAGACTAACTGGTTGGTGAGATTCTTTCCCATATATATATTCTCCAATTTATTTCATATATCTGATGCCCGCTACTGAAGCTTCTTCTATCACATCATACATAATATCATCCGTCAACGTCAATCGAATAGCACTCATTGCCTTCGAGTTGATCTTCCCCCACTATTCATCTTTCATCTTTTCCGGTTTCAAACCCAAAGTCTCTTCGAGATCATGTTGAATCAGTAAATCCCGCATTCAAACTTGCCAAAGATTGAAGCTCCTTCTTTCATCAAACTTTGTGACCATGTACTTTCCATCTGTAATAGTTGTCGTCATAGCTCTGATATCAATTGTTAGGATCGTACACACACTATTGGCAATAGAACTAAAAAAAAAATATACATACACAAATAACACGAGATTTACGTGGTTCGACAAATTGCCTACGTCCACGGGCGAAGAACGACTTTCTTTACTCCAATACTTTGGTTACACACTTTCTCTCTGCTCACTTTTCTCTTTACAATCATCTCTCTCCTTTCTCTACTACCTCTCTTCTCAACCTCACATCTATTTATAAAGTCTTCAAATTCAATTCCTTATTGGATGATTACAATTCCTTAAAGTCCAAGACAACTTGTACTAAAAGAATTACCTATTAAAATACAACTCTATATGAAAACCTAATTATATTAGGAATATGAGCCACAATTCCTAACAAGACCTTCCCATAAACTACACATTTTCATCCCTCAAAATGTCAGGACCTACAAAATAGTCATATTCCATATTTGGAGATTTTGGTGAAGGCTCTAAAAGTATAGCGTTCAGTGGGTTCCAAGAGCAGTATAACAACCTAGAAATGGAAAGGAATGCTAGTCATGGAGAAGGGGGAAAAGTGCAGAAAACACCCTATGATTTACATTTTGTGTGAATAACCTCCTCTGCAATCATTTTGTGTATATAAACCCTCATAAGATCACAAAATGTTGCAACTAAACCCTCTCTCTTTCAAAATATGTGCAAATTAGTACCTTTTTTCATTCTTTCTGAAAATAAGCTAAAATACCCTTCAGCCTATTAATTAAGAAAGATATATTAAAACATTAAAATGTGAAAAGACCAAAATGTTTGTCTTGCCTTTCAAACTTATATATATATATATATAGAATGAACAATACCTAAAAATGCAGTTTTTTTATTTTGAAAAAAATGCTAAATTTTGTTTTTTTTTTTTAAATGTTGAATTTGTTTTTCAGAAAAACAGTGTTGGAATTCTTTTTATATAAAAACAGTGTTGAATTGTTTTATTTTATTTTTTGTGCTGAAATGGTTTGGAAATTGTGCTGGAAAGTTTTTTTTTTTTTTTTTGTTTGAAAAACAGAGCTGAAATTTTGGGGGAAGGGGGTATGTGGGGATTAGGGGTGCACAAAGAACCGTCGGAACCGGAACTGGAACCGGAACCGAGGGGAACCGTACCGGAACCGTACCGAACCGTGGCTACGGTTCCGGTTCCGGTTCCTAAAATTAGGAACCGTTACCAACGGTTCCGGTTCCGGTTCCAGGACCAGTAGAACCGTACCGGAACCGGAACCGTTGGGGGTAACGGTTCCTTGGAACCGGAACCGGAACCGTTTTATATTAAATATGTGTATATATATATATAATATAATAACTATATATAATATATATATATATACACATTACATATAATAATTATATATAATGTATATATATTATGTATAATAATTATATTATCATATATTATATATAATAATTATATTATAATATAATTACTATACATAATATATATACATTATATGTAATGTATATATATCTATAATATAATATAATAATTATATATATATAGGGTGCCATTTTTAGATTGTAGGACTCACATTTATTTAATGAATATATATATATATATTTTGTATTTTCAAGCTTCATTAAAAAAAAAAAAAAAAAAAAAATCCTAAAAAACCGCGGTTAGGAACCGAAACCGTACCGAGAACCGCGGTACGGTTCCTCACGGTTCCAACCCCCAACGGTTCCGGTTCCGAAAATCAGGAACCGTTGGTAACGGTTCCGGTTCCGGTTCCACCAAGAATCGTGAGGAACCGTACCGTGTGCACCCCTAGTGGGGATGCATAAAGGCTAAAATGGGATTTTGTGATTTCAGAAGGGGTTATTCGCACAAAATATAAACAAGAGGGGTGTAATCCAAACATGAGGGGCTTATACGCATGTAGGCTATGCTGTGTAGCTTATTTTTAAGGATTCGAATGTAGCTCATTTTTACCATCAACGGGGGACTATCAAATCTGTTGGATTAATTGAAGGTCTAACACGAAAACTTTAAATCCCTCCAACACTACAACCTTAGTTATTACTTTTGCCACTATTTTTTCCTTGTTTGAGTTAAGTTCACATTTACCACCATATCATCATAGTTCCATAGACTCCAAAGAATTGCTGCTCAAATTACTTACACATCATATCGGAGACTTATTGTATACACTCATACATTTTCATCACCCCTTTGCATATTTGCACAAGTTAACACATTATAGTTCTCACTCCTAGCCAAACACCACTTAAATTAAAAAATAATTATAAATACTAATGCACAATAGTTACACGAATATACAAACAATTAAACTAACACAAATGGTACATCACATTATATTCAAAATTTCATCAACCACCGGGATATTGTATCATATATTACACTACTATCAAAAAAAAATTATTATTATTTTTTACATTTTGAAGGATATTGGAAAGTATATGAAATTATCTTAATAACTTGGAATTTTTTTTCTTCTATTTATATATTTTTTTTAACAAAAATAAAGGTTTACGAGAAAAACAACTATATATTTTTTTAATATCGGTAAAAGCAACTTCATATTTTTGGTGATTATAATGGTATTTTTGTTTCATGTCTCGAAACAAAATTAAATTAGAGAATTTATGTTTTTCAAATCAAATAAGTTTAGATAAAGTCATAACTCTAGCTATTAAGTAAGAAAATTTTATATTAATAGAAAAAATGTCTGAGAGAAGAAGCAGAAACCGTCTCTTTCTATTATCAAAATTTTATAAGATATGTGGTTCAATATATTATTACATTATATTTGTTTAAAATAATACACAAATAAATTGGAGAGAATATACATTAAATCAAAAAACTTTTAATGAGACTCACATTATAAAATAAAAGTCACATGAAAAAAAAATGTTAATAATTGATATATTACTCTTGAAATTTCTAGAAAGAAAACTTTGACATAAACTAGTATAATCTAGATATATTTTAGATAAATGACATGTGAAAAATATGTGTACAAATATTTACAAGTAGAAAGTAGAAAATAGTAGAATTTGTAACTCTAAAATAATTTAGAGAAACTAAGTGAGAGTGAGTTATAAATAGCGAATGATGCTCTTTGTATTATGTTTTAGCTTGAAAATCCACCTCATTTTTTGACAATTTAACATCATTGTGACACAGAATTTCAATATGATTTGAATTTTTTTTTGACAATTTAACATAATTACGACAGAATTTCAATACGAAATGCTTAGGACTTTTCTCCTTTAATATTCTCCTTTAATATCATAATGGTATAAAAAATGTAAAAGTAATTAAAAATGAACTGTCCTTTAATATTCTCAAATTTTTACTATTAGCGAGTCGAATACAAAACTTTCTTCTTAAAAAGAGCACCACTTTCAAAATTGAATCACATGAATTCTCTCTCTAATTTTTTTTAAAATTTTTTTTTTTTTATAACATAGGTGTCTATTAGATACTAAATTTACCGACCTTATTGCATTACAGGGATACAAAGTTTGAGTTTACATTTATTTAAGATATATTGAGACTGATGCCAACAATTCTTAACAATATGATTGTTCTAATGCTAATTAATATGATTGTTCTAATGCTAATTGAAATTATTAAAAGGATAAGCAATGTAAAATTATCTCCTAATACAAAAAAGCAAATAAACTCACCTGCAAATAAACTACCTCCTTTGTCGTCACCCTGCAATGGTAAGTTCAAGTATATAACCATCCAAGGATAACCACAGCTTAGCTGACCAAATACCAATATCCAACAAATAAGAATAATCCATCCAAAAAAAAAAAGAAAAGGAGAGAGAGGGGAGGAAGAAAATCAAATAAATTAACAGTTAGTAATGCACCGTGTTGGCTCAACCCACACATCCAATCCCTACTTAAGAAGTAGCCCTTCAAACAAAGCTAGGTGACAGAGATGGTATATAAAAGGCCACCCCACAGAGCCCACAGCAATTGTCATCACCTTGCTTCACCGCATTGCTGGAAACCAGAATTAAATCCCACAGAATAATGACTTAAAAAAGGGATCAATACTACAACGGTATAGTAAAATTTTTTGCTATATCTCCAGCTATGAATTTCAGCAAACTCAAAATCGGAAATTCAAAATTTTCAATCAGACTTTAGAAGTATATATATAAGAAAAACCACTAATATTACAAAGAACATTCCAAATTGAGGTTTATGACACCACCAACAATTAATAGCGAAAACAAAATCATAGCACAATACTTGTCGACAAAGTGATGCTAAATAATCATAAGTTCAAAACAAACCTAGGAAATAAAAACCCAAATTGAACTCTCACATTACACGTCCATAATTCCTCGTCATTGGCCGGATCCAAAATTACTTCCACAGCAGCTTAAAGCTTCCATACACTACTCTCAGCTTTAACTCTTAGAAGCTTGCTTTTCCTTGGTCTTCTGAATCTTCAAAACCTTCTTCACAATCTTCTGCTCTTCCACCAAAAAGGCTCTAATGATCCTGCACAACCAATAAAACCCGGAAACTCGTCTTAAAGCTATCCAGATAACAATATATAAAGAGAATCACTAATACCAACAGTGCAGATCCATCAAAAAGAACAAACCTTTCCCTCACAGCACCTCCAGACAATACTCCACCATAAGCACGGTTCACGGTTCTCCGGTTTCTAGGTAATCTAGATCTTTTATATTCAGTAGGTCTCAAGTGAGGAATCTGCAATGTAGACATAGTTAACATTGTATCATGGCTTTGAAACAACATAGAATGGAATTCACGATGCTTGGAACTCCACAAACTACATATATTATGCTTGAAACTCAATTTCAATGGAAGACGAATGGGGACATTAAGAGCCCCTTGGTAAGAAAAAATATACACTGGGCGATATTTGAGATTATAACACTTGGTACAACATGAGGTTTCTTCAACATATCCAAAAAGCAGCACATCCATTTCCAGAAATTGATTAATAAAATGCAACAGACACCAAAAGAATTAGTAGACGACATTATGAAGGCATAACACCATGCCCAACTAATATGCAAGTGCAACGGAAAAGATGAAAAGAAAATATGAATTACTTTCAATAGGGTCGAACCAATAGTAACACTCGCAGCGTGATGACATCAGCAGTATCAGCCAACGTGGAACGAGAATTAATTGTTTAATCCGTGAATTTTTTTCTTTTTGTTAGTGATGACAAACAAGCTGATAAAAATGCCACGGTTTTTCAATAATTTTTTAGTGAATTTCACCTTTTCACGAGTTGTCAAAACAAAAATCACAACTAAAATTGGAAAACCATAAATATATAAGCAAGTAATGATTGATGGTGCAGTTGAATAAGATTCAATCCCCTATTTTTACAACGCAAAGCAAATTTTCTACCTGACTAATCTAGAGACTACTTTTTATATTGCTAGATTGAGCTCTAATAGCCAAAAACTTCTTTTGATTTCTTCCTTTATATCAATCTCTAAAAACCTGAAAATTGTAAAATGTAGTTCCCAATTTTTTGAATGAGAGAAAAGATGAAAAAAAATATGAATGAAGCTTCACGGTGTCATCAAGGTAACTGTCAATTTCACATGTTGTAATGGCCACGTAATAGCATGAGATGTAACAGACATAATGCAACTGACTCAGCTACCGGAATTATTATTTTATTTTTTGCTGTTGCACTATTCACCCCCAAAGAGAACTGATGCACATGTTTCAATCATGGAATCTCATAAATTTGAGCTTTTAACCTTCTTTTTTTTAAAAAGGCAATAAACTACTTAGAAAATGAATTTATATGGAAAATAAATTAAATGTTGAATTTAAATCTTTCAGTGATGAAAGCTTTTTTTTTTTTACAACTGTTTGTTAGAAGATGCACTTGCAGAAAAGAAATTGAAAGACATGCTCATTAAACTTAGCAAGTGAATTGTTCATGATGTTAAAATGAATAGAGTTCAAATAATCATGTGAGGCTGCTTTCTACAAGTCTCAAGCTAATAAAATATATAAAATATACATCTTGAAAACAAATAATAATAATAATAATAATAGAACTCTAGTTCATCTAATTAATTTTTCACATGTCTCAAAACAAACTCAAATACATGGCAAACACATGAAAAACTAGGTTATGCCATCTTGAAAACAAAAAAATAATAATAATAGAACTCTAGTCCATCTAATTAATTTTTTACATGTCTCAAAACAAACTCAAATACATGGCAAACACATGAAAAACTAAGTTATGCTTATGCAAATTCCAAAGTTCTCTAACAATTATCAACCAGTTACATTTACAGGACCACAGCTCACTGTTGCTATACTTCATGTATAATTTATCCTCTACATGAAAAACTTACAAGGATTGGACACTTAAACAAGCACCCGAACCTAGCAACCAGCTAAAGTCTATCTAATCATAAATATTGAAACAAGATCCACTAAAAACTTTGAAGATCTAAAAATGGAAGACTAGTCTGCTTGGTCCAGTTTTCTAAAAATAGTTCTCAAGAACTCATAAAATAGAAAACTGTCTGTCTGAGAACTATAAAAGACAGTTTTCTGAAAACAGACAGCAGACATACAACAGACATTTTTTTAACTGAGTTTTCTGAAAAAAGTTTTCAGAAACTGTAAACCAAACAGATGTTTGTACAGTTTTCTGGTTTTCAATTCTCAGAATACTGAACCAAGCAGGCACTAAATCTGTTTAACCATCAAACATAAATCAGGAGAAGCCACTACCAAATAAAAAATAAAAAAAATGGACATTTCACCAATTAAATGATATGTTCCAAGCTCTTGATTCAAGATCTACAATAACTTTGGACAGGAAATTTAGTATTAGAATGCATATTAGATGAATTTAGAAACAGAATTTGTAAAAGACAAATTAGAAAAAAGTGAGATGAGATTTATAAACCTTACTAGCTAAAACTACTGTAGTGGTTCCCACCACGGCCTTTACAACAGTAATTTTTAGTATTTTAGTAAAACCAATATACAGACAACAGGTTCATTGAAAATATTGTTACAAAACCTAATAGCTGATATTTAAAACCATATCAGGCAATAAAAGCGCACGCGTATGGGCCACTACAACACCATAATAAACAATATCAGTCAATGTAGTAGTTTACATCACTCCAAACACCAGTCTGTCACAGCAATGAAGCTTTACAATACTGGTATTCAACGTCATAACAGAATCAGCTGATTTTTAAAACAATGAACTTACGTAGAGAGGTGGTACCACTTGACAGAATGGGAACATGCATAAAAAGATCCATACGGTCAAAACTACTTCACTTCCACATTTTATACCCCAAAACATTTTAGTTTAGAAGTTTAACTAAAGCCTATAAGAAAATCAATATGCAAAGAACCAAGGGTTCCTTCGAGTTTCAACTATGCAATTAGAAGGGAGAGTAAAAAAAATGTATTCAGAGCACATGCCACATGCATAACAAGTAGATGTCAACAAGGTTGTCAGGATCGAGATTCTACATAGGATCAAGGGGGGTTTTGTAGAATCGGAATCGTAGAATCGGATCGTGAATCATAAGATTCTACAAAACTAGTAGTAAAACAATTCAAACTAACTATTTAAACAATAATACATCTAAAATATAGAAACAATAAGCACAACTCACAAAAATAAATAAAAATACCACTCCAAATATAGTTACATACACCTAGATCTTATGATTCTTATCGTTTAGTTACTTTAGTAACTTTAGTTTCAATTTTTAAAATCCTTTTTTTTTTTGTCTTTTTAAGTAGATTGGGTCGATTTAGGCACGATTCAAATTGTTTTCTTGATTTTGGATCGTAGAATCATACCTGATCGCGATTTTGACAACCTTGGATGCAAACACCATGACACACTGACACACATAAAAAGGGGTTAGAAAGAAAAGCACCCCTTGCCTTCCAACTTTCTCCCCCCTCTTTGATATACATGTACTAGCATCTAAGCTTGTCTTTAACATTTTTGAGATTATTTCTTTCATTCTTAGTGCTTGACACACTTTTTTTTTTTTTGGGTAAGTTGCTTGACACGCCTAAGAACCTTAAGAATCACTAGTAAATTGATTTGTATGTTGAACATTTCTTTATTCAAACCCTGAGGAAAACTGCTTCTTCATGACATCTAAGCTTTATAATAATTGGGTATAAACGGAATAGGTAGGAGGATGGCTGTTCGTACATTTCAAGGTTCTGAAAGAAATAGGAGGTCTCCTACCCAAGCTTTCATCCCTTCAAAAATATTTTTTTTACTAGAAAGTATGATTAACCACCTTTTTTTAACTTTTTTCTACCAAGTACATAACTCATTCCAAAAAGAAAAAAAATTCCCCATATGTTCACATGCAATCAGCAAGAATGCGTCCTTTGAATCTTTTGCTAGCCCAAATTTGACTCCTAGAAGCCCCCACGAAGAACTCCTCTGGCACTCTCCAAAAACATAATACAACCACATCCCCTTTACACCTAAGGGTCAAATAAATATCTTAATATAAATATCAATCACATCATAATTTTGTAGTACTGTAACTACGGGTGGTACAGCTATAACAATCCTTTCAAAGCCCAACTCCAAACCAATTCCTGCTACGTTTGAAATATTGAACCAGCCATCAGAATCAATCCTTTAGAAGACCAAATCCAAACCGATTCCTGCTATGTTTGAAATATTGAACCAGCCGTCCTTACATTTGCAAGTTTCTCAAAAAGGCTGATAGCCAATAGTCAAGCAGCAAAATTACAATAACTGGAGATTGCCACTCACTATAAGCAACTCTAGCATGTAGTCTAATAAAAAAAATTAACCACTTCCCTGCTTCAAGAGAGCATGTTTCCCACAAAAGAAGAAAGAAAAAATAGACAAATATTAAAGAAAGCTATTATGTTAGCAATAACTATAACCCTCACTAGATTTTTCTATTTCTTTGAAATGAGCTAGAAGTACTCTGAAAAAATGCCTTATTATTTGCTGAATTCAATCATACTTCTCTTACATTAGCTAATGTTGTTTCTATTATTTAAGTATAACTTCAAACACAGCATAACAAATAACTCTCATTTGTCAAATTCATCTTTGTACTACAGTAACTTAAATAGTGCTAGCTCAAGTTCGCAACATTATTAAAATCTTACCAATATAATTGTGAACAAATATAAACTCTACGAACTTGGAAGTCCTGTTTTGCAAAAGATTCGTCACTAAATTTTCAAAAGTGAGTAAATATTTTTTTTATTTGTTTTCACAGGATGATATGTTTTCTAAACAATTCACCATGCACAAATGAATGAGCATAATATTTCAAACATGGTACAAGCAAACATCTTCTTAAGAAATGAAAAATGATGGCTTTGTGCTTTAGATTAATCCACAATTATACTCCTAAGAATATATGGAGTCCTATAATATTATTAACAAATTAATCATAAAGCCAAACCATAATTCATATGCACAACTTATATGGTTAACTAATTTGTTCAAGAGATTTTAACAATTATAGACAATGCATACCCCTTGGATTCTCTTCCCAGTAACAGGGCACTTAGGCCCACTTGCCCTCTTCTTAGTGCTCTGATACACTAGCTTTCCACCTAATATTACAGCACCACAAAATTCATGAACACATTAATATTTAATCACAAATGAATTTGGAAAATACAATATCTAAATCCATCAGATGCATCACCATCAAAATCCCCTAATGCTTGTACTCTATATATATATATATATATATATATATATATAACAACGCAAGGATCAGTGGGTGAACTGATAAGCAAGATTGCAGAGTGACTATAACCAAAATCTAAATATAAAGGAGATATATATATGTGCAAATATATAGAGAGAGAGAATATATACCAGGAGTTTTGACGACCCGATGCTGGTTAGATTTGGTGGCATAGCTATGCCTTTTGCGGTACGTGAGCCGTTGAACCATTTTCTAGCCGCTCCGTCCTCTCTCTCTCTCTCTCTGTTCTCTTTGTGCGCTGAGGCAGAAGGGGATTTCTAGAAGAGAGAGAGGAAATATAAAAGGTTGCGACCTTCGGTTGCCCTAGATCGTACGGCTAATATAAATTCAACATCACCCTTTAACGGACGACGTTTGTCACGCTTTTGTGGGGCCCCACAGCTTTGATTCATGTTAGAACCGTTGGATTCTCTCATACACGCGTGGCACTGTTTTAGAGCTGTAATCCCGAGTACTCAGGCTCAGTGGTACTCGACTACTACTTGTTTAATGTAGACTTAATTGAAAAAAAGCTCAAAAGTGTATGTAAAATATTTATTTTGGACAAAAAGATTTGTGTGATTTCAATCTTTTGAATTTGGATTCTCTTCTTAAAAAAAGAGAGAGAATCACCAATTTGATTTGACTACTATTCAATAAATATAAAAATAAGTTTGTGTAAATCTAATCTTTTTCATATTC
Source organism: Cornus controversa (assembly GCA_026545225.1). Taxonomy (NCBI): domain Eukaryota; kingdom Viridiplantae; phylum Streptophyta; class Magnoliopsida; order Cornales; family Cornaceae; genus Cornus; species Cornus controversa. Next base: position 49,341,591 of record CM048848.1, read on the forward strand.
TACGATAAGAGTCTTGTACAGAGACTAACTATTACGGGCCTAGATTTTGTGTGCAGCAGCACGCCGGTGCGGCAACTCTAGGCACTTGCCTCAAGGTTCAATCTTACACGTCTTGCTTGTCATAAATCACATGCTGACTGGTTTCATCCTGCTCTGACCTCATAAGGAAACAGCTCCAGTTTCCAACCAGTTTGTGCAGGGATGGTCAATTCCCTTCATAGTCAAGTCTCTGACTAGTGACAAGCTCTCCAACTCAACCAGGTCGACTTGCCTAACTCTGAAGTGACACTCTCATATGCCACTACATGCCCCTTCTCAGGAACCACTCTCAGTCCTTTAAGTCCTTATACCAGCCAACATGCGCTTCCATTACGTTGTCATTATGGATGGAAAAAAATTCGTCTAACATTCTCCCCCACTCAATCCTGCAACACCCTCGTTGCAACTCTGCATTATCATCCCAACACCTTCAAAAACTCCTGAAGTCCTTTTTCCCTCGACTCTAGTATACTCGTCTTCCACTCCAAACAAAAGGGGACGTCCACTTCTCTTAAACGCGACTCCATGTCATGCCACCCCTACAGCATCCTAAGCAATCAAGAACTTCTACTCACCCAGAAGTTGTCCAAATTTGACTCGCATCCCTCACAATTGGCTTGCATAACCCCTCTTCTCGAGTTAGAGCTCTGGTGCGCTCCCCTATCACTTTCTTGTGCAACTCTTTTCATGCACTCGCCCAATAGAGATGGTGATGTTGCACCCCTACGCACTGTTTTGCAGGATGCATTGTGGTTCTTGGGAATTGCACCTCTATGCTTTGACATCTTTGTTATGCCTTGATCGACGAAATGCACACCTCTGTGCTTTTGCGCTACTTTCTTTTTACGCGCTTGCCTAACATCTGGCTCTCATACCACTTGCCACGACCCTAGATTTTGTGTGCAACAACACGCCCATGCTGCAACCCTGGGCGCCTAGGCACCTGTCTCAAGACTTATCCTTACACGTCATGTCTACCATAGAATCATAGATCACATGCTGACTGGTTTTGACCTGCTTTCGCCTCATCAGGAGAGCAGCTCTAGTTCCCAACCAGTTTGTGCAGGGATGGCCAACTCTCCTCATAGTCAAGTCCTTAACTAGTCACAAGCTCTCCAAACTCAACTGGGTCGACTTGCTTAACTCTAAAGTGACACCCTCATATACCCCTGCACGCCCCTTCTCTAGAATCACTATTAGCCTTCTTAGTCCCCATGCCAGCCAACATACGCTTCCACTGCGTTGTCATAACGGATGAAAGAAAACCCTTCTAACACTAACCTTTTATTCTCCTTCTGTCACGCCTCGAATTTTTGAAACGTGATAACATAAAATTAAAATAGACATATTAATTAATTAAAATCTTATAGACTTAATATTTTAATTACAAACTTCCTCACATTATCTTACACCCACAACCAAAGTCTTTCTTTTCGATTACAAAAGATATTATAATAAAATAACATATATTTAAACTCTTTAAAACAAAACACGCTCTCAAGTAACCTTTAATAAATTCTTTATTACTCCAGATTTCAGCTAGACTTGAAAAATTTTTGGGGTGAACACAACAATCGCCCAGTAGAAAAAAAATAACAACTCTACTTCCATATACATGAAACAACATACAAAAGAATATATAACTTAAATATACATAAATTTACGCATAAATAAAATAATAATGAGAAAACAACTACTACTGCAAAATGCAATCACCATTCAAGATTTTAGCATAAAGTCAAGTCCAAGTATATTCAGTAAACCATTATAATCTCATCATATATACCATACAAATAATTGCTCAATAAATAACTAGTGCAAGTATAAATCAATTATTGATAAATTAATTATAATATAACCCATCGACATATATACCGCACACACACACTGCAAATTTTTGATCATTCTCATGGCAGGCTACTGAACTCAACTATAGTTCTCGATTTTTCGACCGAAGGGATTACAACCCTGCCTATTTTCATCTGGTTATATATGTATGAGCACATACAATCAAATTTCATTCACAGTCATAAACATAACACAATTTGTGTACCATTTCTCAAATCAAATACTTATTTACCATCAAATTCAGAAGATAGAACTTCTCTCTTCAAAATACTATTCATTTACAAAATTTCACTTTATCAATAATTAAATAAACAACAAATAAAACACCTAAAAGCAACAATGGACTTATTTCTTATAACTATAAATTTAGCTAAACTTAATTCAAAACAAATAATTTCAAATTATAAAACTAAAACATAACAAAAGTAAGTTGACAATCTTAAAGAAAATAAAAAACTATATATTAAGTTACGTTTGCCCACAATTTGGGTCCATTGATTCCATACAAACAATACACATGTATATATATAAACTACTAGTAATACTAATGTAATATATATATACATCGTTATAATTATATACTAAGAATCAAATAAAGTATATATATAAACTAAAAAGGCAATGACTTACAAACCGTTTACAATATATATACCATCCACTGCCATACTAACAAGTTATTCCAAGACCTACAATGTTAATTATATAGATTCAATAGCAAATAAATTCCATAAATATGAAAATATATAAGAACGTATATAACAAAATAAAATATAAAATAAAAAATATGTATTTCTTTTGTAACTTTTATCTACTAGCATATATAAAAATAAAGTATTCCTTAAATCTCCTACCTGTTGTACCTCTTTCCCTCTGTCGATCAGCCTTTTCTCTCTCTCTAACTTTTGAATGACCTAATGTTATATCTAAAGCAAAAGAGATCTATTGTTATATATATATATATATATATATATATATATAAAGGGTAATGCTACTTAGGTAGAATTCTTAGGCAGAAACATTTACATTCATTGGATGCATGTAGTGAGTGTATGTGGTGGGGCCTACCACATACATCTAATGGATGTAAATATTTCTGCCTAAGAATTCTGCCTGAGTAGCATTACCCATATAATTTAGATAATAATTAAATATAAATCTTGTGTCAGTTGATAAGCTGTAATGTCTCCTATTAATTGGTATTTTACTCTCCATTACCAACACAATAAGTAACAACCATTGTAATAAATAACAGTCATCATTGTTAATCCATTCTCATCCCCACATTGCTATTTTCCACACTGAGATATATATATGTATATATACCTACACTTTTATATCAGTATCTCATAAAAAAATTTTGTAACAATGTTTTTAAAAAAAAATAAAAACAATTTCATAATAAAATAAATAAATTATAGGTCATCACAAACTATCATGTGATCATGTGGGTCTTCTTAAGCACTCATTTATATAGAATGTTAAACTTGTTAGAAGAATGTAAATCAACTATTTATTAATTTAGTCAATGAAGAGATTGTAACATAAGCTCTAATCATTACTCAAGTACGATGAAATGTTGTAACATATGACCTTATCATTACTCTAGTATAAGGAAATGGTTGTAAGCTAAAAAATATTAGTGGCATCTGTTAGAGAACCTCAAGAGTCATGAGTTCTCATTAACTGTAATCATTGAGTTTCTATACACATAACAATATGTATAATTTTATATATATTTATACCTTTATATAATTATCTTATAAAATAAATTTAAAAAATATATTTTAATAATAAAACTAAGTCAAAACATAGGCAACATTATACTCATTTGACTCGCCTTCACATGAAAAATACTATCTTGACATTTGTTTATGTAATTTTTTTTAGAACATGTAATTTTTAAAAATTATAGGTCATTGCACCTTCACTCTAGTTACCGATTTCTCTTTTATTCTCTAAATCTCTATCCAAAACAAAATTCAAAGAGAACGAACTTAATAATTTTTTTTTTAGTCCAATTCTCAACCCTAAGCAAGTATACAAGAAAATCTCATCCTCTCTCTTTTATCATATTTCAAGTGGATAAAGAACTTGACCCTAATGCCTAGCAAGTATTAGATCTAAGAATCAAATTATCTGCAAACAATTCTTTGGAAGTAGATAAATGTGAACCAACTAGAAAAATAAAATCATTTTTGAAAAAGAAAATGATAAATGTTTTGTTTGAAACATGATAACTAGTTGAGGACAATTAAATATATTAAATAAGAACGTAACAATTAATATTTAAGTCTTTGTATTTATTATTTGGTTGAAAACTTTTTTTATCTCATCATTATTTACTTTTGTCCCTTCTATGGTAATTTTTTTACAATGCCACCATGAGTAAACCCTTAAGTTATTCGAGCTCAAGCTTAACAATCAAATCAAGATTAAGTCAAACCTAATTTTGAGTAATTCAAGCTCAAACTTAACAATCAAATCGAGATTAAGTCAAATCTAATTTTGAGTGTTCGGTGTTGGCTTAGACATTACTAGTAACACAATCTCAAGCTCATTGTCACTATTAAGCTCAAACATGAGACTGGTATGGAGATCAACAATAAGGAGAAAATTTTATTATAACAAGTTCAAGCTCCACTTGTTTATTTAATTGATTGTGAACAGTTCAACTCATTTGCAGTCTTAGAATTGAAAAAACAAAAGTCATAGGTCAAATTTCTTAGTAATTCAACTATTTTCAATACAATATTTGGGATTTAACACTATTTTTTTGGTTCTGAGAATCTCTGAAATATCACTATTCTATGTGGAACGAAACAATTCCCTATAATTTGAATACTTCACTTTTTGTCATGATTTAGGCTAAAAATGGGTTTTCAACAATTTGGTATTTGACAATTTTTCATGACTCATAAAATGTCACATCAGATAATTACCTTAATAAAATGTTTGAAACGACGTAGTTTTGGAGAAGGAAGTTTGAGGCTAATGCTTGATCACCGTCAAGAGAAGCCTTTTAGTCACTATTTCTGATTCTCTTTCTCTACATATCAACTAAGATGACACATTGATCAATCGATTACAAGAGCATTGAAGTGCTGGTTTTTCTTCGAAAGACATGGCAATGTCACCATCTTCTCCACTTGGCATTACTTAATTGATTGCAAGCTATTACACACACAAAATTGAGTCGAGAACAAAACTTTAAGTGATGGAATCATTTAAAAATTAATAAATTCACTTCCAAAAGCATCCTGACACTCTCCGAAAGTTTCAGAGTGCTCCGAAAAAGCCATTGATGGTTGCAGCAAGAAAAACCCAAGAATAAGATTAGAGAGAGAGAGAAGAAAGAGAAACCTAACTTATTAGGATGGAAGAGAAGGATGGATTCAGGCATAACTCAGGTAATGAAGTGCAGATTTATTTGAGTATTTGATGTGGTACTTTGTGAGCCATTGATCTTATGAAAAATGCCACATGTCTATATCTCAACAATTCAACTTACTATAATGCAAAAAAATCAACTTACCATACTGTCATCTATAATAACAAGAAATTATATGTTGTATGTAGCCAATGTGCCACGTGATTGGTATTATCAACGAATGGAAACACACCACAAATGTAAAGTACTCCCGCGTCATTGGTACAATGAACCAACAGACCATTAAAGTAAAGTAGTCTCAAAAAGGTTGTAACTTATAATTTCTTCCAACTAGGATGAATGCGAAGTCATATCAGATTTTAGTATATTATACTAGATCATTATCTTTGTGATAATTCTTTTTAAATGGGATCTTTTTAAATGGGATCCGCCAAATAAATTCTCTCTTTTTAATTTATTTTATTATTTGTCATTTTTTCTATTACATTTAATTTTTTAAAGTCATTTTTAATTACCTAATTTCATGTTATTTTTTGTTGCCCCCTCTATTTCTTACCTTCTACTACAATTAGATTTTCATTCTTTGTCCGCGCGTCACTAGGTCTTCAGTATATGTGTCTAAACTATGTAAGTCTACTCTCTCTAATTTTTTCACTAATGTGTGCTACACCAAACTTTTCTCTCACACTCTCATCTGCAACCTTATCTCTCTAGTCACTTCATTCATCCACCTCGGTATTCTCATTTTCACTACATGAAGATGTTGTTCTTGTCCTATTTTTAGGGCCCATCACATTACCCTGTATAACTTAGTTTTTTTAGATTAATTAGGATATCCGAGGCTTCGCCCCCAACACTCTACCCCGTATAACATAATTTTTTTAGATTAATTAGGGTATCTGATCGGCATTGAATGTTACGCATTTTAGCCTCTTAATGTGCATATCTTATTCTCTTAGTGATAGTTTATCTGTGATTTTACTTTATTTTTGTGTTTTTTGTCTTTTCAGGGACTTAATGATTATTTCAGTTAAAATCATGATTTTTAGGCTTTTAAAGAAGACATTCAAGAGGGTTATATGAAGTATATATCAAATGAATCTATTCAACTTCATATTTTAACTCAAAATAGCACAAGGAAGTAGCCCAAGAGAATTACAACTGCTTAAGGAGATTCCGGGCTGAAGTCCAATTATGCGCGTAATCCAGTTTTAATCCCGTTTTGAAAAACGACTGAAAAGTACTATTTTCAAGCGTCAATTAGGCTCCGTTTGGATAGATACCAGAAAAAAGAAAGGAGAGGATAGCATTAGTTATGAGAGAAAAGAAAGGAGATGAAATGATAGCAACAAACTCTATTCATGTTTGGATAAATATAAGAGAAAAGAAAGAATATGATAGTATTCTTGTTTGGATAAGATATAGGAGAGAAATGATAACGACTAAATTACTATCTTATCATTTTATGTTTATGGGACATGAATGGAATAACGATTTTTCTTTCTAATTGCTGAGGGCAGTTTTGGAATTATGAAAGTGGTACTTAAACACTATCATTTTCCTCTTAATCTTCTCATTTTTGGGAGGATAGAATATGAGGAATAAGGAGGGATAACTACCCCTTCTTATCCCTCCTTATCCTTTCTTTTCTTTTAATGAAGTCTATCCAAACAAAATATGGCATATCCTCTCCTTTCTCTTCTCTCCTTATTCTTCCAAATCCCTCAATCCAAACGGAGCTTTAGACTTTATTTTAGCGCGGGTTGAACGAAATTCGATTCTGTAGATATTTGTATTTCACAAAAATTTTGTGAATCGCACTAATTCAAGGTCAAAATTGAATTTCAATTCAGATAAAATATTCTGGCAGATTTTCTCTTGAACACTTTCCTATTTTCTTTTACTTGGAGAACACCCTATAGTACCTCTATATAAGAGAAAGAGATGAGTAGGGTTGGGGAGGAGAAAACAAGTGGAGGATAGGGCAGAGAAGACAGAGACAATCCGAATTTTATTTATTTTATTTCATTTTGTCTTTTATTTATTTGTTATCTTTTTCTACCATATGTAACTAAACTCCTTAACTAAGGTTGAGGAGGAAACCTTCATTAATGAAGTGAAATTATTTTGTTCATTAATTGATTCTCATGTATGATTTAAATGCTTATGATTTTCACTTCTTGTGATTAATTATTTTATAGTTCTTTCATCATCTATATCATGTATATGTGGTAGTTAGAAAGTATTATAATTAATCTAATCTTAAATTTGTATTTCTTAAAAGTGATAATCTTTGATCTTATATTTTTCATTAAATTAGATTCATAAGATGCTTAGAATTTTACACTAGTAAAGTGAAAGAAATTCTCCATTCTTAATATATTTTTCATAGTACTTTATTGTTAAATCTTGAGTAAGCAATAGATTAGTTTCTTCATTGCTACTCTAAATTTGAGGATTAATAAATGAATATTAGAAGCTTCATGGATTTAATGGTAGTGAAATCCAAAACCTTAGTTATTTTCTCTATTTGATTTCAATAGTGTTATTTTATTTGCATATTAGTTTAATTTCTCTCAAATCAACCAACTTTTGCTTAAACTAGATTAGTTTTAAATTAATTTGAATTTGTATTAGTTTTTCTTCTCAAAGCATTCCCTTGGGTTCGACCTCGTTCTTGCCGATCTATACTTTAATAAATTCGTACACTTGTGAATTATTTTACACTTTTAAAACAACATCAGTATCTGAGGCTTCGTCCCAACACTCTACCCCCTATAACATAATTCTTTTTAGATTAATAAGGGTATTCGAGGCTTCGCCCCGACTAATACCTAAGACCCGAGAAATGCATCTCCTTACCCCAGGCCGGGTAAGTCACGTTATTGTCCATAGAAGCTGGCCCCAAAGAACTATTTGCACTCAAGACGAGTCGAACCTTAGACCTAATGCTTCTTGAGACACCAGAGCCAAGTGACATTACCACTTGAGTTAACCTTTGGACTTACGTGTTATTCTTTCATCACATAATATCCCACTAATTTGCCTTTATTTTGTCCAACTCGTACCAATTCTACTAGTTATACGCTATTTATCTCTCCATCATTTTGTATTATCGATCCTAGGTAATTTTAGTATATTATACTTAATGGTTAGTATATTTGTCCAAAGTTCAAATCATTCGACTATTGTGATCCTCAATGCTCTGCATTCATAGTTCTGCAGAAGAGACTGGTTGGGGCAACTGCAGTGTTATGAAATATAAAGATTTCATAGTTATAGAGAAGTTAACTTCGCATAAGACATATTGTGAGATGTATTATTGTATGTTGGCAAATTTTGGTGTCAAAACTAAGTTGATCAAGTTGTAGTTTTCAGTTTAATTTTAGCATCGATCATGAACACCATTGATTCGATGAGAACATCGGTTAGAACATATATGTTATGTGAGGACACTATACACACTATGTTTGGATATGTGGGATTAAAAACTAAGGTTTTAAATCAATTTTTAATATTTTCAAAAGTCCCACCAGTCATCATCCGGAAGAATTCACACTTGTGTAGAAAAGTCTAGAATGTTCCAGAAGCTTCTTGTCATACAGACTCCCATGTCATCATCCTGTTGCACACGCGCGCGACGCTTGTGTGGCATAGCTTTCAACTGCGGGCGTGACATAAGTCCCAATAATATTTCCTTTGAGTTTCTACCCTAAAAATACTATTTACTTGCTTTATGTGATTGATTTATTTTCAATTTGAAAAAAAATATATATATATAAAAATCAAACAAGTAAATCTATTAACCCCTCTAAATTTTATTTAAACTTTTTTAACCACTTTCAGAGCATGCAACTCACACCCATAACTCACAGTAGAAGTTACTAATCTTGCATAACAAAAGAAAGAACTGAAGAAAAAGAATGACTACTCCACCTCCCCCAAGCCCCCCCTAAGGATATGTTTCAAAGTGGCACAACTACACACTATTCATACATTCTCTACAAGAACCATGGAAACATTTAATGTGTAACGCTGTGTGTGTGTGTGTGTGTGTGTGTGAGAGAGAGAGAGAGAGAGAGGGGCATTTAGCAAAAGTTTTTGGTGAATGAAAGACAATTTTATTATATACATGCCTGCATAATATCAGTAACAAGCTTAGTCCGTTTGGCGACAATTCTAATATTCTAACCTTCTTTTCTATAGAAAGGGATATACAGGAAATACAGTGGGTATGGTTGCAACATTCAAAATGGAAAAAGCAAAAACGAGGGTTCTAGATGAATTTTTCTGTTAACAAAGTTAATTCTGTTTAATTTCCTCTGACACCATGCTAATTGATCTGTGGTTAATCTTGACAGATCCAGAACTCTTGCCACCAATCTCAATTCAACTTGAGCAAAGAACTGGGCACCACCCAATTGCCTTTTTTGATGTTTTTGGAACTTCTTTACTATGCAATTTCCACTCCTCTGTATCTCTTTAAGCCTTCTTTCCTTCTGCATCACATGAAAATCAAATAAAGAACATCAGAAAATGTTTTAAAAAAATAACAAAATAATAAAAAGAAGTTTAAGAAAACAAACAAACCTTCTGAAGACTTGCTTTAATATCCATCAGAAGCCCGGAATCCGAAGGGTTTTGCAGATCACCATGAGTTTTCTGAATACCCTTAAAGATCACATTAGTTTGATCTTTATCAGCACAAAGGAATTCCCAGAAAATGCGCATTGATTCCTCAACGATTTCTGCCAGCATTGCAATTGAAATCGCATATTTTTCCTCTCCTCTACTTTCCTTCTTATCTTTCAAATAATCATCTGCAGTACAATTGAGCTTAATTCAATACTCTGCAGTGTGCTTAATTTTGTTATATCACTTGTTGGTATTTAACTGAAACCAATTTGTTTACCTTTAATGGCTGGAACTTGGAGAAGGGTACGAAGCATGCATCGGTTATTGACATAGTTCTCAACTCTAGGCCCTTGAAATTGCTCATTCTCTACAAATCTTTGCAGAATAACTTGGAGCTGTTGAAATTCACCAGCTACTTGATTATACGGATGATGCCCTTCAGAATCATGTTCTAGCAACTTGTTTACTTTTCCATATTGCCAATGGAGGATTTCCCATGAAAGACAAACCTGTCCAACATACACCAATTCCAAGTTTCTATGCAATTCACTAATGGACTTAAGTGTTGGATCAGCATAGATTCTTCGCAGTTTGCCAATTCCAAGAAGGGATTTGATTGTTGAAACTGAAGATTTCTGGTTTGATGCTAGTTGGCTTGAGTCCTTTAGCTGGAGAAAACCTACAGATTATCACAGAACACATGAGAATAGTTCTTCCAAAAATAATAATAACAGAAAAATAGAAAATATATATATATAATTGACAGTAGTTATATATATTTATTACAATTTAATGAATTCAGCAATCCACCATAAGAGAGTTGGAATTATCTGGTGTAAAGCTATTATCAACCATATAGTAATGATTTAATTTATTGATGGAGCTAAGTGGAGAGAAAAAAAGTCACTTGATGACATTAAATAGTATTGACATGGACTTTAAAACTAATTCTTGGCTTAATTTCAGGACAGCTTTATATGCAGAGTGATAGTGGGACACTGGTGGTTTAAAAAGGATGGAGACCCACCAAGCAATATAATTCTCTTAAAAGATCTCTTTGATTTAAAAAAAATCTTCAACATAATCATATGGGCCAAACATTCCCTATTCATAATCTTTAATTGCTAACTCAGAACAAAAAAAAAAAAATCTCAACAACCATAACTGAGAAATTCTAATCATAGCACATATGGAAGTTCTGTAAATCTCTTTAACTAGTGTGTTGTTATATGTTCACAAATTGAACAATTCTACTGTGTTCTCAATCACAAAAAAATGCTTAAAACACCAATAATGTTTTAGTCAAGAAACTTGAACAACATGAGAGAAAAAAGGTTATTTGGTAACTTACTGATTGCATGAATTGTTTGGTAATTCAAGATGTCCAATTTTCTCATTCTTTCTGCATAGCTCTTGTAGACCTTCTGAATCTCTTCCATATAATCTTTATGCTCCAACTTTTCATCAATTTTTAGTGGCTTCCAATCATCCTCCATCTTCGGAGTCTCTGATTCTTCTAAAATTGTAGGAAGCCCTCTATTTCTTGCATATTTCATCTCCATTTTCATCTGTTCTATCAAATCCCGGTGCTCCCACAAGATCTCTGGTCCATCCTCATCGTCATCAGAATCGGAGTCCCACCCTTTCCTCCTCGAGCTGGGGTCTTCGGGTTTTTCTACACTATCCGTTGATTCCAACCCTTCACAACATGTATTTTCCACTTCATTTTTGTCCTCAACCTTGTCCAAGTCTTTCCCAGGCAAACTTTCTTTATCCAAGCCACTTGGATTGTGCAAATTGGGTTCCAATTCTATGTACTCATCATCAGTATCCTCTGCTTTATCTCTGATAACAAATGCTTCTCTATCTGAAATGCTGCTTTGGCTTACCACATCAATCTCTTCCAAACCCGGAAATTTTTCGATAAAACCTAATTTCTCCTCATCAGTGGGCATAAGAGTATCTGGTTCGGATCCTGTATCGATGTTCCTATCCTTAAAAGAGTCATCACCAATTGAATCAATTTCGGTGTTGCTATCCTTAAAAGAGTCATCACCAATTGAATCAATTTCGGGGTTGCTAATTGAGAACACATCACTTGAACTATTTAACTCAGGCTTTGTATCGAATACCACGATGTGATTCCCGGAAAGCAATTCCAATTCATCAGAGAAATCATGCTTTCCCAAAGAATAATTTTCCAAGTCAGCTATTTCTTTATTCTCATTATGATCATCTTCAGTGGAAGTTACTTTCTCTTGCTTTTCTAGAACCTCTTTTCTACACAGGGTTTCAACAGAGTCCTCTGCTTTTTCCTGATCAACCTCCTCTGCCTCCAAATGATCAAATTCCTGAAAACCCTTTTCCTCAGAGAATCCAATACTGATCATTTGGGTATTTCCAATGGAATCACCACTTGATCCCACTTGCAATTGTTGGATTTTTTCTTCGAAATCGGGTTCTCGAAAATCCTTTTTCGAAGCATCATTTGAACCCACAAACAACTCTTGAATTGTAAAGCTCATATTTTCTGGCTTCACCATGAATCCACTGAAATTTTTCTCGGAGATAAACTGACATTTGTTGGTGCTCGGAATATATGCAGTTTCCATGAAAGCAGAGCTCTCTGTTTCACCACTGATTTTCCTGAAATCTTCACTATTATTACTACAACACTGAAACCCAGAAGAGAACTCACAATTTTCTCTCTCTTCATACAATTCAGACTCCGATTCCATAAAAACATTGGAAGAAATCTGACTATCATCATCTTGTTGAGAATGAAGGACAACACAGTTTGTATCATTCTTATGAGAACTATGATCGGCCTCAAATCTACAAAACAGAGAATACCCATTAGTTCTAAACGACTCAAAATTAACAAAAACACAAAAAATCAAACACTAAACTAAACAATAAACATACCTGAATATGGGTTTGACTACAAATCCAAAGAGATGGAACAAGAAGTTGCAGACAAAAACCCAGAAAGAACGAGTAAAACTAAACATTGTTCCGTACACAAACTCCCTCGTAAAGCCTTTATCTACACAATCGAAGTGTACCCATCAATAGAATCAACCTATATAATATGGGTTTTTTCTCATTTCTAAGCAAAGATAAAGAAAATGGACTCTCCACTAGTAGACATTGAAATCTGTGTAGAAAAATCTAGCCATGTAGGAAAATAGAAGAAAAGGTTGGTTGTAAACTTGTAATCCGTCCGTAATGGCGAAGATTGTGGAAGGGAGCACTGTAATTATGAGAGAGATGTTGAGGAATGAAATGGAAGAAGGGGGTAGAAATGTTTGAGGAATGAAATGGAGAGAGAGATTGTGTGTGTATCTTTTGGGCAGTCGCTTTATATTAGTCGGACGTTTTGTCGGTTGTAGGTCTTTTTCTGTCCTTAGTCTCTCACTCACCGTTTAACACGTTCAAAGGCTCTTAACAGTGCAATTTGTTAGGTAAAAAAAATAGGATAATTATCAAAAGCAGGTAATATTTCAATTAGACACTTTATAATTTTAATATTTTTAATTTTTTTAGTGATTTTATGATTTTATTTATAATTATTTTATTAAATTTAATTTATAAAAAATTAATAAAAAAGACAAAAATAATAATTTTTACACTTTTTTTTACTACTAACGTCGTCAGCAAATGGTGAGAAAATTAACACGTGAATTTAAAATTTTGAAGTGTAATGAGAAATAATAAAATATTAGAAAGTCTAGTTAAGATATTGCTTAAATTGAAGAGATATAAATGGTAATTATTCAAAATATATATATTAAAAGGTGAATAAGAATTAAACCATTTATAAATTTTACAAAGAGTACTAAATAAGTTCACTATTTAAATAAATTCAATCACTTTCCTTGGATGTATTAATGTAATATTCCACAATTATATTGTTTCCTTGTTTTTTTCATCCTATTCAATCGTTAAATCTTAATAAAAATAACATATTACTTTTCCTTTTATAGTTGAAATTGAAGTTAATTATAAAATTGTTTAATTCAGATCAATTCTAATTGTATAAGAATGTTTTGAAATACCTACCTAAAAAAGGTGTAAATAATGTAATACATCAATCAAATAAAAATATATGTATACATGCATACATACATGGAACTATTGTTAATTTGTTAGGATTTAGGAATGGTTTGAGGTTTGAAAGTCCACCTAAAACATGTACGAATTTTCATAGTTTCACGTATTTCAAAACCATGACTAAATCGTTGACTCTCTCAAACTGAAATAAATCCCTAGTTCAAACTGATTTGGTTGAAAATCACAGTTTAGTAGGGATTACTGTCCACCCTTGCTGCAAAGTCCGTCAAGGCTCGTGTATTGCCAAACACAAAGAAGATTTATCGTATATTCGGTGAAAATATATTGAGTAAATTTGAATCATGTATGTTGTACATACGTAATAAAATTTATAATATATATTATAAATGTATGATTCAAATTCACTTGTATATTTACACAAGTGAATTATATAGGTACCGACAAATAGGAGGCCCAAAATTTATTTTTTGTTTTTTCCGTTCTTCTCTATGTCATTTAACTCCATTTCACATTTCTCTTCCCTTGCAAATTTTATTAACAAAATTATATCCTCTAAAAGATGGCACATGCCCCACTAGTTTGTCCTTATAATACACAAATTTGGTTCAGGGGAATGTGATCCTGACTTGTGTGTCCGGTGCACTAAAACGGTGTTGTTTTGATGCACAGAACACACAAAATTCCCTCACACAAAATAAGCCGTGTTGAACTCCATGCACCAAAACAATAGGAGTATCATTTTAGTGCACCATTTGCCTTACACACAAAAGGGGATCCTCTTTTTCTTGGAAAATTTATTACATAGTCCTGACGAATCAAAATTCACAAGTAAATATGTAGGCAAAATATTAAAAAAAAAATTGACACATTTATTTGTCTATCCACTTGTAATTAACTCAGAACCATCTAATAATTTCTCTTTCCTCTCACAATTTAGTGAATTTTTTTTTACATGGCCTGGAATTACATGATCCAGGCCGATCATTCAGTGAGATGTGTTACTTTTTGTTTGGTCAGAACCAACTTAGTCTCGGGAATCATATAATAATTTCTCAGTTTAGTGAGTGAAGAGAGTTTGTGATTGATCTCTTTCAATTGGATCAAGACAGGCATTCAAAGAAGCATGGATACGGGTACGATACAACACGAATACGACGACACAACAAATTTCAAGAAAAAGGACACGAATATGGCGGGGATACATCTATGAAATAATAATATATTAATATATATTCAATAAGTTAACCAACATTTACAATGCCATAAATCTAACCATAAAAATAAATAAATTACACATACTTCAATTTATTATCAAACAATTAATGTATTTTCAAAAGGACCATTTTCATTGTATTCAAACCCACTATTAGAATGTTGCACGTTATTCATTATTGTAATAACAAACAAATAAATTTAAATACAAAATACCAAACAAAACGACATGATTTTATGTTAAATAAAGTTCTATTGACTTTTTTTTTATTTTTTTTGTTTCTAAATTTATTATTTAGAAATTTTATCTAACTATTTTTTATTTTAGAAAATACTATATTTATAAAGAAAAGAGCATAATAGTCATATTAAATGGTATATATGTCATTATAGTTCTTCTAGAGAGTCAAGATATCAGCTTTTAGAAGATGAGATACTAAAATGTTTAAAAAAATAGTTCAAATATATCTTTTTGTAACTTTACAAAAGTTTAAAAGTTTTTTTGCACTTTTAAAAATTACAAAATGTACCATATCGTATTTCCCGTGTATTCTATTATTGTCCTTCACGTGTTCTTGTCGTGTCTCCTACATGTTAGAAAAAAAAAATTAAAATACTTTTAAAAAAAATATTTGACACATGTTTAAAAAGTGTTCAAGTATCCTGTAAGTAATCCAAGGGTCCAATTCTCTTATATGAAATGTCATTGCTTTTGTAGCAGTCAACAAAGATGCTGCTGCTTTTGCAGTCAACTGCTGCAAATGCAACAGTTAAAAATGTACCCATGAAAGCAATTGTACTATCTGAACCTCACAAATGCTTGATGCTTCCAATTAAATGCATTACAAGTGAAATTGTAGAAACGCTGAACAAGGTTGTGTTTTTAGTGGTTGAGCAATATTGCATGAATCAATTTGGGTGGTTGGCAAAGTCATTGTACTGATGCAGTAATAAAAGCAATGACATAGCAGTTAAAAAGAGGAAGCTATTGAATGAAAGGTTTGGACTTTTGTTCAAAGTGTAAGGTACTTGTATGCCTATGGCCTGGTGTAAAATTATTGCACTACTCTTGTATAGATTCTGGACCAATGCTCACCTCTCCCGCCATATATGTGGCCATTTGGTACAAAAATACATATTAAACAAGACAAAATACACTCACAGCTCTCACATTTGTTTCAAGTACACCCATATTTATAGTTTGATAAAATTTACACTTACACTTTTGAGGTTTGATGTATAATTACTCTCAATTCTAACATTATATGTATTGTTTATTTTATTTTTTTATTAACTAAAAAAATATTCTTGATCTAATTTTTCACGTTTAAAAGAGTATATTACTCTAATTTTTCTTCCATTACTTTTCCTTTAAACTTAAGCCACACACATACACATATATATTTTTGCAGCACTAAAAATATAATTTTAATATATGTTATATTACATAGTTTAGTATAAAATAAATTTAAATTAAAAATTATACATATTTATAATTCTTTCGAGCTAGCTTTATGAATCCTAATCTAATGATGATAAATCTTCATACACATACACACATATATATAATCATCACATTAAGATTCATAAAGTTTGAAAAAATTAAAAGTTTGTATAATTTTTAAATTATATTTAAATTTATTTTATTAGTAAAATACGAAATAAAACATATGTTAAAAATATATTTAATAAATTTACAATATATTTCTAGTGCTGCAAAAATATATATATGTGTATATGTGTGTGGTTTAAAGTTAGAAGGGAAGTAATAAAAGAAAAGTTGGGATAATGTAGTCTTTTAAACGTGAAAAATAATTTTAAAAATGTATTTGTATGAATAAAATAAACAATATATATAGTGTTGAAATTGAGTGTAATCATACATCAAATCTCATGAGGTATTAGTATAAATTTTGCTAAATTATAAATATAAGCATAGTTAGAACAAATCTCGGAAGTTATAAGTGTATTTTTCACTGTTGAATAAGACTGATCAATGGCTCTAAATGTGTTACTGTTTAGGTATGTCTCTTTATAAACTCTTAAATGCAAATTGATTGTGTTCTTTGCATGGATTTGGATTCGTCTTCTTCACATGGATTGTCTTCCATGTTATGTGACTCCATTCATGGACCACATTTGACTTCTGATGTCTTATCTTTTGTATACCAAATATCACGATGTTGAATTGGGGGTAGACATGGGGTGCCCAAAATTTATCATATCTATTCAAAAAACGCACCATATTAATTTTTTTATTAATATTTTTACATATAAGGCAATTTTATTTTTCAATTGAACACGGGTTACAAGGCCTTCATAGAAGTTCTCCCTTATTAATTTATGAAATTTGTTTCCCCTGCGTGTAAAAAAAAATGATAAGAATTTAATATGATAAGTTTCATTGTGTGAACATATTATGAAGTAGTGATTCGAATTTTGTTTCGGTTTGAGTCATGTTGCAACTCTGTTTTGACATAAAAATGAGTTTTACATGAATTTATTATAAATTTTGACTCGTTTTTCTCTTACTGGACCAAGTTTTAGGATTCTCTTATACCCTATATATAAGAGTGTTTAAGTTTTGGGGTGTGGTATGAAAGAACACTAAAAGTCGTCATTTAGGAAATGAGAGGGGCTTGAGGACTGAAATTACTAATCTTCTGTTGTTCACGTAATAAAATATTGGGTAAATATCACTGATACCTTATGAGATTTGATATATTGACACGCGGTTATAATTTTGTAAATTTTCGTCATCAACACCCTATGTGATTTGTACTGTATATCATATGCACCTCCTCCTGCCAAAAATACACTGTGTCAAAATATCTTTTGACAATGAAATGACTATGCTGTCATTTGACTTATGACATAACCCATTTGAATACTAAACTTACCTATTTAGCCATGTCTAATGGACCAAAATACTTATTTGAATATACTTATATATATATATATATATATGTAATCTATATATAATTATTTATTTCTACAAATAATAATATTAACATAAAATAAAAAAGTAATTAAATTTCTTTCTTTTTCTCTATTCATCTATATATATACTGATATACACTATAATTTATATTACCTAATATATATAATTATTTATTTTTATAAATAATAATATTAACATAAAATAAAAAAAATGAAGGGTATTTTGGTCATTTTTCTATTCTAATACTTTTATATTAAAATATATTTAAATAATCAGAGAAATTAATGCATTTCACATATTAAAAAAATAAAAAAGTTAACAGGGGTGTTAGTGACGAAAATTCACAAGTTGTAGTTGCATGTCAATATATCAAATATTAGAGAGTGTCAGTAATATTTATCCTAAAATATTTCACTAGATCTTTATCGTGAACGAAAACTTTATATCAAATCACGTAAATCTTCGTGTTCTTTAATATATTTCTTGATTTGTAGCTTTTGTTATAACACATACAACGACATGATTACAGAAGAAGTTGTCAACAAGAAGGATAACTTGAGTTTAGAAAACTTTAATTTTAAAAAATATAATTGTTGTAAATTAGAATAGTTATCTCAAGATGTTTATTCTTGTAACATCATATAATATCAGTCATATCCCCTCTCTCTCTCTCTCTCTCTCTCATATAATATCAGTCATATCCCCTCCCCTCTCTCTCTCTCCCTCTCTCTCTCTCTCTTGTAAGTTGTGACTCTACAAATAATGTAAGAGCTCTAACGCGGAGATAAGGTTGCAGATTCTATTCAAAATAATTTCTACTTTATCTTCTTTTCAAGAATTTGCCAAATTTATTCTGTCCTAGAATCTATAAAATTTTAGATTTTGTTAGCTTCTCGGCCTCTTCGTGGAGAAGCTATAGGCTCTTAAATATTAAAAGAAAGGAGATAATATTCGGATTTTTATTTTCTTTGATTGCACCTAAGAAGCATGGACACGGACACGGGACACGGGTACGACACGATACGGACACGGCGACACAGCAAATTTTAAAAAAACAGGACACGATACGGCAGGGATACGTCTATGAAATAATATATTAATATATATTCAACAAGTTAACCAATATCCATAATACCATAAATTTAACAATAAAAAAATAATAAATCACACAAATACTTCAATTTATTATCAAGTAATTAATGTATTTTCAAAAAGGATGTTCATTATATTGGTTTTTTTATTTTTTTTGTTTCTAAATTTATTATTTAGGAATTTTATCTAACTATTTTTTATTTTTAAAATTTTTTATTTTAGAAAATACTATATTTATATAGAAAAGGGCATAATAGTCATATTTAATGATATATGTCATTATAGTTATTTCAAGGGGTCAAGATGTTAATTTTTAGAAGATGAGGGGTTGAAATGTTAAAAAAAATAGTTCAAAGGGATTTTTTTGTAATTTTGCAAAAGTTCAGGGGTTTTTTTACACTTTTAAAAATTACAAAATGTACCCCGCCGTGTCCCCCGCGTGTCCTTGCCGTGTCCCCCGCGTGTCCTTGCCGTGTCCTAAAAAAAAAAATTCCAGGACACTTCTACGGAGTGTCCGACACGTGTCCGAGGAGTGTCCGAGGAGTGTCCGAGTGTCCGACACGGACACGGCACTCCTATATGAAGTGTCCGTGCTTTCTAGGATTGCACTTTACTTATTCTTTTTTTATAAATAAAGTAACAAAAAAATCTCTAAACTCATTAATGTATCATCTCTAATTTTACAATACCATCACTATTTTTTGTATTATAAACTTTAGCTCTTTTTACATCTTTATTTCTTTTAGTATTTTTTTTTTGTCATGTCAAAAGAGAACTTTTTTCTTGATTTTTTCTGTCCTATCAAAAGAGATAACTTATTTAACAGAAATAACTTTTTTTTTTAGTCATTCCAAAAGATATAATTTATTCAATAGATATAAAGAAATTTTGGGTCCTTTTATTTATTTTTTTGTGTACTATATATATATATATATTTTTGATCTTTTCAATGGAGATAGTTTATTCAACATAAATAACTTTTTATGGGTTCTTTTTTTTTTTTTTTTTTGGTATAGTGTACTTTTATATTTGATCCTGTAAAGAGAAATAATTTATTCAATAAAAGCAACTTTTTCTAATATTTTTTTTCTGTTCTTGTCAATCGACAAAGATAAAGATAATAGTACTTTTTTTTGGATTCTGTAAAAAGAGATAATTTATTTAACATAAATAATGTTTTATTTATTTGATCCTATCAAAAGATATAACTTTTTTTTTTGATATTATTTTTATTTTGTCAAAAGAAACTAAAAACAATAAAGATATGAAGACAAAGAGGGGATATCTGAAAAGATATTTGTGTAATTTGAAAAAAAAATCATTCACTTGTAATGTTAGAATTAGAAATGTCATTACTTTTAAGATGAGAGTGTAAATATAAAAAAATGAAGTGCAAATATTGCCGTCCTAAAAAAAATTAGTTTTATTTATGATTTATACTTAAAAAGATCTCAGGACCATTGAAAGTCAATTTTGATTTGAATACGTTAACATTCGTTTTAGACCTCGAAATCAAACGCGTGAATATGCCGCTTTCTTTCGCTAAAAATGCGTGGATTTGGCCGGTGGTTCATGTCTCCTTCA
Organism: Cornus controversa; assembly: GCA_026545225.1. NCBI lineage: Eukaryota > Viridiplantae > Streptophyta > Magnoliopsida > Cornales > Cornaceae > Cornus > Cornus controversa. The sequence goes on from CM048848.1 coordinate 49,362,404, forward strand.
CTTATCAAGTATAATAACTCTGTATAATATATATATATATATATATATATATATATATATATATATACACTCCCCTGTATAACAGCCGTACCGGCCCATGCGTTACAAGTCAATGGCCACACTTAAAAAAGATTATAAGGAAAATTCTTTATAACTCTAATTTTCAACGGTGAGGACTAATAAGTCCTAAATTTTTTTTTTTAGGATAACTAAATCTAACTATTAGTTAATATTTTCAATTAAGTTGGTAATTTCACTCACATTGATTTTCTTTCAATAGTGTCAAATCTTTTTTATTTATAGGATATCATTAATTTTACTCTTATATAAAATTACTCAAAAAAATATTTATATCATTTTACATATAAGTGCATGTACTTAATTTTATGGAGATTATGTTCATGTATGTGTAACATATTCTTAAATTTAAATAAAATTACCTTTAATTCTTGAAATTACATATTTTCAAAAACAATATAAATAGAAAAACTGATTTTTTTTTTTAATAATTCATTAATTGTATATAAATACACCTCATTGAAACTTTTTGGCTTGTTTTAATATTTATTTTAATTACAGTTGGTTGAATTTAAATAACTTGTTAAATATTTTTAAAAATTGCTAATTTTGGTGACAATTAAAACTATGCGTTTTTTCCTTATTATTGTAAATTGATACTAATTATAAAATTAGAGGTAAATATTATATTAAGTACGTTAATTAAAAGAAAATATTTAAGAGATTTATGAGAAAAGATAATGTTAAAAAAAATTATTGTTAATAGAATTGTGAACTTAATTGGAGTAGGTGTCCTCTCCTGGGCACTGATGTGGTCTAATAAAAATTGACCAAATCTTTGATAATTGAAAATTCCGCAAAGTAATTAAAAAAAAAAAAAAGACCTAGTTTCATTCGGGGCAACCACATTTTGTATTCACGTCACGCCTTTTCCACTATTCTTCTTCTTGATCCGGCTCATCTTCTTTGAAAACTCTTTTGCGTCCATCTACGAGTATCAATCAATCGAGTGGATTACAACGTCATTTACATTTAAATGACAAACACATTTGATTTAACGACATTACAAATTCAGCCCTATCCCCTCCCTTGCTCTGTCTATGCATCTTTCAAACCTCTCTTTAAATATTGACTCTCATCTCTCTTATAACTTTTCATCTTCCATATTTCTCTGAATTGTAGCCCTCTCATCTCGCTCTTGCTTTCCATCTTTTTTGCATGGCCCTAATGGCAGGTTTCCACCATGATTGAGTTCTGGGTATTTTGCTTGATGTATGTTCTCTTTTTCTTTTTTCAACATTGATGTTTTTTTCTATTATTCACACACACACACACACATATATATATACATCATGTAGAAAGAGGGCATGTGAATTTTCTGCGGTGATCTGATTAGTTAAGCAGAGTGATTCGGTAGGGTCCATTCAAATATATTATTCTTATTTATTACTTTTTTTAACTTTGCAATTAATAAATATGTGTTTTATTTTTATTAGATTACATCAGTAGTCAGTAGAGGATACTTACTCACTGGTAAGTAGGTAAGTATTGTTCTTTGTTAAAAGTAGGACTTAATTGTCCTAACAAATTTTTTTAGGACTTATTGGTTCTTATAATTGAAAACTTAGGAATTATAAGGAATATTTTCAAGAAACTACACCAAACGCTTTAATGCTGCGTTTGGTACACGTGAATGAAATGAAATGAAGTTGAGAATAGAATGAGAATAGAATGAAATGGAATGACTATTCTCATTCTATTGTTTGGTTGCAAATATAAAATGAGGTGAGAATGAAATAAAATTTAAATCAAATTCTCTAAAATACTCCTCATAATGACAAATAAATTAAACCAACAAACATGTGATGGTGGAGGAAGATGGCGATGTGGAGGTGGTGGTGAAGGTGGTGAAGGAAAGTGGTGGCGGTGGAGAAAGGTGGCGATATGGAAGTGGTGATGGAGGAAGGTGACGATGTGGAGGTAGTGGTGGTGTGGTGTTGGAGGAAGGTGGCGATGTGGTGGTGGTGCGGTAGGGGTGGTGGCGGCGATGTGGAGGTGGTGAAGTGGTGTGGTGGGGGTGGCGGTGGATGAAGGTGACAATGTGACAATGGTGTGGTAGGTGTGGTGGTGGCGATGTAGAGGTGGTGGCAGTGGTGTGGTGGAGGTAGGTGGCGGTGGAGGTGGAGGTGGTGGCAGTGGCGGTGGTGGTGGAGGAAGGTGGCGATATGGAGGTGGTGGTGTGGTGGAATAGGAAGGTGGCGATGTGGGGGTGGAGGCAATGGTGGTTGTGGTGGTAGAGTCGGTGGTAGAGCCGGTGTGGTGGTGGAAGTGGTGATGGTGGTGATGATGGAGGTGAAGGATTTTTTGGTCATATGATTTTTTTTTTAATCTTACTGGAATGGAATGCCCATTTCATAAGTTTAACTATGGAATGAATTTTCATTCCAAGGGAATGACAATTCTCAACTTAAAATTCATACCAAACAAAGGAATGATTTGAATGAGCATTCCATTCCATTCCATTCCTGCGTACCAAATGCAACATTAATAGTATTTTTTTACCTTTTAAAATAAAAGGCAATTTAAGTGTTTAGAGCATCCACAATGGCATATCTAGATTTGGATTTATGAAATTTGAACATGGAGATCCACATTAGTATTTTGGACATTTACGTCAGCATATCAGTATCTCCAAATTTTAGTTCCACAACAGTATCTCCAGATTTTCGCTAGCTAAAAATAATATTATTTTAATAATTTTAATATCTATTATGGATTAAAATAAAATATAACATAAGTTAAAACTATACAATATTCATTATGAGATGAATAAATATAGAGGTTGATGTATTTAGAGGTGATAAAAGAAAAAAAAAGGAATTTTTTTGGCCAATATAGCCATTATAGGCACTGTCTGGGTCTGCCAAACAGTGCCTAACAGCAATACGACACCTTATAATTTTTATTTTTATTTTTATTTTAAAAGGTATCAAAAAGCCACAAAACTCCAAACTAAAGGGTTTCGGGCATCCAAGGGCCTGTTTGGATCTGCAAACGGTCATATGATCATTGGCCTACATGCAGCCGCGTGTATTTTTTTTTATAAAAAAATTAGGCCTGCCTTGACGCGGACCAACGTGCCTAGCCAATCGGAGAAGCGATTTGTTCCACTAAACCAGCCCTAGCCCACCTTTCCCAAAATGGCATTGAATCACCAGACCATGGGTGTGGTGATGCTATTGCAGATGGCCTTACAAGGCATGTGAATGCGTGTGATATATTTGTGGGAAAAAGAAAAAAAGAAGCATAATTCAATGCTTATTAATTAATATATCTTTTTTATCAACAAATGCAAAATTAAATATTTAGAACAATGTGTTAAAATTTAAAGTATAAATAAAATTTTGTTAAGAGTATGCTATATTTTTCTTATCCTTTTGAAATTCTTTTTATAATGCAAGAGATTTAACTAATTCAACTGACTTGAACGAGCTAAATTCTTGAACATGTTTTATTTTGCAATAACAAAGTTTGGATTATGTTAATAAAAATTGTAATTAAAATTTTTAAATAAATAATAGTAACTTAGCCAAACCTAAGATTTCAAAATTTTAGAAGGTCATAAGTGAACCTTCAAATGCGAGACCCTTTATACGATAAGCACATAAAATATATCAATGTTGAAAAAAAAAAAAATTTTTGTTCTTTATAAATAACACGATCTAGTTCATATCAAAATATAGAAAGGAAATATACAACATTAGAGATAAAATAAATTCGGCCTATAATTAAGTCATTTTATGTTTCAAGAAATAATGAACAGACTTTAGTTTAGATTGATGTAGAGAGTTGAGAAGTAGAGAGTTTAGGGTCATGTTAGGTCTTGTTTCAGGAAATAATAAGCAGACTTTAATTTAAATTTTATATGAAATGAGTAATGGAGTTATCTAGTGTTTGGGCCTTCTAATTGATAAGTTCGAAGTTTAATTGGAGTAATAATATGAGATTTTAACGGTTGGACTAGAGATTAAAGAAATTGGGCCAATAATTAAAACACATGTGTATAAATATGAGGCATTATGAATTTAGAGACCCTTGGACACCACCTAGGGTTAGGGCCAACCCTGAATAGTAATTAAATTGCAACATTTTGACAAAATTGAGAAATAAGGGCAATAGAAAAATAATAGAACAAAAGGGGTGACATTACTAGAATGTAAAAAGAACACCATCTCTCTTAAACACCTTAATTTTTGAACTACCTTTTATATTAAAATAATTTCAAGTCTTTTTCGTTATACTTGTCACTCAAAATATAATTCTATGAAAAATATGCATTTTGTTTTGTGTTTACTTCGAGTTCTTGTTAATTTTTAGTTTTAATTCAATTCGTTTGTTCTTATTGAAAGTCGCTCTTTGGATGCTATTATATTTATAGAATGGAGGGTGTAGTGCTATGAGCTTTCATGCATGATTTATATAATTTATTCTAATTATAAACGGAGTATATATATATATATGTGTGTGTGTGACACATTGACAATTTTTTCTTTTAATATGAAATTTTGTATGCTATTATGTTGACAATTGTAAAGATGAGTAAAAATTGCATGAAAATGTAAAATATAAGAGTCCAAATCAAATAGTCATGTCATTTTCAAAGGCTTAGAGATTTTGCCTAAAGCCTAAAATTCATATTAAGTCAGGCCCTGAAAAGCTAAATGATATAATAACAAATATGTATATAGCTAAATAAGGAAAATGTTGAAAAACTATAATGTAGCTAAATATTATAGTTTTTAAAGTTTATTAAGGTGTCAAACATTGTTGAAAAACTATAAGATGAGGGATTCGATTCGTACATTGTAGCTAAATAATCATGAGAACTCTTCGGAACCAAATTCTTGTGAATTTGGATTTGAAAAAGGAATTGAAATTAGAATGAAATTCTATTTATATGTTTGGAAAAAATTGAATTTTAGTTTGAATTTTAAAAAATATTATACTATTTTTGCCCTTATTAAAATAATAACTGTAATAATTATTTTATTATAAAATACACTCCAAAAGTTACGCCAAGTCGGCAAAAAATAGAATGGGGGACCCATGATAAAATAATTTGTTGAACACCGTTGGAAGCTGACAGGAAGGAAAAATAAATTTCAACTGCTCAGTAGTCAATGGAAGAATAGTATGGTGACCAAAGTTGGAAGCTGATAGATAGAAATACAAAATAAAAATGTGTATTGGATGGATGAAAATCAATTCCAAAAATTAGATATTTTTTTTGTAATAAATATCTTATTTTTTTATCAATTAATAAACTCTTTTAGTTCTAAAGTATTTAAACGGGTGTCATTAACAAACAAATAAAATTTAAATATAAAGTATTAAAATATTTTTTTATATTGTCCTACTTTTAAATATTTTAATAATCTATATATTTATTATAATCATTTCCTATATAATTTTTAAAATTTTGTAATTATGGTTAATTGAATTAAAGAACATATTTTTAAAGTATTAAAATATATATTTTTATATTTTCCTGCTTTTAAATATTTTTAATCTATATACTTATTATAATCATTTCCTATATAATTTTTAAAATTTTATAATTATGGTTAATTGAATTAAAGAACATATTTTTAAAGTATTAAAATATCTTTATTAATATATATTTTTTATTTTCCTGCTTTTAAATATTATTAATAATCTATATACTTATTATAATCATTTCCTATATAATTTTTAAAATTTTGTAATTATGGTTAATTGAATTAAAGAACTTATTTTTATTTTATATACTTATCATATTTTTCTTTATAAATAGTTTTATTTGTTTGTTGATGGCATCAATGTAAATACTTTAGTGCTAGAAAGGTATATTGATTGATGAAAAAGTAGGACATTTATTACAAGAAAACATTTAATTTTGGTAATTGATTTCCACCAATCAGTGGAGCTTGCAAGGACACTCGCTTGAGCCCCTAACATTCCTGTATAAGGAAATGTGTAATCAGCATGTCAAATTCCATGAAATCTTAGCTATTTTGATGGAATTTGAAATGACAACAAATAGAATTCGAAATCCCGTGAAATCGAATTATGTGATTCCAAACAATGTAAATTCTTAAAAATTTCATTTCCAAATTCAAATCCCACTAAATTCGTAAGTTCTGAACAAATTACTTTACTTGTAATTGATATTTTTCAATTTCCCCCAACTTTACTACGTTGTTTTTCAGATACGTCTCAAATATCTCTCAATCTTACTTATTAGTTTTCATAAAGGATAATAATAATTTGTAAAGTGAAAAGTTATTACCGGATGTGTAGTGAAGAGAGTGAATTATAAAAAATGTGGACTCCATTTGCACTATCTAAGAATGGAAATGATTTACTTTCTCAATTCAGTGATAACTTTTACTACGAGTATCATTATTTTTTCATAAATCATAACATATTACCGCAATATGTAATTGTGAAATTTTAACCCAAATTCTTTGCTAGGTTAGAATACATTTTTCAAAAATTAAAAAATTGAAACATAAAACAACAAAATATGATGTTGCATTTGCATATTTTAATACATTAAAGCAGCCTAATGCAACAATTGTAAGTTTGCAACATTTTCACACACATAACACAAAGGTTTGTCTTTTGTTATTGGCATAGTCAAAGCGAAAATATATAATCCTTTTGATTAGCCCCACTAATAGACAAGTTAATATGGAACAACATTCCATTGGATTAAAGGGCTTGATTTTTATCTTCTTTCTCACAAGCCATAAAAACTCTGGTAGTGCTAACTCCACTTGACAAACGATCCAAAGCCGTGGCCGTAACGCAGCCTCTAAGAGTGAAGCAAGTCAAATCATCAACAAAATGAATGTAGCTCTCATGGAAAGGTAGGCTAGCTGATAATGAAAAACACTTGGGAGTTTTCTAATGGAAATTCTTCTTTCAAATTGTTTCCTTGGTTGAAATTGTGAGAAAGAGACGTTAAGGTCGGCAAGCCATTTCACCACCTCAGATCATTTGGAATTTGACAGAAAAAAAGCACTTTTAATGGATTTTTTTGACATTTCGTGCAAGGAAGGAAAATGATATATATCATGAATTCATTTTCATGATATATTGTTGAATGACGTGGCTGCTCCATTATGGTAATTTAAATTATAACTTTTATTTTTTAAAACAAAGAACTTTCTGAAAGAGCATAGGATGCCAACTCAAACTTTTGCTCCACGGAATTCGTAAAAAAGACATTTGTTGAGAGAGAATTCAAGCAATTGTTGATTAGGGAAGAGATCATTTGGTGTGGAGCGTGCAGAGTAGTAGTTGTGGTTGATGTTAAAGTAAGAGGAGAGAGAAAATAAGAGAGAGAGAGAAATCTATGTGTGTTTTGAGAAGAAATACAAAGAATCTATTTATAGGTTTGAAATGCGATAGGTGGGTGCTATACAAGGGAGGTAGTAGGCGATAGAGTATAAGAAAAGTGTTAGGTGAGTGCTATAAGAGAAATGTATCTAGTTCTAGTATACTAACATCCTCCTCAAAGTCAAGGTGATAGAGTGGATACTATTTTGAATTTAGAAATTAAATCCTTTGCCTTGGTGGATGCGTTTTGCTAAAGATATCAGTCGCAATCTGAGTAGCAGAACTAACAAAAACTAGTCGAAGAGTATCCTGTAGCAGATGATGATGCACAAAATGGCAATCAAGCTCAATATGTTTGGTGCGCTCGTGAAAAACATTAGTATGAGCAATTTGGATATCGTTGCGATTGTCACAATGAAGAGTGGTGGCAGAATAATGTGTAACATTCATGTCCTCTAATAACCAACGTAACCAAAGAAGTTTAGATGTGGTGTTGGCAAGTGCTCGATATTCAACCTGAGTACTAGATCTTGAAAAACACAGTTTGCTTTTTGCTATGCTACAAGATAAGAGAATCTCCTAAGAAGAAGTAGTAGCGATATAATGACAATCAGTTGGTTTTCAGCCCAATCAACATTAGAACAACACAAATCTCGAGAAAAAAGTGAATCGAGAAGTGAAGACAATGAAATAAAGTGCCATTGATATAACGAAGTATGTGAAGAACAACAACAAAATGAGAGGAACGAAGAGCAGACATAAACTAACTAACTATGTGAACACCATAAGCAATATCAGGGCGATTAACTGTAAGATAGACCAAATTGTCAACTAGCTAGCGACATAGAATAGCATCACAAAGTGGTGTACCATCTAGCGGAGTAAGTTGGAGAATAAGTTCAAGAGGAGTAGATGCAGTCTTGCTATCAGTCAAGCCAGCACGAGATAAGAGATTAGAAGCATACTTGGCATGAGAAAGATAATAACCATCAGAAGCAGAGGAGATTTTAGGACCCAGAAGATAATTGAGAGAGCCAAGATTTTTCATCTCAAAGTTCTGGATAAGAAATTGCTTAAGATTTAAGATGCCAGAGAGATCATCGTTTGTGATAATCATGTCATCTATATAAAGTAGGAGAAGAGAAATATCTCTATCAGAATTACAAATGAAAAGAGCTGAGTCATGTGAACTCGAGGTGAAGCCAGAATGACCAATAGTAGTATTGAACTTAGCAAACCAAGCTCTAAGTGCTTATTTGAGACCATATAAAGCACGATGAAATTTATAAACTTGCTGTGGAGAATGAGGAAACCCAGGAGAGGTTGCATGTAAACCTCCTCTTGTAGATCACCATTGATAAATGCATTTTTTACATCCATCTGAAAGAGCTCCCATTTACGGATAATAACAATTTCTAGTAAACTTCGTACAGTGGTAAGATGAGCAACATGAGCAAATTTCTCCTCATAATCAATATCATACTCTTGTGCAAACCCTTTAGCAACAAGACAAGCCTTATAACACTCTATAGGTCTATCAAATCGAGTTTTGATCTTGTACACTCATTTAAACCCCACACTTGTCTTGCCTTGAGGTAGATTAACCAAATCCCAAGTATGAGTCTTCTCCAAGCTTGCAGTTCTTCAGGCATGGCTTGCTGCCAATGAGGATGTTAGATTGAGCCTCTCGGTAAGATTGAGGCTCAAGCAAATAAACAATAGCAGATAAACAACAGAAATCTCGAAGACAAACATAAAACTTTCTTACCCGAATGGAATGTTGAAGATTAAGATTCAGAGAGGAAGAAATGAGATATTCAAAAGTGTCAAGAGAAGATGAAGAAATCTCAGTCTGGTTTGTGATAGGACTTGTGTACGGAGCAGATTTAGGAGGAGAGACTGAAAGGTTGTCAGAAGATGACTCACCAAAAGTATCTGCAACAAAGTCACTAGAAAATAACTCAATAGAAGGATCAGTAAAAAATGGAAGACTATGGGTAGCAGAGAGACAAAATGAGAATAAAGAAGAGAACATTGTATATCCCCAGAAGACAACATGACGAGATATTCGAAGGCGATTGGAAAGAGGATCCCAACAACAATACCATTTATGATCCATTTCATACCCAAGAAAATAACATAATCATGAACAGGGTTCCAATTTTGTATGCTTAAGTGGTTGAAGTAAAGGAAAACATGCACAACCAAGAACTTTGAGAAAGGTATAATTAGGAAAAGTACCAAAGAGACGTTCATAAGAAAACTGATGATGGATGATTAGAGAGGGAACACGATTGATTGTGTAAACGATAGCAAAAGTAGCTTTCCCCCAAAAACGTTTCGGGCAAGAGACTGAAATGAGCATGGTACGAATAGAGTCCAACATATGTCTATTTTTAAGTTTGACACACCCATTTTGTTGGAAGGTCCCTGGGCGTGATCGTTAAAGACTTGTACCATGCTGCTGAAGGAATTTTTGAAGATTTTTTTCTCAATATTCCATGGCATTATTAGTACAAAGAATTTTAATTATTTTAGAAATTTGAGTTTTAATCATATTGACAAAGGTAACATAAAATTGTGGTAACTCAGATGTTGAACGCATGAGATACATCTAAGTAAAATGAAGATAATAATTAATAAATAGAATAAAATACTTAGAACCACCCATGGTGGGAGTTGATGAGGGTCCCCATACATTAAAATGCATTAAATCAAAAGGTGTAAATAAAATAGACTTACTTTTATTGAAAGGTAAAGCAGGTTGTTTAGCAAGTTGACATGGTACACAAGGAATAGACTCATCATTGATAGGTCCTAATTGTCCAGTAGAAAACAAAGGATGAATTCCGCTAATAGAAGCGTGACCCAGACGAGAATGTCACAAGAAAATATAGGAATTAAACAACAGTCTGAAATGGAGAAGTGGGACTAGATGTAATTTGGATTGAGGTGAGCTCAAACAATCCTCCAACCTTATGGCTTCTCCCAAGGATCTGTCCCATCTATTAGTCCTACACATAACAACCAGTTGCAAAAATATAATTGTAGATCGAGTCCACACAATTGACCAACGAAGATAAGATTGAGAGTAATTCTAAAAATAAGATAAGTATGAGGAAGTGATAAAGTAGAAGTGGAATTATGTCCTATATAACTGACATTCATGCATGTGTGATCCATTAGCAGTATGAATAGTAGGAGCATGGGGTTATATAATTACAACATCCAGAATAGAAAAATTAAGAAGTACATGGAATAACAGACATAGCAATAGTCAAACAAGATTTAGATAGAACCTGTTTAAGTATGGCCTCAAGTTCACTACCAGAGATAGTGGAAGATGGGTTCTTGATAGGAGGGTCATCATTGACAACATCAGTGGCAAGAGAGCGACATCTGAATCTGATTTAGATGAATTACCTCTAACATGATCAGGTCGTGGCGGTCTGGTGGGACAATATTCAATAGCATTACCAATTATGTGATAATACCGACATTCCAGAGAAGACTGTGTGCTAGTGGAAGTCTGTGTAGAGCAATTATTTGCAATATAATCCTTCTTCTGACAGTTCGGACAGACAATAGTGGGGTACTTTGGAAAAAAATCACCAGTCTTGTGACAGAATTCGTAAAATTTCTGTCCAGTAGAAGACAGACTAGTGTGTTGGATACACAGAAGAGTAGCAAGAACAACATTGGAGTGTTGAGACTTCAATGTACCACGTTGAGTATCTTCCGAAATGATCTCAGAGATAGAAGATTCAATCGTAGGTAGAGGGTGTCGACAAAGAAGTGAAACCCTGACAGGCTTAAAAGCATTGGTGAGGGCCATGATAAACTGAACAAGACGCATATTATTGTAATAGGTAGTGAACTTAACAGCATTAACATTCCAATCCCACATAGGTTCTGAGAGAGCTAGCTGGTCCTAGAGAGTTTGCATTTGAGAAAAAAAAATCACTAATAGATTGTTCAAGCTCTTACTTTATGCAATGAAGAGTACGCAGGAGTTTATACTGACGAGCAAGGTCATTAGTGGTATAACGTTGGGCCAATAAATCCCATATTTCTTTTGCTATCTCAAAATGATCAAATTGGAGATGGATGGAGGGACAACCAGATGATGATTTGATGATTTTTGTTATCCCAATCATCCAAACGATTAGAGAACTTTGTTTCATCTTCCTTGTTATCTTTTGGAAGGGCACATATGTCTCTAGTAACAATATGCCAGAGTCTGCATCCTTTTAGAAAGTTATGCATAGCTTGAGCTCATAGATTATAGTTTGATCCATGCAGTATGGTGTGTATCGGTTGAGCAACCTCAGTTTTGTCCATAGTAAGTAGTAAATAGCTTCAAGTGAATTTATAGAGGAATGTAAATTGTAGAAACAAAATTTGATAAAACAAACTTCAAACAACTTTCGAAGAAGAAGGTGTGAGTTTGACGGAGGTAACTGGCGGCATTAATGGCAGTAACGATGACACAAAATAGTGGTGGTGAAAAAAAAATCATCACAATGAAGAGTAAAATAATAATAATTAGTGGTGGCTCTGATACCGTATTAAAGTACGAGAAAAGAGAGAGAATAAGTGAATGAGAGAAATGTCTGTATTTCTATGTGTTCTGAGAAGTAATATAAAGAGCCTATTTATAGGTCTGAAATGTGATAGGTGGATGTTATGCAAGATAGGTGGTAGGTGATACAGTGCAAGAAAAGTGTCAAGTGAGTGTTATACAAAAAAATGTACGTATCTAAACTTATTGTGTGTCTAAATAAATACATCATGTGAATAATATGATTAATATACAATAACGATATACACTTAACAGTTGAAATCATTGTCCAAGGAGGTTACGACTATTGATCGATTGCATTATATCACCACTTCATATTCGAAGTCTAGGTTGGTAATGAAGTCTAGAGAAAAAAAAAAAACTACCAAGAAGATAGAAAGTAACATTGGGTGGAGTTTTAGAAAGACCGGGTCAAGCAGTGAGAAAAACGACAGGTATACTGTATACATACTTCTCTCAAGATACAAATCTCAAATTAAATTCAAAACGCATATCATATCATATCATATCATCTCTCTTCCTGGAAAGATGAGAGGTTTAATTATTTTTATTTAACTTATCGAAAAGAAAATTCTATTTATTTTGAAGGATATGGGGCACAAAATGAATTGAGTTTTGATGGAGAACTTACCCAATCCAAAATCTGCTTTATCGGGTTTGGAAGTGTAATTTTAAATCTGAATTTTGAAAAGTGTTGATATGAGCAAGAAAAAAAAAAAATTAAAAGAAAATAATTTTCTATAACTACATCCCAACTTTCTCATAAAATTTTCCTACAAAAAATTCAAACATTTTTTTGATTTCTCAATATTTTTTATAAATATACAATAATGTCCTTTATACAAACCATCAAATAGTAATTGAAGATGGATTTAATATGACCATGATATGAAATGGATTGGATTTAATCCGATATATTATTCAATTTGAGTCATGTTTTTTAATTGATTGCACTAAGATTTATTTTGATTATGGATAAAAAAAAAAGTTACGTTCATGGCAACAGATCCAATACATAGAAATTCAGATACAGACTCCACCATTAGATAAAGATCTCGGCTTGAATTTAAATATATGAATTAAATCCACTTCATTCCATGGGCTAATTAATAAAGATCATTTTTAGAGGGCAAAACTGTAAAAAGATCTCCTGAGATGTATAAATTCACTCCTAAATTATTATTTGAAGCTAATCACTCTCTCTTCTTACAAAAGTTGACAACTTGACCCTCTAACATAACTATAATGATATATATACCTTTTACTATGTCTATTGTGTTATTTTCTCTATAAATACAGTGTACTCTAAATAAAAATCTTAAAAAAGAAAAAAATAGTTAGATAGAATTCAGAAATAATTTTTTGCACTTTTGTCTTTTTAAAAATTCCAAAGTTTATAGTTTGTAAAATTTTCTTTTAGTTACCTTTTACCCTATCAACCATTGGTGTTTCAGTTTGGCTAATAGATGGGAAGCCGGTGGGTATGTGTCTAAGTACTTTTATGCCTTGTTTGGATAAACAAGAGAAAAAAGTAAAGAAATGATAACATTAATTATGAGAGAAAAAAAAAAAAAGAAAGAATAGTAATAACTTGTGTTCATATTTGAATAAATTATAAAAAAAAAAGAAAGGAAGATATAAGATTCTTGTTTGGAAAAAGTTAAAGGAGAGAAAAGAAAAGAAATCATTTTAATCAATTTACTATCATATCTCTATTTATTTACTATTATGCCTTTTTGTCTTTTAAAATGTTAGAGTTAGTTTGATATTAAGAAAGTTTTACTTAAATTTTATTATTTCTTTGTAAATCTTTCCATTTTTGAGAGAATAATATATGAGAGATTTGGAGGGATAAATTATCCCTCCAAATTACTACTAATCATTTCTTTTTTCTCATTTTTAACAAACTAAACATAAAAATATTATCCCGTCATTTCATTTCCTTCCAATTTCGTCAAATCCAAACTAATCTTTAAAGAGTGAGGTTGGTGCTACCTCACTAACTCTAGCAAAATCTTTCTCCTAAACAGTCTTAACAAGATGATAATGTGACCGCATAATTGAGATTTGTAGAGTTTAGAAGAGAGATTTCGTTGGAGAGGATTCGTTTTCTTTAACTACGTCCATTCAAACCTAACTAAAGCTTAATTGAGTAGGTGACTTGTTAGGGAATATATATATATATATATATATATATATATATATATATATATCTCGAAAACAAACAAAACGAAGCTAGGAATCAAACAAAGAACCATCCTCATACAGAGATTGAATAAGTCAAGAAGGCCAAGGAGGGCCACGAGCTAGGAAGATCTCCCCGAGACTTGCTTAGCCCAGGTTGCAAGCTCGTGAGCCACAACATTGGCCGACCAAGGGACCCATTGCAGAGAAATTTGATGCAAGGGTGCATACTGCACTTTAACATCTTCCATCACTGCTGTAGCTATGGTGGTGATTGAGGAGGACAGTTAAAAATTGATGGCAATCACCTCCAACGATCACGGCTTGACATGGACAAAGAAGATTAAGACCACGGCCTGATAAATATTTAAATACTTATTTTTAACTTTGAGTAATGCGATCAAAATTGTAAAAAAAAAAAAAGTCAAACAAGACGCATGTATAGTGGGTTCCACAATTGTCAATGGTGGCTCCATCTAACATTATATCTTGTTCAACTACTTGCTTTATTCATAATATTACTCTTTAACTTTATTTAACAACAAAAATTTGGAGTGAAACAACTTTGGGCGTGTCAAATTTAGCAATTGGATGATTTATAAAAGTAGCTAAAGATACTTCTTTTTGTCATTTGACTTGAAATTTCAACCTTAGCTCACCTTGGGGAGGTTTCTTAGGTGTCAATATTGTTATTAGTCGTACTTCTTATAGTTTCACATGAAATTTAAAAAAATTATGTTAAAATTTTCTCTTCTTTGTTACATCCTTTCATGTAGGATCAAGGAGTGACGCATCCAAAATTTATTTACAACGGTCCAAAATAGCCAAGGCACAAGTATTTTAAAAGTTTTTTTTAAAAAAAGTTCCTCCCACTAAATAACTCCAACTAGAATTAAATTTTTTTGATGAAACAAATTTTATTTTAAAAAAAATTCGAGGACTTCAATTTGAGTACCAATATCCATACTTTTTGACTCAAGATAAAAAAGTTATAAATATTTAAAATTTAAAAGATTGAAAAGAATATTATATATATATACACACGTGTATAAATATTTTTATCACATTCCGGTCCTATTCAAAGAGAGTAAATAAAGAAGAGAGGAGAGAATTTTAGTGCAAATGGCACTATAAAAAGTGCGACTGGGATGGCCCAAGTGTTGCTAACAAACCTCCACTTTGAGTGTCATGTATTCAAACACAACTAAAAACCAACCTATATTATTATCAATTCGAACCAAACTCAAGTAACTTGAGTTTTAACCTAATCAATTAGTCTAACCTAAACTTTGCAAAATAAATTTAAGTTGGAATCGGATTGCGTTCATCTAATTAAAGATTATAGCTAGGCTCATACTTGAATCTAGAGTATGCTAGAGTCGTGTTAATAGGTTAATATGCTAGAGTCGTGTTGGCCAAAAAATGTTCAAGTATTCCAAGAGGTCTACATTTCAGGTTTGTGAGAAAAGCTGGAATGAAGAGGACTTCTATTTTTATTTTATTTTATATATAAACTAAACTAACCTCAATTAACTTAAATTAACTATTTAAACCGAATATGTGAGGTCAATGAACTGCCTCCAATGGAGAGCACTTGGGAACATAATTTTTCCTTTCTGGTGAAAAATCACCTGGTCTTTCCACAAGATGACTAGGTTTCTTTTGATGATAAATTGGGTGAGTATTATGTGGGTTAGTATTATTTGTAGACCTTGATTATCTTCTTGTATCAGCTTCTCTAATTGTTATGTTAGACATGCATGTCATTCTTGATGACTTCATTGTTATTCCTGGTATTTGTACTAGTTGGTTTACTTGATTTCGAGATTGAAATTTAATAATCTTTATTTCTTTTGGTGATATAAGAAGCTTGATAACTAATGATCCCTACATGATATCACTTTGCTAATTTGGTAATGGTTACGACTAAATGCGGTATTGGTTGTGGAAATTTTACCTCATGACTGACTTTAATGGTTATGAGTGCACGTGGTATTAGTTGTGGAAAGTGGTCATACAATAGATCGAATTTTGATTTGAATTCAATCCGATAACTTGAATATAAATGAAAATTTAATCCGATAATGTTTTAACGATCTGAATCTAATATTTGTTGGATAAACAAATCGAATATTAATTATGATCAATCTGATCTGACTGAATATATAATATAATATAATAAACATATATTATCTAATGCTATAACTTATAATTTTTATATATTATCAAAATATTTTTATCATTATTTTCTCCTCTCTTTATTTTTTCTTATTTTTAAGTGTTTTTTCTTTAATAGAGAGTAAAAGACCTATTTTTTTTCCCTTGTTCTTTTCATATTCTATTTGTCTTCCATTTTTTTTTCTCATTTCTTGATTCTAATAATTGTTTATTGATCTATTTTGACAATAATTTTCTTTATCAAAAAAAGAAAAAGAATAAAAAGAAAACACTCTTATCGGATCAGATATCCGATTACTAACAAATCGGATATGAATTTATTAATACATTATCCATCAAATTATTGAAACGAAAAATACCCTTATCGAATTCGGATTGAATCACCCCTGATCTAATTCGAATTCGATCCGTTTACTGGTCTAGTCATACATGTCGACTCGTAGGTAATTAAAAGTTGAAATATAATCCTTGTTTAAATATGCTCCAATTTTCATCATGAGAAAAGTGTCAAGTTGTAATTTAATGATTTCAAACTGAATAAAATCATACGTAGTTTTGCTGTTACTGAGTTAGTGACATGGGCTTGTCATTCAGAGTAACCATTGGAACTTATTACTAATTTTAACATAGGCTTCCAAAATAATGTGAATATTATGAATGCTGCCCATCTTTTACATCAAATCATGCTTAACTTGCATTGTCCATGTAATTCAATTATATTCAATAGGATAAATTAGCAAGCATATCTTGAATTATTTGTGATATTCCCAATTTTGGTTAGAATATGATTATAGCACTCCGCCCTAGGGGTGTACAAAGAATCGGTGAAATTGGAACCGTAACTGAATCGAACCGAACTGAACCGTCACTCTGGTTCCGATTCCAGTTCCATGCCCATTAGAATCGAACCGAACTGTTGGGAACTGGAACTGTTGTATACAATCTAATTTCTAACCCAAGGTTTTCATTCTTATTATGTTCCGTTCATTCCCTCACCTCACAATGTAGTGATTGAGAACAAGTGAGCAAACTGTAATAGTAAACCACTCCGGTCTTTGGCACTCCACTCTGGTTTCTGGCACCCTCTCGCAACTCTCCATCACGAAATCATTTAGTAACTATTCTCTCTCTATCTCTCTATATATATATATATATATGCACGTATTGTATCTTGACATCTCTGAACTCTGAAGGTGAAATTCTTAACAAAATCAAAGATTCCAGTTTATGTTCAGCACACGACCAACTCTCATGGATCCCAAATTCACTCTCAATTGCGGCAGAATCAACATTTGGAGAGCTCTCGAAAAGCTTATTCTTGTTGAATTGGGGCTAGATTTGAGGACGATTTCAAATGAGAAGAAATTGGTGGTGGAATTGATTTCGTTGAAATGGGTCTAGATTTGAGATTGCTGCAATTTCTGTTATGGCAACAAAGTTTTCAATTCTCGAAGAGATGGGAGAATGCTGCAATAATGTCTCTATCAAATATTAGGCAAGCTTCTTTCTTATTCATCATCTTCTTTATTCTGTATTCTACATTAGCAAATGATATGTAAATCTGTAACACTTTCAAAGACTAAAAATATTGCATATTGATGTTCACTCACATAATAATTGAATTCAAGTCATTGATTCTTCCATGCTTATTGTTTTTTCCATCGAGTGGTGACTTGATAACCCGTTCTATCATTTGTGTATACAAAAGAACCACGGTTTAGAACCGAAATTGAACCGCATCTCACGGTTTGGTTCCTAACGGTTCCATACATAAACGGTTCTGGTTTCAGTTCCAAAATCAAGGAACTATTGGTATTGGTTTTAGTTTTGCCAGGAACTGTAAGGAATCAAACCGTGTGCAGACTTACTTCGCCCTACAACTAAGGAGGTCCAATTTGCTGTTTTTGTTGAAAATGAGAAGCAAATTCAGCCTTCTTCAAGTTATAATACTCCACCTTACACTTAATTGCTGGTAGACGGAAGGGAGGAACCCCCCATAAGCCAAAACTTTCACAGTAAGGAAGCTTGTGGGTTGTGCTGTAGAGGCTCAAATTTTGTCTCGGTCTAGGTCACGTTGCAACTCAAAAGATGAGCTTTGTGGGCCCGAAAAAAATTTATGATCGATTTTTTGCATGTGGTCTTGGACCCTAATTACGACTCTCTTGTAGTTCTAGGGTTTGGAGTGGAATTGAGAAAAAGGGCTCAAAATCGCATAAGAGAGCCAAAGTTAGAATTTGGGGTTGAAACTTGTGTTAGAATAAGAGAAAGAGAAAGAGAAAAAGAAAGAGAATTGTCTCTGAATTATATTAATGAATGATATATGTTACAATATACAATGTAATCATATATATAGGAGAATGAAAGGGGTAGGTGAGTGGGAAACAAGTTATCCTATTCATGGTAATCTCCCAATCAAAAGAATCCTAATGTGATATGAAAAAAATACAATATAAAATATATACTAATGTATTCTAACAATTTGTAATCATTTCTGCATAGTGAAAATTTTCGCCGAATCTTTGTCGTGGATGTAGGCAGATGACGAATCACGTAAATTCTTGTGTTATATGTGTAGTTCTTGTTTTATTTTCTGTTGTATTTCGTGATTGTGTTTGGTTTGTGGTGATTTGTCGTAACAGTAAAGGCAGAATTGTCAAAAAGAAAAGGCAAAAAAAGGACAAAAAAATCTAAGCAAAAGATAATAATAGCTAGAGAATGGGTAATTAATTGACTGATCAATCTTATGGCAGAGTCCTAGAAAGTAAGCAAAACCCACATTTGGAAAAGCCAATAAAGGCCCATCGTGATTTTGAAGCCAGTATTAATCAATTTCATTAATGTCCCTGTAAGTCAAAGTTTGTAAGACATCAATGACCTCTTTTGTCTTGAAATAGAGTTCATGAAAAGGCGTTTATATCTTAATGCAATAACTTTAAGCATATTTATGATTTGAACTGATGGAGACTAATTATTGTTATTTTGATAATACAAGAAGAACCAATGAACTTTAATAATGTGCCTTTGGGTTCAAATTAGTTTTTCATGCAATAGATATTGTTTGTCTTTTTATTTTTATTTTTTATGTTTAACAAGGGGATTGTTACAAATATGAGAACATTCTTAGTACAACTAAAGTCATACATTGTAGTATTGATTAATTTGAACCAAGTCTTCCTGTTGTGTATATAGGTTTGTCATGTTTTATACATCATTATACTCATCCATGTGTTGGGTTGTGACTCACATTCAGTTGCAGCAGTTTCATTTTTCGTTTTGGAAGCCTAAAGACTTGTGGAGTAAGGCTGAAGACTTGGGGAGAAAGTTGTTTACATCTATTTTAGAGTTGTGATTGAATTGGTAAATTCTTGTTAGACAAGGTATGAAAATCCTTGTTCAAGAAGGAATTGGTTTTGGAGACTCTACAAATAGATGTAGGACTAAAAGGAAAGAGAGAGAGAGAGAGAGAGAGAAAAAATGTAAGGGGTTGGTGAGTGCTGTGAGGAGAGGAGATAATATATGTAATTCAGGGGGGAAGATGCTTAGAGAGAGTGAAAGAGTGTGTGTAGTAGATATATTTTTCGCGTGTTGTATATTCTCTTCTCAATATAGTGAAATCTTTCTTTCCATTAACGTAGCCCTAGAGTTGGGTGAACTATGTAAAATATTGTCTTGTACGTAGATGTGTTTGATTATTATTTTCATATATGCTCGTGTGATTGTTGATGTGATGATATACTTTCGCTGTGCCGAATGAATTGGGATTAATTCCCAATAACTGGTATCAGAGCCTATGGTTGGTCCTGAAGATCAAAGCCGAAGATTGGTGGTGTGTCAGAGTATAAGGTTGATCGTGAATATGTATGGAGATATAATCAGAGCTGATGAAGACACGAGAATGATGACAGTGTGAAGCCCATGAGGAACAAGTCTTGGGACAAACCGGAGGATGTTTGTTTTCAAGATGGGGCAGGATGTTGGTATGAAGAAGGGAGGTTTGCTATTTTCGGTCCAGAAAAATAGTAAGAGAAGAAAGAGAATGGAGTAGTGAGTGAGAAAAGAAGAGAGTTTGGGGGGCAGAGATGATGATGATGAGGATGATAAGTGATGATGATTGATTGGCGGGTTGTCATGCATGAGCAACTGAACACCAATGAAAATGATGTGATGGAGTTTGGTTTGAGGTGGAGGAATCTTTAGTCGAGGTGGAGCTATGGAGGAGAACGTTGATAGAATTTGAGCCAAGGTGGAGATTGTTGGGTTTGTGGCTCAAATTCAGTTGCGGCAGTTTTCTTTTCCATTTTGGAAGCCTAAATATTTATGGAGCAATGCTGAAGACTTGGGGAGAAAGTTGTATACATCTATTTTAGAGTTGTGATTGAATTGGTAACTTCTTGTTGGACAAGGTATGAAAATCCTTGTTTAAGAAGGAATTGATTTTGGAGACTCTATAAATAGATGTAGGGTTAAAGGGAAATAAAGAAAGAGAGAGAAAAAATGTAAGGGTTGGTGAGTGCTGTGAGGAAAGGAAAGAGTATATGTAATTCTGGGGGAAAGATACCAAGAGAGAGTGAAAGAATGTGTGTGGTAGACATGCTTTTTGCGTGTTGTATATTCTCTTCTCAATATAGTGAAATCTCTCTCTCTCTATGGATGTAACCTTAGAGTTGGGTGAACCATGTAAAATATTGTCTTATGTGTAGATGTGTTTGATTGTTATTTCTATATGTGCTTATGTGATTGTTAATGTGATGATATGCTTCCGTTGTGTCGAATAAAAGGAGATTAATTTCCAACACCATGTTCCTGTTTTCTCTGTTCTTGCAAGTATATATTGTTTTAATGGTGATTATTGATATTGTTCTAATGGCTATTATTGAGATTGACACCAAGTGAATCCACTGGTTTGAAAAGTGGATGTAATTTCTAGAAAACTGGTTTTTAGATAGTGATTGGCATATGTGATGGATATCTATGGTTTTGGTGAGTGAAGCTGGCTTGTATTTGCTCAAATTTGCCAAGTTTTATAGTTAACTGATATCTATTATTAGTTATGTTTTCAGACATTAATGCTACAAAGAACTGTTATTAAGATATTGATATCTTTTTAGACCTAGCTAGTTTGGTAGGTAAGAATGAAATGAAATGGAATGCCTTCCAATTTTTGATTCCCTTTCTCTCGTTTGGTGGGCTATCTTAAATATGAAATAGTTTGTTAAAAAAGAGAGAGTGAATTATCTCTGAATAATTAATCAATGGTATATTTACAGTATACACTGAGATCATATATATAAGAGAAGGAAATGGGTAAGTGAGTGATCCTATACATGATAAGCCCCCAATCATAGGAATCCTAATTTGATATGAAAAATGTTCAATATAAAATATATATTAATATATTCCAACACTCTCCTCAAACTCAAGTTGAGTTATACAACGTCGTCTAGAGTTTGGAACAAGCTCTCGAAAGCTCTCTGGTGGAAGAGATTTGGTGAAAATATCTGCTATCTGATCATGTTCTGACTATAATTGTAACATATTCTGAAGTAGATGATGGCGAACATAATGACAATTTCTCTCAATATTTTTGGTCCGCTTATGAAAAATATCATTGTGTGCAATCTAAATAACATTCTTATTATCACAATAGATGGGAGTAGCAGTGGATGAAGAAACACCCATATCCTGAAGAAGCCATCGTAACCATAAAAGCTCAAAAGTAGCATCTACAAGTGCTCTATACTCGGCCTCAGTGCTAGAACAAGCAATAGCTAATTACTTCTTACTACGCCAATAAATCAATGAGTCACCAAGAAAGAAGCATTATCCTGTGATGGAACGGCGATCTGTTGGGTTTCCAGCCCAATCTGCATCAAAATAAGCACGAAGCACCAGTGAAAACTGATGAGAAAAAAAGAGACCACAAAATACAGTACCCTTGACATAACGGATAATAAGATGAACAATGACAAAGTGAACTAATCTCGGCAAAGCCATGAACTGACTGACGATATGAACATCATCAAAAATGTTTGGATGAGTGATAGTAAGATACACTAGACTACCAACCAATAGACGATACATAGTAACACCATAAAGAAATTCACCATTATGTGGAACGAGTCTCACATTAGGCTCAAGTGGAGTATCAGCAATCTTTTTGTCTATGATGCTAACTTTGGAAAGTAGATCGGAACAATACTTTACTTGAGTAAGGTAGTAGCTATTAGTAGCTTTAGTAATTTTTAGGCCAAGAAAATAATTAAGAGGACCAAGATCTTTCATTTCAAATTGATGTTGAGAAACTGCTTAAGTTCTTGAATATTCTGAGTATCATCCCCGGTGATGATCATATCATCAACAAAAAGCAAGATAAGAATAACACCTTTGTAGTATGCCGAATAAATAAAGCTGAATCATATGTACTGGTAGAATAGCCAATGCGAGAAATAGTAGAACTGAACTTGGCAAACCAAGCTCGAGGTGCCTATTTAGAACCATACAGAGCACGCCTAAGCCGACAAACTTGATAAGGTGGATGATCAAAATCTGG
This sequence comes from Cornus controversa, assembly GCA_026545225.1. Lineage (NCBI taxonomy): Eukaryota > Viridiplantae > Streptophyta > Magnoliopsida > Cornales > Cornaceae > Cornus > Cornus controversa. The sequence continues at coordinate 49,385,299 of CM048848.1, forward strand.
AGGAGGATTTATATAAACTTCCTCGAACAAATCACTATTGAGGAAGACATTTTTGACATCCATCTGAAAAAGTTTCCAATGATGAGAGCAACCACAACAATAGAGTACGAATAGAAGGAAGACGAGTAACATGAGCAAAAGTCTCCTCATAATTGATGTCATACTAATATGTGAACCCCCTTGTCAGAAGTCAGACTTTATAGCACTCAATAGACTCATTTGAATGAGTCTTGATTTTGTAGACTCATTTGCATCTAATGACAGACTTCCTTGGAGGCAATTCAACTAGATCATATGTATGAGTCTTGGCAAGTGTATCTAACTCTTCTTTTATTGTTTGTTGCCATAAAGGGTTATAGAAGGCCTCGCAAAAAGTGTGAGGTTTGTGAAGGGTTGTAAGTGCATGATAACAATGATAGTTATAAAGATGTGCAGGGGTGGTTCTTACCCGAGTGGATTGACGAGGATCTAAAACAGTGGCAACATCAGGAGCATCAGGTGAGACAGATGATTGGAATTCAACTGCAAAAGGGTCAACCATATGTGATGAGCCAAGAGAGTCAAATGTATCTGATGAGCTAATATGAGGAGAATTTGAAAAAAAGATCTATAGATGTATCTAAAGGAGGAATATGAAATTGGTGATTAGAAATACCAGTGAATTTGGCTAAGGTATGAAACATTTTATGTTCCAAACAAATAACATGACGAGAGACTCTAAAACATCTCTCAATTGGATCATAACACCTATATCCTTTTTGTTCATGTCTATACCCAAGAAAAAAATAGAGCTGAGTATGAGGATGTACTTTTGTTCGCTTATGAGGATGAAAAAGAACAAAATAAACATACTCAAAAACTCTAAGATTATTATAGTCAGGAATCTGCCCGTAGAGACGCTCATAGGGTGTTTAATTTTATAAAAGTGGTGTGGGTACATGATTCAAGGTATAGATATCAGTGAGAGATGTTTGACCCCAAAAAGATGATGACACAAAAGAAGAAATGACAAGTGATCGAGCTAAATCTAAAATATATTGAAGTTTTCGTTCAGCTTGATTATTTTGTTGTGATGTACTAGGGAAAGAAAAATGAAAAATAGTGTCATAATGTTTGAGGATATTTTGAAAATTATTTTGCCTGTATTTCGTAGCATTATCAGAACGAAAATTTTTGATATTTGTAGAAAATTGAATTGAAACTATTTTGGTGAAATCACAAAAGATGTTGAGTAATTTAGAATTATTTTTCATTAAAAATATCCAAGTGAAATGTGAAAAATCATCCAGAAATATAACAAAATATCGTGCCCCACCCATGGTGGCTATAGAAAAAGGTCCCTAAATATCAGAATGAACAAGATCAAAAGGAGAAAAAGAAAATGACTCACTTTTATTAAATGATAAAGTATATTGTTTGCTAAATTGAAAAGAAATACATTCAAAAGACTCAGTTTTTACTGATTCTAACAAACCCTTAGATACTAGACTTTTGACTCGAGATACCGATACATAACCCAAACGAGAATGCCATAACTCAAGAGTAGGTATAATATTTTGTGTAGATGCAGTTGTGATAGATAAAGTAGGTAGATGTTAGGAAGAAAGCTCAAATAGTCGCTATGTCTTACGGCCTATCCCAATGATTGACCTGTCTGAGGATCCTGTACAACATAACCATTAGAGAAAAATGTTATATTTACACCTAGCTCAGTCAATTGACCAATAGATAAAAGATTAAGAGAAAGATTGAGACCAAGATAAACATTGAAAACAGACAAATTTGACTTAGAGACAATGCCTATGTGAATAACATGTGCAGGAGATGTAGGAGTCTGTAGTGAGCAAAGTATGGTCAGGTGTCATATGATTGAAGCAAGCAGAGAAAAAAAAATTATGAATTAAGTGTACCTGGTGTGGTTGAAAAAGTAGAGTTAGATAAGCTTGAACCTGATTGCTTGGATAGAAACTGATTAAAAATTGCCTCCAAATCAGCAGTAGAAATGTAGATGGGGACTCCTTAGAAGTAGTAGTAATTGGTGCAGAAGGAGAAGGATGAGATGACATTGTCTTTGTGGTAGCTATAGCTGTAACTTTGTGAAGTCTAGTAATTTTGAAGCACTCTTTAATCATATGTCCTGATTTATGACAGTATCTGCAGGAACGTTTACTAGTTTTGGGTTAAGATGACTATGATCGTTACTTGTTACCACCATTATGACGAAAAGAAGAAGAATATCTGATGAGTGAAGGCCCAGACTGAAAAGACTGTGATTGCGAAGACCGTGGGTGCCAAAACTAAGAAGGAGTATATGGTGTAGCCAAGACAAGAAGATGAGTCTGAATCATAGAACGAAGGGTCTGCAGATGTGTCTTCTCTTAAATATGCTCATTAAGAGCTTGATCCAGTGATGAAAAAGGTGAGCGATGAAGAAACTGGCCATGGACATGCTCATAATCATTATGAAGATTCATCAAAAATTAATAAAGGCACATCTGATCACAATCCTCATAAAATTTCTTGCTCTTTGAAGTTATTGTCCATAACGGTTCTGACAAAACTTGTTGATCTCAAAGACAATTTATGCGAGCAAAACTCATTAATCATCTAATTGGACTCTTGTTTAAGATGACAAAGCTAGACCATTAACTGATACTGTCGAGCACCATTAGAGCTAAAATATTAAAAAATAAGCATGTCCCAAACCTCTTTGGCAGTTTCATAGCTTCCAAATTCCATACTAATGGAAGAATTAACTGTGTTGCGGAGGCATGTGATAATCTTATGATAATTGCTATGCTAGCCCTCAACACGAGAAGCAAAGACTTCATTTTTCTCATCGGTATCTTTAATTGATGATTTTCGATCCCCTCTAATGCAGGACCATAGCTTGCATCCTTTAAGAAAGCGGCGCATAGATTGACTCCAAAGAATATAGTTGTCCGCATCAAGTATAACAGAAATGGGGTGAGAAATCTCATTTTGAGCCATTTAGAAATTTCAAATGACAAATTAGACTAGAAAATTAGAATTAATGCAAAATTTCAAAGGGGGTAGGCCTAGAAATTTTTTTTCAAGTGCTGTTACTGACGGCAGTACTGCTGACATGGCAGATACAAGGATAAAGTGGCAGACGACGTGGATACTGACGTGGCAGGAAAATGTGATGTGGCATATATGATGTATGTTTGGTGCTGACATGGCATATGACATGGTGCTGACGTGGCATTAAAAGCTGAGTCAGCACTGACCTGGAGCGTGTGGTGGCGCGTGAGAGCGCGTGTGATGCAAAAAAAAATCAGAAGGTTCTGGTGGTGTGTGGGGGCACGTGGAAACTTCGTTCAGACTAATTGTTGCAGCGACTTGATCGTTTAGTCGAGGGCTTCGTTTGGATATGTTTAGAATATCAAACGAAGTTGCAAAAGATGGATTTTTGACACCAAACATAAAATAGTTCTCTTTGGATGATTATTTTGAAACATCAGTAAGAGAACAATTAAGCAGAAGAAGAAAATGAGGGTTTTGAAAACCTATCTCTGATACCATATTAGAATAAGAAAAAGAAAGAGAGTGAATTGTCTCTAAATTATTTTAATTAATGGTATATTTACAATATACAATGAGATCATAAATATAGGAGAAGGAAATAGGTGAGTGGGGAGCAAGTTATCCTATACATGGTGAGCCTCAATCATAGAAATCCTAATTTGATATGGAAAAAGTTCAATATAAAATATATACTAATATATTCCAACATAGTCATTCCCAATCAATCTCTTAGAATGCTTATTCCAACATTTTCATTCCTCTTCTTGAGTTATAGAATGACCATTCCATTCCTACCAATAATAATAAAAAAAAAACCATCTAACAGCAACATATTCTCTCTCTCTTAAGTAGCAACTATTACTCTCATCTTTCTCTCTTCTCTGCAACATTAACCTAGTCTTTTTAGGTTCTCTCTCCAGTTTACAAACTCAACTCCATATATATATATAGACACACACACACACACCCCTTACGCATATCCATATATATACCTTATACATAACCATATATATAGCGTATGATTCGTAGTTGTGGTTGCAGTAACGAACACGGTCACAATGTAACAAAATTGGACTTGTATCGGCATTACATAATGGAATTGGTTACCATCGTCGTAAATTTATTTTGAACTCGAATGAAGTGTCTAAAATGCACTGATACATAATTTTTTTACAACATAATGCAATAAAAATGAATTTTTATTAATTTTTTGAAGAACATTTAACACAAGTAATGACTCCTTCATGAATTCAAACCAATATGATTATTAAAAATGTTTATTAATACTGTTTTTTTCATGAAATTAATAAATAATAATAATAGATTTAAGCATTAAATGAATGAAAATTGATATCATGTATAATATGTGATAATCAAATCACACAAAATAAAGATATAATTAAAAAAATGGATAATTTTGTTTACATATATAAATTTAGTTTACATGTTCTTTTATAATCAAATTTTATTATGTTGTCTAATATTTTTGGTAGTTGATTTTAAAGTATAACTTCATATTTCTTGTTTAAATTAAATAAACGTTCCTTATGTAACAAAGCAGCTCCAGCCGCTTAAGTAGATGAGAGTTTACTTCCCAAACAATTGGTCTGATTTTTTACAATATAACTTGATAAAAGATATATTTTTAGTGAATTATGATGATTTTTATTTGAATTTTTGAAAATCAAGTGACATAAGTGGTGACCTATTTATAGTTTTTAAGTTGTTGTTCTACTTATATTTTTTATTAAATTAGTGAAGAATAATAGATTTAAGCATTAAATAAATAAAAATTCACACCATATAATATATGGTAAGAGAAAATAAAAATAATAATTTTGTATGATGCATAATTACTTAGTTAATATAGTTAATATTGTGTGTTCACACAATATTAATAAATGCATAATTACTAATTAGTTAATATAATTAATAGTCTATGTTTGTTGTGTTTCAAAAATAAAAATGAAAAGTGTTATTTAGATTAAATAGAATAAAGGTACAATGTTAAAAAATCTTTGCTTTAGAAAAATCTAAAACAACAGTATAAATAAAGAAACTATTATATACTTGCAGGTGGGAGATGCAGCTTAGATTTGAATATTCCTCTTCTCATCACATTTAGATAAGTAGCATCAAACCCTAACACAAGGAATTGTTCAATTGTAAAACCTTTAAGTTTCATCTCATAATTTCATTGGGACAGCTCGATTGGTTAGAGTCTCTTGGGGATTAATCAAATATCTTGAGTTTGATTTTTATTTAATAAAATTTGAAAAAAAAAAAACAAAAACAAAGAAAGGAAAAAGAGAAAAAAAAACGTTTCAATCCTTGAAAAAAAAAAGTAAAAAAGTCTCGACTTGAACCCTAAATCACAAGGTCCAAGGAAAAATTCTATGGCTTTATTTGGTTGTGAAGATGTATTACCAAAGTTTCGACTTGGCCGGTGTCTTCCACATCTCTAAAGAGAGTTTGAAGGTTCAAGCTTCAATAGGAGCATGTGTGAGAAATTATTTATTTATCAAAAATAATAATAAAAAAATTTTCTTGAGATAAACAAAAATAAAAATCTCTATATGAATATGCAAAAAGATTGTCCTATTAAGATTTGGAGGATACAGATTCGGAAAAAAAAAAAAATCTTTTGTATGCGAAAGTAAGACAGTGTATATTTGACCCTTTTCAAATCTCGTTTTAGGTGAAAATTTCGTGCGTTGAATTTGCCCCTTTTTATGTTGGATATGGAATAGATCTCTCCACAATTTCATTTTATACCAGACTAATTCAATTGACAATTTTCTACTGGTATTTATTTATTTATTCCCTCCCCTCTACTTATCATCTTGTCAATTTAAACTAATCTCATAACTGATCAACAAAAGATAAATGAAGTTTGCCACCTTAATCAACCAACCAAATAAGGAAAGGTGGCACAGTCTCATTCTTATTTAATGATATTAATTGGACAACAAACGCTGCTTGCCTTAAAAGTTCAGATTACAGGAAAACATATAAAAATTATAGAAATGTCACAAATCACAAGTTTGGTTATGATCCTTTTTTTTGATAAATGAGACACCCATCTCACTTAACCCAACTTAGAATACCAAAACAGACCCCCATTTCTTAATCTAAAATTGCAACAAAACAAGATTATGATAAGGAGACACACCTAAATTACCCTATATTAAAATATTAAACAATGATTAATAAGGAAAGAGAGAATAAGGTTTTGAGGTTGGTTTGCTTCAATCTAATTCAGAGTTCTGCCAAAACTCACCATCAGTGGCATCATCTCTCAACAGTACCTGCAAAATAGTAATGCTCTATAAATGAAAGAACACAAAGTTCTTTCCTTCTTTTTTTTGGGCTAACTGAGAATACAGAGCTACATGTGTTATGTTTCTATATTGGACAACCAAAAGTCACAAAATTTAACCAAAACCGTAAAAATGATAGAGAAAGAAGGAAAAGAAATGACAGATGAAAGCTGAGGCTTTTTTATTTTTATTTTTAATAGATAAATTACATCGAGCTCCTCTATAAATAAACTAAACAATAGAACTTTTCATGTGTTTTTTAAAATAACATTACACTCTTTTGTCCGCATTGTCGGATACCCAAATTAATAAAATAACAATTATGCTCTTCTACGTTTTATTATTTTTTAATGATAAAAATCTTATTAGGTAGAAAGACCAAAATACCCTTTGGCCTCTGAGCAGAGCTCAAGAGCTCTTGCCACACACACACACACACACACACACTCGCCTTAAAGGAATCCTAACCTTAACCTCTACAAACCCATTGCCTTTTCCATGCGTACAACAATCAGAATCCTTCGCTCTCTCACACCTTCCCACCACCACCACCACCACCACCTCCTTCACACTCCCTCTTTCCTCAACCCCTCCCCAACCCTCACTCTCTCGTTACGTACCAAAAAAACCTCCCCATCATCTCCATTTCTGCCATTATCGAACCCATGAGTTTTGGCGGTGCTGTCAAGTATTTTGGTCGAACAGTTGGCCTACGAAGCAAAAGGATTCAAAAGCGATGAAAAGTGGGGTTTCTTGCGTTTGAGTGACGTCAAATTTTTTTATTCCGATGCAGATTTTGCGTCCATTGACATGAAGAAGTTGAATTTCCCACTGCTAGAGGTTAACGAATTAGAGGAGCTTTCCGAACAGTGGAGGAGATCGAAGTTGGAGAAGAGGAACACTAACATGCAGTCAAAATCAAGTTTCGTCAAGGAAGGTGAAGCAAAGTTGCATTGGCTCGTGACAAGGATGACAACAAGAAGTTCAGGGCAGCGAGGAGTTCTAATCGTAAATATTTATTCAATATATAGAATGAAAAAACCTTCTATAGATGTAAAAATCTACTCAAATCTACCCACTAGGATTGCGAATAAATTAGGACATAAACAGTTAAAGAATTTCTGTAGAAAATACACTCTGCCCTCTTAAGGAACAATGCCTATATATTCATATTAATTTTCTCCACTAATTGCACAATTTTATCCCCCAATTGGCGAAGGAGATTACTGGATCCTATCCCTCGATTGATTGTGGGGATTGGATATATACATGTTCAAAATTCAAATTTGCTTTATTATGCTGCGATTACTTCATTAATGTAGCTTTATCAGTTGATGTTTGCCATATCAGATGCCATGTGAAATTTCTTGAGTTGAGTTGTTTGCCTAGTCATCCCTTACGGTCACTACACATGTCCTCATCCTACTGGAGGAATGTTTTCCCTCCAAACTTTGTCCCAAATTTCTTTCAACTTCCAGGTGCAAAAGCTGGATATAATTGTAACTTCCTTTGAGGCGATTTTAATTTCTGGAACCAAGCGGTCACCGTCTTTGGGAAACATGCCCTCTTGATAGTAGTTGCCAAAAAGGCTTCTTGGAAGTGTCCATATATCCATACTAATCTCTAGGTGAGATCATTTTCCATGTTTGTTGCTCTCAGCCTAGTGATTTCCCAATTTTCTTTCCGGTTGTGGTCTTTTGCTCATCTTCTCCCAAGGTTGATTAGGGTTTTTGTTAATTTGGAAAAGCTTAGGATTGTACACCAAATTCCTCCCAGCATTTTACTCAAAAATTATCCCAACAATCTCAATTTTGGTGCTGGGTGATGATGAGATGGTGTATTCGACCAAACAATTTCCTGTATTTCATTTCCCTCTTCGTTCTTTTTACCATTTACTCCTCAATTATATGAAATTAGCCCCTTTTCAGGTAAACCCTAACTTTTTTAGAGTCATCTCAAGCGTTTTGGCCCTCAATCATACTAGGTCACTCAAATTAGGGTTTGATGATCTTCTTTCCTACTACCCAGTGTGTGCAATGAAAAAGAACGACACCGCTATCACTTTTATCCCCGTTCAGGAAGGTCTCTATGATTTGGCCACCCTTCTTCGGATAAGGGTTGGAAGGAGAAATTGGTGGTTGTGGGAGGAAAGTGGAAAGTGTCTTTTTCAGACCAATTTCTAATTTCGAAAAAGTTTAGTGCCGTAGGTATACCCCCATATGATTCCTTTCTGACCTTCATTGCAACTGCATGGTTTGCGAAGTTCTGCTCTAAAATCATGAGGTCTCTTATCTAAATGCAGATAAAATTGTAGTTCCTCGTTCGGAGGTTGAAGCTCATTTGAAAACCCTTTGGGAACACGTGTTGAATAAGCCCGCTAAGTCCCCAACGCTTCTGGATCCAAAAGTCCTTAAGGAAATTTCTGAGTGTGCTTCAAAAGTTAAAGAGATGAGTCTTTTGGCAACAACCCACCGAAAGGAAAAATAGTTGTTCGAACAGGACAAGGCAATTGTGGTCTCTTTGCGGGAGAAGCATGTTCAAGAGGAGTTACTAAAGAGGAAGTCTCTCGTGGAATCACCATAAGTTTGGGCTAGACAAGAAGGTCCGGCTCCTAGAGTTTCTCGAATGCCTACCAACCTTTCGCCATCTTCTAGGAAGTCCGTTGTAGTTGGCCTTGCCTTTCCTCTGGTGAATGAAGTGAGGTTTGATGCTCCAGGCTCTTCTTTTGGTCCGGTCGTACCTTGGATTCCCAAAATGATCAAAGCTGACGTAACCCTTCTTTCTGTTAAGGATTCGCTCCTTTATAATCAAGCATCCCTTAGGGCATATGTAGACCTATATACGGATTGGATTTGGACTGAATCAGGCCTGATTCGATCCGAACCTGATAAGAAATATAGGCGATTCAATCCGATCCGATATGATAACCTAATGGATTATATATTATTAAATCCATATCTGATTTGTAATTAATCAGATATCCGATCTGATAACCTGATTCGAAAAAAATAAATTTAAAAAATAAAAAATTAATTTCAAAAGTGATTAACAAATAATGAGTAGGAAAAAAATAGAGAAGAAAAATAAAATATAAATAAAAAACTAATAGAAAAGTAAGTATTCGACTTTTTTATTAAAGAAAAAAACCATAAAGAAAGAAAATATTGAGAGAGGGAAGAATAAGAAGGAAATAATGATAAAAAATATTTAAATAGTATGTAACTATTATATGTTATAACATTAGATAATATATTTATAATAAATTGTATATTATATCATTTCAGATTGGATCAACTATAATCAATATTTGATTTATTTTGCTAACGGATTATCGGATTGAATGTCCAATCCATATCCTAATTATTGGACCGGATTCGGATCAAAATTCAATCCATTGACAGGTCTAGGCCTAGGCCAAGGGAATGTGGCCACTGAAAGAAGCTCAGAAGTTGAATGAAATGTCCATCAACACATACACTGCTGGATTCCTGCCCAGATATAGCTTTGAGGGTAATTTTCTTACATATTTTCATTGTATTTCTTTTTTTTTTTCAATTAATATTTTCATATTTTAGAACATGTTTGGGATGTTTGCTGTGTGTCGAGCGGTTGAGCAAGCAACTAATAAAGTGAAGAAAAACATGAGCCTTAAATTAAAGGTTGAAGCTGATATGAACGTTGCTATGCTGGAGGTGGCTGAGGGAAAAACCAACTCCAAGGCCTTCCAAGAGGAGTTTGAGCGAAACAGAGCTTCTTGTGACAAGCTCCAGGAAGAGAAGGAGGTTTTTGAACTTGACAAGGCAGCAATTGAATCAAAGTTTCTTGAGTTTGAGCTGAACACAAAGTCTTTGCTTGAGCGAATTCATAAACTTGATTCTGGTGCCAGGGACATGTTTAAAAGGTTGTCCAGTATAAATCCGAAATGTTGAAACATATAAAACTGGATTTGAGGATGCGACTACTGAAGCCCACACTTGTGCATATCTAGGCAGTCCTAATCAATATAACATAGAGATGGATGTTTTGGACCAAGACTATAAAGATCCAGAGATTGGTATTGGAGAGAAAAACCTTCTTTAAGTTTTGAATTCCCCAGATGTACCCTCCTCTGAAGGACCCAATCCTGCTGACCTTTTCGGTAGAGTTAACCTTACTCAAGACAAAAATGTCTCTTCTCCTGATCTGGATGTTGCTAAAGATGCTTCTTAATTATGTTTTCATATGCTCTCTTTTTGTAATTGTTTTCCCTTGGGGGTTTATGTATTTGTTGAAAAGGGAATGAAATCCAGCCCATTTTTGTTTTAATGAAACTTTCAGCATTCCTTGCCCCTGTCCGTTTTATCTTAGGATCATTTATCTATATTTCTAATTTAGCTTGCTATATTTCTAGTTTAGCTTGTTAGACTATATTGGCCATTGGTTTGCGTTTGGCTAACCATGCCTTGACCATTTTAATTTATGCTCAGCACTTGGTTGGACGTGCCTTGGCTATTTTAATTCATAATTAGTGTTCGGCTAGCAATGCCTTAGCCATTTAACTCGTAATTGGCGTTCGAATGGCCATACTTTAGCCATTTAATTCGTAATTGGCATTCAACTGGTCCTGCCTTAGCCATTTAATTCGTAATTATTATTTGGCTGGTCGTGCCTTAGCCATTTAATTCATAATTGGCGTTCGACTGGCCATGCATTACCTATTTAACTCGTAATTGGTGTTCAACTGGTCGTGCCTCAGCCATTTAATTCGTAATTGGCATTTGGCTGGTCTTGCCTCAGCCATTTAATTTGTAATTGGCGTTTAACTAGCCATACCTTAGCCATTTAACTCATAATTGGCGTTCAGCTGGCCATACCATAGACATTTAATTCATAATTGGCATTCAACTAGTCGTGCCTTAGCTATTAACTTGTAATTGGCGTTTAACTAGTCATGCCTTAGCCATCTAATTAGTAATTGGCGTTCGACTAGCCATGACTTAGCCATTCAAATCATAATTGGCGTTCGGCTAGCCTTGCCTTAGCCATTTAACTCATGGTTGATGTTTGGCTGGTCGTGTCATAGCCATTTAATTTTTAAAGGCTGTTGTATAGACTAAAACGTAAGATAGTGGCATTACGCAATGTGGTTTTTTTCTCGTTGTTTAGTCCACCTGCCTTTGATTGTTTATTTTGTAAAGTATTTTATATGAACTTCTTAGAAATGTTTTATTCGACGTGGGACCAAATTCAAATAAGCAAAAATAGCTAGCAGAGTTGGCCTTGGCCTAACTCTAAATCCTCGAAAAAAATTTCAATTTTTATTTCGTTTTTAACTAAGTTAAGCATGATTTAATTAACATTTGCATACTTAGGAATTTTTAAGAGTTCCTTGAAGATTTTGTGTTCGGGTGCTGGACTGGGGAGGGTCCAAGTAACCCGGAAAGTGTTTACAAGATTTTATAAGCTTGGAATTAAGGTAGGGGTGTGAATTCCTCCTTAGCTTTGATTCTATAGGTCTCATAGTTGTTATTTTGATGTTAAATTATGGTGTATTTATGTAAGAATATACTTATCCTTGAGATTTAATTGTTCTTACATGTTTAAATTAGTTTTTGTGCATTAATATACTTGCTATATGATGTATATGTGTATAAAGTGCATTGTATGAGTTTTGTGTAATTGGAATGCATTTAAGTGTTGTGTGCTAGTTTGTTGTACACTTCAATTTATCGAGGAAGCTGATGTTGGCATTAATTAGGAAACATTTAGATTTCTATTGGAGTTAATTTCATTAAATTGTAATCGTACGAAGATTTTGGACTCTATGTGTTTGATAAAACGTCTAAGAGAAGTTTTTTTCCTCAAAAATGCATACTCATTGAGGTTTTAATAAAAAAAATTTCATTCGATATTCTAAAAGCTCAAAAGGCTATGTGATGTATGGTGAACAACCTAACAAGGGTGTTGCATTCGCGAACTCGTCGGTCGGTCCCCCTAGATGAAAAAGGGTTGCCGATTGTTCTGTGTATCACAACAGGGTCAGCGCATGCCGGTTGTTTGGAAAAACAGGGTCAAAGGATGTGTTCTTGGAGTTGCCACCTATATTGAGTTTTGGTGTACTAGGTCACCTAAGATGTGAGAGTGTAAGTGTTGGACCTTTTTGAATTGTATGACTACCACATTATCTTATTGAAAATTAAATTAATGAATTTGGGGGTTTGGTTATGTATGGGAAAGTGTGAGGCACCCCATAACATCTGTACTAAGTACATTACCTAATTTTTATGGTGCTTTACTATTTCAAGGAGGATTATGTTTATACAAGATCTAACATATATATATATATATATATATATATATATAGAAGAAAGAGGAGGGGAATTTGGGGGAGGTATGACCAAACCTATGGGTAATGAGACCAAATCTAGGGTTGCCTAAACTGCCTATGTATCTCGATTAGGGGAATCATGTCGAACATAACTCAATTGAGAGATGCAATGGATTTAAGGTCTCCAAAGCAAAATGTGATCTTCAATGAAGCGTGAATGCTTCGATTAAACGCAATGGGTTTAAGGCTCCTAAACAAAGCACGTTAATCTTCAACTAGCCATAGATGACTCGGTTGAACACGGTGGGTTTAAGGTCTCCAAAGACCGCAAAATGTGATATTCAATGAGACGTGGATGCCTCAATTGAACGCAATAAGTTTAAGGTCCTCAAAGACTGTGAGTTGATCTTCAATGAGTCGTGGATGATTCAATTGAACACAATGGATTTAAGGTCCCTAAAGATAATAAAATTTGATATTCAATGAGGCGTGGATGCCTCTATTGTATGCAATGGGCTTAAGGTTCCCAAAGACTGTGAGTTGATCTTTAATGAGCCGTGGATGGCTTGGTTGAATACAATAGGTTTCAGGTCCCCGAAAACTCTAAAAGGTGATCTTCAATGAGCCGTGGATGACTCGGTTGAACGCAATGGGTTTAAAGTCCCCAATGACTGTGAATTAAACTTGAATCAAGTCAAAGAACTCATAATAAAATAACAATGGGTTTATGGTCCCCAAAGACCGTGAATGAACTAGAATCGAGTTAAGGGACTTGGTATGTATTAGAAAATGACCTCTATGGATGTGTAGGATCAAGAGACTTCAAGAGAAGTTTGATAAGTTAGAAATATCTTAGGAAAAGTACCTAACGATAAAGTGTGCCTAGTATATCTAAGACTTCAAAATGTAGCATGTAAAGAGAAAACACATATTGATCATGTTATTGAAGATTCGGACAAGTATTGAACATGTATTTGAAAGAAGCTTGAATATAAGTATGTATGAACATATGTTGAACATATGAGCAATTATTGATTTAAGTATTGATCATGCGGGCATGTGTTGCGCAAGTTTTGAAAATGAGAGTGTGTATTGAACAAGTATTGAACACGTGAATATGAATTGAGAAAGTATTGAACATGTGAACACGTTTTGAACAAGTATTAAACATGTGGGCATGTATTGAACAAGTATGAAACATGAGCATATGAAGCATATAGAATATGTAAAGCATGTAAGACATGTAACATGAAAAACATGTGATCATGTAAAAATTATGTCAAATCATGTAAGCATGTAAAGCATATAAGTATGTGAAATATCTAAGCATGTAAAATAGGAGGCATATGAACATGTGATGAACATGTAACATAGAAAAATGTAATAGTCATGTGATGTTGGAAGTGTGTGAACATGTGATGGACATATAACATAGAAAGTGTATACATATAATGAGTATCAAAGGTAATGTGTGTGTCAAAGATGTTATGAATATGTGATTTGCATGTGTTTATCATGTGAATACATAAGCATGTGATGTACAAGAAGTCATGTGAACATGCAAAGTATAATGCAAGATTGTTTTGAAAAATCAACACTTCAAGGAAGTGTATTTTGAATGTTGATAAACTTTGGATATGAAAAGTGTGGGTTTTTTGGAAAATGTAAAAATTGAAAATTAACACTTGAGAAAGTGTGTTTTGAAGATGGAAGAATGTATCTGGAATGAAAAATCAACACTTGAGAAAGTGTATTTGAAATTAGAAGAGTAAGGACAAAAATTTGACACTTTTATTAAGTGTGTTTTGAAAATGTATTTAGAATTGGAAATGTAAATATGAAAAATTAACACTTGATTAAGTGTGTTTTGAAGTGAAGATTGAAGAGCGAAAATCATCACTTGAAAAAAAGGTGGGATGTGAAGTGAAAATTGAATATTAAACATAACCACTTGAATAAAATGGGTTTTGAAGTGAAAATTGGAGATTTAAAATAACCACTTGAATAAAATGAGTTTTGAAGTGAAAATTGAAGGTTCAAAATAATCACTTGAATAAAGTAGGTTTTGAAGTGAAAATTGAAGGTTGAAAATAACCACTTGGATAAAGTGGTTTTTTTTAGTGAAAATTGAATGTTGAAAATAACCATTTGGATAAAGAGGGCTTTGAAGTAAAAATTGAAGCTAGATTGGATAACCACTTGGATAAAGTGGGTTTTGAAGTGAAAATTGAAGATTGAAATTAATAACCACTTGGATAAAATGGGGTTTGTAGTGAAAAATGAAGGCTGAAAATAACCACTTGAATAAAGTGGGTTTTGAAGTGAAAATTAAAGATTGAAAAGAACCACTTTGATAAAGTGTTTTATAGTGAAAATTGGTTGAAAATAACCACTTGAATAAAGTGGGTTTTGAAGTGAAAATTAAAGATTGAAAATAACCACTTTGATAAAGTGTTTTATAGTGAAAAGGTTGAAAATAACCACTTGTATAAAGTGGGTTTTGAAGTGAAAATTGAAGATTGAAAATAACCACTTGAATAAAGTGTGTTTAGAAGTGAAAAGTGAAGAATGAAAATAACCACTTGAATAAAGTTGGTTTTGAAGTGAAAATTGAAGATTGAAAATTGTTATCCAAGAATTGTCCCTAGAGGAGAGTGAATAGGGGCTTTAATTTTTTCGGTTTAGCTAGTTTTGATAAAAGTTAGTTTGATTGGACTTTTGTCACATTTTGTGAGCTTATATATTCAACTAGTGAGAATGCAAATGTAAATGCACTATATATAAGGCTCTTATGCACTTAAAAGATCTAGTAGATATAACTAGTGAAAGTGCTCATATAAGTGCAACATATCATACTTGTAGTGTGTGTAAATGTTAATTGCACATTTTATCAAACACATAAATTCGATTCTAGAGATATTTGTATTTTACGAAAATTTTGTGAATCGTAATAATTCAAGATCAAAATTGGATTTCAATTCAGAGGAAATATTATGGCAGATTTTCTCTTAAACACTTTCCTAATGTCTTTTACCCGAAGAACATCCTAGATGACCTCTATATAAGAAAAAGAGATAAGTAGGGTTAAGTGGGGGGAGGGAGAAAAAAGAGTGAAGACCAGGGCAGAGAAGACAGAGACAATCAAGGTTTTATTTATTTTATTTCATTATGTCTTTTATTGTTTGTTATTTTCTTCGACCATGTGTAATTAAACTCTTCAACTAGGATTGAGGAGGAAACCTCCATTAATGAAGTGAAGTTATTTTGTTCATTAATTGATTCTCATGTGTATGATTTAAATGCTTATGATTTTCGCTTCTTGTGATTAATTATTGGGTAAAATACATTGACATCCCCTGAGGTTTGGCCTAATTACACCCAGCATCAAACTAATGGATTTTGTTACAATGACCTCCCCTGAAGTTTGCTCCGTTAGACGAAGACCCCCCTCCATCCAAAATTCAGTTAGTTTTATCAAAAAAAATTATGGTAAATTACACTAACCTCCCCTAAAGTTTGGGATAAATTACATTAACCTCTCCTGAGGTTTGGCCTAATTACACCCGACATTAAACTAATTGATTTTGTTACAATGACCTCCCTTGTAACATAAATGAACTAACCGACGTTAACTTTTGGATGAAATGTCTATTCTACCTTTAATATTATATTAATATAAAAATTAAAATATTTATATATATAAAATGACATTTTTGCCCATCTAATATAATAATATTTACTATATTATATATATAGTAAATATATATATATATGTGTGTGTGTGTGTGTACGCACAACCCCAGCTGCCATCATTGCCCCATCGACACCACACCAAGATCATCGCCATGTCACATACCAGACCCACCACTCAAGGTTGTCATGCTGTGAACCACCACTAGCCAAGCCACCATGAGCCACCACAACCATCGTAAAAACCCCAACTGCCATGGCCACCACCATGCTCCAATCATGTAAATATTAATATATTAGATGGGCAAAAGCGTCATTATATATATATATTTTTTTTGTTAATTTTTATATCAATATAATATTAATGGTAGAATAGACATTTCACTCAAAAGTTAACGTATGTTAGTTCATTTATGTTACAGGGGAGGTCATTGTACCAAAATCAATGAGTTTGATGCCGGGTGTAATTAGGCTAAACCTCACAGAAGAACTGATCATGTAGAACACATCTATCAGTACTAGCAGAAGATGACTTTAGATGCGGAGAACGATGCACTCATGTGCAAAATATTTCAATCCAGCCTATCAGGACTAACGTTATTACGGTTTAAACAATAACCACCTCGCTCAATCTTTAACTTCTCAAAGATTTGTGAGTTATTCGTTGCTCAGTACGCTGGAAATCAAGAAAAAAGGAGGACCATCTTGACCTGCTTTAATTTGGAGATGTCAATGATAGACCAATGTGATCAAACTACAGTGGTGGAAGCTTTAAAAATAGCGATACTACCTGAGGAGGGCTTCTACAGATCTTTGGTAAGAAGTGTTCTAAGAAATATGGGTGATATAAACTTCTGGGTTCATAAGTACTTGAGAATAGAGGAGGATTGAAGCTGCTAGGAAACAGTGATCAACTTTAATCGTTGTGGGACAGCAGACGAAGAGCCAAATTGTTAAGGTTAAGCCACCTCGAGTTGCTTCATCATCTGTGTAATAACCAGTAAAAAAGCAAAAGGTTAAAGGGAAGATCATTCAGTTAAAAGTATCCTTGGCCAGGCTTTATTATAAGAACAAGAGCAAAGAAATTTTTTGCTTACCTCCAACTATCAGGCAACCATTAGAGTAAAGGGATAAAAATAAGCATTGTTCACTTCATAGTGACTTTGGCCACACTACTAATGAATGCAAGAGTTTAAGACAACAAGTGGAGGCATTGATCGCCAAAGGTAGCCTATCAGAGTGTGAAGAGCAAGCCAAACCATCTAATCAGCCTTAGCAGAAACCAAACAGGCAGTAGAACCCTACTCCAGTTTGGGTCATTAATGTTATCCATAGTCGACTAATATCAGATCAAGAAAGTGAATCAGAAAGGTGATCACACTTAAGGAGTGCCCAAAAGATGCAAAGGATTGGGGAGGTTCACTCAGTGCATAATCATTTAGCTAAGGTGTCGATTGTCTTCACATATGAATATATGAGCAAGATCCAAACACCCCACGAAGATCCGCTGGTGATTAGTCTCATTATATCCAATTATGAAATAAAGAGGGTCTTGGTTGATGCGGGAAGTAGTGCAAACGTACTAACTCTATAGGCTTTCCAGCAAATAGGCCTAGGGGTAGAACGTATCAGGCCAACTACTAAAACACTAATAGGATTCGATGGGAGGTAGGTTATCCCAACTGGAGTAGTGGAACTTCCAGTAACAACAGTGGCCAGAAACCTTACAGAATCATTTGTTGTTGTTAATTTTAACTTTTCATACAACATGATAATGGAAAGAGGTTGGATACATCATATGCAAGGAATTTTGTCAATGTTTCATTAACTAATGAGATGTGTAGCGCCGAACAGAACAGATATGATCAATATCCTAGGAGACTAAGTGGCTGCTAAAAAGTGCTACGCTCTTGCGCTAAAGGGAAAGATGGTGAAAGATAATCAGACCAAATAGCAATTACAAAAATCTTTGCCAAAAAGTATTCCAGAAGAGCACGAGAAAGACAAGCTAACTGAAGAGCTGCTCGAGATAATCGAGATCATCCCTGAAAAAGATCCTACAAACCTTGGGACTTCTCTAAGCGAATAAGAAATAATGCAATTAATACTGTTGCTAAAATAAAATGCATATGTTTTCGCATAGGACCATGCGAATATGCCAGAATATGATCCTCCAGTGTCATCCCATACGCTCAATAGCAACCCAAACCATCCACCAGTGGAGTAAAGGTAGAGATGATTCGCTCCAAAAAATAATCAAATTATAGCAGTAGAGGTAGATCGCGTAAAGACCAGGCCCAATTTTGATCAGTTTCTATTTTAATCATCATTTTTCCCTAATTGAATTTTAAATACTATTTAGAATGTTTTAAATGTGGAAAACATGTTTGAAAAGTTGTTTAGAGGTTTTGAAAAGTTTTCAAAATATTTGGGAGAATTTGAAATTTTTGGGTCAATAGGGGACACGGTCTTGGTGGGCCTAAAAATCTAAAAAATATTTTAAAAAATATTTTTTTGGTTTTAGTCCAAACTAAATGTTAAATGAGTTAAGGAAGTGATTTCGAAACCATACCCGCTTTCGAAATCAAAAATGGAGGTCAGGAGGGGACGTTAAGTGACCCGTGGGCGTTTCGGTCATTTCACACCCGAAGATAGTATCTAGGGTAGAGATCTTAGCCATTATACATATAGCTGATATATCTTTCTCACTCTCCCATTTCATCCCTCTTCCTTCTCTCTTCATTTTGGACGTGTTGGGCTAAGATTTGAAAAACGCTGAAGGCAAGTTGATTGCTCTACTCAGCGAGGGTTACACGTTGAACAGATAAAAGTTTACTTTTGGCAAGGATAGAAAATTTGGAATTTTGGGACTTAGCTTCCAAAACTTGAGATTTGAGGTAGGGGTGTGAATCTCCTATTTATTTTGATTCTATCGGTCACATAATTGTGACATGAAACTTTCAAGAATTTATTCATGTTAAGATTGATTTTATGGTGAAATCGATGTTGTCTAGCATGTTCTAGATTGAGTTATGTTGTATGCATGATTTAAACGCTATCATTATGTTCTTGTTGAGTTTTTAAGTCCATTTGTATCATAAATGGAATTTGACCTCATATGTGGGATAAATGCCTAAAATGATATTTCCTAAAATGAATTGTTGTGATTTCCATTAAGTAAGTTAAATGGCATTTGTGACAAGCTTGAGATGAAATTGACATGCATTAACTTGACATATGTTATGCATTAGATGAAATTGTGACAATCATGGGTTTTGGTGCATTTATGTGATAATGTGCACTTATGTGAGAAATTTTAGTTTTTAGGGCATGTGTGAGAATTAAGAAGGACTTGAAGCCCTAGGGTGCAAAGCTTAAAACTTGGTCAAGCGGATGTCGCTTTCGTCAAGTTAGAAATCCGTAGAGCGTAAAAAAAACTTGTGGTCTTGAAAAAACCCTTACTATAGAATTATGACAAGCAGAAGTCCCTAGTTGAAGTGATTTTAGAGTATACGTGGTGTGAGTTTATTTGGTGAATGTGAATCATTTCTAAATTGTTTATGTGCATTGAGGATTCATGGCATTTGCATGATCTCCAAAATGATATTGTCTTGAACATGAAAACCATTAGAGCATGACATATAGCATATACAGATTTTATTGTGCATTCATTCATGGCTGCTTGAGTCAAGGTCGAGTCGGATGGATCATTTCTATTGGGAGTAGTTTTATGCTCACCCACTTTCTCCAAATTCTTTTTCAGATAAAGCTCTGATGGAGGAGGAAGCTTAAAAAGCTTGAGTGGACTTTTGAGTTTCTTTTGGAATTGTATGTTTTGGATATGTAGATAGATGTTCATGCTAGTTTGTGGCATGTCGATTGTGTTAAAGATGTTGTCTTTGCACTTGAATTATATTGATGCATTCATATTTCAAATGTATTCATCATATGTTGCTTATGTATAACTTGTGAGGAATAAATGTATATGATACTTAGTTTGAACCTCAATGTCTATGTTTTATAAATGCGACCATTGGAAATTCAATTTATGTGTTTGGACCATGTGAAGTATGTTTAGATCATTTAGGATGTTCCACACCTCATAGAGAAGGTATGGGTATTGATGGATGGAGTTTTAGTTTGAAAATAACCTTTTTGTATAATTGTAGGAATTCTATATAAGGTATTTCGATTATACGAAATGACCATTTCGCATTATCAAAATCTTTCGATCATGTGAATTTCTATCAAAATTTTTGATAGTATAGACCTCAAATTCCAACGTGATCTCGATCGTACTTTGCATATACTTTGATCAATCGAGAATTTTGATCGTGCAAAATAGGATTTTCGATTGTGTGAAATAGGGCTTTTGATGGTGTGAAAAGCACATTTAGATTGTGTGAAATGGTGGCCTGCAGCTAGGCTTAGGTAAGTGTGGCCATGTGTGGGGCCTTAGTTAGTGATTGATGTTGAGTCATACGTAGATACTTGTATACATATATATTATGCTTCCGCATTGAATTAAAGGTTGAGGTAGTCAATTGGGGTTATAGAAGTGTTCACCCTCAGAACTCGAGCTCAGAGACAGTATCTCTGGTGGCTCAAAAATCAGGGCGTGACAATAACTTGGTATCAAGGTATGGTACCATGGTGAGATTTTGATATGAGTCGGTGATGTGAAAACCTAAATGCCCTCAGGTTCTGGAAATCAAAGATCGAGGTGTGACAGATCGACTTCTCCAGACTGGTTTTATCAGAGAAGTGCAATTTCTATAGTGGCTCTCCAATGTGGTAGTAGTGCGGAAAAAGAATGGCAAGTGGCAAATCTGCATAGATTCATTAACTTGAACAAAGCTTGCCCCAATGACAGTTTTTCTCTCCCAAAAATTGATCAAATGGTTGACACCACAACTGGTTATGAACAATTGACGTTCCTCAATCCATACTCTAGATACAATCAAATTCCAATGAATCCTGACGATGAAGAAAAAATATCTTTTATCACCGAGAAAGGAATCTATTGCTACAAGGTGATACCTTCGGACTGAAGAACGCTAGTGCAAACTACCAACGTCTAATCAATAAGGTTTTCAAAAAATTGATAGGTCAAACAGTCGAAGCATACATAGATGACATTGTGGTAAACAGCCTCAGAAAGGAAGATTACATGAAGCATTTGGAGGAGGTTTTTGACACTTCACGAAACCATAACATGAAGTTGAATCCTTTGAAGTGTTCCTTCGGGGTTTCTTCATAACAATTCTTGGGGCACATAGTTAACCGAATGGGAATAGAAGCAAATCCAATTCAGGTGAAAACTCTCATTCAGAATGAGGAACCAAAGACTCACAAGGACATCCAGATCCTAGTAGGATGTATCGCTGCTTTAAGTAGATTTATCTTTTGGCTTTCGGACAAATGCAAACCCTTTTTTGACACCATCAGAACGAGGGGGAAAAGAGTATGGGGAACCAAACTGAACAAGGCTTTAGCAAAACTCAAACAGTACTTGGTCCAATTACCAACGCTTTCAACATCTAATGCATGAGAGCCTCTGTACTTATACATTGCAGTACTCGAATAGCCACAAGTGCAGTTCTAATTAGAGAATTCGATAAAAAGCAACACCCACTATTTTACTCAAGTAAAACCATGACCGAGGCCGAACAGAGGTACTCGAAATTTGAGAAGAATGCACTAGCCCTAATCCAAGCAAAAAGGAAACTGAGGCATTATTTTGAAGCTCATCCAATCATTGTCCCGACCAAATTTTTGATCAGAGCAATTCTTCACAAGCCTGATCAGCTAGGGAGAATTACTAGATGGGCAATTGATTTGGGAGACTGACATAATTTATAAGCCCCAGACCGCAATAAAGGGACAAGCAGTGGCATACTTCCTACTTGAGTATGAGCCATAAAATGATGAAGAGCCATAAATCTCAACTCAACCTGAATAGAAGCTCCATGTCGATAGGTCATCAACACAGATAAGATCGAGCACCAGCATAGAAATTCAAACTCTTGATAGAACCGCTCTACAGTCAGCAATCCATGTAGACTTTCATGCATCAAACAATGAAGCTGAGTACGAAGCTCTGTTGGCAGAACTGGGGTTAACAAAGACACTCCAAGTAAAAAATCTACAAGTTTTTAGTTACTCTCAACTAATTATAAAACAGGTTAGTGAGGATTACTTCTCAAAGGATGACCGCATGAAAATCTATAAAGACTTGGTAGAAAAAGAGCTCAGAGAATTCGACCAAGTAAAGGTTTCCTAAATCCCAAGAGAACAGAACCTGGAGTGAACAAGTTAACATGTTCGGCTTCAACAACACGATTAGATCTAATCAGGGTAGTCCCAATTGAAACCTTGGAGTGCCTAGTATTCGTGTCCAAAAAAAAATATTAGTTCTGCAAACAGGGCCCAGTTGGATAGATCCCAAAAAGGCTTATCTCATTGACGGGGTTCTGCCAACGTCAAAAGAAGAAGCAAGGAAAATTAGAATGAATTCATCAAAATATGCAATGATTGGCGGGCATCTTTATAAAAGGTCATTTTCAGGACCATACCTAAGGTGTGTGGCACCATCAGAAGTGAAAGAAATACTCTCCAGAATCTATGGGGGCGTATGTGGAAGCTATTTGGGAGGAATATCGCTGGCTCACAAGGCCATTACCCAAGGATATTTCTAGCCATACATGGCTCGAGATGCCTCGCAAGGATACCCCATTAGCCCTCTGAGGATCTAACCACCATGGCCAGCCCATGACCATTTGTAAAATAGGAAATGGATTCAGTTGGACCACTCCCTAAAGCCGCCAATAGCAAGAAGTACGTTCTATTAGCTACAGATTACTTCGCAAAGTGGGTTATGGAAAAATCCTATGCAACAATCACTCACGTGCAAGTGAAAAAGTTCATCTGGAGTAACATCATCTGCTGGTTCGGTCTACCAGAATCCATCATCATGGATAATGCCATAAACTTTGACAATCAGCCAATACAAAAGTTTTTCAAATCATATGGGATCAACCAGAAATTTTTCTTAAGATCATATCAACAAGGGAATAGCCAAGCAGAAATAACCAATAGGACCATCTTTGAATGCATTCAAAAGAAATTGAAAGCTTAAAAGGGTAAATGGCTTGAGGAGCTGCCCAAAGTGTTTTGGGCTTACCGAACTACTCCCAGGCAACCGACCGAGAAAGTCCGTTCTGTCTGGCCTATAGATCCAAAACAGTGATACCAACTGAGTTGTCTACCCCAATGATTAGATCAGAAGTGCTGGAGAAAGGGCATAATGATCAACAGCTAGAGTAGAGCCTAGATTTGCTAGAAGAAATAAAGAAGGCATCTCAGATCAGACTGGCATTGTATCAAAGGAGGGTCAAAAATAGTTATGAAAAAAAGGTAAAGCATCGAGTATTTGGTATGGGAGACTGGGTACTAAGGAAAGTCATCGACAACACAAAAGAATTTATTGTTAGAAAGTTCGGGGCAAATTGGGAAGGTCCATATGAAGTCACTGAAGTGATTGGAAATATTGCATACAAGCTTCACAGAGTTAGCAACTCTGAGTCAATTCACAAGCCTTGGAATGCAACTCATTTAAAGAGGTACTATGTTTAAATTTAGTATAATAGAACTAGATTCTTCTTTTTCTTAGTCAAAATAGCCTACGTTTTGTCTGATAATAGAAAATTTTCTTAATACAAAGTACCTTTTCCAAATATTTCACTGTAAAAAAAAAAAAGAAAAAAGAATGGCCTTGTATTGGAAAGGGGGCATATAGGTTTTGCATAGTTAGCGATAACAAGTTTATTCGCAAGCCTTGGAATTTAATTCATTTAAGGAGATATTATGTTTTAACTCAGTATATTAAAGCTTAGAGTTTAAATTTCGGCAATATAGCCTTCACTTTGTATAAATAATAATGGAGTATTATTGGGGTTTATGCCAAGATTGGCCTCAAAAATAATGACAGTCTCCTTTAAATTACTCATTGTCAAAAAGTGGAAATGGCATGGTCACACACTGGGGGGAAAAGTTTCATGCTTTATTATAAATAAAGAATAAAGTCAAAGTCAAAAGTCACGGTAAGGCATGGGCATTACTCAAGGAGATATGAGCAATGCCAATGTCTTGCCGAATTTTTTAACTTACGAAATATTCAATCACCCCTAAAAAAACCATTCAAAAAGGAAAGCGGCATTATAAGCCAATCACCTAAAAAGAAAAAAAATAGGCATTGAGCCCATAAAAACTAAGGCCTCAAGAGTCGATCGCTTACAGAAAAAGAGAGGCAGCTGGCATTATAAGCCAATCGCCTACAAAAAAAAAAAAAGAGAGGTAGCTGGTATTATAAGTCGATCGCCTAAAAAGAAAAAATAGGTATTGAGCCCATAAAAGCTAAAGTCTCAAGAACCGATCGCTTACAAAAAAAGAGGTTGCTGACATTATAAGCCGATCGTCTAAAAAGGAAAAATAGGCATAGAGCTCATAAAAGCTAAGGCTTCAAAAGCCGATTACTTACAAAACAAGAGGCAGCTGGCATTGTAAGTCTATCACCTAAAAAGAAAAAATAGGCATTGAGCCCATAAAACCTAAGGCTTTAAGAGTTAATCACTTACAAAAAAAAAGGAGAGAGAAAGAGCGAAAGAAACAGCTAGCATTACAAGCCGATCATTTAAAGCTCAAGCTAAGGCCTCAAGTGTTGATCACTTAAAAAGAAAGGCTAAGGCATCATATGATTGTTTAAAACTCGGGCCTCAGGATCACTCAGTAAATCAAGGCGAAGGCATCATGTGTCAATTGCTGATCATTCACAAAAATTAAGATCCTAAGTGATGAATAAAACTTGGATAAAGTTTTTAAATGAGTGTTCACTGAGTAAGGCCATAGCCCAAGTTGTCAAATATTTCTTATTTTTCTTTTTGGTATTTAAGAAATTTCAATTGCTTAAGTTTAACAGAGTTAACAAAAAATGCTCAAAAGATTAAAGTGCAAAAATGGTGATATTCATTAAACATTAATTACAAAAGAAAGGGGAAGAATAAATTGTCTATTAAAGCTCTAAATGACTATTATAGAAAGCAAAAACAAAGAGTAGAGAAGTCATTCTTTGGGTGCTGCCCCATCCTCCTTGTTAAAGTCCTGATTGAAGGAATTAACTGTCTCGATGCCTTTCTTGGCTTGCACCGATACTTCTGGAGTGAATTGATCAGACCGAGGAGGATGAAAAGAAGCAGCAACAGGAGCGACAGGGGCTGAAGCTGAGCAAGAACTCTTAAGAAAATTAGCAAACTTCCTCTCTGCTTCACCAGCTTTCAGGGATGCCATAGGCCCTGAATGGTTCAATCGCCTAATAGCATTGAAGTCATCAAGATCTTGATAGTCACGTTTGGCCTCAGGTTTTTTGCTCTATTCGAACCCATATCTGAAGCCATCGACGATATTTAAAGTTGAGATTTTCAGGAAGTGCTGATATATATCAAGTCCGCTAGACTTGAAGACTTGAAGAAGAGCCTGAAGTTTAGCGGCCTTTTAGTCAGCCTCCAGCGCCCTTTGTTCAAAGTACGAAATTGCTTTTTGCTTTGTAGCAAGAGACTTGTTAAGGGACTTCACATCCCCTTCAAGCTTTTCGGCCTTGCTCCCCTTCAGCCACTTAACCTCCAAAGCTTTGCTAAGGGAGATAGTCATATATGCGCTCTACATTACCACAAGTCAAGCAAAGGTCAGAAAGGAATGAAGTAAAAAAGACAAGAAAAATGTGAAAACAGAATGAACCTCCATAATGTGAAAATGAGCATTTTCCAGGAGTTAACTCCTTGCTGGCAAAGCTCATCATAGGGAGACCAAATCCCTTGCGCCAAAGTCCCTATAACATCACGGTCAAGGGCAGCATAATCCCCCACCATTATGAATGACACATCTGATTTCCTCAAGTCATGAATCCATCATTCGGTCAAGCCAATGAATGACTCATCAACAGTAATATTGGCAGGATCAGCCAGGATTAAAGCAAAGGAACAAAAACTCTATCCCTTTATGGCGTCGGCCATCAGCTTCTGGCATTTGGATGAAGGGGTGGCACCAGTGGAAGATCTCTTCTAAGGAGAAGAGGCGGCCGCAGACTTGTGTTTGTCCTACTTGGCCTTCGATATTCGTTCACTATTTTTTGCCTTGAGTTGGCCAAAGGTGAAAGATCATCTCCTGATTTTTGGTTAAGGCATATCCATATTTGAGTCTAAAGATTGATCTGAATCAATGTACAAGGTAAAAGATTCAATCGAAGCCTTAACAACAACAACTTGAAGCATGATGGGAGTCAAGAACTTCTTCACTGAAGGACAAACATCCTAGACGTTCTTCTTCAGGTATCTAATCCGATCAGCTGCACAGATAAAACAAATTTATATAATAAAAATGATCTAGGTCAACTAAAAAGACTTGCCAAACAAAGTGACAGAGGGGATCACAGCGTCATCGAATGCTCTAGGGATAGGGAAACGCTGAGAAGCCTTAACACTCTAAGCTCCCTTCAGCAGTACGAATTTTTTTTCCATAACTTATCAGAAATAGGGGCATCAACACAAATTTTTCTGTTCTTATTGGGAAACAGGTGATAACAGTTATCTTCTGACCTAACTTGATAAAGAGAGTAGCTGAACAATAGGTCGTGTAAACCTAAGTTCAGTTTGTAAACACGATTCAACGAGAGCAAACAAGAGATGATACGAAAGAAGTTGGGGTTTAGCTAAAGGGGCACAAGCCCTAGCTTGGAAAGAACGAAATTAAAGAATGGGTGAAGGGGGAATCTGAAAGTTTTTAGGTGGGAAGCCAAAAAAAAGAACTTCGCCCTTTCTAATCCCTTCGCCAGCGCTATAATCAAAATCTAAGGGATAACTAATTGCCTAAGCACAGGAGCGATATCCACACCCTGATCGGATGTGACTGATTCTTCTACAGTAGTGATGGGTTGGGCAGTTTCTATGATTTGAAAGGATGAACTAGACATGGTGGTCTCTCAATTATCATAATTAGTACGATCACTATCACTCAGCGACATTGTAAAGAGAAAAGTGTGGATAAAATAATGAAAAACTGACTTGCGAAGTTAAACCAGTATCAGGAAACCCAAAGGAGATGAATCAAGGAGAGAGGGTAAGCAGTTGCAGAAGTCTGGGGCTGAGAAAATAACAAAATGTCAAGACAAAAAGTACAAATGAAGAATAGAAGGGTTAGTTACATACCTCAGTATCGTCGTTGATACCTCAGCAATATTGAGAATTCTCAAGAGAAACAAAAGGTTTAAGCTGGTGCCTCTAGGAATTTCTTCCAGTTTGGGCCGCACACACTGAAAGGAATTGGGGGGCAAAGTATAGGGGAAAAATCTCTCAATTGTTCGCAATGGGCCTACTAAAGCACAAACGGGCTAAACCCAATAAAAGATTATGCCCAAATTCAGAAGATAAGCGAACAGGCCCCAAGAAATAGTTTAAAAGGAAAGAATAGGCCGTGTCTCTTAAAGAATGCTAAATGGCCCAGCTCAGCCATCAATTCAAGTTTTATTAGGAATTCATATGCTTGAGAGAAAAAAAAGTTGTAAATAAAGAAATTTGAGTCCTAAAATGATTCAAGTTACAAAACTTGTATAAATAGAAGAAAATACTAATGAGAAATGGTCTTTTTTTTTTTCAGAGAAATATAGAATACTCTTGAATTTTTGAATGTGTTCAATAGATTAATTGATCGAAAGTAGCGAACTAATTTTTTGTACTAACAATCTCTCGAGCTATTCCATCTTTTATCTATTCCATCTTTTATGGGCTCATCATATGTTGGAATAATATTGTGCTAACACAGTAGACTCTATGTCAATGGCAAATAGATTTCAACGGTCAACATAGTAGACACCCCAACACCCACAGCTTAAAGAGGCTAGTCAGTGCTAAATCCAGAAGAAGCTGTCTGGGAAATGTACAATTGAGCAATCACTTTTTGGACTTGACCGAAATGGACAGTCACTATGGGCATTAATAAGAAGAAGGACAGTTGGTCCAAAAATTCTTGCTTTTTGTTGGTGGGTTTCTGTTGGGAAAATTCAGTTGAAGTGTTCAATTCTAGATCCATTGACTAGCAGAAATTAAAACTCACACTTCATGGAGTTTTTAAACTTGGTCAAATGTGTCAAAACTAGGCTGCCCATAAAATTCTGAATGTCCGACTCATTAAATAAAGAAAGCTAATTATGTAAGTAAGATACCTTTAAATAAGTAGCATCAAACCCTAACACAAGAAATTGTTCAATGTAAAACCTTAAAGTTCATCTCATAATTTCATTGGTATAACTCGATTTGTTAGAATTTGTTGGGATTAATTTTTATTTAATAAAAACTAAAAAAAAAAAAATGAAAAAAGAGGGGAAAAAAAAAAGAAAGAAAGTAAAAAGTCTTGACTTGAACCGTAAGTCTTAGAATCCAAAGAAAAACCATATGATTTTATTTGGTTGTGGAGATGGATCACCAAAGTTTCGACTTGAACAGTGTCTTTCACGTCTCTAAAGAGAGTTTGAGGGTTCAAGCTTCAATAGGAGCATGAGAGATTAATTATTTATCAAAAAAACAAATTCTGGATATATACAAAAATAAAAAAATTTATGTGAATAATTAAGCTTTGGAGAACACAAATTCAAAACAAAGAAACAACTTCATGCGAAAGTAAGACTGTGTGTATGTCTAACTCTCCTCAAATCGCGTTATGATCAAAGACTTTGTGCCCTGAGCTTCTGTTTTTATGTTGATATGCAATAAATCTCTCCATAATTTTATTTTATACAAGACTAATTCCATTGACATTTTTCTACTAGTATTTATTTATTTATTTATTTATTCCCTCCCCTCTACTTATCATCATTTCTAATTAATCTAATCTCATAACGGATCAACAAATGATAAACAAAGTTTGCCGCCTTAATCAACCAACCAAATAAGGAAAGGTGGCAACCTCATTCTTATTTAATGATATTCATTGGACAACAAACCCTGCTTGCCTTAAAAGTTCAGATTAGAGGATAACATATAAAAATTATAGAAATGTGATCACAAATCACAAGTTTGGTTATGATCCTTTTTTGATAAATGAGACACCCATCTCACTCAACCCAACTTAGAATACCAAAACAGACCCCCATTTCCTAACCTCAAATTAAAACAAAACAAAGATTATGATAAGGAGACACCTGTCCTTTCACTCAAGTGTGCTCACATTAAAAAAGGACACCTAAATTACACTGTATTAAAATATTAAACAATGATTAATGAGAAAATAGACTAAGGTTTTCAAGTTGGTTTGCTTCAATCAAATTCAATGTTCTGCCAAAACTCCCCATCATCAATGAAAGAACACAAAGTTCTTTTCTTCTTTTTATTTTGGCCAAGTGAGAATACAGAGGTATATGTGTTATGTTTCTGTCTTGTACAACCATAAGTCCATATATATATATATATATTATTGAAAACTAAGCAAATCAACTGTAAACACAAAATGTAACCAAGACCATGCCCATCCCCCAATCAAATTGATAGAGAAAGAAGGAAAAGAAATGATAGATGAAAGTAGTTTTTTTTTTTACTTTTTGTTTGAAGAGCAAACAGAAAATTAATAAAAATAGTATCTCTCAAAAGAAAGGAATTGTTATTCTCTCTTCAGTCTTCCCTTTCTCTCAACGATTTACAAAGATTAGCATTCAGTTCATTAATTAACAACATGATCAACAAAACAAAAGAAATGGGAATAGAAAGCATTTAGTAGCACCCTTTTCTCTCTCTCTCTCTCTCTCTCTCTCTCTCTATATATATATATATATATCCCACTTTCTCTCACTACAAATCAAGATGAAGAAGAAGACCCATCAGTGGAAAGATTAAGATGAACACCACTACTCTCATTATGGTAATGACCATTGTTGTTGGTGTTTTGGCCATTGCTGTTGTTGTTGGTGGTGGTGATGTTACTGTCTCTCTTGCCAAAAGTGTGCTTGTTATTGTGCATCCAAACCTTGAGAACACTTTTACCAATCCCAACTTCGTTGCAAAACTCTTCGATCAATCCTTCATCACACTTTTGCAACTTCCAACTCAATTTCTCAGAGAAAGAGAACATCTTTTCCTTCTGATCTCTGCTGAATTTGGTCCGAAACCGCTTTCGCCCACTTGGATTCTCCGCCTTCGCCGCCGTGGGCGTCAACACCGGGTGGTGGTGGTTCATTGCCGGTGGGTCATCAGGTAGGGCGGTGCTGAGGGCGAGTAGCATGTGGGGAGCTGATGAATAGTGTAAGGGTGGAAGTGGTTGTGGTGGTGGCGATGGTGAGGGGGAGGCGGAGGCGGAGGCGCCGCGGGTTGGTGAGTGAGTAGGGTGGTTACGGAAGTCGAGGAAGTGAGTGGTGGTAAGGGTGGTTTTGGGGTAGTCGTCCGGTTCACGGCGGTGGAAATTGCGGTGGCAACCACAGGCGGCGCATTTTAGCGAGGTGGGGTCTGTGGGGGTGGCGGTGGGGGAGGGCATGAACTCTCCGCAGCCGTCTACGGCGTGGCCACCCATACTGGCAGCGTGGTTCTTCAGACATTCTTTGTATGCCACCACAACCACCGCCGCCGCAGGCGGCGGTGGTGGTAGGCCTGGTGTCAGATAGTGGAGGTGGTGGTGGTGTTTCTTCAGTGCGCCGTTGCTGAAGGTTAAGGACTTGTTTGGTTGGCTCTTTGGTGGGTTTCCATTTTCTGAGGTTTTTGTGGTGGTGGTGGTGGTGGTGGTGGTGGTGATTTGGTCCATTGGGATGGTTCAAAAAATCATGGATTAGGGTTTTTTTAGAATTGATGGCATTCTTGATTTTCTCTCACTAGAAGATAACAGAAGAGAGATGATGATGACGATGATGATGGTGAGGATGATGGATCAGAACAATATTATGGGGGGTTTGTGGTGATTATGATTGAAACAAGAGGCTTATGCAAAATGGGGTTTGGGTGGGAATAAGACTTTGAGAGGGTTACAAAAAGAGGGCTTCCTCAAAATATCAACCACAACTTGGTTTATAGTGTGGGCATTTCTAATCTGAGGTTAAAAAGTTTCATATTACATTCACACACTTATTAGGGTTAGTTGTGTGATATAATAAATATGTCTGAATCCACTTGTTCTGATTTGGGGTCAAAGCCATTCATTTCATTGTCAGCATGGAAGAAAACTTGATTCCATTCGCTCTAATTTCATCGGTGCAGTTTCCAATTTTTTTTTTTTAGTTCATCGATTTTATTGCAGTTTTAAAATATCGTCTCACATATTTTAATTCTAAAAAACCCAACCCGAATCCGAATCTCACCAATTCGTTACATCATCATAGTCATCATCTCATTTCTTTGGTATTTTGTGAATAAAATCAGTGACATGAATTCTCTCCATTATTTTGCATCATTTCTTCTATCAGTTTAATCTTTTAAAATCAATTTTAATAACATCATTCTATATTCTATGTTATTTTTTTATCGCTCGTCTCTTGCCCTCTATTACAACTAATATTTATTATTTTACAGACACATTACTAGATCTTTGATATATATGTCCAAATCATCTCAATCTGCTCTCTAATTTTTTTTATAAATAAATATTACACCTAATTTTTCTCTCGCACTCTCGTTAAAAACTTTATTTATTCTAGTCACTTCAATCATCTATCTTAACATTTTCATTTTCGTTACTTTGTCTAATAACGGTTTTATAAAATTTTTATTTTAGTTATGTGTTATCCTTTTATCACGCAATATTTCACTAGATTGCCTCTGTTTTGTTCAAACCGCACTTTTTCTTCTATCTCTCCATCGTTTTGTATATCGATTCTAAGTAACAAATTTGATTTTTTTAATAATTTTTGTTATTTTGAAATGTTATCATTCTATTTTTAATGTCTGAAATTGGTTCTCATTGTATCATCGTTTTGTATATATAAAACTTTTAAGTTTTCTTATAAAAATTAGTATAAGAGAAAAGTTTGCTCTAACTACTAACTTATTAAACTACTATGATGCAAAATGTTAGCTACTAAGTGGTTATAATTGGGAAAAAAAACTTTTGAGCAGTTTAGAAAAATCAAATTGGTAGAACCAATATGATGTTTTACAATTTGAATTAGTTCGGTTTAAGACTCTCGTCCCATTCGAATTGATTTCAATTTTTTTTAAAACCGTTAGCATCAAATCGGATTTGATTTTATGTCTAAGCCAAACCAAATCAATCCAATCCGTTTGTACCCATGATTCCAACAAAGAAAGTTAGGATTGATCTGGATGCTTCCTCCGTTGCAATCCAAAAAGGTGGATTACTTTCTCTATTGCAGAGTCTATAGCAGATCAGATGAATTCGTGATTTTCAGTCATGAGGAATTCTAACGTTGCGTCAAAATCCATATTCTTATAACAAGGTAAATATTCATTTCATATGAAATAATTATTATAACATGTGTGGCAATCCAATTACATGGTTAAAACTTAACAAACTAAGTGTTTAATGACAAAATTTATGTACTATTTTAAAAATAAGTGTTTGATAAATTTGAAATTTAAGCACTAAAAATTATAAGAACTAATTATAAATTGAGAATTCTTTGATATTTATTTAAATTTAATTGCTCAGTAACAAATGAAGTCATATTTACTTAAATGTTTACCTTATGTTTAAGTGAAATTATTCTCTTAAGTAATATCCAAGTAGTGCTAGCAAGTATTCTTAATTGAATAAACACTTAATTTATTTAGAATTAAATTAAGTTATTAATTAAATAAACACTATTTATAAGAAAGAAGAGATGATTTAATTTGAAGTTAGTTACTCATTTTATTGGTTTAAAAAAAAAGTTCTAAATCATTGATTGTTTAAATTAGAATCATTGATTGTTTTATTTAGACGTGGCATAGCAGAACATTATGCAAAAAATAGTATGGGGAGGAGTTGTTAGATGTTCAAAGATTAAAGAAAATAAAATTAGATTAATAAAAAATATTTTACAATTTAAATCCAATCAAGCCATGCAAAAAATATTGCGTGAGTTTTTTATTTGGCATAGTTAATTAAAAATGGCCTAACTAGTATTTTTAAGCAGTGAATGAGCAAACCAAAACTATAATTTAAAAAAAAAAAAAAAAGGTACCATCATGAAGCGCAAGTCATTTACGAGCCTACCTTACCTAGTTAGGTGGTCCTGTATACTTCAATTTTTATTTTTATTTTGAATTACCTTGTAGATTTTTCTATTATTTATACATTAACTTGGTATTAATTAATCTTTTTTGTTCACTTTTCTTTTTTAAATAGAATTTAATAATTAGTGAAGATTGATTGCTTCTTATAAGAATTGAAACAATGCGTGGAGAATAACGTTGTGTTTGAACCGAATTAGTACCTTGAAATTAAAATTTTTAATTAAATTTTATCTAATTTTAATTGTACGAATTTGAAATGTAGGGTGTGTAAGAAAATGTCTGAAAGAAGTAGGATAAGTGAAGAATGGAACCATTGATCATCATCCACCTCAGGGCGGATGCAAGAAGGCACTACACTTAATTTTATAAAAAAAAAAAAATTTACATACAGTAAATACAATTTTTTTGGGGTTTAGAACTGAGAAGACTTATTAAATTTCGAGTGATGTACCCACTTAATTTTATAAAAAATAAATTATGACCCGAACTCTTGCGTTTGTACCCACTTGTACAAATTCCTGGCTACGCCCTTGATCCATCTCCAAGGAAAATGAGCACCTTAGCTTTTTCTCTATTCTTGAATGGGAAGAAATAAGGAAAAGAAAAAGAGATGAGTTAGGTTTTGTTTAATAATCCACTAAGTATTAGACGGTAATCTAATTAAGTGCATTTGATAATGCAATTTTAAGTGACAATAACAATTTTTATTTGTAGGAGTGTGTTATCCTTTTTAATGTGTTATATTATTTGCATCCACATATAAGTATAAACTTTCTTCACGTTTAGAGTAGTTTTCATATTTTCTCTACTCTCACAATGACAAAAATTTTAAGGAGTATAAAAATATCCCAAATTTTTATTTAGAGAACACTTTTAAGAGAGAGTCTATTTTGACTAATATAAGAAAGGGTTCATTCAAACGAAGTTAGAATATTTTTTTCCATCATAAATAAAGTGTATTGAATTGTTGTTTAGAATACTTTCCAAAACACGATTATGCAATTTTCTCCAAATCGATCTTGTTTTATTTGATTTTTCAAAACTTATTCACAGATTGTGTTTGGCTACGCGGAATTAAAGTTTCAGAATTGAAATTGGTGGAATTGGAAAAAAATTTGTTAATAAAATTTTTCTAATCATTAACAAAATTTTCTTCAATTTCAATTCTAAATCTCCAATTCCATGCGGCCGAACACACCCTCGTTGTTTATAAATTTTTCTTTCATTTTAAAATAGCTTAGGATAAAGACTAATGCATGAGATGTATTGCCCATATTTCATGAGAATTCATACAAATGAAGTTTATGTGGTCTTAAGGTTACTTTCAAACTTCGCTTTCCAAAAAATATATATATATATATTTGATTTTAGGAAACACTATTCATATTTTAGAAGATAAGTGCCTGTTTGGGGGAGCTTTCTGATGCCTCAAAAAGTCCTTCCAAGTATCAAAAGTCTTTTAAAAAAAAAAATGTGACACTTGATTACACATATGTAAAGGCCTTTCTGAATAAGCCGGTGGTCAGGAAGCTTACTTTAGATAAGTAAAACAATGTTGCTTTTAGAACCTCTTTTTAGGATGCCAAATTTTCTTTTGAAATAAGGTTGTTATTTTACTAATTTGCCCATATACTTTTTTATATATTAACAAAATTGTGAGATATTCTTTTTTGGTCCTTCGTTCCTCCATCGTCATTGCCTTCCAACACCACCACTATCACCACCTCCACCACCACCAACATCACTACCTCCACCGCCACATCCACCAGCACCACCGCTACCTCCACTGCCACCACCACCACCATCTCACCTTTTCCACCGTCACTTCCACCTCCACCTTCATTGCCACTTCCACCGCCACCACCACTGCCACTACCACCGTTGTCGTCACCTTTCACCCCATCATCACCGTTGCACGCCACCACTACTACCACCGCCATCGCTATCACAACTTTCCTTCACCACCACCACCATTACTGCCATCGTTGTCGCCACTTTCCACCACTATTGTCGTCGCCACCACCACTACCTTCCACCACACTATTGCCACTGTCATCGCTGTCACCGCCTTCTTTCATCATCACTGCCACCGCCACCACCACCACCACCTCCACTACCTCCACTGCTACCTCCACCTCCACCTCCACTGCTGCCTTCCACTACCAACATCTCCACCTCCATTGCGGACTTGGCGCTGTCTAAGTCGTTAAGGATAAAGGATAATATTGTCAAGAAAAAATAATTTAAAAGTTAAAATATATTTAAAAAATGCACTCGTCAAACGTATTTTTTCTCTTAAATTCCTTCTAACAAAATTCATTATATGAAGGCCTTATCAATGAAGTCCTTTTCATATTAGGAAGTTCCCCCAAACAGGGCCTTAATATTGCTCCCGTTTAATAGTTCATTTTTAGTATTACAAATTTTCAAGAAAACATACATTTAATACATTGTCCCTCGTTAAAATTTTGAAATTATCTTTTGAATTTTAAATATACATTATCAAGTTACAAAATTTTGAAAAACTTAAGAGTGTTTATTAAGAAAAGATGCATTAACTTTTTAAATGGAACACAAATTTTGGAACAAAAAAAAGGAAGAATAGACTATTAAATTGGGACCTAGAAAGCATCGATACAGACACATCACACAAGTACGAATACAACACGATACAAACACAATGACACAACAAATCTCAAAAAAATAGGGAACGAATACGGTAGAGATATGTCAAATAATAATAATAATAATATATTATTATTATTATTATATATTTAAAAATAATATTTTTTGCTCATTTTATCCATATAATAATGAATGAACTCACTAATTTGGAGTTTAGAGTTAGGTGATTGATGATGTTGTTTCTTGTGCGATCTGGTTTAACTCGGCTTTCTTGCAACCAGAAAGGAATCATAACCCTAATGACACCAGGGTGGTACCGGCTAGACACGCTCTGACGACTAAGTCAGTAATCGGAGAAATATAAAGAAGATTGGGAACTGAATTGAATGCTTTCTTTTTGTCTGTGCCTCATTAATTGAATCGCGACCTCTCATTTATGGAGGCTTAGCAGTTGTTGATGTGGAGTATCGTAGTAGGATTCTTCCCATGATAATCTGATGTGGGATTATCCCTTATCTGATCTAAACTTGATCGGTTCATTTAGCAAGATTACTATTGCTTCATCTGATCCAAACCTTACCGATTTATTTACCCATACGGTATTTATTGTCGCTTTTATCATCAACGTTATCTGGTTGTAGGAGTGTTAATCAAAATTTCTCTATCAATGTTTATTATTTTTCTAATTAACCCATAATATGTTTTATATTGCATTGAATCATATTCTTCTAAAAAAATAATTGAAAACCATCTTGTCGTAAGAATTCAAAACGTGTCATGTTGTGGTGGTGTCTCTGTACAGAAAATAAAATAATCAAATTTCAGAACACTTATAACCGTGTCTGATATAAGTTTGGACCGCATCACACGGATGTCTGAGTGTTTGATACCACATGACACTCTTACGAAAAGTGCCCCTACTTCTTAAATTGGGCCGAAAGGAGTATGAAGTTAATGATTACTATAGGTTTAGGTAATTCTCAAACTAGCTCATTGAAAGGTTAATGAAAATGGTTTTAAAACTAGAGCACATATCGGATTTAGATCGGATCTCGCTTGGTTCAATTTGATAAGGAATATTATGATTTGATCCGATGTCTGAGTGTTTGATACCACATGACACTCCTACGAAAAGTGCCCCTACTTCTTAAATTGGGCCGAAAGGAGTATGAAGTTAATGATTACTATAGGTTTAGGTAATTTTCAAACTAGCTCATTGAAAGGTTAACGAAAATGGTTTTAAAACTAAAGCACATATCGGATTTAGATCGGATCTCACTTGGTTCAATTTGATAAGGAATATTATGATTTGATCCGATCTGATAACATAACTTGATGAATTATATGTTACCTAGCCCATATTCAATTTGCAGCTTATCTGATATCTGATTCGATAACCTAATTTGTCAAGATTTGTAATTTTTGTTAAAATTTTGAAAATATAAAAAAGAAAAAGAGAGAATAAGAGAGAGAAGGCCAAAAAAAATATGAATAAGAAAAGAAAGTAAATATCATATGTTTGATTCTTACTTGGACAAAATAATAGAGAGTCAATAGAGGGAAGAAGAAAATAGTTTAAAAAATGAAGAAAAATAAAAATAGCTAAAATTTTCAATTTGATAAACTACTATGTAAACAATATCTTTTATTATTTTTAATATATGTTTTTGCCAGTCAATTTGCCTGTAAACTCGAATTCATGACCTTTTATTTTAGAAAGTTAAAAAGTACTATTACGCTTCGATCCTTAGTGGTGGCCGCTCAAATAAAAGTTAAATTCATGTATACTTTGGCATACATATAAATCACATTCCTGACTTGAGTAAAATAAAAAAATATTAAGATTAGAAATAATCATTTTGATAGGTTACATTATCACATATGAATGCTAAAACAGAATGTATGCATTAATTTTAATTTTCTCTTATCAATTTCAGCCTTTTCAGAATTGGAGGGTATATTGATAATATAGTTTGTCCTCTACTCAAATGGTTAATTGCCTCAAATCTAACGCATGCTTGAAAATCCAGAGCATGGTGGTCAACCCCTAGAAAGCTCAACTTGCTCAGAAACAGTATCATGTCACTATTGTCAGTCACATTATTAGCTGTATAGCCACATAATTGGTCATTGGATTAGATTGGATGAACAATCTTTTTCATTAAAAGAGCTTGCAATAATCTCGAAAAAGTGGAATTAATGTTAATCCAAGCCAATTGGTTCTTTGGTTTCAAATTGATGTAAATCTTCATTTAATCATGTACCATTGGAATCCAAGACACCCAAAAAGAAAATCTATCTTCAAATACGATTTATAGGCTTTACCAATCTTTTTCTCAGCTTTGAAAAGACAATAGTATGGGACTTGCTTATAATTAAAGCCGTGAAATTTGCTGCAGGAACAGAGAGAGAGAGAGAAAGAGAGAGATTCTGAGGGGTAGAAAGCAACTTGGGAGAGAGAAATGAGCAACAATAGTTGTAAGATATGGTCTTAAAGAGTCAATGTCATTTTGATTGATAAAAACAGTGTCCTGACAATTGTGTCATTGTCAAGAAGCACGCGCGCGCAAGATGAATAATATGAAATATGAATGAAATGGCTCATGCCTATATATATATATATATACACACACACACACACATACACACACAGAGTCACGCATTAAGTTCAACTAATAATAGCCTGTTGAACGGGAGATAAAAGTGTGTTGGGGAATTATACATGCAATTTATGTGTAGATTCATCATAGGGCACAAAGGATGGTAATTTTTTAAAAGGGCATATTACACTCACTTTTCACTTTTTACACTCGCTTCATTAATTTATGAAAAATAAAAATTAATTATTAATTATTTTTGTGTAATAAATGTCATATTTATCATCAATCAATATGTCATTATAATTTAAAAATATTTACATTAATGTTATCAAGTAAAACTATGATGTTCACAAGTAATTATTTAATTTTAATTAAAGAATAAAATTTTATATTAATTCATATACTTATTATAATCATTTCCTATATAATTTTTGAAAATTTTAATTAATTGGTATATAAAATACTTTATGAATTTTTTTTTCAATTTAATTAAAGAATAAAATTTTCTTTTGAAATTGAAAACTCATCTAGGAACATCATAGTTTTACTTGATGGTATTAATGTAAATATTTTAAAATCACAAGGACATATTGATTGATGACAAAATAAGACATTTATTACACAAAACTAATTAATGATTGATTTTCACTTTTCACCAATCAATTAAGTGAGTGTAAAACGACAGTCGCTTAAGCGACGGCCCCAAGCACTCATCAAATTACATATGAGTAGACTATTTAAGGTGTAGGTGTCGTGTCATTCTTGTCACATAGAATGTTGAAAAGTCAAATAAAAATTGGTCAGTATGATAACCATGTCACCATGTAAGAAAGTCAAAATCAAGACTTACTGACCTACCAAGTCACTAAACCTTGAGAATCCGTTTCCAGTACCACAAGAAGCTATCTAAGTTTCGAGACCACCCCTCGAACACTACCATAAGTCCTGATGTCATGTCAGGTCATTTAAAATCTCGAGACCGCCCATCAAGCACCACTATAAGCCATAACACCACGTCAGACCATTTAAAGCCTCGAGACCACCTCTTGAGCACCACCATAAGCCCTGATACCATGTCAGGCCATGCAAGCCTTGAAAGCACCTCTCGAGCACCACTACAAGTATTGGCATTATGTCAGACCATTTAAAGTCTCGAGCATCACCTCTCGAGCACCACCAGAAGTCCTGACACCATGTAAGGACATGCAAGCCTCAAGAGCACCTCTCGAGCACCACCACAAGCGTTGACGGCATTTCAGACCAATTACACCTCGAGACCTCCCCTCGAGCATCATTGCGCTGACGTCATGTTAGACTGTCTACGACTCGAAGACATCTCTCGAGCACCATAAGGTTCATCAAGTATCGAGTGAGACTTGGTAGGATCTCCTTACACTAATGTAACCAACTTTATTAGGATACTTAGAAGGAATTTGGATTAAAGGATGAGAAATAGAGAAAACCTAGCATAACAAATAGGCCTAGTTAGTGGAATAATGAACACATGTTGTGACAAAAACCTTTACAATCACCATTAAGGCTCTTCTACGAGCCATTAACTACCATTGTTATGGTATAGTCAAACACATTTAATACCCACAACAGCTCACACACCATGTCACCTGAGGGTGCGACGATGTAAGAGACTTGCCCCTTAGGTGTTTAAGAAATCATTACCTAAACACCTTAGGTTTTGGGTAATAACCCAAGCGGGTCAAATCCATTAGGTAATACCTAATAAAGAGTAAATGCTATAAATTCAATGGCCTTAGTAAATGTTAAGGCAGGACAAAAAGATAAGGATCTGTCACAGAGGCAAATATTTTTACCTTCACTAGGATTCTATTAAATAACTTTACTTCTCCTCTTTCTTCCAAATATATTCACTGGACCCCTCAGAATTGTATTGAATACCTCACTTATATTTATTGTACTATTTCTGGATAAAGAACCCCTACAAATGTTTATCACTTTCACGTTTCCTGATATTTGGCGTGTGTTCTTAACGCCTTTGGAATTATATTTCTGGTAGAATCGCTAACTAATTTTATGAAAATGGCTATTTTGTCCTTCCCTAGTATGAAAAGACAATAATTTAGTATGAAATAACAAAAAATGCCCTTCCTCTTGAGATAAAGACTCTTACAACCTCTTCTGGTTCTTCGATTCCACCTCAATCTCAATTTTTACCACAAGCAAATGAGCCACCTGCTTCACCTCCCCAATCTCTTTCAACATCATTGCCACCACAATTAATCTCTTACCGGCTATTATACATCATATATATATGTCAAACATATATTATATATCAAACATTCAAGATTTGAAATAATAATTTTTATTCTTTTTGTAATCCTTACAACCAAACGAATCATACAAGAATTTCAAAACCAATTCTCTCTGTAGGAACCCCCAAATTTAATGAAACAGAGTCAAACCCACCTCTGCTTGGTACTTGTGTTTCTCACCGGACGTCTTAGGAACGTCTTTCTCTGCAAAACAACCTCACAACATAGTCTTTTTTTGACGCTATGACAGAGATCTGTTAGGTTTCAAACGCACCACCACCACTCGATCTCTGTTATCAAATCTTCAAATTGAAAAACTTTAACAACCGTGCCACATGATTCTTGTTGTAGACAGAGATATTTTTGAAAAATTTATAACCAAATGATCTCTATTTTATAATTTTTAAACTAGAAAATTTTTCACAACTATGCCACGCGATTTTCTATTGAGTTTTTGACACTATGACAGTCTGTTTCAAATACATCACCACTCGATCTCTATCTACAACGATTACAAACCAACCAAAGAATAAGACCAAAGCCCTAATTAGTAGTTATGCCTTACTTTAACTTCTTCATTATATTTGTCGTGGTGGTGACAGTGAAAAAATGAGGTAATAGTAGTGGGAAGAGGTTGAGAGAGAGGTAGTGACCGCAACAATGGTGGTGGGTAGAGGTGTCGGTGGTGGCGGGAGGAGGTGGCAGCAACGGTGGTGGGAGGTGGCGAGGAAAGAGAGAAAGAGAGAGAGACAAAAAAAGGGAGAAGCTAAAATGACTTTTTCTATTATATTATTATGAAATGAGATAAGGGTATAAAATAAATTTCACAAAATTACTTAACTCCAAACAGCTCTAAGGAAAGGTCAAAGTAATAAGCGCTGAGCAGTTTAGCTGTGTGTAATTTGTCCAAATCTCGCAGGAGGTGATAATGGCCTTTCATGTTACTTTCACATTTGTTTTAGAGAATTGATTTGACCTTTTCATTATACACAAATAATTTAAGAGTAAACGTTCAAATTTATAAATTTTAGAATGTACATTTAAGTTTGAGAAGAGTTATTTTGTATAAAACAACTACTTAGAATGTACATTTAAGTTTGAGAAGAGTCATTTTGTATACAACAACTACTAAAATATTAAGTTTATCTTAGCTCTCACTTCTCCTCATTTCTTGTAAGCAAAACCAATGGGCAATTAGCAAAAACTAAAAATTCAATCAAGTTTTAAATTCAGTGTGATCTATTCTATTCTTTGATTCATCTACGACATATTGGTGGAATTATTGTCAAAATTGGTTTTGTCAGGCATAATATTTTTAATTGTCAAAAAGCAATCAAAAACCTTTGACAATTACATATTTTGTTTGATAAGTGCATTTTTAAGTCATTTTAACTTTTAATGAAATATTTATCTTCTTGTCAAGCTATCAATTTAAAAAGATTTATTATTGGAAAGTTGCATGAAACTGGTGTATTGATATTGGAGAAAATTTAGTTCAAAGTTTAAATTATTTTTTCTCTAATTTCAATTCTAAAACACAATTCTATGCAGCCGAACATAATATTAGCATTCAGAAGTACTCACAAACATGGATTTTGATTAAAAGTCTATAATACTTGTTGAATGATTTATATATTTAAGTTACACCCTTTCTAACAGCTTAAGCTTTTAGAGTAAATGGTTGTTAACATGATATGAGAGCATTAAGGTTAAAGTTGAAAACCTAACATGAGTTTCTTCTTCTTCTTCTTTTTGTTCTTCTTCTCAGTTTCTGTATTTTTTTTTTTATCGTTGGCTTTTCTACTTTTTTTTTCTATCATTTGGATAAAGATGACCAAGAACCCTAAGTTTAAAAAAAAAAAAAAAAAAAAAAAAAAGAACAGTGTCTCTTTGTGCAATTCTGATAGAGATGACCTGAAAAAAAGTATCTTTGTTCTTAATCTCATGTTCAAATACTTTAGTTCTCTTACTTGAAACCTGTTCTCGGAGTCTCGGATTATCTCATCTTAACTATCATGGGTGACAATACCTACACCATTCTTTTCGGTTATATAATCTAGACTCATCTCGAATATTTTCGTCTTGGATATCATGGATCGTGGTGGTCGCAGTACCAAGAAGTGTACATATTGTGGCCGCACTAACCATTCTTTTGATTATTGTTAGGAACTTCACAGCAAGCCCGCACGAACAAATCAGGCTACGGTTAAGGGGGAGAACTCTAACTTCACAACTGAGGAACATATTTTTATTCCCAAGGCAGAGTATGATTCAATTGCCAAACGCATCAATCTTCCATCCACCTCCACAACCACTTTGCTCTATTCAGGTAATACTTGTCTTCGTTCCTCATCCATTACATCTTGGACTATTGATTCAAGGGCCTCCGATCATATGACAAATAACTTTTCTCTTCTTTCTAATTTTTTTTGTACTTCTTATCCCTCGCTTGTCATGATAGCCTCTCCAGTCCAGGGAATTGGTACTGTTAGCACACCTAGTCTAACATTCTGCTAAGTTTTGTACCTACCTTAGTTTCTCTTTAATTTATTATCTATTTCTAAATTTACCTCTACCTTAAACTGTTCGGTAACGTTTTATCCTAACCATTGTGTCTTCTAGGATCTAAAGACGAAGAAAATTATTAGTGGGGGCTTCGCAAGGGATGGTCTCTACTACTTTTAACCGTCTCGCTCACCTATTCCATCTGCATTCTATACTATGACTTCTCTGTATCAGTGACATTGTCGTCTTGAGCATCATTCGTTAGACAATCTTCGGCATTTACTTCCCTCTTTACTCTTTTTTTTTAGTTTAAATTGTAAAACTGTGAGCTTAGTAAGCATTATAGGACTTCTTTTAAGCTTAGGTCTGATGGGCCTAATTTGCACCCTTTTGAACTAGTTCACTCTAACGTTTGGGGTCCAGCACGAACTACTAGTTTGTCTGTTGCGCGTTATTTTATTTCATTTATTGATGACTATTCTCATTTAACTTGGTTATATGTGAAAGATAGATCTCAAGTGTTTCATGCTTTTAGATCTTTTTTTATGCTAAAACACTAATCAATTTGATGTTAAGTTATATATTCTTAGAACTGACAATACTCTTAAATATAAAGAAGGTAGCTTTCAATAATTTCTTGAGTCGAGGGGTATCACCCATTAGACTTTCTGTGTTGATACTCCTCAACAAAATAGAATTGCTGAAAGAAGGAATGGACCAATACTTGTTATTGCCCGTGTTTTGGTGATCCAAATG
This sequence comes from Cornus controversa, assembly GCA_026545225.1. Taxonomy (NCBI): domain Eukaryota; kingdom Viridiplantae; phylum Streptophyta; class Magnoliopsida; order Cornales; family Cornaceae; genus Cornus; species Cornus controversa. The sequence goes on from CM048848.1 coordinate 49,429,693, forward strand.
AATGTACCTAAATATTTTTGGGGAGATGCAGTTCTTACTACGACATAGCTATTGAATAAAATGCCATCTCGAGTCCTTAAAGGAAAATCACCTTTTCAGATGATGTTTTTTGATAAAGACCCCTTCTCTCTTCCTCTAAAAGTGTTTGGGTGAGTTTATTTTGTACATAATTTAAATCCCAAAAGGGAAAAACTTAACCCTCGAGCTCACAAATGTATATTTTTAGGTTATTTTCGCACTAAAAAAGGTTATAGATGTTACAACCTTTCTGAGAAAATATTTTGTTTGTACTAATCTAAATTCTTTGAAATATTCCATATTATTCTAAGGAGGGTAGTCAAGTGAAGGAACCTATTTTTCAAGAAATTGTTATATCATCTCTGGTTCTTGATATTCTTTCTGCTCCTAGGATTTATACTCAACGACCTCGAAGGGATACTACTTTTACTCCTCCCACTGCCCTAGACGAACCTCTTCTGTCACTTGCCCTAGCGGTTGAACAAGTAGAGCCTTCCTTGCATCCTCTATCATCTTCCTCAGTGCCTACAGATCTAGTTGTTCATCCTTTTGAGTCTGATCTTGATATTCCCATTGCATTTCGCAAAGGTAGAAGGGTTTGTAGTGATCATCCTATATCTTATTTTATTTCTTATAATCATTTGTTATCTTCTTTTTGAGCTTTCTCTTTATCTTTGTCATCTGTTACTGTTCCTAAGTCATACGTGGAGGCTCTTTCCTATCCTGGTTGGCGAAAAGCTATAGAAGAGAAAATGCGTGCCTTACAATTGAATCATACTTGGGATCTTCTTCTAAAGCCTGCAGGTGCTTGTGTTGTTGGCTGTCATTGGATTTTCACGGTGAAACAAAATCCTAATGGCATTGTTAATCATTTAAAGGCTCACCTTATTGCTAAAGGTTTTATTCAGACCTATGTCATTGACTATACTAAGACATTCTCTCTGGTGGCTAAGCTAAATTTTGTTCGCATAGTTATCTCTCTTGCTGCCAATCTTGGTTGGCCTCTCCATCAGCTCGATGTAAAAAATGTTTTTTTATGGTGATATTACCGAGACAGTGTATATGACTCAACCTCCTGGGTTTGAGTCAAAGGGGGAGTGTGTTTGTCACCTCAAGAAATTTATTTATGGACTTAAATAGTCACCTCGTGCATGGTTTGATAAATTTAGCAAAGTAGTGGTTGCTCATGGCATGACTAGAAGTCAAACTAATCATTCAGTTTTCTTTAAAAAGACAAATAGTGGAATTGTAATTTTGGTAGTCTATGTGGATGATATTGTCATTACTTGGAGCGACAAGGAGGGGATTCAGACCTTGATTTGTTATTTGGGTTCGAATTTTCTCACTAAAGATTTGGGCAAGCTCTGTTATTTTCTTGGTATTGATGTTGCGAGATCAAAGAAAGGTATTTGTTTATCTTCGAGAAAATATACTCTTGATATCTTAAGGGATACAGGTTATCTTGGCTTTAAACCTACAACAACACCCATGGAGACTAATCTGAAGCTATTGCCTTAGGTTGGTGACTTGGTTGATGATCCAGAGTTATACAGACAACTTGTAGGCAAATTGATTTATCTAACTGTTACTCGTCTAGATATTGCCTATGTAGTCAGTGTTATGAGTCAATTTATGGCCAGCCCACGAGTCCCTCACATAGAGGCAGTTATACGAATTTTAAAATATCTCACAGGAGCTCCGGGTTGTGGTATTTTCTATCAATCATCTAGGCATCTACATATTGAAGGTTACACTAATTCTGATTGGGCAGATTCTCCTTCAGACAGACGTTCAATGACTGGTTACTGTACTTTTATAGGAGGCAATCTAATAACTTGGATAAGTAAAAAATAGTCGGTTGAGGCGCAGCGCAGTCTAGTGCTAAAACTGAGTACCGTGCAATGACTTATACTTCATGTGAGCTAACGTGGTTAAGAGCTTTGTTACAAGAATTTAGGTTTTCAATTCATGACTTATCTCTTCTCTATTGTGATAACCAGACAATTATTTACATTGCCAATAACCTAATTTTTTATAACTAACCAAACATATCGAGGTTGATTGTTATTTCATTCATTCTAAGGTAAATTCCAAAAAAATTATGACTTCGTTTGTATCATTTGGTAATCAATTAGCAGATCTCTTTACTAAGGCCCTTCCAAAGCATGCCATTGATTCTATCTGTTGCAAGCTAGGAGTTATTGACATCTACTCTCTAGCTTGAGGGAGAGTGTTGTGATAACTAATACTCAACTCTTCATTGATTAGGGGCTTGATCAATTATTCCTTAATTAGGGATATAATTTATGTTTCCATATATAATTGCCTTCTTTATTTTATTTCTTGAGAATACTATATATTAAGAATGTAATCATTCTTTGGGATATGAAATACATATTATATTTATCTCTCTCTCTCTCTCTCTAAGGCTTTGTTTGGATAAACAGAAGAGAAAAGAAAAAAAAGATAACATTAGTTATGAGAGAAAAGAAAAAAAGAAAGAAAAGATAATATGTATTCATGCTTGAATAAATTATGAAGGAAAAAAAATGATTGCATTCTTGTTTGGAAAAAGTAAATGAGAGAAAAGAAAAGAAACCATTTTAATCAATTTACTATCATGTCCTTTTGTGTTTATATTACAAGATATATTCAAATATTTTTAAAATTTTGTTCTTTAAAATGTTAGTGTTATTTTTGATATTATGAAGATTCACTTATTTTTATCATTTCTCTCCAAATCTTTTTACTTTTGGAAGGATAGCATATGAGAGATTTGGAGGGATAAGTTATACATCCAAATCACTCTTAATCCTTTCTTTTCTCTTACCAATGACAATTCAAACACAAGAAATACTATCATTCTATTTCTTTTTTTTTCTTTTACTTCCAATTCCTTCAATCCAAATGAGTTCTAATAATTATCTCAATTTAGCTTATATCTTTGACAAAACTATAATCTAATACCAAATACTTTTCAAAAAGAAGAAAAAATATAATACCAAATTAAAGTTATTTATTAATTTTTTGTATAAAAAATACAACTAAATGTCAAAACAAGAATTTCTAAATACAAAAAGTTCTCGACTATGGATTATGTTGGAAGGTTTGAAACTTCTCTCTTTTCTCTTTTCGTTAGACACACATTAGGAATGCATCTAAGACACTATCAAGATACTACTTGTTAGTTTTGCAATTTTTATTTTTAAAAAAATCAAAATTTTAATATAATTTTAAAACATATTATGTGTTAATTTAAAAATAATATCAAGTTTTAGAGACAAATTCATGATATTGTAGATAAAATGAGCTAATTTAATTTTTTTATATTTTATTGTCCCCTGTTGTGTGTGTATATTCATTATTTTGAGATTTGGCGTATTGACATGTTATCTCTGTATTTCGTATATATATATATACTGTATATATATGTGTGTGTGTGTGTGTCATGCAGTTATAACGTCAAAGGAACACTACAGCAAATTGGCAACAAGTTGCTCACAAGTTGAATCAATGAGGGTAACCCTTCAATGTTTGGATGTAGACTTTGGTAATATCATCAGCTCTAAAAGAGGAGAAAAGATATTCACGTTATCCTTAATGAGATCTTGATAAAAAATAAAAATAAAAATAAATCTTTTTTAATGAGATCATATTCATACCAGTCATCGTCAACATTGCAACTAACACGGCTTTTGTGCAATAATTGAGGTTCTGTTAAGGACTATGCCCTACAACTAAGGGCAGGTGGGTTACTGGTTAGGGACACCAAATGGAATCAGCATCCTCTCCTTGAAGATGTGACACTGTATATATATAAAAAAAAATCTACAGATTAATTTGGACCGTGCACAGGACGTAATCAGAAATTTATACAAGTGGGTACGAACGTAAGAGTTCAAGTAAAATAATTTTTTTTAAGTACTAAAAATATGACAAAATAAAATAGCATATATAAAGATCTAATATCTTTTACACAACAAAATGTCAAAATAACATGATATTATAACTATTGTTTATAACAATCTTCTTTGAGACTTCATATTCTGAAAACGTTGAATAATATATTCTGAGAGAGTGAATGAAGGAAATAGATGAAACTTGTAGTTGCAGAGGAAATAGAGAGAGACCGAGATACTTAGTAATATAGGAAAGAGAGATCGAGAAAATGGAAGAACGGGGCGAACGACTGAACAAAAAAAACCCTAGAAAGCGTCAAAAGTGTAAACCTAAAAAATAAATTTATCTACAATATGTATAATTTATTTTTTTATAAAACTAAGTGAGTATATCACTCCGGCCTTAATAGGTCCTCCCGGTTTTAAACCCAAAAAAATTATATTTATTACATGTATAAATTTTTTTTTATAAAATTAAATATGTACTAATATATCCACGGGTGCCTCTACATATACACTCCTGACCGTCCATATATAACACGCACAGTGACCTCACAACTCATGTAGAGATATTTCTCTGCAACACATGCAGATGCAATGCTTTTAATTTGAGAATGCAATACAAATTCAACATATTACAACAATTCATGGCAATGCAATATTTTTATTTAAAAAATACATCACCTTTGTCGTTCCAGCCAGAACTACCTTGAGAGTAGGGAGCATACCCTTCTCCCCTCGAATATTTTTTTATCAAATTCGAATCGAAAACTCGTCTGAATTCAATCTATCCAGCTTCAATTGCAATTTGCAAACAATATATATATATATATATATATATATATATATATATATATAAGAGAACCAGATTCGATGGGTCCACTGCTCATAAAGTTCTGTGAATGGGTCCCACAATAGAGGGACACCGCCACAATTATATTGGCATGAGATAACTATCTTGGTGTTTTCGGAATTATGGATGAGCATCAACCTAAGAGCATTTATGTCCTCTTTTGGAGCAACATCACATGAGAAGATAAGTTTTAAGGAGTGAAGAAAGAAAACATCTTCTTTAATCCTGCCAAAAGAAGGAAAGGATAAGGAACTATATCCTATTAGAGATCACTAATGTTGAATGATGCCCTTTTACAACTTTTCTTTTTCTTTTTTTATTTCTTCTTAGTAATAACAAGGTTCTCAAATCATATCATATCCAATAATTTGTTTCTTGTGCCCTAGAAAGAACACCATGGTTTTATCATTTTTCTATTCTTTAGGTAAGATTTATTCTAATCCGGTTGGGCCAGACGGTCTCTTAATGTCCCTTTTTTTTTTTTTTAACCTCATCGAATTTATTTCACAAAGACTTGCCATGATAAACAAGAACGAAAAAAACAAGCACGCCCAAAGAATGCAGTACAACAGAGAGTTGTATGTTGCGTTTGGTTGAAAGACAATGTCCCAACAAATGAGATTCGTTTTCTTTGCAAATCTGGCTTCGCCCATAGCATAGAAACTAGCAGCATAATGGATTCATCAATGTCATTTCTTTGATCACGAAAAGACAAACATTAGTCCAAGAATATATGGACTTGAACCCTCACGATTTCAAAAATCGACAAATTTTTCTCTTAGTGTAAATTTCATTGTCGTCGGTATTCACATGTGGAATGAGACTCTATCTTTATTCTAGTTCGATTAATCAGTTCAAACGATTTCATTCATAGTTCTAAAGAGATTGCCGATATGACATGAGCTCTACAAAGACGGTATTCTAATGGTGTTTTTTCTATCTTTCAAAATAAAAGATCAAAGAATGAGATTTCATTAATAAAAACAAGTATAGAAGAAAGGAAAACTGTACCTTTGTGTGAGTTTATTGTCAAGGTAAATTTTTATTTTTATTATCTTTTTAAAAAAAATTATCAGAAAAATAAAAAAAAATCACATGGGTTCTACCACTGGATGGGCTTTGGTTAACGGTTAGTGATCAGGATCCATCTTTTGACCCACTATCTCTGGTGTTTGCTAGAAGTCTTGGCCCAAGTTTAGAATATTGGGCTTACACTTCAAATGCCCAAGGCTACATAGGTATTCTGGACCTACTGCATTGTATTGAGTAGTTGTGGAGGCAAATCCATAACTTGGTTGGAGAGAAGTGGAAGGAGAAGAAGAGAAAGGAAATGGAAGAAAAAGTTATATTGTGTTTGGTATAAAATTTTGGAAAGAAAAGAAAGGAAATAGAAGGATTTCCACCAATGCACTAATTGATGAATAACAAGTTTTGCTATCGTCCAAACACATGGGAGGAAATGCTACCAGTTTTAATGAAACTTTTATTAAAAAGTTATAGGATTTGGAAGATGATAAACAGTCTCAGTGACTTTCTTTTCCTAGAAAGCACGGACACTTCACCGAGGGTGCCGTACCCGTGTCGGACACTCGGACACTCCGCGGACACGTGTCGGACACTTCGTACCCGTGTCCTGACATTTTTCTTTTTAGGACACTTCTCGGACACTTCTTGGACACTTCTCGGACACTCCTCGAAGACGTATCGGACACTTCATAGCAATGATGTATATTCAAATATTTCGAATGGAAATTAAATGATACTAAATTATGATTAAAATCTAAGCTAAATATATATAGAAAACACCATAAGTTTGGTTCTTTAATTTATTTTAATATATTTGTCTATTTTTGTTTATAAGTTTGTTTGGTTTTTAATTGTTTGATGATGAATTGAAGTATTTATGTAATGTAGTATTTTTTTTATTGAATAATTAATATATATTAATATATTATATTATTATTTTATAGCCGTATCCTCGCCGTGTCCGTGTCCTATTTTTTTAAAATTTCCCGTATCGCCGTGTCCGTGTCGTGTCGTACCCGTGTCCGTGTCCATGCTTCCTAGTTCTTTTCAATTACTTGCTCAACAAGTGCATGTAATTGACATTAAAGCTTGGTCTAAATCTTTTCTGAAACGACTCATTACCTGTATAAATTTATCTTTTAAATGTATAAGGGTACAATGGTAAATTTATTAAAACGGGTTGGCCCATGGAGAGAAAACTAAAGACTGGCCCAAAATCATCCGTGGGCTAATGGTACCAAGAATATAAAATCTCAATCCATTCTCGGATTTCATATTTTTTCATTTGATACCAAATGACAACCAATAAGTTACATTTTTTTTTTCACAAAAAAAAATAAATAAATAAAAATTTTGAATCTTTATTTAAGCTCTGTCTTGCGCCACATATGAATAAAAATAAAAATGCAAGATTATATTTATGAATATGTTATTTATAGGAAAATAGCAATCCTCGTAAATGGGCATTGAGTTGCTTTCATTGTCCGTTTGGCAACCGTTTTTGTTTTGTGTTTTTTGTTATGAGTCGTGTACTCTAGCGAAGCAAAACACCAAAACGCGTTTAGAAAATTTTGTTGTAATTTGAATAAAAATGTGTTTGTTGTTGAAATGAGGCCCAAATCGAGAACAAAAAATTTGTTGTTTCCTAATATTTTTGCACTATAGGAAAAACACTATAGTTGTGAACAATACCAAAAAAAAAAAATTCTTTAGGTGACCTTTTTAACTAGCCATTTTGTTTCTCAATCTTGTAACACTTTTTTACGAAACATGTTTTCATGTTTTTGTTTCCAAAAAACTTGTAACAAATTTTACACTACCAAACATGAAGCCAATCACTATTAAATACACTTCACAACAAAAACGTTATTTCTGTTTCGGATGAAAACAAAAAGGGAAAATAAAAACGGTTGAGTAAGCCAATGTTCTTGTTTTATACATATGCCTTTTACACAGTGTGTGTTGTTTGGCTATACGATTGTATGCAATTGTTTTCATGTAACTGTTTTGTCTGCAATCTTTCTAACCACAATTCTAATGAATGAATTGAGAATTTCTGAGTTAGTTTTTCCCTCACCTGTCTCCTTTTTGTTTTAACAGTTCAATTTAAAATTAAAATTTAGTTTTGAAGTCAAAACTGAAATAAAATATTCATATCAACCCTATGATTCTGAAACACCAAAGATAAATAATGAAATTCAACTCAACATCCAAGTAAATCATCAATTTTTTATTTTCCTTTTAAGCAGTGTAAAATATGTTGCTGATATTAGTTACAGTGGTAAATAATTGATTTTACCTTGCTATTTTGATGGTGAGGAGGACCAAATTTGGGTTGCTGCCAAAGAACTCAAATGACTGTTTCATTCACATAGGAGCAGATTGATACTTCATTGACAAATGACAACAATGTGTTTATCCTCCAAAATTAGTAACTCCATTTCCTTCACAATACATACAATATACATATATATATATATATATATTGGAGCAAGCTTGTCTTAGTAGCATTATGCTTCAGACATTTTCCCTCTAGTTTTATACAGAGGCAGAGTAGTATTACTAGTTGTTTTCTCTAGAGGCAGAGTATCAATACTAGTTCTTAGTTTTCTTTTTTGCCTAAAAGTGTGTATAAAAACACAGAATCTGGATTTGAACATTCATATAATTGTGATTAATATTTTGTGCTTGTGTCAATTGAAAGAAAAGAATATAAATTCATGTTTGAAGTCTAAAACAAACAAAGAATAGTGGATGAAATAGGAAAGAATTTCACTAAATTTGCAAGAAACTAAAGTAACGAATACAAATAGATGAAACCTTTCTCGTGTAGACAAAAATTAAGAGAGTGAAATATATAATTTTTCTTTTTCTGAGAGATCCAAAACCATGTAATTCATTGTACCTTCTCTTGATCTTTGACACAATTGCAGAGATAATGGTGGCTCAGTTGAGCGCCTTCCGTGGCCATCCTCTAACACATGAATATACACATATCTCTATAGCAAAACCTCTTAGAAACAAATAGAAAAGCCAATAGACAACAGACAGAAAAGGGGCAAACTCAGTGCACGAGACTTAGAATCCATCACCTTCAAGACCGGTTGTGGATGGGATCAGATCCTTTTTTTACTTTTCTTTTGCTTGATTGATTTGGATCAAACGTCGTGTTTTCTGGTGCCGGTCCCTTCTCTGTATTCAGCTTCTCCATGGAAACTGCCTCGAGTATACGTTGAGCCTTCGTTGTCACTAGCCCATGTTCCTTGTGATCAATCCATCTTAGGACAAGGTCTACACTTCTCAGGCCAGAAATTTTATCTGGTTGAACTGCTATGACTCCAATGCAGATAAAAATGATAAGCATTCTATGAGCTTTGAAAACCATGGTTTGTTTTGAACTTGAGCAACAACTAGAAATAGAAATAGAAATACAAGTATGAGATTGTTGTAATCCTTGTAGTCTTATGAACCATTCCTGTAGATGTAGATATAATATAAGCCTGTGATTTGTTTCTTATAAGACTTGGAGGGGAGCTTTAAAGGGTAAAGCATATATGCAGGAGGGGCCCCAAAATACCAAGAGGAATGAGTTTTTGGATTCTTCCCAATCATAAGCCTGCAAATAAAAGATGTTATAGGAGAATCTGACTGACTAGGATAAAAATAAAGGTGTATGTTGGAACAACACCACCCTTGAGAAGCTCAGCATCTTTTTCATATGGTTTCCCAATTGGCCTGCTTTTGTCTACTAAACTAAGACCAACCCAGTCAGTCCCCTTGGACTCCTAGCCAATCTTTGCCACGTCACCCGACCATGCTTACTTGTACAAGTTTAGTATGTATACATGTCATAGAGTCCGACTGTTAGATAAGTCTGACTAATTTTATGTGATTAGAGACTGACGTCAACCTGACAGACTCTAAATTATTTTAGAAAAACAATACTTTTCTCTTTATCTATAATGAGGGACCTTTTTCTTACAGATGATGTGTCATGATATCATTGGACCATATGTCATTTTATAATATTAAAACTAAATAACAAAAGAAGAAAAATAACTTACTTTTTTGAATGAGTAAAGCTGATACCAAATCTATTAATATAGTCCAATTATATCATGTCACGTTAGTTATACGGAATACCAAATTTATTAATATAGTCCAATTATATCATGTCACGTTAGGGGTAAGGAATAAGTTTCTTCTTATAAGTGAGGAGGGAAGTATTATTCTTGCATCATAATATGAAGTGTGAGGGTATCTTGGTAAATTACTATTCCTTAGATGTTAAGGAAAGGAACGTTTTGAGTAAAGAGTGAGTAGGGAGACATGTTATGAGGCAGCCAAAACTACTATATAGATTGGTAGAGTAGGAGGCATTATTCATATAGAAAGAATGGAATGAAAAGGAAAAGAATGAGGAATAGAACATCACCCTAAAAAAAACCAAACACTTGCTTTATGCCATTTGAAGATCTCACTTTAGAATTCCAAGCTCTCTTATCTATGCAACAAAAATGACAGTCTTGGTTCCTTGTGCTAAATGTGTTTCTTTATGCTTTGCTCTTTCTTCTAATTCCCTCATTCAATGTTTCAAAGAAGACCACTTCAAACTCTCTCTCTCTCTCTCTCTCTCTCTCTCTCTCTCTCTCTCTCTATATATATATATATATGTATGTATTTTTTTTCTCTTTTATCTATGTAGTATGTAGACCATCTTTTCCTTTATTTAATTATTTATTATTATTATTATTATTATTATTATTATATCCAAAATCAGATGCAAGTTGGAACATTCCAAAGCATATAGGTTCTTATGATTTATCAAAATTGCATGATGGGATTCGAAGGCGTCTTACGATGAAGAATGAGTATGGTAATGGTCCAAGCAATACAACCTCATCTTAGATTGTGTAATCATATATATATAGAAAGAGAGAGAGAGAGAGAGAGAGAGAGAGAGAGAGAGATACTGACTGAATCTCTTCTTTTTTAATCCTTTGATCAAAGCAATAAGAGTGATTGAGTTGTTACCTTCTAGTTCTTCATCCTCCATAAGTGTCTTAAATCACAGTTCTATTTAGGCACTGTGATTATTGATCTCAGCACATATATATAGATTTTTTTTTTATATAATTCAATATATATTTACAGTAATCTTCAATGCCAATGCCAAAAATGGAATATACAAGTGTTAGATGAAGCCTTTTGCTTTAAATTGAGGTACGGGTAGGTACCATTTTATGGTTAATGTGCTTGTAACACACTATTATTGAATCTCGAAGGAGTTGGAATGATCCTTCCCCTCTTTGAAAGAAAAGTGAAGATACAAGTAGTTTAAAGTATATATTTGCATATACAATGTAACAACTGTGTAGATTCTCTTGGGTGGTCTTAATGTTGTGGTTGTGGCTTTTTACAACTTTTGTTCATAACTGTGGGCTCCATTTCAGCTAAAGCCAGAAGGTGAAAAAGAAAAAGAAAAAACCAAAGCTATTTTGATTATTTTTTATTTATTTTTTCAATAACAAAGAATCAACTCACACGCTAGTCATTTTAAATTCTTGAATGTTTTTAAAAAATTAGATGTACTAATTACACAACTTAGACTCTAGTGAGACTGAAGCCACCACACGCTAGTCATTTTAAATTCTTGAATGTTTTTAAAAGATTAGATGTACTAATTACACAACTTAGACTCTAGTGAGATTGAAATCAGAGACCTAAAGGATCTCACAATATATTTCGGAAGGGGCAACCATTTACAATAATATAATAAGAAAATTTTAACCAAAATAATAAGTAACAAAGTAGGGGCCTTTTTTTAATTTTGATTTGTTAAAATTTTATTGGATGAGCAGAGGATAAAAGACGTGGTATTTTTTGAATTTTGAGAAACTCATTGGGCCAGTAAATTACAAAAGGATGGTTCTTTTTGAATTTAGGAATTTTTTTTCAAGGACATTTGTGAATTTTTAAGGAGTTTAGTGGGGGCAAAACTATAATTATTAAAAAAATTGTATAGAAAATATGGACTTTTGTGAATTTTTAAGAAGTTTAGAGGGGGCAAAACTATAATTATTAAAACTTTTTGTATAGAAAAATATAATAAAATGAAAATTCCAGCAACCCACCAGTCTCAACATGGCTCCACCACTGCCTCAAAGAGAAATTATTATATACTACAAGAATCTTGAGAAAATTTCACCACTAATAAGATTTTATCTTTTATATTCTATAATAATGGAAAATGAAGTTTTATCACTGGTGAGATTCTTACATTTAAGGAATCCCCGGGTATATAATAAAATACTAAATGTAAGAATCCCGCCACTTATAAAAAATAATTTTTCATTATTATAAGAAATCATAAAATATGGAGTTTTACTAGTGGTGGGATTCTTCCAATATACAGAATCCCGTGATAATTAATAATTTCTCCCCCAAAGGTCAGTCTTACTAGCCGAGCTAATGATTCTCCATTTCATTTCTCTCTCTCTCTCTATATATATATGTATGTATGTATATCTGTGTGTATGCGCGGTCATATATGGCAGCACATGCAGAAAATGGTGAGTGGTAAAATTAGATTGAGGAGAATAAGTTTCCTGATGAATCTGATGCTTATTAGGACATATGTGCTAAAGCATATGGCTACAATCAGAATGTCACCAAAACACAAGTTAAAAGAAGATGCTTGTTCTACTTTAAGATTGTTCTCTCCATATTACACTCATAAATTGATTACAAAAGGAAGGGAAAAAATCATTACCATGAGTATAAGAATATATGCTGCTTGTCACTTTATTGGATCATGCAGTGAATGTTTAAAATATGGGAGAGGAAACCATGGTCATTGACAAGAAAAATGTACAAGTATAAGATTTGAATTACTCTCTCTCTCTCTCTCTCTCTCATGATATAATGTTAACTCAGCACATTTCAGGATTGAGTCTGCTTACAATATCTAGCACAGTTCCTACAAATTTTAACCCTTTAAGCTCTAGAGAAGTTACAATAACTTGAAATTGATATATCAAAATTGGTGTCACATATTGATTGCTTGAAAATGATCCATCAGAGTTAATTATCCGAACTTAACTTGCTGAGTCAAACCGAATTCACCAATTTAAAAATCGTGATGGACTATGTTATTTAGACAGAATAGCTAGACAGAAACTTTTACATCCATAAAAAATGATTGATGAGAATTAATTATTCGAACTCAACTTACTCAACTTGCCGAGTCAAACCAAACTCACCGATTTAAAATTTTTGATTGACTCAGCAGAGTAGCTAGGCAAAAATATAAAAGTTTCTAGCTATTCTGCCTGAATAGAATAGTCCATCTAGATTTTTAAATAGGTGGGTTCGGTTTAACTCAGCAAGTTGAGTTTTCCAATCTAGATTTAGTTCTTCCTAAGCACCAAAATGAAGGTGCAATTAGATACAACAAGATCAATGAAGACCCAAGTAGGTAGGAATGACCAATTCATATGAACAACTTACTATGGCCTTCATTGGCAAATTTTATTACTGTCCACACCACCAAACTATTCCCTGGGACAGAAACTATCATCACAAATTGGACAGACAATAATCGATAAAAATGCGTATATTATAAAAGGATTTGTAATACAGCTGACGTGGGTGTCCATGTCTAACAAGAGAACAGATTCTGATGTCAACCAGTCTTCTTCCCTAGCAAGTCATGCCAAGATGCAACATTTACACACACACACACACACACACATATATATAAAGTGAGAGACTAGAGCTTCATGGTTTTTTCAACATACAGGTAACAGATAATCACCAAACAACCTCCTCAAATGGCTTTGAGAACAGCAACCATAGTTCACACTTGTCCATGTTCCTGGTGGGGTGTCATTGTGGGTGTCGATGCAATTGCAAACTGTAGACCCCTGTTTTGCCCTGATTGTAGCACAAAGGCAAATTGTGTTGCTGCCAATGCTGCAGCCTCCTGTTCATCAAATTGCAACACACAGTTTACAAAAGATTTCCCACTAACAATCAACTACATTCAACTGTATATATTTGTATGCATTGGTGTGTATGCATTGGTGTAACAGTCCCAAATTCCAAATATAGGAGATCTAAATCCATGTGACCATCACACAATGAGACCATTAGTTTCACCATTTACTGTGGGTCTGGCTCCAGTGTAGGGCCTACAAATTCAAAATCAGTCTCAAACCATGGATGTGACGTTCACAGGATGATTTTTCCTGAATAAGTGAATGCAAAAGTGAACAGATACAATCACTTTCAAGGACATCATATGCAGAAAAAATTCATGGATAATTAATCAAATGTTAGAAAAATAAATGAAAAAAAGATTACCAATGAGGAACCAATAATAAAATTATGACTGACAACCTAATGATAGAGAAAAAGAATCATGCTCAACACCAGAAGCAAAAGGGGATATTAACCTGTCTCTGTCTTCGACGCTGCAATATACTGATGGCCCAGGCCATAATGTAGCAGGGCAAAAGAAACCCAGCAGCCCGAAGCAAGAAAAGCTGCAAAGCATAGATAAATTCAGTTTAGACATAAATGACCATAATAAGACAGTAAAATGCAGAAATACATCAGCCATGGAATAGACTGGGAAATTGAAATCCACTCACGGAGAAAAAGGTAGATGCATCATCTTCATCAGCATCTGTTAAAGTCAATGCATGCCGCAAGAGAAGAAGAGCCATTAACTGCCAATGAAAACCAGGAAGACTTGAAATCTTAATTGCATGAATCATATGAGAAATCAAATTCAAAAGCAAGAGTATGACAAACTTTTGGACAATGATGGCATCTTTCAACAATTATACAAAGGTTCGCATAACTAAAACTTAGACCCCAGAGAAAAAGCATAATTATGAACCAGATTAACTATCTTAACAGCTCTCTATAGCAACATAACACAGTTTTCCTTTGCTTAAAGAGTTCAGTGTTAAATCATTTCCATTTTACCTGACTTTTGAAAGCAAAAAAGAATTCTAGCAACAAATGAAACTGAGAATGCTTGATAGTTTGCATATAGACTATATAGTGATTTTGAGAACTTACAATCAGAGCAGCTGAACGACAAAATGCAGCTCCACTGGCATTTGTAGCAGCGTAATCATCATACTCAGCTTCCAAAAAGTGACGTTCTGCCTCAGCCATTGCCAATAGGCGAGGATCATGCAAATCTAAAGGGGTACCAGAGATTGTCCATACACCACTGTAAAACAGATCCAAGAACCAAAAGAGCATAAGACAGTATTTCATCATAATGAATCCATGATTCTCATGCACACCAAATTGTCAAAAGCAAGAAAGTAAATACAACACAAATTTGAAACAAAAAGAGAATGCAAGTAAGTACATAAAATTGAGTTAAACATATGGAAAAAGAGAAATTACCCAATATCAATGGCAGTCTCTTCAGAGAGAGGCGAAGGAGGAGGAGCAGTATAACCAGGTTGATAAGGCTGTACATCAGTTGCAAAATACCACCAATCAAAGATAAAACTGTTGTGCAATATAAGCAAAAGATACTGATAGGAATGAACTGCAGTCATACACTAAAAGCAGAATGCCCATACATTGCTCATGCAGTCTACTACTCTTACTAGTTACAACTGAAAGGTACAATGTAATATGAATATGCATATGATTTGGTTAGTACAACTAGACTTACCAAATACGATAGCTACAAGCAAAAGATACTGTTGCAAAATACCACCAATCAAAGATAAAACTGTTGTGCACTAATAGCAAAAGATACTGATAGGAATGAACTGCAGTCATACTAAAAGCAGAATGATCATACATTGCATATGCAGTCTACTTCTCTTACTAGTTCCTACTGAAAGGTACAATGTAATATGAACATGCATATGATTTGGTTAGTATAACTAAACTTACCAAACACGATAACTTCAAGCAAAAGATACTGTTGCAAAATACCACCAATCAAAGATAAAACTGTTGTGCACTGTAAGCAAAAGATACTGATAGGAATGAACTGCAGTCATACTTTACTACTGAAAGGTACAATGTAATATCATGATTTGGTTAGTACAACTAGACTTACCAAACACGATAACTACAACTCGATAAAGCCATATCCCAACTATTTGGGGTCGACCATATGAATCAGGTTGAATTGCACGCTATTATATCTTCCCTTAATTTTGGTCTTTCCCTCCCCCTAGCATTATCTTTAATAAAGACCACATAACTCTTCCTCACTAGCATCATCGGGTTTTACTACACATGACCAAACCACTGTCTCATTTGTTAGTGATAATTCCTCATCTCATAAATTTATTCATTTTGAAAAATCTTTTTTTTGCCTTACGCTGTCCATTCCGATATCCACATATTGACTATGCCAATTATGTTGTTTGTTAATCATCCAATATTCTATCACATAAAGTATGAATAGTGTAATGGATACTTATAAAATTTACCTTCCTATTTTAGAGATAACTTCCCACTCAATCTATTCTCTAAAATTCTATGAGCAACATATGTTCAATCTCCCTCCTTGTGAAAGCCTAGGTAACAAAACCATTTACTAGTTATAGTGAATATACCTTAATCACATAATATGCCAGAACACTTCCCGCTCAATCTATTCTCTAAAATTCTATGAGCAACATATCTTCAGTCTCCATCCTTGTGAAAGCCTAGGTAACAAAACCATTTACTAGTTATAGTGAATATGAGCAACATATATTCAGTCTCCGTCCTAGTGAAAGCCTAGGTAACAAAACCATTTACTAGTTATAGTGAATATGCAGTAAGCTAGAACCTAAATAGTTGGTATTCACCGGTCATGGACAAAACTGGAAACCCAAATATTATAGTGTTCACAGGAATCGGACAAAATCGTATTATGCTATTTATAAAGGGAGTATGCAATAGATGCAGCTTGTTTATCATGTTCTTCTGTACCAAGCAATCAATGGGCTATTACCTAAAAATTATTTTGGAGTTTCTTGACCTATTTATATTTTTCTAAAATATTATTCAAAATCTTTAGTAGTAATACAAGATTAAAAGTTATAATATAAGTCTGATCCACTTCAATATATTGGTACAAGAATGAGCATGCATATAACATAGAATTGGGTCCAACAAGCATGTATTGGCCTCATAATAGTGACAGTCAAGAAATAAGGAACAATAAGCATACCTGATGGCATATCTCACAAGTTATATCTCCTTTCTCATTGCACCAGTGTTGAACACATTTTCTGTGAGCATACTGCATAAATTTGTAGTTGTTAACAAAAGGAAAATAAATAAATAAGAGGAATGACAATGTTGTATTGATTGCAGATATAGCCAATTCATACATCTCGTTTGACATTTTGATATAATAATCATGTAGTGTCAGAATAGCTTTGGTACTTTTTTGTAGAAGAACCAGAAGATATTGTGGCAATCAACATTCCAGATTCCAGAAACATCATAATGGCTTGACTATTGTAGTTACAAGAATCCTAAAAATCAGAAAACTTATCATGTGTGCAAGCATGTAGTCAATTGGAAAAGACCATTTGCCTGAGACTGTAATAGGATTGTGTAACCATTTAAGAAAGTAATTGCAGGTCACATATGATGTGGCACCACCAGCACAACACACTGAAATGAGAAAGCAGGGAATTCCCATATGGTCTCAAAAGAAAATTACAATGTCCTCATCCTTTCATACACGAAGAATTCGACCCACCTTGTGCCCAATAAATGGATATAACTCTTTTCATGAACACAGTTAGCAGGAAACTTAGAAAAATTTAGCAGATTCTTGGGGAAGATTCTCAATACCATAATATATTTTCCAAAAATTCCTATAGAACTTTTACAAAGCTCGACAGAGACATGTTTACCATAATTTATTATTTCTAAATTATTGTTAAAAATGATGAGTAAACATTTCTCATAATTCCCACTAAATTCTCACCAGAAAAGCTTCTCCTATAGTTTCCATATAACTTCTCTAAAATTTCTATTTGCTTGGCAATGTTTGTCAAAAAAATTCACCATAAGCTCAGTATCTAATTCAAAAGAATCAACAACACTTTGTCACCTCAAGTTCCCAACATATTTTCTATACCATACTTACGACTCCCATTTCACATGCCACTGAAAACAAATTTGATTTTTTGAAACAAAAAGCAAAATAGCAAAAAGGAATTTTTTTTTTTTTCCTTTTACCATGAACAACGAAGTGAAACAATAATAACTTCAAATTCAACTTTTTTCAAAAACCACAATTCTACAACTAAAACTTCATTTCACCTTTCTATATTCACAATATATAGAAGAACAATTAAAGAAAATCCAAACAAATTCGAATGTGTTGTTGCAAAAGGAGTGCAAAAAATTACCTTAAGACTGCCACTGCAAGCACAAGGAGTCTCCAAATTATTGACAGAATCTTCCTCCTGGCAAATTCGGCACTCGGCCATGTTTATAAGCGGCATTTCCTCATCCGAAACGTCATTGTCCACCACCAACACCTTCACATCCGCTCCCGCCACTGAACACGACGGTCCCGCCTCATCAGGCGGCCGCCTCTCCGCACCAACGACCTCAGCCTCCCCGATCGATTGTACGTTCACCGGCTTCTCAAGCCGGTCCACATACAGCACCAGATGATCACCCATCACATGAAACCCCTATAGAACTAAAAACACAATGAAAAAACCGCAGAAATTCACAGATCACGCAGATCAACAAAGCGGATCAAGAAATTTGAATCCATTTTTGGTGAAATTGAATTCAAACAAAACAAAACGAAATGAAAATGAAAATTTTGCAGAGATTCTGAGATTTAGTACCTGAGGAAAAAGATGGAAAAACGAAACCGCGTGTTCGGTGGCTGATCGAAGAAAGAAGGACTCTCTCTCTCTTACTCACACTTTCTCTCTCTGGCTTCCGCGTTTTGGTTTGTTTTATTGTCTTTAGCTGGTCTTACTCGTGAATTTGCTTGAATTAGGAGGATTGGTATTTATAGGGTTGTAGCCTCGGATTTACCGAGCCTGTTTTGGAGGTCCGGTCACGTCCGACTAACGGCTACAACGGGCAATTGTGTCAATTTTACATCTTGCCGCGTAACCGGCCAACCCACTTTGGGTTTCTCTCCGGTGATCGGTGGTCACTATTGTGGTCAATGTAATCTTACAAATGTTAACTAAGTTGGTGTCCACTATAAATAGGATGGTCTTTCTAATTTTTTTTTTGGATAATGACATTGGGTTCCCTAATATCCACATATTTAATTGGGATGATTTTTTCTTTTTAAAAATGATTTGGAATTCCATGGCTATTTTTATATGAGTGAGGACTGATGTCATTGATCTTTCTAACGCCATCGTGACGTTAGCAGAATAATTGTTCGACTGTTGAACTCTATATCATGATACATTTTTAAATGATATTTTTTACTAATTAAAAGTGTATTTAGATGGAAAAAAAAGAGATGATAGGAAAAATGAATAAAAGAATATTAGTGTTAACTAGGTATGAAATGAAGTAAGTTTGACCCGGAATTGTAAATCTATTTTTTCTAACATGTGGAATTTTAATTTAGAATTTGAATTTCAAAATGGTTGAAATTGGATCTTCCTAAAACAAGGATCCTCTAATTTAACCACTCTTTACATTATCATAACATCGACACGTGGGATTTTAGGCCCATCTATGGCTTATATAATGCCACATCAACTAGCAAATGAGTCTCTTTGGGTGCCCTTGAAACGACATCATTTTTGAAGTTTTATTCAATTAGTTGATATGAAGTAATATAAGTCATATATGTGTGTAAAATGCCATGTGTTGATGTCATGATAAATTCAACTTATGATAAAAAGTAGTTAACTTAGAGGATCCAAGTCGATCCGGATCAAACACATTTTACTTTTATTAGGATCTTGTTTTAATGATATGGGTCGAGTATGAACGATATTAATAAAGTTTGGACTCAAATTTGAATATAGATAAAATATGAATTTGAACTTAGATCTACATGAATTCACTCCATTTCATCCCTTGTTAACATCACTTCGTGTATAGTTAAGAAATAAAATAATTATAGTAACTCTTTTAAAAAGATAGAAGAGGAAAAATATTTATTATTTATTTTGTAAATGGTAAATAAAACAAATAATCACTAATGGACATACCTTTTCTTTCTCGAAATCAAATCACTTTTGGAAGGACAAAGATGGGAAATTAAACATTGTGTATACAATAAATTATTGTTCTGTTGGGATAAAGATGGAAAATATTGTCTTTTGGATCATATTCCTCAAAGTTCAAACCATTTGTTCTCCTTGCGAACTCGTGTTAACTTATCTACACAACAATGAATACTTTTTTTTTTTTTTTTTTAATGATAAAGAAGAATTAATTCACCGGCTATCTACTTTGAACTTTTGAACGATTTATAAACTTCAAATGTACATAATTATCCGCAAATTATTTGTATTATTTAAGTTCGAGTCTCATTTTTAATAAAAGAATGATGATGTCACTGAAATCAAATCATCGAACAATGAATCTAGAGACTTTATGTCTTGTCTACTCTTTTTGAAAGTCTCGAATCCAAAAACTAAAGAAAGTATTTCAAAGTTAGAGATGTGAGATTAGGGGGGAGAGTCTCTCAACCTAAACCACTGTTAGGGGTGGCTTTTTCGGTATTTTCCTATTTAACAATGGATAATAGATTATATTATTCAAGCAATAAATGATAAGTGACACTAGGTATGAAGTAGGCTTGCATGACAAGTGACATAAGGCATGAAGTAGGCTTGTGAAAGTGGTAAATCTAAAACCCTTTTTATATATACTAGCGTATTACTTGTGCATGTGAGAGTATAAAAAAAAATTATTGAACCGAATTATTTTAGTAGCGTGAGGGTAAATGAACGTGTATGCGAATTTAGGTGTAAATATAATGGGTGAATCGTAACCGTTAGATCGACGATAGAGAAAATTATTTTAGACTTTAGATAAACATAAATATTTTATACTATAAGATTGATTTTTCAAAGCATTTTTTATCTTTAGATTGTGATTTTTTTTTAAAGAAATATTCAAACATAATGCTTAAATAAAATATAGATATTTACAACAAAATCCTTTTTATATTTAGCTTTCATTTTTCTTTGATGGAATCCGACGTGATTATGTAAATATCCAATTCCAAGATAAAACCCAACCCAAATAGATTTGGATTCAAATTTGATTACTTTTAAATAAATTTATGTGAGGGAAATGTGACAACGTTAATACCGTTAGTCAATAAATTTTAGCAGAGTTATAAAGGCTTTCTACGTCTATGATTTCGCTTTGTCACATCCGCAGTTGAACTTTCAAGGTGGGCATCCTTTTCATCATTCAATGTCACTTCTCACCAGAACAAAAAGGGCAAATTATATTTTTTGCAAACTTAATTGCCGGAAAATTTTATCAATTAAAGAAGATGAGAGGGAAAAGGGGAAAGATTAAATCATTCCACATGAATGACATTCAATTATATACTTTTAGCTGGTTTTTATAGTTAGCCTATTTAGTTAAACTTATGTATTAATACTCTGTATCATCTCTGTCAATAATTAATTTAAACACTTTGAGGAAAGAAAGACTATTTTTATCAATTAATGACTAAGAGGAACACTAGTAATTGGAGTGGCGCAAAAAATTAATTGTTAATTGTAGCATTACTCATCATTGAAAGAACACACTTCCTAAAATTTGCTTTTAATGCATTCTATTTGAGGATCGACGCCATTAATTTATTACTTCCAATCAATTAAAATTCCAAAAGAAAAAGTTGTCAAATAATTCATGTGCTTCAACTTGGATGGGACTTACCTTGATGGACAGAGTTTACAAGTATCGTGCGAAGAGTCATGTGATGCGTAAATATTGACATTGACACTAATTCTTAGGCCCACCGCTAACGAGCATTAATACTTTTTACAAAAATGATGTATCCATGTTGTATTCATATCAAATTTGAAATGAAGAATAACGTTTCCTCGTTGTATTCATGTCAAATTTGAAATGCTAGCAACTCTATCAAACATGCCAAGGCCGACTAATTGAAAATGACATTACTCATGCTTGAACTCGGGATATCTAATTGCCCGCTATAAAACACTTCAACATCATAGATTTTAATTGTCATATCACCAATTTGATGCACTGTTGAGGGCTTAATATCTCCCCGAGAAATATTTAAATGCTCTTGGTACAGTGATGACATAATATTACACACCAATTACATACTAACACATAAGTAAAAATGCATTAATTTTAGTGCGTCGTGTCACTATGTTTCGTGCGTAATTAGTATGTGATATCATACCATCACGATGTTTCGTGGGTAATTAGTGTGTGATATCATACCATCACGACCGGTATTCATTTTTAGCTAATAAAATTGAGAGTCCTCCACACTTCAATGTGAAAGTTGAACAAGTATTTCATGACAAGGGTAAAAAAAGGGCATTAAACACAAACAGCTGGCAAAGAAAACACACTTATGTTTGGGACGTGACAACAATCTTCTTGTAACAATTTTTTTTCAGTGTTACAACTAAGGGTATCCAGACCACCATATACAGCCCACCCCATCTTTCCTCTCCAGAATAAGGGTATGTTTGGCTCCTATTAAATACAAATGATAACATAATCATTTTACATAAGAGACCTATGACAATTCATTATATCCTCTCTGTTGAAACCTTGCAAAAATAAGATCTGCAATCTCCCTCAACATGGAGATTATTTGGCTCCTAGCCTCTTTCCTCCCTATCTATAAAACCAGGAAAAAGAATGTGCTAGGACACCTCATAAAGAAGATATCAACATCTAGTGACGTGCGTATCTATGCATTTTCCTTTATCAAGATCGTAGATTGTCTTGGACTGGGGTTTCCTCCACTTTGATACAGACCATGCAGTAAACATCAATACAATCAAGATGAAACATAAAGCGAGCAGCAAGGATGAGTCATCTCTAACAATGTAGGGAATCCAGTTGGGACGCTCTACGTCCAAGTTAGCTGTGCTCTGTAGGATGAAAGCTCCCAATGCCCAATCGAGTGGGATATCATCCACTTGATTGACAAACTCAATGCTGTCAAACAGAAAATTCCAATAAATGCATGTGAACGAGCACATGCGTACACACACACACACACACACACACCAGAGAGAGAGAGAGAGACACCTTAACCATAGCTCTTTAATGCAGAAGAGCACATATCTAAAAACTAAGTATTCAAGGAGCATTGTCTGTATAAATAGAGGCAAAAGAGCAATACCTTCCATCATCCAAAGAAATCCCGAGACTGTCATGAAGTAGGGCCACAATATATGCTGAAGAGAAGCAGTATTGCAACAAATCTTCATCATCAAATGAGTGGTATTTTACTTTCAACTTTGACCAATCCTCTTCACAAAATTGCTGTCCAGCTCTCATCAGATCAGAAATGAATGCCTTGGGTGACAGCCCAAAGAACTGTCCAAAGAAAGAAGGAAAAAAGGAAGGTTAAAAAGATCATACAACAATTACGTCAGAATGTGCTTTACAGTGGCAAGTGAAAGTACAGATCTCAGGAAAAATTAGATTTTCCCCAACATCATACAATAAATACATCTGAATGTGCTTTATGGTGGCAAGTGGAAGTACAAATCTCAAAAAAGCAACAATGTTTTCCGGCAGCATATAAGCAAGTCATGGAACTGTTGAACCATGAAAGAAATAAACAACCTTCGATGTATGGAAGAAATTTTCCGTTGCCAAAAACTTCCCCTGAAACTTCGGTATAAATGTAGATCCTATGTAACAGTGCTGGTAGGAGCATTTCTCTGAAAATAAAATAAAAATATCCATATTCATCAGTTCCAAGTTCCAACAAGAGACAATCAGCAACTTCCAGATTGATGCAGAAATGAGTACAGAGAATCTCACAAAATTTCTATACCTTTTCCTTTTTGCAACAGCATTAATGCAGCAGATCTGCACTCTGAGAAATTACCCCCAGGATGCAGCGTGGATGGATACCAATTCTTTTCAGCCAAAGAACCAAGAGAGAGATTCCATGATTTCATATCATGTGAATATCCTTTAGGGGTGCAAGGATCTACTAATTTTCCAGTCTGAAGAGATTCAATAGCTGCATTAATGGAAAATGCAATGAAGAATGTGTCTGAAGTCTGAACATCCAATTTTTACAAAAAAAATGAAATAATATGCCCAAACCCACCTATAGAATAGTAGAATTCCGAAAAAGGAAAAGCCATATACTGACCAGTGGAACTCTTAACAACATTTTAATATAAACCATCTGACATTATAGAACCTATTCAAGAATCCTATACTACAATAAAATAATTGGAAACTGAAAAAGGAACCAAAAACAAAATGATCTAATCAATCCAGAAATCGCAACAGCTTCTCCAGTCATAGCACCTCCCAAATAACTGCAATTTGGGATATAATTAAACACGTTATTTGTAACAAAATATTGTAATGTCTGGTGTCATTGATATTTAAGAATATACTTAATTTACAGAATATTTTAACGTATGCTGTTACTGATATTTAACAATATACTTAATTTCAAATGAAAAGTGGTGAAGAAAGAGGGTTTCGATTAATTTCTCAATGTGAGAAATAAAAAACTCTTCCTTTTGCATTTAAAAAAAAATTAGAATTATGAATATAAGATGAAGAGTTGAGGTGTGGACAGCCTAGCCTAAAAAGATAAAATAAAAAGAGCATAAAACAAAAGGAAGATAGGTTGTGACGTCACCACTTACAAGAAACAGAAGTGTCACAGTTTTAATCTAGATTGAGGATTAAATGGAATAGGAAAGCTCAAGTGAGAAAATCTAAGGGTTTTCAGTCAATTACAATTAGGAGTGACTGCACACACACACAATTAGCAACTAATGCTTGAAGACATAGGGACCCTATCATAAAGAATTTAGCATGCAAAGACTCTTTTAAATTATAAGATTCCCAACTTTATTATGTTTGTGATAAGACATACCAGCAACATTTAAACACATGTCTCCATCAGGATGCCAAGGTGAAAGTATAGATTAGTTTAATGATCTCAGTTTCATGATAGATAAAGAATCAAAAAATGTTCCTAAGAATATATACTATACAGAACCAATGGTGACAGTAAGAGCACATATATTTGCCCAATTCCAGCTCTCTCAAAGCAAGCAGTTCAGCAATAAGCCAAATGCAAAATCGAGAGAAAAGTATATGCACTTACCCAATTCTATGCCTCTTGCAACAAGTGATTCCCGTAATGAGTCAAATGCAACATTCTGCAAAAACAAATTATAAATTCCTAAATTATAAATCAATGACAAGTCTACAATAGAGAAGTATATGCATAATGTTGCAGTATAGCAACAATATATTTAATATTTTTATTACTAAAATTTGTCAATGAAACATCAACAATACAATACAATCCACGTGAAAGGTAATTTCATGAATATATAACGAATGACACATATGCCATTGCTTGAAGCAATGGTACTTCCAAGAGCAAGAAAGGCGAGTTAAGATATAAGAACAGTCACACTGAGCAAATTTATACTGAAGGAACGGTTTGTGTCCTTCCTATCATCCTTAATTCGATAATGACCCTTTTTATATAAAAAATAAAATAAATGACAAATATCAATAGTGAGTCATAGTTTGGAGTAGATCTTGATAAAAACATCACAAAACCCAGATCAGATTTTTTAAGATGGGCCAGAAAAGGTGAGAAATTTAGCCACCTACGTTTTAAGCTCTTTTAAAATCTCAACCACATTCAACCTTCTTTTTAAAATTCCAATATTCGCACAAACTTATAATAATTCAGTCTCAAGTCTCAACCGAGTGACAAATGGAATCAATGCCAATGCAGATAAACATGTTCAAGTTGAGGTCATCATTATTTGATGATATTAAGATTGTGAAGAGAAGTCCTCTTAGAGATGAACTATTGGGCTCTCAATATTTCATTACTGCAAGCAGAAAGTTTGCAACATTTTATAAGCAGAGATGTTAAACCACCAAGTGAACAGAAATACTTTGGCAGGGAAAAAAAGTAAAGTTACCTGACCAAAATGAAGCAAGCTGTGACTGTAGAGATTGTAATTGATACTCCCAAATTTAACTATATGAGAGAATTCGGGGGGCACTGGCTCACTTGAAACAAAGGTCACCTGAGATAACAGTATTTCAATCATTCACATTGACAACCACATATCTTATGCTTTCCAACAGTATTAGACACGGAAAATTGTTTTATGTCATTAAAAAACATCGAAATGGAAAAGAATACAGCAATTTACTGGTTGAGGTAACATATTGCTACCGTCATACAAAAATTTTGCAGTTTAGCTCTTTCATTGGTTCTCAAGGCGAAAGCACCAAAAAGCACTCCAGCCAATAGACTATGCATTTAACAGCATCCAATATTTTGAGAAGATATTCATTTACTTCAGGAAGAAGCGAAACATAAAGGTCCAACCATCTTAAGTGCAAAATGAACAATGTAGTTCTCCAAAATTGAGTATGCTTGGAGATCTTCCATATGTTCCATGAGAAATTGCTGTCCAAAAGTTTAGGCCAATGTTTTTTTTTTTGAGATATTTTATCCTACCAGAAATATGTTACTGTGGTCCATGTCCATGTCTCATGTAATAAGAACCACATTTTTTACATATTCAGTCCACCAACAAAAAGGGAAAGGAAACTGAACCTGAGCAGAGGCCCCACCAAGTTCAATAATCCCAGTTGTTCCTTGAGGATCCTGTCCAAGAGTGCCGAGGGCATAATTTGCAACAACCCAAGCATAAATCCCTTCATCAGAGCCTAAAATAATCAAAATACCTAACATTAAGCTTGTAGATTGTGGAGTATTAAATCAAATTACAAGGAACCAAGGGATGGTAAGAAAAAGTTCAAGAGGTTCAAGCTACCTCAGAGAGAGAGAGAGAAAGTACTATCTCCAAAAGGCTATCAACCAAAAATAAACAAATGACACCACACCAATAGAAGCAATGTTATATAAACATAGATAGAAATACAAATAGAAATGCTTGTGTATGTGTTTCTGCATTTGTAAGCACATAAAAAATATAAAGAGAACCCATGCAAGTGTAGGACACGTGGGTAAAAGGTCCAACATGCTATATGGGTAGCACTATCGCCTATTATCATAGGTCGAAAGCCATATCCTCACCCTAACATGTCACCCTTAAAAAAAATGGAAATATTATATATATAATTGCATAACATTCATCATACAATTACCTCTCCTATCAATGTCTCTCTTTGGTTTCGTGACCTTCTGTTGACACACAAAAGTGGCAGCCACTTTGGTGCTAACGAAGATTAGCAAAAAGTGGATGAGGATGTGGAGCTTTAATAGCCTGTTGTTTGTCTTGAAACACTAAAAAGCTAGGACAAGATACCTGGCTATTGCTAGGATGACTCAGGGAGATGACATGTGGACGTTAAATTGTAGGAAGGAGGTTGCTAGAGGATAGGTTCAGACCTTTTACTGGATGTGCACGTGTAAGCAAGGAATGGAGAAGAATTTCAAATACCTACAATCAAGGAGATAAGCTAAATGATAAGCTTATTCAAAGTTCTTAAACAGATGAGAAAGGACACTTGGCACCACCTGATGCACATGGACGTATTCAAACTCAATTTCAAATTCAAAGGAGATTCTGATGCGTGATTTTTGGGACTTAGTTATTAAGAGCCCTATAAATAGAAGAGTTGGGGACTTTACAAACTAGCCTTCAATCACCAACAAATGCACTTGCAATTATCATTTACTTTTCAATGTCTTTCAATTATTTGTCCTTTAATTTATGCAATTTTCATTACCCATCAGTTTAATTCAAGTCTTTACTTTTGTTCCTTGCAATTTAAATTCAAGTTCTCTCTTTTCAAGTCTTTCGATTCATTTAGTTCTCGTTGCAATTCTTTTGGAAGCCCTTTTCATTAAGGCAAATTGAGGCTCAAAAGAATTGCAATGCTGCCGTGAGGGAAAGCACCTCGATCCACTGTTCCTGATGAAGAACAGTCGAAAGAACTTCAGTCAGGGCAAGCTGGTAGTTCCAATCCTGGCCAAGCTGATGATCTAGTCACTCGAGCAAAGGTTTCAGCATTGGTGGAAACAATCGGCAGGATAAGTGCACGCCTTGACAATATGCAACTGTCCTTTTTCCAATTATCGACCATGCCCTTTAATAGGCCAACTGAAATAGTCAACTTGGGTATTTAGAAATCGGTTTCCCAACCAATCTCCCAACAATTTGTTGAGCCAACTATTGATCAGCCACAGGTGACTCAACCACCGATGACTATTCAACAAACCCAGCAACTGCTGCCAGTTGTTTTTCTTTAGCCAAATCTATCTGTAACTCTCCCAGTAAGCTTGCCGACAGAGGCACAATCACAGCCAACTGTCTCAGTTTTCCAACAGCCACCTGTGACGCGTCAACTGCATAATCAGCCATATCAACCACCGTGACCAAAGGCAGTTCCTCATAATCTTCCTAGAGAACCCTCGACCCGGAGGACAATCATGTTAGGTAATGAAAATTTCATAAATTAAAGGACAAATAATTGAAAGACATTGAAAAGTAAATGAAAATTGAAAGTGCATTTGCTGGTGAGCGAAGACTAGCTTCTAAGTCCCTAGCTCTTCTATTTATAGGGCTCTAAATAACCAAGTCCCAAGAATCACGCATCAAAATCTCCTTTAAATTTGAAACTGAGTTTGAATACGTCCATGTCCATTAGGTGTAGTCAAGTGTCCTTTCTCATATGTTTAAGAACTTTGAATAAGCTTATCACTTAGCTTATCTCCTTAATCGTAGGTATTTGAAATTCTTCTCCATTCCTTACTTACACATGTACATCCAGTAAAAGGTCTAACCTTATCCTCTAGCAACCTCCTTCCTACAATTTAACATCCATGTTCATCTCCCTGAGTCATCATAACAGTAGCTAGGTGTCTTATCCTAGTTTTTCCAAGTTTTAATACAAATAACAGGCTATTAAAGCTGCACATCCTCCTACACTTGTTGCCTTTCTAATTATCCTCGTCAGCACCAAAGTGGCTGCCACTTTTGGGTATCAACATCTTCTAAGATCAACTTTAGTTAGCACAATCCTCTATAACCTCCCTCAATTTGGATATAAAAGGAAAAATAATACATTGTTATTCCGATACCTATCTAACCTAAACCTCCAAACCTATGAAGCATGGCTACTCCTATAGGGAGTCTTATCGTATTATATCTGGATGAAATACCAATACCCCTTATATACTCATGGATACTTTTCAATACTTCCTAATGTATCCACAACTTTAAAAATAAAATTTTTATTTCAAACATATATCTAATACTTCTCAAATATCTCAGACACATCCAACAATCTTGAACTTTAAAAATGTGAATTTTATAAATATAGGACCATAATATAATTGTTAGCAAAAGCATAACAATAGTCCTAACTTCCAAGTACTCGAGATATTCTTTAAAAAGAAAAAGAATTTAGACATAATGAGAAGATCTAATTTTGTCTAGAGTTCATGTCAGTGCAACATAACTCTCCACTTAGAAAAAGGCTCATTACCTAGTGTGGGTGCTGGGAGACTAGATCACAAACCTAATATTTTGCATCATTTTCACAAAGCGGTACTCTTAGGATTTGGATCTGATTTCACGCTTGATAGCCCAAACATTAACTAGTGCACCAAAAAATGGTCCCTAACATATTGTTCATCATAATTTTATTTTATTTTGTAAAGAACTGTTAGTCATGATATATATAACATGCAAACAATTATTATTTTAAATTTATACATAGATACAAAAATATCTTATTTATACATTTCTACACAATTTTATATATGCATATATATTAGTGTGTGTCCTCATTGTATCAATTTCTTGTAGTATTTTTTTAAGAACTTGTCACATTGCCATGTCAACACCATGCCAGGTCCATGCTTCATCACTTCCACATATATTAGGTGATTTTAATTAGAATATAACACCCACTTGAGTTAATAATATCCAACATTCAGAACATTATATATTTTTTAAATAGTAATTGTTGGATAGAAACAACTCAAAGAATTTGAGAATTCTTTCCATGATTAAAAGGGACGTGTGGCATAAAATTTTATGGGCACAAGTCCATTAAGGACACTTCAGTGGCCTAAAAGGGTACAATCTATGTTGGACTTCAAATTTAGGTGTTAGATGCCAACAATCTGGTAACAGGATGGTACGAGGTGGGTTGGCTGCTGCTGTCATGTGGTTGTTTTGATTTATTAAAGAATTTGAAGGAGCATGTAATTGTGGAGTAGCAAATATTATTTTTATAGTATTAACTGGTGAGGTTAAGCCCCTAATGTTGTCCCCTGCCAGGATATGGTTTGTCCCCTGGCAAATTCTCTTTGATTCTATATAAAATTTAGGGTAAATTACTCTAATCTAACCTCCCCCATAAATAGGCTTAATAACAGAGACCTCCCCCTCCCCTGTGTTTTCAAAAATAACATTGCACTCCCTGTCAGTGTTGTCAGATGTCCACATTGGTGAAATGACAATTATACCCATGTACGATTTATTATTTTTTAATTAAAAGAATCTTATTATGTAAAAAGACCAAACTACCCATCTCACTTTAACATGTCTTATCCATCTCTTTCTTTCACTGATACACACCTATATACAATATGTACTGTATTTACATCTGCAACTTTGGGTTTCTAAAGGTTTGAGAGACAAACATCTACTGCTTGTATGTTTTTTTTTTTTGGGAGCTCAAATATATGTTTCTCATATATTTCTTTTGTCTGTTTCATTACTTTCACATACATAATCTAGCAAAAGTTTCTAATTGTCAAGATCAAAAAAATCAAAAGAACAATGGTTTCTTCTAACACCAAGAATCTGAGACTTGGCATGAAGTCCTTCATAATGACCACTCTCTCTCTCTCTCTACAAAACACATATATGATTGTACACACACACAAATAGAACACAACTATTGCAGTGACCTCACAAATTGCCGGAATTGGAGAATTAGGAAGCACGATCACAACCACCGCCTTGGCTATATCCACCACCTGCTGCTTTGCCGCCGCACCACCACAACCCTAAATAGATGGAATTCTTGTTGCTATCGTTGTCGGAGAAGGCGAGATTGCTCTTGTGGGTGCTCTAATTCGACATACCTCTTCACCTCTTCAAGTGTTTCGGCTTGGCTCCGAGCCAACCCAACAACACCGCTGTCACAACAGGCCCTTTGTCCCCATAAAAACCCTAATGAATTTACCATTTACGTTTTTGAGATCTGAATTTGACTCGAAGGATTTGTTGTGGGAATTGGGTATTAGTCGACTTGAATCATCAATTGAGACAACAAAATATCTGATGTAGAGAGAGACTAGAGAAACCCAAATGAATGCGAGTTAATGGAGATTGATGAATGTGGGAACGAAGAGCGAATGGGTTTCAAACAATAGGATAGAGAAAGAGAGAAAGGGCAAAATTGTCCACAAAAATTAAGGCAAACAAGGGTATTTCAGTCATTTTTCACATCTTAAGGGCATTTTGGGATTTTTATGTGCTAAAAATGATGACATCAACAAAATTTGTACTTGGAAAGCTGACAGGGGGGGTCAATATTACAAAAAGTACACTGACAAGAAAGTGCAGTGTTATTTTTAAAAACACAAGAGAGGTCTCTGTTATTTAGCCTATTTACAAGGAGGTCAGTGTAATTTATCCTAAAATTTATGGTAAATTACACTGACGTCCTTGAGGTTTGGCCTAATTACACACAACATCAAACTTATACATTTTGTTACACCGTGTTTCCCTAACGTTTGCTCCATTATAACAAAGACCCCCCGTTGTAGTGACCAAAATGCCCATAAATAAATGAAAAAGACGTTTTAACCCTTCAATATATATATATATATATATATATATATATATATAATATATTAGGTATATATGCATATATATACACGCACACAGACAACACAAAGGATTTATCTTCCTTCCTTATATATGTATAACACAACGAATCCCCATATGCAAATCACGATCTGGGGCTGGGTTGAAGGATCCCGTTCTCCTCGACGGCGCAACGCAAAAATCTCACTTTCTGAAGTCTAGGTTTCGCAATCTAGTAGCTAATCTGAGGAGTACACTGAGGTCGTGCTCCGGTAGACTAGCGACATGCGAAGAAATTGGCGCACTTGATTCGAAATTGCATTGAGAAAATTTTTGTCATACCACAGCCCCTCTCACCACCACCATCACCACCCCCTCTCCCATCACCACCACCCCTCTCTCTACCAATCAATTTTGCCAACTGTGGATCACTAACCCTTTCTTAACAGTCAGAACTTCTCTCTCATCAACCTTAATATCACTTCCTCCAACTCAAAATCTTCATTATCATCCCTTTGATCCTCAAGTTGAAACGAATCCAAACAAATTACGAAGCTTGCATCGTCATCAGATGCGTTATCACCACTCTGTCCAAAATTCCAAAATTACGGCACATCTACTGCAGCTCTGGGCTCTGGCATCGCCGCCGTCGCCATCAGCATCAAAGCCCGACGATGGCCCAAGTGAGAAGCTAGCTAACGAGTTCACTCGTGTCAGTGCAATTGTCCGCGTGTGTTAGTGATCGGTGTCGTGGATGTGAGGTTTGTCGAGGGCTTCCTCTGATCTCGACTATCCCTTCTCTTATCTTCTCTTTCTATACATACATATAAATGTAATATATGGATATTGATACAAATTGGATTTTTTTTTCTTCTGGATTTTGGTGTAATTTTTTATTATCAATAAGGAAAATTGAAATTATGTATGTCTATATGTCTATTGATATGAATTGGGTTTTCAATTTTTTTTGGGGTTTTGTGGTAATTTTGAATTAGAGATAGTGCTTGGTGGTGGTGATGATGAAATATATCTTTTTTTTATTCAGGTATAAATTAGAGTAGATTGGATGGTGGTGGTCGTCGTCATTGCAGTAGAAACTTCTCTCCTATTTTTTTTTTCTAAGGTATGAATTGGAGTAGATTGGGTGGTGGTAGTCGTCATGGTGGTTGTGGGGGTGTTGGTGAGAGGTGGTGGCCTTGATAGATTGGGTGGCGGTGGTGCTGGTGGTTGTGAGATTGTTGGTGAGAGGTGGTGGCCTTGGAGGAGGTGGCGGTGGCATGGGTAAAGGCCGGAGAAGGGGAGAGAAAAAGAAAAAAAAGGAATTTTTTTTATATGTGGGCAAAATGGTAATTTCAGCTATCCAGATATTTTACTATTTTTAACAATAAAAAATATAAGGGGTAAAATGGTTAAATCACTCTAAAATTTAACGTCTATTTTGCCAAATCCTTTATAGGGGAGGTCAGTGCAACAAAATGTACAAGTTTGATATTTTTTGTAATTAGGTCAAAGCTCAGGGGAAGTCGGTGTAATTTACCTTAAAATTTATTTACCAGGCAAATATATAGATACACACACAAAACACTAGTATTCCATATGTAGGTTCTAGTTCTACAACAAACCAAGATGCCAAAAGCTGGTTCATTTTATTTTTTATTTATTTTTCAATAAATTCAAATAATATTGCATGTCATTAATTGGTTAAACAAATCAGTGCAATTTTACCTCACATTTGTCACTAATCACTATCTACACACTAAAAAGGAGCACTAGCATTGATGTCAAAAATCAGCAAAGGAAATGCATAAAACACAATTGCCACTATCTACATACCAAAAAGGAGCACTAGCATTGATGTCAAAAATGCACACACACATTTGCCACTATCTACATACTAAAAAGAAGCACTAGCATTGATGTCGAGAATCAGCAAAGTAAATGCATAAAACACAAAAGATACACCCAAACATCATAATTAAGTTAAAAGTTAAAATGCAAACTTCCATACCAGTAATAACTGAAGCCCAATTGTCTCTAAACTTAAACCCTGATGACCTCAGAACCCGCCGGCAAGACTCCAAAACCTGCTCCTGAACACCCAACTCCAGCATCCTCAGTCCCGCGGTCGCCATAAGCCGAATCTCCGTCTCCTCCCAATGCTCCTTCGGAATTCTCTTCCTCCCAAACTCCAACAGCTCCACCAACGACCCGCCCGCCCCTCCCGGATCGCCCGTATAGGCAGACAACCCCGGACTCACCCGCATTGATGCCAACCCATTTTCCCCAAAATCAAAATCCAGAATCCTACCCCTAATTACATACTCAAACACATGAATTCTCGTCCCTGTGCTTCCCCCATCAATCACAATCCCAAATTTTTGCTTCACGGAATTCCGATAACCGTTCAAGTAGACGAACAAATAACATAAAAAAGCGAGGGTTAGTGCAATTGATGCGAAGACAATGAGGTTTGATCTGAGGAGATTGACGTTGTTGTGTTTAGGGTTCCGAGGGAAGAGATTGGATGGATTGGGTGAAGTTGAGCGAAAGTGTTGCTTGATCGAGTCCATTTCGTCATTGGGCTTACGATCTCGCGTACGAGCATTGGATCGTCGCATCAAAACCTGGGGATCTGAGAGGAGGTGATGAGAGAGAGCTGTAGTGAACCATGTGATAAACGATGACTGATCAGCTTAGAACAAAGAATTAACGATTTGTTAGATTATCGTTCTTAGGGTTACTGATACGAGATCGAGAGAGGCTATCGTCGACCTTTCTCTCTCTTCTCTCTCTCTCTCCTTTCGTGCTCAGGACGATGAGTCCTTTCGTGCTCAGGACAATGAGTCGAAGCTTTGTGCTTTCCAAGCGTTTTTAGTCCATGGCCGGTCCGGTCTAGTCCTCTTTGTCTACTTTCCAAGCGAGTTGACTCGTATCAGATCAGTCGGGTCGGGTCGGGTCGGGTCGGGTCATTCGTTATTCACAGGGGTGAGGCGAATCCAATCTAGCTTCATTGCGCCTCGCACATCTGGGCTATTACGGTTCAGATGCGTCCGGTGCATGTGCATCGGGCACATCCAATATCTATTTTGTCATTGTGGTTGATTCAGTTTATCTTGAGATCATATCCGCACAACAATAAATCATTGAGTACATACCAAAACAATTGAACTTGAGATCAACTCAGTTATTCCCCAAAGAACTTCTAAATGTTTTCATAATATAGTTCATACTTAAGTGACTGAGGTGGAATTTAATAATTCAATTAAACGCTTAATTATGAATGGATTAAGCAATTAATTAATTAATTATGTTTGATAACGCAATTTAAATATCACTAAAAAAGGTAAACACCACTTAAAATGGAATAAAATTTTAAGTGACAGAAACATCATTTATCACTATATTCTGAAAGCTGAAAATTCAAAAGATATCAAAAAGTATTTATTTTTTAATTATCACTTAAAAACTTCAATACTTAAAATTTATCTCCTAAAATTTTCAGTAATTAATTTTTAATTTTCTCAAACAACACCTAAGTCACACAATCCTTCAATTCAATTTGTGAATTATTCTTTGAATTATAAACAATTACATAATACTGAATAAAAATGATTTAAAATGTGCAGAATTAAGAATGAACTTGTAACATTAAAAAAGAATAACAAATTCTTACCATATTATAGTCAGCTTCATATTCATCATTTTGTTTCGTTATTTATCTAATAAGTGTTTAAGTATAAGAGATATTGGAATCAGTTCAAATATATAGTCTACAAATATTGGATGTGTGTGTATACACAAATATATATTTGCAAACAAATTATATAGACATTTTTTAGTTTTACTTTATTTAATTATGATGCTTATTATTTTAGAATTCTATAAAGTAATCATTTCATGTACAAAAATTTAAATAATAAATCTTTAAGAATTTAGAATAAATGTATAGATTTCTCGGGTCACATTTATTTAAAAATAAAAACATACTATAATTTTTGTATTTTAATTATTACTAATATTATGTATCTCCTAACATAGAAGAAATAAGATTACTTATAGGTTAAATATATTTCCTCATACTTGTGAAATTACATTTTTATTATTTCATAAAGAATATAATGACATTTAACATATCTATAAATATTGAAACATTTCACACACACACACACACACACACACACATATGATAGCATACAAGTGTACAAGTGCTTTGGAGACACTCCCACTTTAACCAAATTTTCAATTTTGTTGCTTTTCGCGCTTCCACTCTCCCACTCATTCTTACTCTGTATGTTCAACTATAAAATCGGCTAAGCCTAACCGATTTCACACTGTTGGTTGAGGATGTGTCAGAGCCAACGACTCAGCTCAAAGTAATGTGGTAACTGCAAAGGACAATCATAAATTAAAAAACTAGACAAGTATAGGTGCATACAAGTAAGTATACTGAATTTAAAGATAATTGAAACTGAATTGTGTTTGGTCGAAAACTCTTTACAAAGTCCAACCCTTCTCTTATTCATAGACTCCTAAAACTCTTAACAAACTACCTAATCAAATTTCAAAATAAGTTCCACTTGATAAGCCTATGTACAACCAAAACGCCACATGTCTTCTTGTCATTCACTCAAGAGTTTTGATTTAAACTTCTTTTAGTATTATATTTCCAACAAATAGTCTCACTTGATATATATCTCATCATAAATGCACATCATTTAGTTAAGACTTCTAGAGTATGTAACGCCTCCACCCCTACCCCCACCTAATATTGTTCGCATTAAAATGTGTTGTGTCATACAAGGTGATGTGGTCGGAACTAAATTATATTGCAAGCTTAATTTTTGCCCTTTTTATCAAAATATAATTTAACCACTCGCAAGAGCACGAATCTTTGCAGATAAGGTTCTATATAGAGGGTATCGATCCCACGAGGACTAGTCGTTAATTGTCATAGAGAAAGATTAATTCTACTTTAATTCAAACAAAACAGATTTTTGGTTTTGTGTTTAGAAACTATTGCATAAAGGAAATGACAATAAAATTAAAGAGTAAAGTTGGGAGAGAGAACTAGGGTTGGTTTCCACCCCTAGCCATTCACATGTTCATAAGTGTAGCAAGCAAGGGATTCATTAATTAAATGCCTAACAATGACATTAGGCTTGTGACCTCAATGACATATCAAAAGATCAATGTGTGTGCTAACCTATCATAATCCATCTTCAACAAGCATAGCTCTTCAACCTAACTAACTACCTACTTACTCTACTCTCTAAGTGAACACTACATGCATCCAAACTACCTTGTCTTGGCATGGTCTATACAAACTAGCATCACACATTCATTTAAACACCATTATCTAGCCATCATTTGCACTTCTTGTGGAATATGCAAATGTTGTGCATTCAAGTGACAAAACCTACTCTAAGACAAGAATAAATTCCATATCAAATGAATATATAAAAGAAATGTATTTGTGTACATAATCACTAGGCTAAATAATCAACATTTAATTACAAGTCCCAAGAGCTACAAAGATGAACAAGTTTACATGGCTAGGGGTTGAAACCAACACCCTAGTAGAAGAGTTAGTTGCTCATGGTTGCCTTGCACCCTTCCATTGATGAAGAGAATGAAGCTTCTTGGTCTGGTTCAGCCCTTCCTCTTTTTCTCCCGAAGGTCTCTCTCTTCTTCCTCTGATTTGTATGTATTGAGAGATATATGAGATATGTGGCTTTTGGTGCTTTTTGTATGCTTTTTGGCTCCTTTGGGCCCACCATATATATATATATATCATTATATATATCTCTTGTATCAAGAAGGCCCCCAAAAGTCTTGTTCAAGTCAGACAATCCCCTTAAGTCGTGCAAAAAGGGGGATTTTGTTGCAAGTGGGAGAGCAGGTGAGCAAGTGGCCAAGTGGGCTCTGCAGCATTTCGATTGATCGAAATTGCATTTCGATTGATCGAGATTTCGATCAATCGAAATGAGATTTCGATCAATCGAAATTTCGATTGATCGAAATCCACATCTCGATTGATCGAAATGCCTTGGCAACAGTTTCTGATTTCATCTCTTGACTGCAGAAAACTTCCAACTTTGCTCCATTTACTCCAATACCTGCAATACATCAAAAACACAAAAATACCGTAAACATATCTCGGTAAACGCAAAAACGGAACTAACGTATGCAATAAAGAGGGTTCAAATGTATAGAATTGAACACTTATCACACCCCCAAACTTACATATTGCTAGTCCCTTAGCAATACAATATTACAAAAATGAAATTAACTATCTTATACAAAAGTTTAATCATGCTCAGTCATCAACTAGATAAAGGGCGCTCATCCATTCATTTCACAATTGGCAAATGCAACAAGTATTACAGAACTATGCGGCCATTAGCAAAAATGGACTTTCACAAGCTATAAATGAACGACAGTCCCCACATGCTGGCCAGCCCGAACAACTATAACAATTCCAACCCCAAAATCCTCTTTGAAAAGTGAACATGCATTCTAACGTGCGGCTTTTGTCATATTTGGATAAGAAAACGAACAAATCTGTTTTTAAGAGAAAAACTCATTGAAAATGCTCAACCCGGCTGTTTCATTATCACAAAACATTCATGATTGCTCATGTGCGGATGACCGTGCAATGCTTAGCTCTTTTTGCTTTCTTGTAAGCCCATGTAGCGGCATTGGGCCAATGACTCCCAAACCAATTGGTTTTAGGGCATTAGGTGAAGAAGCACCCCTCGGACTTAATAACCGAGCTTACAAGGCGATGAGCTTAAGCAAGCCATCCGCTTATTACTGCTCAACCTTACACACTTTTACACGAATATTTCCTGCTTTGAGGCATAGAAATCCGGTTTATTTAGTGAGAAGGCTTATTGCATATTTTTCTCTTTTTATTTCTTCTTTTTTTTTTTTTTTTTTTTTTTACAACAACCGGAAGAACTTATTCTTTAAGATGCTCAGATAAAAACAGAAATTTTCAAAAATTCTCCCTCAGACTTATACCCCACAATTTAAACTGCATGTGTGCGAATTTGTGCGGTTAAGGACAAATTTAGGGCAAGAATTGTACGTGCTCGAGTTTGGACAATAATGTAGACCGCTCTAGCCTACTATAAAGCTTGCAAAAGTGCGGGTATTTACAATGTTAAAGTTCTTAACTACCTGCTGCATTTACCTCGGACATTTATTCGAATGATCTTCCTTTACAAAGCAAGACATCATAGCAAGCATGCAAAAATATCACAGAAAAAAAACTGCTCTACAATGACACTCAATATAATGACTGAACATTGCATGCATATGCAAGTGGTATAGCATACCGCACCCCCAAACTTATATGCAACATTGTCCTCAATGCTTGGACAAGAAGAGCAAGGAAAGAAGTTACCGGGATGGCAGAATGCGAGAAAAATGGAAGTCCACAGCAGCGGTCATCCTGTAAATAAGAAAAATCTGCACAGAATACCAACTGGATACCACGAGCATTACGAGGAACAAAAAGTAGATAAATAGAACATAATGAAATACTTATGCACAAACAGACAATGCCAATATCACTGTAAATCTAATGGTCTGAACTGGTGTTTCCCGATTGTCTAAGAGGTCTATGCGACAAGATATTGACTATCCAGGCGCGCTAACGTATAGCACGCAAAGGGGCTGCCTTTCTTTATTACCGCCATACTGTGTTGAAGCAATCTCAACAGTATTGGGAATTAAAACCAGGCGGTACTAAACGGAAATCATCAACTGAATCGCATATAACAATTAGACAAGTGGTACTACATACATAGTCAAAGTCTAGAGAACAGATAAATTGACGGAAAGCAAAAAGAAAAGGCAGGAAAGATAACACATGTCATAAAAGCAAATATAAATGTATTCCATAAAGATGAAAATGCGTTTCAGTACAAAGGGTACATGTAGGCGGAATACGCAAAAAAGAAACGAAACATGGCCAACATGGCCTATCAAAAATAAAGAAAGTAAAATACAGAAAGTAAAGTATAAAAGGTGAATAAAGTGCAGCTACTCGAGGGCGGGTGGTGGTGGTGGTGGCTCGGTGGGAGCAGAAGTGGAGGTGGAGGCTCGACCTGCGAACAGGAACTGCAGATCCTGCCGGAAGGCTCGGAACTCATCTAAGATCGCTCTCTGGCCCTGCACCAGAGAAGAAATGTCCGTCCGAATACCCGCCAGCTGACTCTGCGTCACCTGGACGTGCTCGTCAAAATCCTGCTGGAGCCGCTCTACGTCAGCCGCCAGGCAGGAATAGCCTGTCGCTAAGATATCATGCCGCTCTGCAGCGACATCCATCTCCTCGTCCTCCATCTCCTCGTCCTCCATCTCAGCCCCTGCTGGCTCTCCCTCATCCATCTCCACCGGGGCATCCATATCTA
The DNA here is from genome assembly GCA_026545225.1 of Cornus controversa. NCBI lineage: Eukaryota > Viridiplantae > Streptophyta > Magnoliopsida > Cornales > Cornaceae > Cornus > Cornus controversa. The sequence goes on from CM048848.1 coordinate 49,469,954, forward strand.
CATCGTCTGGTGGATCACCCTGATGGTCCTGTCGCTCTAAGTGTCGCCTCACCCGATCCCACTGAGTAGATGTGAAGCGGGTGGGCGGTGCCAACTGAACGTCAGTCCGACTGACTGGTATACTGGCACTGCTGAGAAAAGCGGCGATCAAGAATGGAAAGGGAAGCTGCCAACTCGCTGCTCTCTTCTTCCTCTTGTCGACAAGGCCATCCCAAACTTTGTGCATCTGCCCCCAGATAAGCGATGGGACAGAAAACCAAGTGCCCGTATGGAAAGCATAGAGGCAACGGAGGAGGTCGCCCCTGCGCTCTGCCACGTGCTGCAGCGGACACGCGTTCTTGAGGAGAACGGTGTCCAGGAACCAATATCTGCTCGGGCACATCGATTTGGACGTGCAGTTGCGACGGGGTGTGGTAAACTCCCCGCCACACATGTCCATCACCATCGAGAAGAGCGTAGTGTCGGCTGGGAGCGCGGCTCTATAAAGTGGCTGACCGTCCGGGCCAACCATATCCGGCGGCTGCTGGTGAGGAATGCCGAGCATATGAGCAATCCGGCTCGGCGTAATCGTGATCGTGACAGTGGCCACGGTAGTCTCGAGTGTATCTGGCGCTGTGCAGGAGTAGGTCATATGCTCGTAAAAGACCTGCACTAGGCGCTCATGTGCCACGTCTGTGGGAGGCACACATAGCCGATCGAGGCGACGCCTCCTGAGCTCGGCAACCGTCCACTCGGTGTCGGGACGCCTCTCAAACTCGGCTAAGTCGAAAACCTGCTCTGGGTGGAACTTCCGAGACCGGAAGGCTCGCCCGGGCACGTCACGAACAGCACCGGCGGCGTTCTTCACTCTTGCCATGGCCGCGGAACAGTCTGCACTGGATTCCAAAAGGTACGTAAATAAAAGATGAATAAGAAGAAAGTTAAACTACTACTAGACTAAAAGAATAAATAAAAAAAAATAAAAATAAAAATGAAGTCCTAGTCCAAGGTACTGACAAAAATGCAAAAAGTTGCACTCGAAGAGGCAATGTGAACGGGCGCAACCGAAACGAAGGTGCCACGGTTATACACCGAACACTAAGCGTTTGAAATGAAGAAAATGCCAAATCCCACTCCTGCTTGAATTCCTACCCCCCCCCCCCCGAAACCCACAAAAACTGGATTCGGACATCGCACTCGCAACCATCCACCCCAACATGATCTAACTATGTTTATTCCGCTGTAAAACTATCAAAAATGGCGAGAGAATAAACAAAAAGTAGCCATGCATCACTTACCTCGTGAGGAAGAAGATGAACGGCTCAACCGAAGAAAACTCCACGCGCAGCCGCGAAGAGAAGATCGCGCAGATGCTTGCGGCGGATCGGACTGCGTCGGATGGCGGCGGATGATCGGGAATGGAAGATCGAGTGCTCGGGAGTGCTTGGATAGGGCTTGGATCGCACAGAGGGAGAGAAGAAGTCGGATGGTCTTTTAAAATGGGAGGGAAGCCCAACGGTTTAAATAGATTTTCGGCTCACGTGCAGGCTCCGCGTGCATTTCGATTGATCGAAATGTGCATTTCGATCAATCGAAATTTCGATTGATCGAAATCTTGCTTCGATCAATCGAAACTAACTTCGATGGATCGAGATTGTCTCTTCGATCAATCGAACATTCCTTCCCTAAATCACATTTTTACTTCGATCAATCGAACATTTAATTGATGCAATCGAACTTTTAGTTCGATCAATCGAAATCCCATTTCGATCAATCGAAAGTTTTGATCGACCAAAGACCTATCGAAGTGCAATCGAAGAATATCACCTCTCGGGACTTTGGACTTGGCAAATCTCTGCAATTTTTCGATCAATCGAAACCAAAATTTCGATCAATCGAAATTTTCGATTGATCGAAATCTTGGTTTCGATCAATCGAAATGCTCAAAAATAGTCAGTTTAAAATATGCTTCAGAGACTTGGATATTGGGGAATTAGATACTACATTGCTTAGATACAAACCTACTTTGGATTAAAGGGACACCATGGAAGCTTGATAGCAACCATGGCGTCGCCACCTTACACGTCTATGGCGCGACGTCCGGATCGGCTCACGAGTCAAAATACACGGGATCCGTCAAAGTGACGACATCCACGTATTCGGTGGTGACTTGGTCATCCACGCACACTTTTAAGCGCTGCCCGTTTACTTTGAACATCGAGCCATCTTTCAAGTCCTTCAATTCCACCGCTCCATGGGGGGCGACGGAATTAACCAAAAATGGTCCATCCCAACGGGAGCGAAGTTTTCCGGGAAACAAATGGAGGCGCGAGTTGTACAACCAAACTTTTTGGCCCGGCGAAAATGTTTTGACTCGAATATTACGATCATGAAAGGCTTTGGACCTTGCCTTATAGATTTTCGCATTCTCATACGCGTCATGTCGCAATTCTTCCAATTCATTTAATTGAAGCTTTCGATTAGAGCCGGCCTTTTTCATGTCAAAATTGAAGGTCTTGGTGGCCCACATAGCTTTATGCTCCAATTCAACCGGAAGATGGCACGCCTTGCCATAAACTAACCGATAAGGTGACATTCCAATGGGAGTTTTGTATGCGGTTCGGTATGCCCATAATGCGTCGTTTAGTCGCAATGACCAATCCTTCCGGTCAGGCCGAACAGTTTTCTGAAGAATGTTCTTAATCTCCCTATTGGATACTTCTACTTGGCCACTAGTTTGAGGATGGTAGGGGGTGGCTACTTTGTGTGTGACGGAGTATTTGAGAAGCAAGGTTCGAAGGAACCGGTTACAGAAATGCTTACCTCCGTCACTGATGATGGCCCGAGGCGTACCAAACCGGCTAAAAATGTTAGCTTGTATGAATTTAACCACAACTGCGTGATCGTTGGTTTTGGTAGCAACGGCCTCTATCCACTTAGATACGTAGTCCACCGCCACAAGTATGTACTCATGACCAGTAGAGGGTGGAAATGGTCCCATGAAGTCAATGCCCCACACATCAAATATTTCAATGACAAGAATAGGGTTAAGAGGCATCATGTCCTTCCGAGACATCGCGCCGAGGCGCTGACATCGCTCACACGAGCGGCAGAATGAATATGCATCCCGATGAAGTGTCGGCCAGAAAAATCCGCATTGAAGAATTTTTGCTGCGGTTTTCTTAGCACTAAAGTGTCCCCCACAAGCGAGTGTATGACAAAATTTAAGAATGCCTTGGAATTCACTGTTGGGTACACACTTACGAATTATTTGATCGGGGCAGTATTTGAACAATTGAGGATCGTCCCAATAATATGATCGTGATTGGGAGAGAAAACGATCCTTCTCTTGTTTGGTCCAAGAAGATGGTATTTTACCGGTTGCCAAATAATTAACCACATCCGCATACCAAGGGATACTTTCTTGAGAGATGACAAAGAGTTGTTCATCCGGGAAGGATTCACAAACTGGAATGGAATTATGGAGGGATTCAACAAGAATTCTAGAAAGGTGGTCAGCTACCACATTTTCAGTTCCCTTTTTGTCTCTAATCTCAAAATTGAACTCTTGCAACAAGAGTATCCAGCGGATCAACCTAGGCTTGGTGTCCTTTTTCGTCAAAAGATGCCGGAGGGCAGCATGGTCCGAATAGACAATGATCTTTGAACCTAATAAATAAGCTCGAAATTTGTCTAATGCAAATACTACCGCAAGCAATTCCTTTTCCGTTGTGGTATAATTGATTTGAGCTTCGGAAAGGGTTTTACTTGCGTAATAGATGACATGTGGCAGTTTGTCTACTCGTTGCCCCAAGACCGCACCCATGGCATAGTCGGATGCATCACACGTAATCTCAAATGGGAGAGTCCAGTTTGGAGGGATTAGAACTGGAGCGGTTGTAAGCATGGCGCGGAGTTTTTCAAAAGCGTCAAGGCACGCTTCATCAAAGGTAAAGCAAGACTCTTTTTCAAGAAGGCGACACAAAGGCCGAGAAATCTTGCTAAAGTCTTTGATGAAACGGCGATAAAATCCCGCATGCCCAAGGAATGAACGAATCTCTCTCACCGTGGATGGTGGAGGAAGTTTGGAAATGAGCTCAACCTTGGCTTTATCAACCTCTATTCCTCGCTTAGACACAATATGCCCTAGGACAATACCCTCTTGAACCATAAAGTGACTCTTTTCCCAACTAAGAATTAGGTTGGTTTCTTGACATCTTTTGAGAACACAAGCTAGATTTTGGAGGCATGATTCATATGAAGGTCCAAAAACGGAAAAATCATCCATGAACACTTCTAAGAATTTTCCACCATGTCCGAGAAGATAGACATCATACACCGTTGAAAAGTTGCCGGTGCATTGCACAACCCAAAGGGCATGCGTCTATAAGCAAATGTGCCGAAGGGACATGTAAAGGTGGTTTTCTCTTGGTCCCTCGGGTCTATAGCAACCTGATTATAGCCGGAATATCCATCCAAAAAGCAATAAAAGCTTTGCCCGGCCAATCTCTCCAATATTTGATCAATGAATGGGAGGGGGAAGTGATCTTTCCGAGTGGCTGAATTTAATTTCCTATAATCAATGCACACTCTCCATCCTGTGGTGGTGCGTTGGGGAACTAATTCACCCTTATCATTAGGTTGCACCGTAATACCAGACTTCTTTGGAACCACTTGAGTGGGACTAACCCACTTGCTATCAGAGATGGGGTATATGATCCCCGCATCTAGTAACTTCACCACCTCCTTCAGGACAACGTCCTTCATATTTGGATTTAATCGACGTTGTGCCTCCCTTGAGGTCTTTGCATCCTCTTCCAAGTGTATGCGATGCATACAAACAGAAGGGTCTATTCCCTTAAGATCTATCACACTCCATCCTATTGCTTCTTTGTGCTCTTTGAGCACCTTTATGAGTTCCAATTCTTGAGCATTTGTGAGATTGGAAGCAATAATGACTGGAAGGGTCTCATTTGCGCCCAAGAAAACATACTTGAGTGTAGCTGGAAGAGGCTTGAGCTCAAGTTGTGGTGGGGAAATTAAAGAAGGAGTTTGGGGAGTTTTGGACAAAGGGGGCAAGGGTTCTCTCGGAACTCTCCATTTAGGCAAATCCATGACAGTATTAACATCGAGCATGGAATTGACTTCACATATGGATTGCTCAATGTCAAAATCGTCATGGTTAAAATGATTTAGGCATGCCTCTAAGGGGTCCGTGGAAAGAATAGAAGGAAGTGCTTCTTGAACAAGGTCATCCACTACATCGACACAAAAGCACTCACTTTCATCGTCGGGTGTGTGGTGGGAAGCATTGAAGATGTTCAAGCGGACTTTCATATTCCCAAAAGAGATGTCCATCACTCCAGTACGGCAATTAACGCAAGCGTTTGCCGTGGCCAAGAATGGACGACCTAGAATGATAGGAATATGATGATTCGGATTTTGAACCGGTTCCGTGTCAAGGACTATGAAGTCCACCGGAAAATAGAATTTGTCCACTTGAATGATGACATCCTCAATGATGCCACGTGGTTGCTTCACCGAACGGTCGGCAAGTTGCAACACAACCGTGGTATGCTTGAGTTCCCCCAAACCTAGTTGTTGGTAAACTGAGAATGGAAGCAAATTGACACTAGCCCCTAGGTCAAGAAGTGCTTTTTCAAAAGATTGATTTCCGATAGTGCACGAAATGGTCGGAGCACCCGGATCTTTGAATTTAGGAGGGGCTTGATGTTGGAAAATGGAGCTTATGTGCTCAGTTAAGAGGACTTTCTTAGGAACATTATTCCTAGATTTGCGCTTTTGAGTGCATAAGTCCTTCAAGAATTTCGCATAAGAGGGAATTTGTCGAATAGCATCAAGGAGAGGGAGATTGATCTTTACTTGTTTGAAGATCTCCATCATGTCTTGGATTTTCTCTCCTTGCTTCCCGAAATGAGAAGGTTCCTTCAATCGTTGAGGAAAAGGAACCGGAGGTTCATAAGAGGTGTCAAGATTTGGAATCGATGGTGACATAACTTCACTTGCCTTTCCTTTTGTATTTGAAGGGGTATTTTGCAAATTTGGATTTAACGGCAATAATTTTGGATTTAATTGGGATTCTTTTGGATTTTTAGGTTGCTCTTGAAATTCTTTTCTCTCTTCCTCCCCTACCTTGGAGTTAATGATTTTTCCACTCCTCAAGGTTGTGATTGATTGAACTTGCTCTGGAGGAGCATTACAAGTTGAAGATGATGGATCTTCAATCATATGCACACCCTTGGGATTCGCCACCGGTTGACTTGGCAACTTACCTTCCTCCCTTCTATTTAAGGCATTAGCTAGTTGCCCGATTTGAGCTTCTAACCTAGCCATAGATTGAGCATTGGCTTCTAGCTTAGAGATTGATTGAGAATGAGTTTGCAATAAGCGGGTGTTGGCCTCAAGATTGCTTATCACTCGATCTTCAAAGCTTTGGCTTCTCGGAGGAGGTGGTGGTTGTTGGTAATTAGATCTTTGATTGTAAGGTTGAGGGTTTGGCCTATAATGCGGCTGTTGAGATTGGGGATTAAAAGAATTTTGCCCTTGGAAAGGGGGACTTGATTCTTGATTCTTCCATGAAAAAGCCGGATGATTCTTGTAACCAGGATTGTACGTGTTCGAATATGGATCATTCATTTGTTTAGCGTACAAGGCATTCGCTTGCTCTTGAGCATAATCGGGAGATTGCCCGGCAATAGGGCAATCTCGCACAAAATGCGAAGTGCTATAGCAAAACGAACATCCCTCCTGATTTTGGACAGATTGGTTAGGAGTAGGCAGCCCATTTTTCATGATTAAATTCATTTTTCGGGACAAGGCTTCTACTTGCATGGCTACCTCATCTACCCGTGAAATCTCATGCACTCCTCTACAAGGTTGGGTGGCCTTCCCTTTCCTAGTGGAGGAGCGTTGAGCTGAATTGTTGCTTAGGGTTTGAAAAAGTTTCCATGCCTCATCGGGGCTTTTCAAAAGGTACCCACCCCCACACGCGGAGTCTATCATTTGTCTATGTTGCTCACTCACCCCATCATAAAAACTTTGCACTAGCTGCCATTTTGGGACAGCATGATGCGGACAAGATTTTAAGAGATCTTTTAACCTCTCCCACGTCTCATGGAATTGTTCTTGGTCAATTTGGGTGAATCCAGTGATTGCTCGCCGAATATCACTTGTCTTACCCATTGGGAAGTATTTTTTTAAGAACTCTATTTGCATTTCCGCCCAAGAATGGATTGAGTTGGGTTCTAGGGAATTGAACCAACTTCTAGCCTTATCTTTTAGGGAAAATGGAAACATACGTAGCTTTAGATCATCCTCCGTAAAGTGTGGTACACGAATGGTGGAACACACGGAAAAGAAGTAATCTAAGTGCCGGTATGGATCCTCATTAGGAAGACCGTGAAAGCTGTTAAGAAGGTTGAGGGTGGAGGACTTTATTTCAAATTGATTTGCCGCTACATCCGGAAATTGAATACACGAAGGTACTTCAAATGTAGTCGGAAGGTAAAAGTCCATAAGCAACTCTCCTTGAGGAGGTGGTGGTGGAGGCGGTTGTTCATGATTAAAAGGAGGTAGACCGGGAGGTTGTCTCTCATTTGGATCCATGTTTTCAGTCCTAGGCAAAATAGGGTCCCTAGAGGTTCCTCTACGTCGTCTAAGTGTTCGTTCAAGTTCACTATTACAAGGAAGCAAAGGAAGTGACAATGACCGTCTACCTAGCATGCATTATCAATTGAACAACACCTCTATACACAAAAGTAACAAAAATATATACAAAAGAATGTGAATGAACTCAAACCACCAGTTTTTGAAGTTATACTCACAAAGGGTTCCAATTTGAATTCTTTTAGATGCCCGCAATGTGGTATACCTAAAATCAAGAAGTTTAAGATATAAGAACAAGATATATATACAAAAAGAATGAAAGAATTTCTAGCCTAAGAATTAAACCAGATTTAATCTTCCAATGGCGACAATTAAACCGTAGATCCCCGGCAACGGCGCCAAAATTTTGATGTGGTCGGAACTAAATTATATTGCAAGCTTAATTTTTGCCCTTTTTATCAAAATATAATTTAACCACTCGCAAGAGCACGAATCTTTGCAGATAAGGTTCTATATAGAGGGTATCGATCCCACGAGGACTAGTCGTTAATTGTCATAGAGAAAGATTAATTCTACTTTAATTCAAACAAAACAGATTTTTGGTTTTGTGTTTAGAAACTATTGCATAAAGGAAATGACAATAAAATTAAAGAGTAAAGTTGGGAGAGAGAACTAGGGTTGGTTTCCACCCCTAGCCATTCACATGTTCATAAGTGTAGCAAGCAAGGGATTCATTAATTAAATGCCTAACAATGACATTAGGCTTGTGACCTCAATGACATATCAAAAGATCAATGTGTGTGCTAACCTATCATAATCCATCTTCAACAAGCATAGCTCTTCAACCTAACTAACTACCTACTTACTCTACTCTCTAAGTGAACACTACATGCATCCAAACTACCTTGTCTTGGCATGGTCTATACAAACTAGCATCACACATTCATTTAAACACCATTATCTAGCCATCATTTGCACTTCTTGTGGAATATGCAAATGTTGTGCATTCAAGTGACAAAACCTACTCTAAGACAAGAATAAATTCTATATCAAATGAATATATAAAAGAAATGTATTTGTGTACATAATCACTAGGCTAAATAATCAACATTTAATTACAAGTCCCAAGAGCTACAAAGATGAACAAGTTTACATGGCTAGGGGTTGAAACCAACACCCTAGTAGAAGAGTTAGTTGCTCATGGTTGCCTTGCACCCTTCCATTGATGAAGAGAATGAAGCTTCTTGGTCTGGTTCAGCCCTTCCTCTTTTTCTCCCGAAGGTCTCTCTCTTCTTCCTCTGATTTGTATGTATTGAGAGATATATGAGATATGTGGCTTTTGGTGCTTTTTGTATGCTTTTTGGCTCCTTTGGGCCCACCATATATATATATATATCATTATATATATCTCTTGTATCAAGAAGGCCCCCAAAAGTCTTGTTCAAGTCAGACAATCCCCTTAAGTCGTGCAAAAAGGGGGATTTTGTTGCAAGTGGGAGAGCAGGTGAGCAAGTGGCCAAGTGGGCTCTGCAGCATTTCGATTGATCGAAATTGCATTTCGATTGATCGAGATTTCGATCAATCGAAATGAGATTTCGATCAATCGAAATTTCGATTGATCGAAATCCACATCTCGATTGATCGAAATGCCTTGGCAACAGTTTCTGATTTCATCTCTTGACTGCAGAAAACTTCCAACTTTGCTCCATTTACTCCAATACCTGCAATACATCAAAAACACAAAAATACCGTAAACATATCTCGGTAAACGCAAAAACGGAACTAACGTATGCAATAAAGAGGGTTCAAATGTATAGAATTGAACACTTATCACAAGGTGATGAATATACATATAACACTTCACCTTCCCAGGCAATATACACCCATAGTCATAGCCTGCTAAATGTAGTAGCTTATTCAGCGCCTCATACCCGCCCATAGAGATCATCACACCATATACCAAAGTTTATGTCATCTTTTACATGAATATTTATCCTCAAATCAAGGTTTCACATTTATCTCTCGTCATATGTCATAACCTATGGTTACATAGTTATAGTCAAACTCCTCACTTTGTTTTTCTCACACGACAATGCAAAACATCCCAATGAAGTCTTTAGTGTCAAGACTTAGGTTGAGATCAACTAACCCATCTCTAAATCTAATATTAACAATAAAGAAATAAAAGTGGTTGAAGATGTAAGCTGGGCAGAATAAAATTTGGGACCTAATACAAAAAGTTTTAATAAAATAGGATTTTTTTTGGGTACCCCTTGAGGTTTGTCCATACGTCAATTTGACCCCTTCACTTTTGTGAATCTTCATTTTCACCCTTGTTAGTAGTTTTTGGTTGACTTTGCTCAACATGTTGAAATGACTAAACTACCCTACTTATACACTATACTTGTCTAAGTTATATTTACTCCACCTCCCAAACACCCATCTATCACGTCAACAGTCATACACATTTAAAGTTCTCAGCTACTTCCATCTCTTCTCCATGCGTTTCATCTCTCTGCCCTAAGAACTCAAATGCATACAACACTTTATCTCTAAACACAAAAAAACCTACAAAATCTTCCATATCGTTGCTTGATTGAGGGTTGAAGAAGGTTTGAGGTTGAAAGATCGAAGATATCTGAGTTCTTGAGTAAAAGGAGTGAGGCCAGAGGTAAGTTATGTTCGTTTTTTAGTTTATTTGATGGGTGGGTTCCTATCGATTATCTTTCTTTCTTTTTTTTATGTTAAGGTTCGCTCGTTTAAGGTTCATTCATTTGATTCATTTAATGTTGGGGTTCATTCTGTTCTTGTTTAAGATTGTTTGATATATGAATATTTGTTGATTTAATCGATTATTTTTCATCTATTGTTGAATTTATTCGAGTTGTTTGTAAAATCATGTTCTGATTTAGGGTTTTAGGATATTTTGCTCAGTTAGTTTACTAAAGCATGTTATAATTTGGGATTTTTTCGGGTTTAATGTGCAATTGTTTTCAATAACTTTACTGAAGGATGTATGATGGCATATTTGTTTGATTTTTATTTATATTTTTTTGTCACAGTGATGACATCTTTTTTTCTACCAAGATATATATGTTCACTTCAAATCAACTAGGAGAAGTTTCAGAAATGTAGACCCTTATATGTATGGTATTTATGATTTTCTGGAAGATGTTAGTAAAGTTTTTTTTTTTTGATTATCCTAGTGGGTTGGGGTTTACTTATTCCATATATTGTGATGTTCCTGATTTTAATTTGAAGATGTTGGTGGAGAATGAAAAGCAGTTGACAGACATGTTAACTTTAAATAAAGGTTTTAAAGACATTAATTGTTATCTTGAGATAAATAAAGTTGAACATTTACATGTAATTCTTGATGAAGATATATTTCAGTCAATGAGGATGATGATATGGGTTCTGAAAATAGTGAGATAGTAAGTGTAGAAAACAATGAGGTAGTGGGTGTAGAAAATAATGAGGAAGTGGGTGTTGAAGTGATGAAGACGTGGGTGCTGAAAATGATGATGAGGAGTTAAAAAGACATGATGTTTATGATTTTAGGGAAGAGGATAAAGACTGGAGGGTAGAAGGTGATGTTGATACTCAATCTGATAGTTGTGGCTCAGATGATGAGAGTTTAGTTTATGAAAATGTGGATGAACTCTATCGTGTGGACTATAATGATGGACTATCTGATTATAAGTCAAGTGATAATGGACATTCCGACTCAAGTGTGAAAATTGGAGTGAAACATCTGAAGAGAGATAGATCTAAGAATAAAGATTGGTATAAAAATCTAAAAGAGAGAATATCAACAAGTGAAGGGGCAGAAGATCAAACTAGAAGAAAAATGATCTTTATTAATGTGAACCACTTTAGAGAGGTATTAACAGATTATGTAATTCAAGAAGGATTCCAAATTGAAAAGAAGAAAAATGAGAGCAAAAGGGTAACTTGCATCTGCAAAACACTAGGTTGTCCATGGAGGATCTATGCCTCCCCACTACCAGATAAGGTCACATATATGATTAAGACATACAGGGATGAACACAGTTGTAATAGGAAAGATAAAAATTCAATTGCCAAATCTACATAGATTGCAAAGAAGTTCATGAAAAAAATCAAGCAAAACCCACAAATGAGAGTTAATGATCTAGAAGATGCAATGTGGAATAAATATGGCATTAAATCCAAGCTCAACAATGTTATAGGGCAAAAAAGAAGGCTATAGATCTGATTGAGGGTAGCTATGAGAAGTCATACAACTTACTGCCAGCCTATAGGAATGAAATTAGGGGGACAAATCTAGGAAGACCGGTTACATTTGATCATTATCTAGCTGAGTTGAATAACAATCTAAAATTTAACAAGTTCTTCATTGCATTTGATGCTTTCAGATCTGGGTTTATAAAAGGCTGCAGGCCTTTCATAGGGTTTAATGACACTTTTCTAAAGGGCCCTATGACGAAATGCTTTTGTCAGCTGTAGCATTGGATGACAATAATAGATTATTCCCTATTGCCTATGCAGTGGTAGAAAATGAAGGAAAAAAGACTTGGTCTTTTTTTTAGACAAAGTGAGGGACATTCTTGGTCTAGATGCACAGTCTAGACCTTGGACACTTATCTCAGATATGTAAAAGTTAAAATTAAGTAATGATTTTTTAGTTTACATAAATTTATACAACTTAATTATTTTATTGTATTAACTATTATGTTTCTTTTGTCATGTATGTAGAGTCTTGAAGTTACAATTAGGGAGTACTTTCCTGAGGCAACCAATAGGATATGTTACAAACACTTGTATAAAAGCTTTAGAAAGAAGTATTCTGGCTTGTTGTTGAGAAGATATTTCTGGAGGGCAATTAGAGCATATAATTAACTTGAATTTGATGCTGCAATGGGTTCTATGATTGAACTATGTCCAGAGGCACATGCTTGGTTAATGGAGAGACTTGTGGAAGTTTAGTCTAGGGTTGATTTTGGTAAGACATCATAGAGTGACCATGTAACAAATAATTTGATAGAATTCTTCAATAACTGGGTTGGTCATTATATGTCTAAACCAATATTGGTCATGCTTGAGTGGATTAGGATTAAATTAATGGTTAGGATCCAGAAAAAGTATCAAAAGACATGTAGCTGGACAAGTAGATTGACACCATAAATAAAAAAGAATTGAATAAATCTATTGCAGAATCTAGAGATTGTAGAGTATGTCCTGCTAGGAGGGAAGAGTATGAAGTACATGATCAGCAAGTGAACCTAAACTGGTATATGTGGTAAACCTAGACTTCAAGACTTGTTCATGTAGAGCATGGCAGATTTCATGAATACCTTGCAAGCATGCATCTGTTGCCATTGTATGGAATAGATAGGACCCAGAGCTATATTGTCATCCTTGTTATAATAAGGACACTTATTTGCTTGCTCATGGTGGGATCATACATCCTTTGAATGATGAGATGTTGTGGCTAACATCTCCAGGGCTGTCATTACATCATTCTCCATCAAGAAGACTACTTGGCATACCAAGAAAGAACAGAAGAAGGTGAACCTAACCCAGGGAATGGAGAAGATAGAAGATCTAATACTGTCACATACAGGTGTTGTTTGCAAATTGAACATAATAAAAAGGACCCGCCAGAGAGCAAAAATAGCAAAATAGAGAGCTGTAGATGTAAGACAGAGAACTGTAACAACAAATTCTCAGAATTCTAATGCAGTGAGTGAAATAGTTTGGACACTTGGATAATTTTTAATTTTTTTATTTTATTTTTAACTGATTTATGTATTAATATTGATGATGTAAGGGCATAGTGAGTCTTAGGTAGGTGGATCACAAGGAATATGGCCTTCTTCTTTGTGTTACATATCATGTATAAGTCCCCACCTATATATCATTGTCCTTTTAAAAAAAAAATGAAAATTGATACTAATGTCTTGTAATTAGTGTGCTTGAATTTGTCCAAGTCTCAATGTGGTTCAAATGGTTCAAATGTGGCTAGAACAAGTGTAAGTGGCAGTGGTGGTTCCCAATCAAATCAAGCTGCCAGAGGTAATTCACAAGCCACTAATTTTCATAGAAGAGGTTTTAATAGTAGTGGTGATTCCCAATTTGGCACAAGGTAAGTAGGAAGGATGGTACCTACTACTCTCCCATCATGGGTAAGAAAGTAATTCAAACTTATTTATTATCTTTATCTATTATTCTATTGTTGCAAGTGGTCTCATTGTTGTAATGTTATTGTAGAGACCCTAAACCAGTACAAGATTAATCAGAACACACATCTTCCTCATCTTCTTTTTAGTGCAAGAGACCCTATAACAAAATTGTGAGCTGACATGTTCTTCTGTTCTTTTGTTCTTTTTGGTATATATTTTGATGTTCAATGGGTCAAAAACTTGTTTAGTGAGTGAGGATGCTTGTGTTGCAAACTTTAATGTTATTTTGTACATTTGGTGGATGTAGCAGATTATTGACTTTATTTTCTATGGTATCTAAGTAACTTGCATGACATCATTGTCTGTGATGATGCATATATGCTTTGCAAACACATTCATAAACACTGATACTCAATATAGGTCACAATTGTTACATTACTTACTTGAAAAATACAGTAAAAATAGATATAAAGCAACATGCAAATACAATCATTTTCAAGAAAAAAATAATAGCTTCAATAGCTTGTAACCTTGAGCGTATGGCTTTGTTTTTTACTTTCAGTTTGAATTGGCAATTTCTTCAACTAATTGCAATTGATCTTGATGAGCAGCTGAATAATGTTCATCAACCCCATGCATGAGATTACACCATGCCCATAATTTACATGTTTGAGTTTCACAACCATAGTACAACTTTCATTTGTTGTTGTTTTTGTCATTTTCAGTAATCCTAACTATAACAGATTTCTTATAATGACACTTTTGAGACTCGTATATAATATAACCCCTTTCTTCACCTCTAAAGTTAGATTGAGACATCACTAGCAAAAAGATAAATGAAGCTTAAATAGATATAGAAGAAAAAATGAGAGGAAGAGAAAAATTAGTGCAAGAGATTTGAGGCAACCAGCTCCATATTTATAGAAGGAAAAAATTTTGACCGTTAGAAATTTTGAGGGGGCAAACTAATAAACTGATAAATTTTGAGGGGACAAACTAAAAATTTGACTATTGGAAATTAATGAGTATGAGGGAGTGAAACTGATAAACTCTATTGGAGGAAAAATTGGTACAAATAGGCGCGGAAGTGTAGAAGGGCATTGTGGGCATTTTTTGCCTACTATTTGGATGATATAAACAATCTGACCATTGAGAATGACACGAGGGAATAAAGTAATATATAATTTCAAACATCAAGGGTGTAAAAGTCGATACGCAAACGCCGCACGAGGGGGGGGGGTGGGTGTTCAGATTGACGTATGAACATACCACAACGGAGTAAAATAAAGTTTACCCTTTTTTATTTTTATTTTTTGTAACCTTTCCTTATCATTCTAATAAAATAATTACCTCTCTTCTTCCTCATTTTTGTCCCATTATTTTTATTCAATATTATTTGAGCACCACAAAAACAACCAGCAAAACAATTTAAGACATTTCTTAAAATAAATATAATGTATCTAAAAGGATAGAATAAGTTCAAATTATAAAAGTGTGAAATTATTGGAACCCAACCCCCCGCCCCCGCCCCCGCCCCTCCGCCCCCTAATTTTGTGGTACAACATCAAGACACTCCCTGAATCTAGCAGATTGAGCCAGGTTTATATATATATATATATATACACACACACATATATCAGATTGAGCATGCATGGCTTACCATGGTTTTCTAGATACTACTTTGAAGTCCTTATTTAAGAAGTATTTGATGAATCCCAACTAGAGTTAGAGTTACGTAAAAGGGAATATGATATTCATCATACAACGAATTATATGTTTTATTTTGTCAGTCAGCTTTTACAATAATTGCTATATAATGCAAATACTTTATAAGCTTTTTTTATTTTATCAATTGGCTTCCTCTCAAAGTTGATGCTGGTGATTCTGCTTTTCACACTGGTCGATCACTTTTGAATTGTCCACTTTTGTAATGGTTTCACAAGTGCTCTAAGCTTAATTGTCCACTTTTGTAATGGTTTCACAAGTGCTCTAAGCTTACTTCATTACCTTACAGCAGTGTGATCCACTTAATTGGTTGTGGATGATACAAAGGCATTTAAAGTGGCTCTGAAAATCCCAAACCCCAAGGTCTCTAGGATATATGTCCTTTGATTCCATAAAGTATATAATGCATGAATGATAAATAGTTTATCATTGAATTGATGTGAATGGAAGAGCACCGATTCAATGTAATTTGAAATCTTAGACAAAAAATGTAAAAGTAGTATTCTAATATCTTTTTGTTTTATTATTGTATAATCTTCTAATTCTTTTAGTTGACTTGGTTCTTCATTTGTTGAATTTTTATCTAATTTTTTTGTTGTTTGATTATTAGTTGTAACAAATTTATCAAGAGTTTCTTTTTAAAATTGAATTAGTTTATCTATTCTTCTCTTCTTTTTAACTTTTTCATATCCCGATTGATACACATATTTGATTCAATATAAATAACAATGATCATAAACAAAATATACAATTTATGATAACAAAAAATAATAAGATTACAAAATAATTTAAGTTGAATAGTAGAATTTGATTTTAGAAAAATCATGCCAATGCTCCAATAAATTCATCAATTATATTGTCGATTCCAAATTCAAGTAAGAATTTGCTTCATTGAGTCCCAAAATACCAAAATATGTGAGAATAAATCAATACAAGAGTTCAAATGGAGTGAAAGAGAGACAAAGAATTATGGGTTAGGTTGGGCGAGTGTAATAAACAGAAAAAACATGGAATGAGTTAAAAGTTTTAGAATCAATTAAATTGTTTGGATCTACTATTAAGTCTTTATTATTGGTTGTAGTCTAATAATATAAGGAAATAAATATTTTAGGAGACTAATAATATTATAATATAAATTTTTTGAAAAGTCTTATAATATATAGAAAAAAAAATATTTAGGGCATTCTATTGGTCGGGAGTTTTAGGTGCATAAGGGTCCAGCCCGCGATGAAGTGGAATAGTGTTCTTATTGATCATTTACAGGGATCATGCCCTAGAGAGAGAGCACTCCCACATACATAGGTTCCTATGGATGACTTGTCCACATATAATGTGGATGACACATACTTCCTTTATATACATTCATGACATGGGTCATGAGTGACACTGTCTGTGGTTGACATTTCCATTAATCTTGTGACCAACGCAAGAAGAAATTTAGTTGAATGTTGGTGCTCTTGACTATACAATTACAGATGAGGTCACGTGGGTAAATAAAATATATGGAAAAATAACATTAGAGAGTAGGGACTATCTTCAAAAGCCCATCAAAATCTTCAAGTTTGGTATTTCACCATGTAGACAAAATGGTGATTTAGGCACAAATCCTTTAAATCAACAGCTTTAATATAATTGATCCTGTTTCTGATTATAGTGAAGTATCTTTTCTTACTTTTCATTGAACGATGAAACTTTAAAGCTAAACCTTTTTAAATATATATATATATTTAGGACAAATTACATAAAACCTCGTTCACTTTTAATTTTTGGCATAAAATTCTTCTCCAGGAAAAATTTGACCTTAAACTCCCTCCACTATCAATTATTGCAAAGTGATATTATAATGATGAAAATGTCTCTTAATATAAATTTAAGAATATAATGTCCCTTAATTAGGCTTGGCAAAATGGGTGGGTTTGGATCAGGTTAAAAATCGACGGGTCAAATATAGGTTGTGACCTGTATTCAACCCGTTTGTAGCAGGTTAAATAAGAGCGAGTCAAATATGAGTTGGGTTAACTCGACAACTTATATTTGATTTGAACAGGTCCGGATTAGTCAAGCCAATCCGGATCCCAGATAAACGGGTCAACCTAACCTAGATTGGTTAGACAAACCTAGATCCAGATAAACGGACCGACCCAAATTAGTAACCCGAAAAACTGGTCAACCTAAACTCACCTAATCCCATTATCTCTTTCTCTCTATGTTATTGTTTTTTATGAAGATTTAAAATTTATAATTGATAACCCTTTTCTATAATTCAACATGCACACATATCAAATCCAAAAAGCCCAAATCTGTATAGATCTGAACCCAGATTCGAACCAAGGTCAAATTCAACCTAGCTAGAAAATTTGTGACTCGACTTTGTTAAAAAATGTACGAAAAAAATATAAACTCATATTAATTTATATAAAATCAGTATTTTATGCTCTTTTCTAGTCTACTAACCTAATTATAAATTTATATTGCAACTATAAATATATATTTAATTTCTTCATTCAAAATCAAATGCAAGTCTGGATCAACAGGAGATTCACTATAAGAATTAGGTGACAGATATGTAATTTGTTAAAAAACTATAATGCATGCATGTGGAAGTATAATTTTTATTTAGAAAAAAGGAAAGAAAGAAAAGAAACATGTATATGTATATATAATTTTTATAAATATTGAAGTTATTTTTGTAAATTGTTTAATACCAAAATGCCCAAGATTGATTTCTAAATCCAAAACCTCTCTCTTAGACTATATATATATACACGTGTGTGTGTGTGTAATGTATTGGTTATGTATGTCACATTCTTTTTTCTTATGTATGTCACATTCTTTTTTCTTGCAATTTTTTAGGACAAAGAGAATTTTTTAGAGAGGGGGAGAGCTCGCGTTTTTGTTTCAAAATTTTTTTAGAGAGAGAAAGAGATCATGGAGAGAGAGAGGCTGAACGAGAGAGAGAAAAAGAGGGAGAGATTGCATAGAGAGAGAGAGAGTTTCGGAATTTTTTAGAGAGAGAGATCGAGTAGAGACAGAAAGGGAGGGAGAGATCACGTAGAGAGAGAGAGAGTTTGAATTTGTTTTAGAGAAATAGTTTAAAGAGAGAGATCACATAGAGAGGGAGATTGCTTAAAGAAGAGATAAATAGAGATCGCAAACCCAAATAGACTTCTTCCTATTTTTAATTTAGCGGGTGAAAAACGGGTTGAATAAGTAACCCATATTCATTAATGATTGGGCGGATATGGGCATGTTGGCGGATTTGCACCCAATTTGTCACCCCTACCCTTAATATAAGACTAAAATTAATACAAATAACTCATTCTACATAGTGTTGTTAAAAATTATTTTTGAAAAAAATTTATGGTGCGTCTATAAGAAAATAAATACACCTTGGAATAATTTTCAAAATTTTTATTTTTTAAAATTTAAAAGAAAAAGAAAACCTAAAATGAAAATCATTTTAAAGAAAATATATATATATATTTTAAAATTTATATTAAGAGACATTTTTGTCATTATAAAATCACTTTGCAATAATTAAATAGTTCAGGACTGTTTTATTTCAAAATTTTTCTAGGGAGTTTTTTGCCAAAAATTAAAAGTGGAGGGAGGTTTTATGGACTTTGCCCCCCTTTTTTTTCTATATAATTCCTATTAACTTACTATTTGATGTTTCTATTGTTAAATTTCTTAGTTTTTTTTAATTTTTGTTCTTTTTTTTTTGAGGAGAGCCTAAATCCAAACGACCATTTTTAGTTGAAATTCATTGTTTCTTCTTAATATTCAAAACTTCACGTGTAATATGTATTCTGATGGAGCGGAAGTAATGAAACGTTCACAAATGAATAGAAACAACTTTGAATTCACAAAGTTAAAAGAAATTGCAGCATGCATATTTATAATAAAAAAAACCTACCACTATAAGGAAACTGTCAGCCTAAGCAAATTAGCATTACAAGAAAACTATTCAAAATTTAACTTTTTCTAAAAATTCTGAAAAAATAAAATAAGAAACTCAATAATTAAAACTACTAAATATAAAATTTCAACCAAATTTGAATTCGAATTCGTTTAAGCGCCGAACAAAAATTCTGAAATAAGCAACCGTCTTCCTATGAAAAAACATGATTTTGAAGCCTTAGATGATTGAATTTGGCCGAAAAACACCTTGGGCCACTAACCGGTGCTAGTGGGTTTTGCTTATTAGATTATTTCTGATTGAGAATGGGTGTTCTGGATTTGAAACAATATGATTGAACTATTTTAGAAAAAGCCGTCTGCACTTCAAAAAAAAAACTTATAAAACTGTCATATTCAAACAGAACTGTTTGTTTAATTTAAGCTCTGAATGCAACCATACTATGGATGCATCAAACAGAATGCAATGTGAATTTTAGTCCTGATTGAATGAAATCATTAAGTTTAGCAAGATGTGACGCTCATTTCTTTAAATCTACACTAAAAGTTATGGATAGAGTTAATTAAGTTTCTTTTATTTTAGATTAATTGGCTTCTGCAACCAAATCTCGCTGGTTGAACTAAAGAATAGCATAATCAACGTTCATCATACATATCGACAACAATTCCATATTTTAAATATCAATCATGGTTACTTTTGTGGCTTTGCTTAGGTATTTCAAGATCTTGGTCCAAGATTGTTCTACCTTTCGAATACGATAATGTTCCACTACATTTTTATTTGAAAATGACGTATTTATGTGTGAATGTATGCTTTTTCCCTATCAACTTTAACCTTCAGTGTTCATTATTAGTGGAATATTTTCCACTTTATTGGAATATATAATTTGCATTATGGAAGATGGGGATGATGTTTCCTAGTGAAGTCATGTGACAGATTCAAATGCTACCCAATTATCTGAAAATGATTTCTAAATTCTATAGACTTTTGTATCACTCTCCATTGTCAATCTCATTAGATGTTATATGTTCTCCTAATGGATCTGCACTATCTCATGGATAATGATTAATTTACATAGTGAAAGTTATCACCGAATAAATAGTGGAATATGTTGTGCATCTTTTGAATTGTAGAAGTGTAATAAATGTTGAATTCCACTTACAATATATAAGAAATGAGAGTTATTCGATTCCCAATTTGGTGGTAACTTTCATTGTCTCTGTCATTACTTCTTAGCTCAAGTCATTGGTTAAGAACACTAATATCCAATAATACTTTTATTATATATATATATATATATATAGATATATATATAGTTTTGCATGTCTATATGCAACAATAGGATTGAAAGTTTGTTATGATCAGAAATGAGCCTAATAAAAAATGCTTGCTTTTGAAATAAGAAAGATGCACGTTTCTTCCCAAGGGAGCACCTCAAAGAGGAGGAAATTTGCCCAGCCCTGCCTTTCTTTGGGCTTGCAAATTTGTATTTTTTCCTTCTTTATGCAACTTTACCTTCCAAAAAAAAAAAAATTGCTATATAAAAAGGGATGAGGAATTTAATATTTGGTAACTTTTGGAGCCAATATTACAAAATTGGCTATACTCAACTAGTATTGATAAAAAAATAACTTTTTAAAAAGTAATTTCATATTTAACTAACTTCTACGATCATTTAAGGTCTAAAGTACCCTTAGTCACTATTTAGACTATTACCAAATTACCCTCCACATGTAATTTCCAAAATATCCCCTAATGACCCAAAAGACAAAAGGTCAATAATATCCCTACCCATGTTTGACTGGTGCGTGTTACCATTAATTTTTACCTCCTCCTCTTTTTATCTGCATCTTTCTCTCTGCACCCAACTTTTTCTCTATATCTTACTTTCTCTCTGTGTGAGTTCTACAACATTATTTTCTCTCTAAATTGGACAATACAGAAACACAATACTTCCTCTCTCCTTTCCGGTGATAGTAATCGAATAAGTTTCCCCATTACCACTGTTTTGATGTTTTTCAGGGAGAGCTTATTTTTTTGTTTGTGATTGTGAAGCTATAGTAACTGGCAGTTGTAGTTTTCATCATATTTTTGGAAGTGTTCACGTGATAACACAACCTCATTGCCTTGAGTAGTTGCAGTGGAAGTGTTATTGCTAGCAGTGGCGGATGGTGATGTTGGCCATTCTTTTCGGGCTCACTTAGCTTTTCTGAACCCGCCATGAGTAGCACTAAAGCTGGGGCAAGAAAAATGGCAATTAATTTCATGGACAAACAATTGGAAGAAAACCCATAATTTGTAAAGAGAGAGCACAATGAAGATGGTGAGAGCAATAAATATGATTTTTGAAGATAAGGATGAAGTGCCTCTCTTAATGCAGATGTCATCCCACATATTATTTATTGAGGGATGCTAGCACAGTCACTGATTTAACGCATAACTCTCTTTGGCTCAAAATTTTGATGCGCACACGTGCCAAGGTCTCATTCGATCCGAATGAGAGAATAACCAAACTATCCTTGTTATAATGATGTGATTAGTCTTTGCGAACAAATCAGTTTCTTTTGTTATTAGGCGATTGTTGGAAAGTAAGGATCAACCCCCTTCCTTCAAGTATTATTTATTGAGGAGCAATACTACACGTCATGAAAATATTTCATGAATTTTTATCTTGAATGATGTGGCAATTAAATGGTGAGTTAGTATTGGTGGGATTCCCCCCATATACGGAATGTCAATGATATTATGACTTGCCACATCATTCATGAAGGCAATTCAAGATAAAATTTCATGACGTTTAGCATTTCCCTTTATTGAGGGATGCTAGCCACAGTCACTGATTTAACGCATCACTCTCTTTGGCTCAAAATTTTGATGCGCACACGTGCCAAGGTCTCATTCGATCCGAATGAGAGAATAACCAAACTATCCTTGTTATAATGATGCGATTAGCCTTTGCGAACATATCAGTCTCTTTTGTTATTAGGCGATTGTTGGAAGGTAAGGATCAACCCCCTTCCTTCAAGTTCTTTGACACCTCAATTAAGAGGATTTTTCACAAATGTTGATACCATTGTTGAAACAAAAGTAAAAAAGGTTACAGAACACTCTGTAGTATTCACCAATGGCAAAGAAAATCACAAAATACTCCATAATATTCACTTTTATCCTATGAACAGTAATCATCGAAACCTCTATGAAGAGGTATTATATAAAACCATTCTAAAACTGAACCAAATAAAGTCACGGAACACTCTGTAGTATTCCCCAAAAGAAAAGAAAATCACAGAACACTATGTAATATTCACTCTCATTCTATGAATAATAATCTTTGATGCCTCAATGAAGAAGACCTTTGACACCAAAAAAAGAATGAAAATGAATATAAAGAAACATCCAAACTCACACCCATTTTATTGCTGAATATTTTTGTTACAAAGACTTGAAAGTTTGAACAAATTGAGATTTGTATACAAAATGCAAAAAGGTGTTGAAACTAAACTAAGTCTAACATTAGAACTACTCCTAAGAAAAAATAGTAAAGTGTTGAAAGTAGTAAAATGCTTAAAGCATTAAATGCTGAAATATATAAAGGTTACATTGTAAACAAATGCGTTGTTTGGTTTAGGACCTTTGTAAAGGCCTTATATTCTTCTATTTATAGATTAGCCTGAATCAGTTAAGAGCGGTTATTGGTGGTTACAACTGATTACTTATTTTAAATTCAAACACAGGCATATCTCTTCCGCCTTCAAGACGAGTAAAACTCCATTTTCCATTATTATAGAAAATTATAAAAGATAGAGTCTTATTAGTAGTGGGATTCCCCCAATAAATGGAATCCCGTGGTATATAATAATTTCTCCTTCAACACATCACTTGTCATAATTTGAATGACCAATTCTGGATATAAGATTGAAACTACTCATTTTATTTGTTTTCATGTGCATCTTCAGTATTTATAATGTGACTGAGCCATAGTTTAAATTTATAGTGCAAACCATTACTCTTAACTTCTGAAAATGAATAACAATCAGACAGTTATCAGATAACCTTCACAGACTTCAGCACATTCTGCCATGTATCCAATCACATTTGAATTCAACTTTTAAACTTGAATTCAAATTTTAAACTACATTTGGGTCTTTAGCATGTCTTTAACCTAATTGAAATCAAATTTTTAGTTTCGTAGCTTCTTTCAACCTCTCAAGATTTGATTTCGACCGCTCCAGAACCATTTTCAACCACTATTGAATTTTGCCACTATTAGATTTGGTCCCTCTTGCTTTCGACCACTATTGAATTCAGCCCCTTGCTTGACCTTTGAAATTAATCATACCTCACACACCCTTGCATATTTTAATTTGAATTTTCCTCCAAAGCTCTTGCAAAGTGGTTATATCTGAAAATTTCAGATTTTAGTGCAAACAATACCCCCTTAGCTTTTTGAAAATGAGGGCATGCTGAAGTTTTTAATATTTAAGAATCAGAATTTAATTCGATCATAATGACCGATTGCTCCTTCTAAAAAAATGTTCAACTCTTGATAAAATTCTTCAACCACTTTTTCTATCAGCACCTTGTTATCATCAGTCTCTCTCCGTTTCGCTTGTTTGAGTTCTTTCAACCTTTTTTTTTGTTGTGACATATTCATCATATTCAATTGAGTTGCTGATCAAACATCGATGTCAACCTAATTATGTAGATTTCCACTAACCAGTTCTTGAAGTAAAATTGTCCAAATAAATTACTAACTATAATTTGTTAAAATAAATTTTTGGTTGTAAATTTCAGTGCATATGGGTGCCTCCATTCTAGGTGAGAAACACTTTTAATAGTAGGTGTGACACTTTTATTGAACAAACGTGACACTTTTACTAAGAAATGCAAAATTATGCACAATTCAACGAACCAGTTGGAATTGCTATCTAAAAAATCCAATAAGCTACAAAAAGCATGTGTAATCGGTTGCAAAAATCATGTTCAATTCTACAAACCCGTTTAAAATTACATTATGAAAAATCCAATGAACTACAAAATGCATGTGCAATCGATTGCAAAAATTATGTATAATTCCACCAACCGGTTGGAATTGCATTCTGAAAGATCCAATGAGTTACACAATGCATATATGACTGGTTGTAAAAATTATGTAGAATTCCACCAACCGGTTCCTAATCTAAAAGTATCTAAACAAATTACTAACTATATTTCAGTATATTTAGCTCATTTAAATATATTTTTTCATTGTATGTTGCCGGAGTAAGAGAGGGAGAAACACTGAGGAGTTAGAGAGAGAAAGGTGGTCATGCGTTGGGGAAGTTAGAGGGAGAGGAAATAAGAAGCGTCTCAAAATACATAAAGAGAGAAGAAGAGGGGTCTGAAAATATATATAAAGAGAAGAAGAAGTGTCTCAATATTTGATTAGGTTAGTTTGTTTATTAGAACTAAATAAGGTTATTTTTGTAATTTCATATTGAGGGTTATTGAGGGTAAGAATGTCTTTTTTGTTTTTTAAAATATTCTTTGGGGACATTTTGATAATTTGATTAGTGAAGAGCATTTGTGTAGCCTCAAAAGAAGTTGAGGGCACTTTGGACCAAAATAGTACACATTATCGTATTTGTAATTACTTTTGAAAAATAATTTTTTCCAAATAATTTTTTCACCAAATACTATTTTGTATTTGATGCATTTGTAATTTTCTTTTTCTTTTTTTTACCTTGATAAAAAACACACGTACCCACTTTATCGTTGCAGAAATTTGAACCCTCCACCTCCTCACTTTAAAATGTGAGAAAATATTATTAGACTATAACTCTTTGGTGGCGTATATGCAAGTTCCAAAAGTTGTCAAAATTAAATTTTTCAAAAAGAGATTATGCGTGTACTTCCGTGTGAAATTTGGTAATGTGATTGTGATTATACGCCACCAAGTTAAATTTTTTTTTCTGCTGAGATTGTTGTACACTTAATCTGGCCAGGTGGCCATGCAATTGTTTCTATTTTTTTTTGTTCTTCCAAAATCCAATTGGTCTGGCAACATAAAGGCTTTGGTTTTTCAAAGAGAGTGAAGGTTCGAGCTTTATGGAGGCAGTGTGTGGTTTTACTTAGATTTTTTTTTTCTTTTTCTGCTCAACTTGAATGGAAATCTACTCATTCTCACGATCTTCTTCTGACAACCACGTATTAAAATAAACTCTTTTTTTTTCAAGACTGTTTATACATGTGCATGATTTGCCCCTCTTTGCATTTATCATCCTCTTCTCTATTATATATATGGACCAACATTTTGGGTTGTACACAGCAAAAGATGGACTCTTATAACGCAGAGAAGGTGGAGAGCCAAAACCAGACCCCACAATTACAACCACCAAGCAAAGGCACCACCTTCATTAGAACTTGTTTCAATGGACTTAATGCCTTATCAGGTATCTCTCTCTCTCTCTCTCTCTCTCTCTCTCTCTATATATATATATATATATATATATATCTGTTTGTATGTGTGTTTTCTTGCTGCATTCACCATCAATTCCTTGATTCCATATGGTTCAAGGAGATAAAATTATCTCCCAAACCCAACTTCATCAATATATACAATCACATTTGTGACTATGGCTATTGTAAATGCACTAATAAAGCCTATACAGGACTAATGTTTTATACTCGCTATCTCAGGTGTTGGGATACTGTCAATTCCATATGCACTTTCTGAGGGAGGGTGGCTGAGCTTAATTATCCTTTTCTTAGTAGCAGTGCTCTGTTTCTACACAGGACTACTACTACGACGATGCATGGATGCACACCCACTCATCAAAACTTATCCGGACATAGGCGAGCTGGCCTTTGGCGGTAAAGGAAGAGCCATGGTGTCCACTTTCATGTATCTCGAGCTTTACTTGGTTGCAGTTGAGTTTCTGATATTAGAAGGAGACAATTTGAATAAGCTCTTGCCCAACACTTCCTTTCACATTGCTGGCCTAAAGTTTGGAGGAAAACAAGCCTTTGTTCTGCTCACTGCCCTTGTGGTTTTGCCAACAACATGGCTAAGGAGTTTGGGGTTGCTGGCTTATGTATCTGCCGGCGGGGTTTTGGCCTCCATTGTTCTGGTTGGTTCTGTTTTTTGTGCCGGCGCAGTTGATGGCGGTGTGGGGTTTCATGAGAGAGGACAGCTTCTGAATTGGAGAGGAATGCCTACGGCCATGAGCTTGTTTACCTTTTGTTATTGTGGTCATGCTGTCTTCCCCACACTCTGCAATTCCATGAAAGATAAGAGCCAATTTCCCAAGGTAAGATATAGTACCCCAAGTTGAAGATTATGGTTTCTGTTCTTTTTCATGCTTTTACTTTTTCATATATAACGATGACGAGACTCGGCACAATAGTAAAGTTACTCCATTGTGACGTGGGGGTCACACATTTAAAATACAGGAGCATCGTGTACGAATCAATTATATATTCAAGTTGAAGATGCTAGTTTCTATTCTTTTTCATGCTTTTACTTTTTCTTATATAACGAGGATAAGCCTCAGCGGAGCAGTAAGGTTGCTCCACTATGATCTTGGAGGTCACATGTTCAAAACATGGGAAGGCCTCGTGCACTCGATATGCCCTTTTACCTTTTCATATGTATAGTCCAACGATAATAAGCATTTGTATGCCACATTATTTCATGGTTTTTTTTAATCAATTCTTGTTCATAACAAATTGATTGGAGATAAAATGAGAGAGAATCAATTAAGGTAGGAAAAGCTAATAATATGCAACAACAAATGACATGTTCCACACTGAGAGGGTGATGAATGGAAAGGAGAACACCAAAACTAACTTTAGTTGATAGTGAATTGAGAAGTGATATGTGGCTTTCCATGGTAAAGAAATGACAAAACAAGTTGATGTGGCCTATCCAAATAATTGGGACAACTTTTGTTAGTGGAGAGTTGAAAAAGATACAAATACAACATATTTATCTAACCAGATTTAAATGGTTAGAACTTCAAAATTCAATTTACAAGGAAATAAAATTTAAAAAAAAAAAGAAGGAGAAGAAGAAGAAGAAGAAGAAGAAAGAAACAAAGCCAAAAAAGGCAAGCTGCTGAAAAAAGTTAGATTCCACAATTGCTCATGGTGCTCTTTATTCTCTAAAGTAAAACTGTCAGTTAGGTAAACTCTACCTTTCATAGTAATTTAATGAAATGCTAGCTATTATTGTTGTATTATAAGCAATTTTGGTTGGATATATTGACCTCTCTCACTCATTGTATTCACTTCCATTGCAGGTTTTATTTGTGTGCTTTGTTCTAAGCACCATCAGCTATGGATCAATGGCAGTTATAGGCTACCTCATGTTTGGAGACAACTTGATGTCTCAAGTGACACTAAATCTTCCTACAAGAAACATTAGTTCCAAAATAGCAATATACACCACATTAATCAATCCCATCACCAAATATGCCATAGTTGTATCTCCAATTGCCACAGCTATTGAGGGCACATTTCCATTTCGCAACAGCAGATCCATTAGCTTAGTCATCAGAACAGTTCTGGTGATCAGCACTGCTTTTGTGGCACTCGTCATTCCCTTTTTTGGCTATGTAATGGCTTTTTGCGGAGCGTTTTTGAGCGTCAGTGTCTCCATTTTGTTCCCCTGCCTTTGCTACCTGAAGATCAACAGAGGTTCTTTGAGTTTTAGGGGGGAGCTGATGCTCATTGTGGCAATTCTGGTGATGGGGTTTTTTGTTGCTGTAATAGGTACATATACTTCTGTAAGAGATATTGTGAAGCATATGAGACCAGCTTGAATCAAGACAGTTCACCACATACTAATAAAATTAGTAACTTTTACATGGTATTTCCTTGAAAAAAACTAGTAAGAACACATACTACACTTGATCTTAGCCACAAGGCCGAGAAAGATTTTTTTTCGTTAAACCTGCTATGAGCAAGAAATTGTACAATACCTTGGGTTTTAAACACCACACATCTCACCTCGAGATGTGTGATTCACAATCTCAAGATATATTGTGTGGTGGTGATGATTCCAGGATACCATACCCCTGAGTATTATAGAATTACTCGATATGAGCTTCTAAGCATCATGAATGTTTCTTGAATTAGGCCATGGAACACAAGTTTTAAGCATATGGTAGGAAAGGAAGAATGAAGTATATTGATATTTGTGATGAAAGATGAAAAATAAAGAAGTGTAAAGGTTGAATAGTTATCTAATTTAGATTTCAACACAATTTTTGGATGTTCACGTGATAACGCAACCTCATCATAATTTTTGGATGTTCACGTTGTTGGGATTATGTGCGATGTAGGCTAATTATTAATTTTTTTATTCGACATTTAATTAATAAATGTGATTTATTATTAAATTAAATATTCATATATTAGACTTTTCATTTGTTTGTATGAGATGCATCATATATAGTCCACAAGTTACATTATAGATGACTTAAGTGTGTAAATGAGATTTACATACAGGAGATTTGAGCTCATCAATTTCTTGCACATTGAAATTGTTCGCAGTTGGTGATAAAAGTTGGACACTTTTATCTGTAAGACTGTAACACACTTGACCATTATAAGATATGATGGTTTGTCTCAACCATTGGGGTAGTTGATTTTAAGTCAGTGTGCTTAGAGTACACTAAACTGGACCACCATAAGATAACAACATACAAATTACTGTCATTATTTTTGGTATAATTAATTCTTATCTACTAGATGCTTTAAGCTCTAAATTCTGAGAGATTTAGTGGACTCAAGTTTCAATGTTGGTCACTTTGATTTACCAATATGTGAGACCTTTTAAGGTCAAAACCAAGGTATCTTGGATGGTTAATGTTGGAACTGTGGGAACACAAATGCTCAACATGGAATCCACACTCTTTATAAGAGTAATAGAATATCTCCTTGATGCAATTTAATAAGTTTGATTATTGGAACCTAGCCAGGGCATTTTAGTAAAATGTTTACTAAATTATTTTTTTACTATTTAATTAGAAAAATATTTATTTTTGAAAATTTTCTTATAAAAGAATTTAATTCAGTGATCAAAATGTTTAAATTGGTTACTCAAGGAATAAAAGATATAAGTATGCCTTAAAAGGTTTAAATTGGTTACTCAAGGAATAAAAGATATAAGTATGCCTTAAGTAGGACAATATTTAATTATTCCTTGGGTTACTTATGGATATTCGATAGTGAAGGGGTTTATATGCAATTACAATTATATTGCGGTGATTATTGTAATTAATTGAATATGATAAAGTTATGAGATAACTCTACCTCTATTCAATTGTAGCTAGGATAAGGAATCCCTTTTGACCCTCATCTCTAGTCCCATACCATGTATACGATATCTCTCATGTCTATTATTCATTCTAAAAACAGAAAGTGAGAATGAATATATATAGAATATAGAAAGTGAGAGATAGGTTCCACAAAACCGCTTCACTAGTGTTCAAGGCAAAGAGAGAAAAGAGTGTTCATGTATATGATCAGAAAATTGTTTAAGGTACCAAATCTCTTTAAATGCTTATTGATTTGATGAAAAATCATGTGGTTAAAGATCTGAAAATTTTAAATTGCTTCCATTTTTTCCTTCAACTGGTATCAGAGCAACCCATGTGCTTTTCATCGAATCATAGTGATGATTTGATTTCTAAGTTGTTGTCTATGCATGAATTAATCATTTTCATGATCTATTATAATTTATTTCATGAATATACTTTTGATTCATTGATCGATTTGAACTTAACATGGACAACAGCTTATTGTAGAACATGTCTATCGTGTTTTATATTACAGGAAAGGAAAAAGGCTACCTCCGCCATTGATTTATGAACAACCGCCGTTGATTTATGAACGCCCGGTGGGGGTTCCATTTACATATAATATTTAATTTTTTTTTATCCAGCGCACTGCACATGGGCAGCCGCTGGTCACTGTAATAACCCATATGATGGGTGTTTTGCAATATATATATATATATATATATATGTATATAAAAGGTAATCTGTTTGATTACTTTGATTTTTAGAATGTTTTGATTACTCTTGTGATTAAAAACTTTTTACGGTGTGTATATATATATATATGCTAATATTTAGGACAAACTCATATGATGAGTTACCTCCTGTTTAATATTATTATATCACATATAACTAATTAATAATATTTGAATATCAATATATGCATAGTATTTATCTATGTGCAATCAATTTTTCTTTAAATTTTTTTATAAATATGTGCATATCATTATATGCATAGAATATTCTAAGCTTGGTTGCAGGTACATATACATCTCTCTCATGGTCTGGCCGATTTTAATTATTTATTAGTTATATGTGATATAATTAATTTTTTTATTAGAGGCGGCATTGTAAAGGGTTGGCCCATAAGGGTTTGTTTTTCCCATTGCCTAATAGAATTTATTTTTTTATTTTTTATCTTGTTTAGAATAATGTGAGCCTTAATATGGGTATAGGACAACCTTGTACTATATTCTTAACTTTTAGGGTTTAAGTTCTTGAAGAGTTCAAGAAAAGATTCAGACAAGATAAGAAGGCATTCAATGGAAGATTTTGAAGCACAAGAAATTCATGAGATGATTTCTAACTGGCCATGAGAGGGGATTAACACCATTTTTGGTGTATCATAATTTTTATTATTGTGCATATATATGTTCATGTGATGCTTTATGTGTTTAGATAGCTTGTATGTTATCCTGTTATGCATGTTTAATCCATGAACGGTGAACTTTTGTGATTTTGATTAATTTTTAATTAAATAAAATTTTAGAATCCTTAATCTAGTAAGTTAGGGCTAAATGGACACTTATTTATTTCAAAAATGATTTAAAACATAATATATATATTTAAAATTATTATTATTTTTACGTTTATAAAGTTTATTTTTTGAAAAGTGCAAGTTTATCCTAAAGTGAGGCCCAAGAGTTTGAGCCAAATTGACCCGAATATATTTGGCTAGTTAGGCCTAGAAAATTATTTTCAAAATATGGATTCCATATTTACTTGAATTAAAATTTGATTGTAAAACATAAAAGTTATATACATGAGATGTATAGAGTTATAAAAGAAAACTCTCTAATATCAAAAATCAAGTGGGAGCAGGATTTGATCTTTAAATTCCACAGCCTTCCATTGTCAATCTATTGTAAGGTGGAATAAATGCCTCGCCACCAATCTTGGGTGCTCCTACAGAGGGTATTTGTTTCATTGGCTACTAGATATAGATTTCCTATGATAGAACTAGCGGCGGGCGAATGGGGACGATCACCCCTAGGAGATGGACCCCATTTAATTGCACTACTAGATGATAGTGTACACTTGACTAAGTGGGAGTACGCTCCACCTCATGGGGTATTTTCACTTAAAGGCTAAGGTTAATCGGTTGTCATATTTCACTAGGTATGAAATGCCTAGATAGTGGGGTATAGTAGAAATTGTTTCCGTCTAATCAAGGTAGTGACAATCTCTTGGCAGTGGCATATTTGAATTGCCCTTTGGAGAAATAAATGAATACCTACAAGGATTATGATTGCCGTTGTTTTCACTGCATCAGTGGTTTAGAGAGACCCACAGAAAAACCATATGAAAACTAAAGTTTAATTAGTTTTTGAATGTATGACCTTTTTATTTATGGATGAATGTTTATGTATTTTAGATGTTGAATGGTTTTAATCCACTTGCTCCTATACTTAAGGACAACAAATTAACCAGGCCGAACAGGAAGAAAAATCTTCACATTGTGCTCACTCAAAAGTGCCCTTTAATGTTTGGCCCTAATGACACCTAGGAGCACATGGAAATTGGTTCTAGTGTTGTGGTTGTCAAGGTTAAAGGCAATAAGCAGACTAATCCCAAAGGAAAGTGTTTCCATTGTGGAAAGGAAGGACACGGAAAAAGAATTATTCGGTGTATCTAGTAAAGAAGCACCATGAGGATATATTTCATTCACTTGTTGCTAAGACATGTTATGTGGTTGGATCTACAGATACCTAGTGTGCAGATTCTAGAGCCACTAATCATGTTTGCAATTCATTGCAAAAGTTCCAGAAACCAGAAAGCTGAGTGATGGGGAGATTTATCTTCATCTTGCTTCACAAGCAAATGTAGCAGCAATATCAGTAGGATTAGTTATTTTAGAAATAAATGGTAGGAGTTTATTATTAGAAGATTGTCTTTATGTACCAAAAAGTAGATGAAATTTGATTTCTATTTCAGCGCTTTCAAAATCTAGTTTTTTTATTACTTTTTGATTCAAAAGTTTTGATAAAGAAAAATGGAAAGTTTTTCTGTTCTGGTGCATTGGTGGACAGTCTATATTTAATAACTCATACCCCTTACACCTTGTATGATACTGAAATCATTGATGTATCAAATGTCTTACCATCGAAAAAGAGAACTTCTTCAGAAAACTCTACAAATTTTTGGCATTTACGGTTAGGTCATATTAATCTAAATAGGATCCAAAGACTGGTTAAGGATGTGCCTTGAACCACTACTAGTTTGTGAATCCTGTTTAGAGGAAAAAATGACCAAAAGGCCTTTTTCAACCAAGGGGCATAGAGCTAAAGAGGTACTAGAGTTGGTGTATACAGATGTATGTGCTCCTATAAATGTCAGGGCTAAAGGAGGATATGACTATTTCATCACTTTCATAGATGATTACTCAAGATATAGCTATATTTACCTTATGCATTGTAAGTCTAAGGCATTTGATAAATTCAAAGAGTTTTAGG
This sequence comes from Cornus controversa, assembly GCA_026545225.1. Classification (NCBI taxonomy): domain Eukaryota; kingdom Viridiplantae; phylum Streptophyta; class Magnoliopsida; order Cornales; family Cornaceae; genus Cornus; species Cornus controversa. The sequence goes on from CM048848.1 coordinate 49,503,141, forward strand.
CAGAACGCGAATGATAGACAGGTAAAAGCTTAAAAACTCTTCGATCGGATCGAGGATGAGAATACTTCTCTGGTGACCTTAAGGATCATTTGCAAGAAAATGGGATTATATCCCAGACATCTATACCAGGCATACCACAAAAAAATGGTGTCACAGAAAGAAGAAATAAAACTTTACTAGACATAGTAACATCGATGATCAGTTACTTGAGTCTACCTGTATCCTTTTGGGGGCATGCCCTGGAAATGGCGATTCATCTTTTAAACTTAGCTTCATGTAAAATAGTTCCTAACACTCCCAAAGAGTTATGGACTGGGCACAAACCTAGTCTAAAACATTTGCATATATGGGGGTGTCCTTCACATGTGCGGAAAGGAAAACTTGATAAGATGGGACCAAGATCAGATGGGACCAAGATCAGATGTTTGTCTATTTGTGGGCTACCCAAAGGGTACAAAAGGTTATTCATCCTAAGGAACAGGGAGTGTTCGTAAGCACGAATGCAGTTTTTCTCGAGGAGGATTATCTAATGAATCACTAACCTTTAAGAAGAGTATTTTAGAGGAGATATTAGATACACCAATTTATTTAGGAGTGGATATGACATTTGTACATGATGAGACACTAGATACCACAGTTCCAGAACCTTTTATTATACCAGAACCTCAATGTAGTGGGAGGGTTATCAGGCTACCTGATAAGTTAACGCTCTTGGGAGAGTCTTATGAGTTGATCCTAGAAGAGCAAGATCCCTCAAATTATGAAGAGGCTATAAATGATTATGACTCAGGAAATTGGCTAAATGCTATGAAAGCTTAAATGGAATCTATGTATTCTAATCAGGTCTAGGAGCTAGTAGAACCACCTACAAACATTAAACCTATTAATTGTAAGTGGGTCTATAAGAGAAAAAGAGGATTGGATGGGAAGGTTGAAACCTTCAAAGAAAGGCTTGTTGCAAAATGGTTTACTCAAAAGAGGGTATCGATTATGAGGAGACATTTTCGCCTGTAGCTATGCTAAAATCGATTCGTATTCTCTTATCCATTGTAGCTTATCTAGATTATGAGATTTGATAAATAGATGTTAAGACAACCTTTCTGAATGGTCATCTTAAGGAAGATATCTATATGATGCAACCATATAGGTTCATAACAAAAATCCAGGAGCATATGGTATGCAAGTTGCATAAGTCTATTTATGAACTTAAGTAAGCATATCATAGTTGGAACATTCGGTTTGATCTTGCGATCAAATCATTTGAATTTGATCAAAATCTAGATGAACCTTGTGTATACAAGAAGATTGAGGGAAGCGTAGTGGTGTTTCTAGTTTTATATGTTGATGACATACTACTCATTGGGAATGATGTAGGAGTGTTATCAACAGTAAAAATTTGGTTATCCAATTAGTTTGATATGAAGGACTTGGGAGAAGCCAGTTACATTATAGGGATGAAGCTTTTGCAAGATCATAAGAATATAATGTTGGGCTTATCTCAGATTGTTTATATAGATAAGATTCTGGTCAAGTTTGCTATGCATAATTCCAAGAAAAGTTTGTTACCTTTCAGACATGGAATTACTTTTTTTAAAGAACAGTCTCCAACGACATCAAAGGAGAAAGAGCACATGAAGGCAATTCCTTATGATTTAGTAGTAGGAAGCCTCGTGTATGATATGCTTTGTACTAGATTGGATATCTGTTTTGTAGTCAGCATGGTTAGCATATATCAGTCCAACCCTAGACAAAAGCATTGGATAGCAGTGAAGCACATCCTCAAATATTTGAGGAGAACTAGAGATTTCATGTTAATATATGGGGGTAATGATTTACTTCTAGTAGGATATACAGATTCTGACTTTCAGTCAGATAAAGATTCCAGGAGGTCAACCTTTGGTTATGTGTTTACCTTTGTTGTCACTAAGATTGCGTCTGCGAATAACCTAGCAGATCCTTTCACTAAGACTTTACCTACTCAGGCTTTTGAGTCTCGTATAGAAGGGATGGGTGTCAGATGTAATGGTAATTGGGTTTAAGTGCAAGTGGGAGATTGTTGGGATTATGTGTCCTACAAGTCAATTATTAATTTTGTTTATTTGACATTTAATTAATAAATGTGATTTATTATTAAATTAAATATTCATGCATTGGACTTTTCATTTGTTTGTATGAGATACATCATAGTCCACAAGTTACATTATAGATGACTTAAGTGTGTAAATGAGATTTACATACAAAAGATTTGAGCTCATCAATTTCTTGCACATTGGAATTGTTCGCAGTTGGTGATAAAAGTTGGACACTTTTATCTGTAAGACTGTAACACACTTGACCACCATAAGATATGATGGTTTGTCTCGACCATTGGGGTAGTTGATTCTAAGTCAGTGTGTCGGTGTGCTTAGAGTACACTAAACTAGACCACCATAAGATAACACCATACAAATTACTGTCATTATTTTTGGTGTAATTCTTATCTACTAGATGCTTTAAGCTCTAAATCCTGAGAGGTTTAGTGGACTCAAGTTTCAATGTTGGTCACTTTGATTTACCAATATGTGAGATCTTTTAAGGTCAAAACCAAGGTATCTTGGATGGTTAATGTTGGAGCTATGAGAACACAAATGCTCAACATGGAATCCACACTCTTTATAAGAGTAATAGAATATCTCCTTGATGCAATTTAATAAGTTTGATTACTGGAACCTAGCCAGGGCATTTTAGTAAAATGTTTACTAAATTATTTTTTTACTATTTAATTAGAAAAATATTTATTTTTGAAAATTCTCTTATAAAAGAATTTAATTCAGTGATCAAAAGGTTTAAAGTGGTTACTCAAGGAATAAAAGATATAAGTATGCCTTAGGTAGGACAGTATTTAATTATTCCTTGAGTTACTTATGGATATTCGGTAGTTTATTTAGTAGGACAAAGTCTTGTTATAAATTTTGAGTCCTAGAATGCAATTACAATTATATTGTGGTGATTATTGTAATTAATTGAATAGGATAAAGTTATGAGATAACTCTACCTCTATTCAATTGTAGCTAGGATAAGGAATCTCTTTTGATCCTCATCTCTAGCCCCATATCAAGTATACAATATCTCTCAAGTCTATTATTCATTCTAAAAATAGAAAGTGAGAATGAATATATACGGACTATAGAAAGTGAGAGATAGGTTCCACAAATCGGTATATCTCTGGGGTCATATAGGTGAATGTTCATTAGTGTTCAAGACAAAGGAAGAGAAGAGTTTTCACGTATACGATTAGAAAATTGTTTAAGGTACCAAATCTCTTTAAATGCTTATTGATTTGATGAAAAATCATTTGGTTAAAGATCTGAAAATTTTAAATTGCTTCCACTTTTTCTTTCACACATGATAACACAACCTCATCGCCTTGAGTAGTTGTAGTGGAAGTGTCGTTGCCAATGGTGGAAGATGGTTATGTTGGGCATTCTTTTCAGGCTCACTTAGCTTAGTCTAAACCCACCAAGATTAGCACTAAAGCTAGGACAAGAAAAATGGCAATTAATTCTATGGACAAATTGTGACATATATTTTTGCAATTGACAATCTTCGGTGTCAAAACCAAACATGATAGAGTTGTATTATTTGAGTTATATTTATATTATTGATCATGTAATTGAAGTCTTAAAGTGAGCATGAAGTTCTGCACCAAACATTCAAAGGTTTGTAAAAGAATGAAGCTTGAATCTTCAAAAAAAATCATCAATGGTCTGAACAAGAATTCAATTAATTAAAGTTTTGAGATGGTTTTGAATGCATGAGGAGATAGTTGATCACATATAAGAGTCACGTAGTCCAAGTAAAATGGTGAGAACACATATATTTTAAAATTGGGAGGTTCTGACCTTGAAAAAAAGGATTTTTAAACAAAACAATGCAATTTTCAAGGTTGAACCGGTCCAAGTGAAGGATGAACAGGTCCAAGGTGTCTCACAATCTCTTTAAAAGGTTGTTACAATGGATGGACCGGTCCAACTGAAGCCCGGACCCTTCCAATTTTTCTGCTCTGCGAAAATAAGCCTTTTTTGACCCGGATTTGACCCAAAACTTTCTAAAATCATGGGAACTTGTTTCTTATTGGATTTTAACTTGTTTTTAAAATCAAATTAGGGTTTTTAATCTCTATAAAAACCTCATATGGTTTCTCTCAAAAGGTATGCTTTCAATATACAATAGATACATATTCTAGAGAGAGAAAACATTGAGATATTTTTCTAAGCAGAGAATTTTTCTCTCAAATTCTTTGTTTATATTTTTCAAAGCACACACATATTTTAAAGAGTGATTTAGGGTAATCTCTATATTTGCTCGATCAATTGTTCAAAGACTGCATTGAAGATTTCTTCGTGATCAATTTACTGGATTGGTTTTTTCTATAACTGTTTGTTAGTGAGGAAGGATAAGAAGATTGTGCTACAAAGGGGACATAATACATGCTGAATGTTCATATTCTTCTAGTTACCCTTCTAAAAGGATTTTGATGTTAGCCGAAAATCTACAACAATTGAACGAGGTAGTCGCAATTGTAAGCCTAAGGTGTTCTGCATCAGAGTTTTTGTCAGAGTGGAGTGGGTGTGAACTTGAGATAGAGTATGTTGTACTTTATTTCGACGATAGTGGATTTGCTTCTTTGAGACAAAGCCTCACCCGTGATTTTTTCCGATTTGGGTTTTTCACGTATATCTGGTGCATTCGTTTACTTTACTGCACTTTATTTATTTACTTACTTTGTGGGATTGCTTTAATTATTAATTGGTCTTAAAATTGGATAATCTGAATAATTAAGCAAAAAACAAGTAAACCCTAATCACCCCCCTCTAGGTTTTAAATCTAATTTTGGCAGCCGCTTCTGCACCGTGCAACTCACACAAATAATTGGAAGAAAACCCATAATTTGTAAAGAGAGAGCATAATGAAGATGGAGAGAGCAATAAATATGATTTTTGAATATAAAGATGAAGTGCTTCTCTTAATGTAGATGTCATCCCACATATTATTCATTGAGGAATGCTAGCCACAGTCGCTAGTTTAACGCATGATGCTCTTTGGCTCAAAATTTTGATGCGCAGGCGTGCCAAGGTCTAATTCAACCTAAACAAGATAATAACCAAACTATCATTGCTATAATGATGTGATTAATCTTTGCGAATAGATCAGTCTCTTTTATTATTAGGCGATTGTTGAAAGGCAAGGATCAACCCCCTTCCTTCAAGTTCTTCGACACCTCAATTAAGAAGATCTTTCACAAGTATTGATACCATTCTTGAAACGAAAGCAAAAAAAGTTATATAACACTCTGTAGTACTCACTAATGGCAAAAAAAGCCACAAAACACTCCATAATATTCACTTTTATCTCATGAACAATAATCTTCGACACCTCTATGAAGAGGTATTGAAACCGTTCTGAAACTAAAACAAATAAAGTCACAGAACACTTTGTAGTATTCACCAAAATAAATGAAAGTCACAAAACACTTGGTATATTCACTCTCAGTCTATGAATAGTAAGTGTTGATGCCTCAATGAAGAGGACTTTTGACACTAAGTAAAAGATGAAAATGAATATAAGGAAAGATTCAATAATAAAACAAACTCACACCTATTTTATTACTGAATATGTTTGTTACAAACACTTGGAAGTTTGGACAAATTAAAATTTTCATACAAGATACAAAGAGGTGTTGAAACTAAACGTTAGAACTACTTTTAAGAAAAATAGTAGAGTGCTGAAACTAGTAAAATGTTGAAAGCAGTAAATGCTGAAATATGTAAAGACTACATTGTAAAGAAATGTGTTGTTTGGTTTGGGACCTTTGTGAAGGCCTTATATTCTTCTATTTATAGGAAAACCTGAATAAATTAAGAGCAGTTATTGGTGGTTACAATTGATTACTTGTTTCAAATTCAAACATATACATATCTTTTCAGCTTTCAGCACATTCTCAAGTTGTGCCACTTGTCATAATTTGATTGATCAATTCTGGATATAAGACTAAAACTACTCATTTTCTTTGTTTTTACATACATCTTCAGTATTCATATGTGGCTGACCCAGATTTTAAGTTTATTGTGCAAACAATTACTCCTAACTGCTAAAAATAGATAACAGTTGATAGTTATCAGATAACTTTCCCAGACTTTAGCACATTCGGATACCGAGGGGTGATCATGTCACACGTCATCACCTCACATCAATAATCTCCCTATGGTATTCCATTCGGATACCAAATCGTCATATCCCAACTTTCGACTCCCGGAAGCTGAGGGTGAATCCATCCATTAAACTTTAATTAACTGTCTTAACCTTGAATTCACCGGTGGAAACTTAATCATATTCTTGCACATGCATATGTACAATCCATCATCAACTAATCTCAATAGGCCCCACACGTAGTCCTACATGTATATCCAAAATTGTGTGGGCTACAAGTTTCGATTGTGCGAAATCTACTTTTTGCACAATCGAAATTATTCAATCAATCGAAATACTATCGAGATCCTCTTGGAATTAACCTACTCTAATCGAATTTTTTTATATAAACTCACACAATTGAAGCCTTTCGATTAATCGAAAATGACATTTGCACAATCGAATGATTTCGATTGATCAAAAATGACATTTTGCATAATCGAAGTTGCCTATCGACCGAAATTATGAAATCTCACACTTGGTCCAATTTGTACTAAAATCTCATTCTAACAACCTAGAATTATCCGTACAACCTTGCAACATAATTGAAGTGGTAATCATCATACATTTCATGCAATTAATCATCAATTCATAAACATAGGATCCTTTCATACATTTATTTCAAATTATACACATTATAAATGTGGTCCTCCAAGTTCATGGTCATCATATGAATTACATGTATATTGTCCAAAAATATTAGCAATTCAATTATGATTACAACTATAATGAAATCAACATGCCACAAGCCAGCATGGATAGCCACATACAAAATATCCAAAATAAATCTAAAATGCCAAAAATGAACTCCACTTGGACACTCACGTTCCATCCGTCAATTGCGCCTTATCTTTAAAAATGTTTGGAAGGAGACTTGTGAGCAAAACAGCAAGCTCAGTAGAAATGCCCCAACCCACCGAGACATTGACCTGACACCGACCTACATGATATGCAACCATGATATTGCTGTACTACATGACATATATCAAGTTCTCATGTCAACCAACTTAATACCACTCAACAAGTATACATTTAATCCACATAACATGCTTAATAGTTAAAACACATAAGTATCAAGATATTTACATCTTATTCGGTCATAATTTGATACATATACGTAATTGGTCAATTATGATAATCATGTGGTGTTGGGCGACTCCAACAACACCAAAGTGTTGTTAGCTCCGATGACACTTGTATGATTGGGCAACTCATATGGTCATACATTTACGACATTATATAAGTCTTGCACTAGTGATTGGGCGACTTTGACGATCGCTATACTTGGGGTATGATTGGGCATATTCAAAAATCATCCCATTGTAGGTATTCTCACCACCTCAAATACATGGTTGGTTACCTCCGAATTCCTTGTATGTCACACTTGGACAATACTCCGATATACATGTATACATGTTCGTAAGACACATATACTTCACATAACATATAATTCTCATGCTCTTCAATGCACATTATTGTTATAAATAATTCTAGCATGCATTTCATCTACACAATTCTTATATAGTCACATCTATGCTTCAACTCATGTATATTGATCACATATGCATACAATACACTACATAGCAAAACATGTTTTCATTTCATATATATTGCAAGTATAATTGCATAATTCATCACATATCACATAATAAATATCTCTAGCATGTATAATTACACAATGTAAAGGGGAAGGATAATTCATTTAAGTCTCACCACTCACCCATACTTGCTAGCACAATTAATACAATTCCAAATTCACCAAAACCCTAGAATCGATGAATAAGAATGAAGAAACACCCCTACCTCAAGTTTGAAGTTTTTTCCTAGCAAGCCCCAGAATCACCAAACTTCAAATTTCTCCAAATTGAATTTTTTTTTCGTGGAATCATAGATCGGGACAAGGAGAACAAACTTTCTTTCTTGGACGAAGTCCGAATCCAAATTCCCACTACCCTCAATTTTTGGAATTCTCTAATGCAGAACTGTGAACCCTCTAACTTGAAAAGGAAGAAGGGGGAGTAACTTTCTCTCTTGGAGCAAGCTCCAAATCTTACTCTATGGAGCTCAAAATGAGGGAAGAAAATGGAGAAGGAGAATAGGTCTTCAATGGCTGATTTCTCTCTCTCCTAATCATGTCTCAACAATATAGACATAAGTGCATTGACAACACACAAGTGCAAAATGACTATTTTGCCCTTAAGTCACTTAACGTACCTCCCGAGCTCCGTTTTCGATTTCGAAAGCGACTACAGTTCCGAAATAATTTCCTTAACTTATTAAATATTTCATTTGATCCAAAATCAAACATAAATATTTTTTAAAATTTTCTAGATTTCCAGGCCCACTTGATCACCTGCGTCTCAGACCTCGCCGACCAAAAATTCTCAAATTTACCCAAATGCTTCCAAAACTTTTCAGAACCTCTAAACAAGTCCCTAAACATGTTTCCCACATTCAAAACATGCTAAATATATTTTAAAATGAATTTATGGAAAAAATGATCAATAAAATGAAAACTGGCCAAAATTGGTCCTGGTCTCTACACTGCCACGTGTTCAATCACATTTGAGTTCAACTTTCAAGCTTGAATTCAAATTTTAAACTACATATGAGTCTTTAGCATGTGTTTAACCCAATTGAAATTAGATTTTTAGTTTCTTAGCTTCTTTTGACCTCTCTAGATTTGCTTTTGACCACTCCAGGACCACTTCCAACCACTATTGAATTCGATCCCTTTTACTTTCGACTTCTCCAGAATTGCTTTTGACCACTATTGGATTTGGTCCCTCTTGTTTTCAACCACTATTGGATTCGGCCCCTTGTTTGACCTTTGAAATTAATCATCAGCACCTCACACACCCTTGTATATTTTAATCTGAATTTTTCTCCAAAGCTCTTGCCAAGTGGTCAAATCTAAAAAAATTCAGATTTTAGTGCAAACAATACCCCCTAGCTTTTTGAAAATGAGGGCATGCCGAATTTTTTAAAGAGGTATATTTAAGAATCATAATTTAAATTGATCATAATGACCGATTGGTCATTCTAATATAATGTTCAACTCTTGATAAAATTCTTCAACCACTTTTTTTATCAGCACCTTGTTGTCGTTAGTCTCTCTCTATTTCGCTTGTTCGCATTCTTTTAAGCTTTTTTTGGCTATGACATATTCATCATATTCAATTAATTTTCTAATCAAACCTTGACAACAACCAAATTATGTAGATCCACCAACCGGTTCTTGAAGTAAAATTGTCCAAATAAATTATAAATTATAATTTGTTTAAATAAATTTTTAATCATAAATTTCAGTGCATATGGGTGCCTCTGTTCTAGATGAGAAACACTTTTAATCATAGGTGTGACACTTTTACTGAATAGACGTGACACTTTCATTGCACCAGCGTAAAACTTTTACTAAAAGGTGCAAAATTATACACAATTATACCAACCAGTTCGAATTGCATTCTAAAAAATCCAATAAGCTACAAAATGTGTGTGTAATCGGTTGCAAAAATTATGTTCAATTCTACAAACCCGTTTAGAATTACATTTTGAAAAATCCAATAAGCTACAAAATGCATGTGAAATCGGTTGTAAAAATTATATATAATTCTAAAAAATCCAATAAGCTACAAAATGTGTGTGTAATCTGTTGCAAAAATTATGTTCAATTCTACAAATCCGTTTAGAATTACATTCTGAAAAATCCAATGAGCTACAAAATGCATGTGAAATCGGTTGTAAAAATTATATATAATTCCACTAACCGGTTGGAATTGCATTATGAAAGATCCAATGAGCTACAAAATCCATAGGCAACTAGGGGTGCACAAAAATTCGTCCAAATTGGAAATCTAAACTGGACCGGACAGTTTGGTCCAATTTTTCTACGGTTCGGTTCGATCACGGTTCTAAAATATGGGAATCGTGAATTAACGGTCCGGTTCCGATTTTATGTTCCTCAGGACCAGACCGAGTTGGACCGGACCGTTTATATATATATTTATATATAAAATATATTATATAAATTAATATAAATAAGTAAGTTGTAAACTTACAAGTGTAAGTTTGTAACTAATAATGTAATGTACTAATAATCTTACTATAAGAACCATTTTTACTTTATATAATATATATTATATAATTTATAATAATATAATAACCCACTAAGGCACTAATAATGGATCGTTAAACCGAATTGAACTGAACCAAATCGGTACTTCACAGTTTGATTCGGTTTTATTGGTCCAAATGGTTCAGTTCGGTTCGGTTCCATTTTTAGTGGAACCGAACCATACAATTTTGTTCCATAAAAAACCAAAACAGGACCGAACCAGATTGTGTGCACTCCTATATGCAACTGATTGTAAAAATTATGTAGAATTTCACCAACCGGTTCCTAAACTAAAAGTATCTAAACAAATTACTAACTATATTTCAGTATATTTAGCTCATTTAAATATATTTTTTCATTGTACGTCGCCGGAGTAAGAGAGGAAGAAACACTATGGAGTTAGAGAGAGAGAGGTGGTCATCCGTTGGGGAAGTTAGAGAGAGAGAAAATAAGAAGTGTTTGAAAATATATAAAGAGAGAAGAGGAGGTGTCTGAAAAGTGTTTGAATATTTGATTAGGTTAGTTTCTTTATTAGAAGTAAATCAGTTATTTTTGTAATTTGATATTGAGGGTAAGAATGACTTTTTATCTTTTAAAATATTCTTTGGGGGCATTTTGATAATTTGATTAGTGAAGGGCATATATTTGTGTAATAGCCTCAAAAGGAGTTGATAACACTTTGGACCAAAATAGTACACATGATCGTATTTGTAATTATTTTGTAATTACTTTTATAAAGTAACTTTTCACCCAATTCTATTTTGTATTTGACGTATCTGTAATTTGTTTTTTTTTTTTTTTTACCTTGATAAAAAACTCGCATACCAACTTTACACTTTTGGGAACTTAAACGTTCTGCCTTTTACTTTAGAAGGTGAGAAAATAAGGCAAAATACACTCACACCTCTTGAGGTTTACTCTAATTATACATATATTTATAATTTGGTAAAACTTACACTCACACCCCTGAGATTTGACACATGATTACACTCAACCCCAATACTATATGTATTGTCTGTTTTATCCCTCCATTGACTCAAAGGATATTATCGACCTCATTTTCTTTTTTCAATTAGACAAAACTACCTTTACTTTCATTTTAACCTTAAGACACACACACACACCCATATATATATTGTTGCAGCACTAAAAATATAGTGCAAATTTTATTAAATATATTTTTAATATATGTTATATTACCTATTTTACTGAAAAAGTAAGTTTAAATTTAAATAAATAAATTCACTAAAATTACATAAATTACAAATTGAAAAAGGAAATTTTCAATTCAATATATGTTATATTACGTAAATTAATATATGTAATATAACATATATTACGTATATTTTTATTTTTCTGCTGAACTTAAATGGAAATCTACTCATTCTCACGATCTTCTTTCGACAACAAAGTATTAAAATAATTGTGCATGATTTGTCCCCTCTTTGCATATATCATCCTCTTCTCTATTATATATATGAACCAACATTTTGGGTTGTACACACCAAAAGATGGACTCTCATAGCGAAGAGGTGGATAGCCAAAATCAGCCCCCACAATTACAACCACCAAGCAAAGGCACCACCTTCATTAGAACTTGTTTCAATGGACTTAATGCCTTATCAGGTCTCTCTCTCTCTCTCTCTCTCTCTCTCTCTCTCTCTCTCTCTATATATATATATATATATATATGTTTGTATGTGTGTTTTCTTGATGCATTCACCATCAATTCCTTGATTCCATATGGTTCAAGGAGATAAAATTATCTCCCAAACCCAACTTCATCAATATATACAATCACATTTATGACTATGGCTATTGTAAATGCACTAATAAAGCCTATACAGGACTAATGTTTCATACTTGCTATCTCAGGTGTTGGGATACTGTCAATTCCATATGCAGTTTCTGAGGGAGGGTGGATGAGCTTAATTATCCTTTTCTTAGTAGCAGTGCTCTGTTTCTACACAGGACTACTACTACAACGATGCATGGATGCACGCCCACTCATCAAAACTTATCCGGACATAGGCGAGCTGGCCTTTGGCGGTAAAGGAAGAACCATGGTGTCCACTTTCATGTATCTCGAGCTTTACTTGGTTGCAGTTGAGTTTCTGATATTAGAAGGAGACAATTTGAATAAGCTCTTGCCCAACACTTCCTTTCACATTGCTGGCTTAAAGTTTGGAGGAAAACAAGCCTTTGTTGTGCTCACTGCCCTTGTGGTTTTGCCAACAACATGGCTAAGGAATTTGGGGTTGCTGGCTTATGTATCTGCCGGCGGGGTTTTGGCCTCCATTGTTCTGGTTGGTTCTGTTTTCTGTACCGGCACAGTTGATGGCGGTGTGGGGTTTCATGAGAGAGGACAGCTTCTGAATTGGAGCGGAATGCCTACTGCCATGAGCTTGTTTATCTTTTGTTATTGTGGTCATTCTGTCTTCCCCACACTCTGCAATTCCATGAAAGATAGGAGCCAATTTCCTAAGGTGAGAAATAGTAACCCAAGTATATATTCAAGTTAAAGATGCTGGTTTCTGTTTTTTTCACGCTTTTACTTTTTTATGTTCAAAACATGGGATGGCGCACTGGGTTTTTGCCCTTTTACCTTTTCTTATATGTCCAGCAATAATAAGCATTTGTATGCCACATTATTTCATGTTTTTTTTTTTCTTTTTTCTTTTTACTAATTCTTGTTTGTAACAAATTAATACGAGATAAAGAGAATTAATTAAAGTACGGAAAGCTAATAATATGCAACAACAAATGACATGTTCCACATTGAGAGTGTGATGCAATGGAAAGGGGAACACCAAAACTAGTTGATGGTGAATTGAGATGTGATATGTGGCCTTACATTGTACAGAAATGACGAAACAAGTTGATGCGGCCGATCCAAATAATTGGGACAACTTTTGTTAAGTGGAGCATTGAAAAAAATACAAATATAACACATTCATGTAACGAAAACAAGGATTCTATGTTGGATGATAAGAATTACTATAAGAGATAAAAATAATAATGAACGTGTGCGGAAAACATCAGAGATAGAGCCTATAAATGACAAAACTAAGAAAAGTAAAAATAAGTGGTATGATGATATCCAGCGTAGACTCGATGATGCACCTGTTAGAAGAGAAAAAATTGTTTGTGTAGAAAGCAAGTATCAAAGAGACCGACCAAAATTTATGTGAGATAAAGGCAAGAATGACAATGAAGAATTATATATTTATGAATAATTTCATTTATCTGTCATCTATAATCTCTAACCAGATTTAAATGGTTAGAACATCAAAATTCAATTTACAGGGAAAAATTTTTTTTAAAAAAGAAGAAGAAGAAAGAAACAGAGCCAAAAAAGGCAAGCTATTGAAAAAAGTTTGATTCCCCAATTGCTCATGGTGCTCTTTATTCTCTAAAGTAAAACTGTCAGTAAGGTAAACTCTACCTTTCATAGTAATTTAATGAAATGCAAGCTATTATTGTTGTATTATAAGCAATTTTGGTTAGATATATTGACCTCTCTCTCATTGTATTCATTTCCATTGCAGGTTTTATTTGCGTGCTTTGTTCTAAGCACCATCAGCTATGGATCAATGGCAGTTATAGGCTACCTCATGTATGGAGACAACTTGATGTCTCAAGTGACACTAAATCTTCCTACAAGACACATTAGTTCCAAAATAGCAATATACACCACATTAATCAATCCCATCACCAAATATGCCATAATTGTATCTCCAATTGCCACAGCTATTGAGGGCACATTTCCATTTCGCAACAGCAGATCCATTAGCTTAGTCATCAGAACAGTTCTGGTGATCAGCACTGCTTTTGTGGCACTCGTCATTCCCTTTTTCGGCTATGTAATGGCTTTTTGTGGAGCATTTTTGAGCGTCAGTGTCTCCATTTTGTTCCCCTGCCTTTGCTACTTGAGTATCAACAGAGGTTCTTTGAGTTTTGGGGTGGAGCTGATGTTCATTGTGGCAATTCTGGTGATGGGGTTTTTTGTTGTTGTAATAGGTACATATACTTCTGTAAGAGATATTGTGAAGCATATGAGACCAACTTGAATCATGACAGTTCACCACATACTAATAAAATCAGTAACTTTTACAAGGTTTTTGCTTGAACAAGGTGTTAAAACTTCCTTGAACGTGTTATGAGCAAAAAATTCTACAATATCCTGGGGTATCATCCCCTGGGTCTTAAATACCACCTCAAGATGTGTGATTCACAATCTCGAAGTGTATTGTGTGGTGGTGATGATCCCGGGATACCATATTCCCGGAGTATTGTAAAATTACTCGTTTTGAGCTTATAAGCTTCATGAATGTTTCATGAATGAGGCCATGGAACACAAGTTTTAATCATATGGTAGGAAAGGAAGAATGAAGTATATTGATATTTGTGATGAAAGATGAAAAATAAAGGAGTGTAAAGATTGAATAGTTATCTAATTTAGATTTCATCACATTTTTTTGTATAAATGTCTTATCTTCATAAATATGAGATCACAATTGGGCCAAGTCTTGACCTAACGGTAATATTACTCCATTGTCACATATAGGTTATGGATTTGAAACACCTTTCCATCTAACTTGATCAAAATATGATGGTCACAATTTTCTTGAAATGTTCACCTGGCGAAAAAGATCAAAAACTCTGAAGTCCAAACACAAAATAGAGATAAAAAAATGGCATGATACAACTCAGTGGACTTAGCTAAGATTCCAGTTTACTAGTTTACTTTGTGTAGTGTAGATCGAGTCGTTAATTTTCTATAAAATATTCTTTACATAGATAAAAGCTGATTGCATTTTTCATATACAAAGTACAAATGGCATGGTTGAGAGTTGGCAATGATCAAATCTTGTAGTATACAAATTGGAATAATTTCTAATGTTGGTACAAAAAACTGCTTTACTAATTTCTACTAATAAATTTAATGCACACACCCAATAATTTCAAGAACACAATTTTTTTTTGGAAAAATAGAGGTGAGGGTTCGGAGGGATCCCCTTTTATTAATCTTTTTTTGATATTTAAGAAGTTGAAATTTGAATGCTTTTAAGACTCAAATTTTATTATTTGCAGCTATCTTTTCTCTCAAGGATGTAGATTCCTAATAGAGTTTAGACCTATGTCTAAGTTGGGCCACTTTTGGCCTTATAAGAGGGCGGCTAGGCCTATTCTTCTTTTTGAGATAATCCTTTTGGGCTTCTACTGAACCTTGGGCCTGAATCCTCTTGAGTTGGGCCCACTCACATATCAGTTAGCCCATGTGAATAGCTGAAAGATTTTTTTCCCTACACTTTGCCCTCAATTCTCTTCAGTATGAGATTGGCCACATTGGAGGGAATTTCTATAGGTGTTTTAATAATTCCTTCATCTATATTGAGGACCCTCATTTAATGTTGAGGTACCAACGATGACGCTAAGCATGTAAGTGGCCTTTTTCCGCTACCTTTGATTTTTGTCTTGACACTTTGTTGTTTTCAGCCACAAATCTTCTGATTGTCTTCTCTTTCAAATTCATTTTCCTTAAACTTCTTGGTACCAGTTTGTCTTCGCATGTTAGTTTTCATTATTCTACCCACGTCTTTTTCTCTTTTACGACGTCTTCAAGTGACAGCGATCATACCATTTTTGATACTCGCGATGCCACAATGTCTAGTTCCTCTCAACAAATCGTAGAAACTGCCCAACCCATCGCTACTGTTTGGGAAACAATCACATCTGATCAAGGTGTGGTTGTTGCTCTAGTGACTAGGCAATTAGTTGATGTTGAGAAGATTAGGGAGGAATGTTGTATCCCTAGTGACGTCATAATCGAGGGTTACCCCTTGGATTCTGACTATAGCTCTGGTGAAAGTGTTGAAAAAGGTGGAGTTCTTTTCTCGGCTTCTCACTTGAAAGCCTTTAGATTCCCTCTTCATCTTTTCTACAACTTTATTCTTTACAAACTGAGGCTTACGCCGCTTTAGTTAAACCCTAAATTTTTCTACATTGTTTCTTTTTTACTTTCTTTAAATCATTTTTCATAAACTCAACTTAGGTCTGAACGACCTTCTGCTCTATTACTCTCTCCACCAAGTTAGATCGGAGGATAACCTCTACCAGCTGTTTCTTAACAAGAACAGAAAGATTTGTGTTGATAGTCCCACTTTTGATAAGTTATGGAAGGAAAAAATTGTTCTAGTGAAAAGAGCCTGGAGCGTTAGGGCTGCTCAGCACTTGCCCATCCCTAGTGCATTTAGCGATGCTGTGATTCCTTCAGTCACTCTGTCCGACAAGTTTTTCTTTAGATGCACTAAGGAACCTTCAGAACTTATCTTTTCCTTACTTTTTTTTTCTTTGTATAACATTGTTTTTCTTCTTTTTCTATTACAGCTAATCGGATTGAGTTCCTGAAGAAGAAGGCTTGGGACATTCGACCTTCTAAAAAGAAATTTATGTCACCCTACAAGCTTCAGGCTCTTTCCTGTAACACCTCTGTTGTGTCTTCCTCTCTATACAACGATTTATATTTTTTAAACTCAAGGATAAAGATGCATGAGCCCAAGACAAGGAGATGGGGTCTTCCACCTCTGGCCAACTCAAGGCCAAAAATGCTGAGAGAAGTTCCAAGGCTAACCAAGACAAGAATAAGTCTATTGCAGCCTCTTCTCTTCAGAAAAAGCCTTCTTCTGGCATTCCTCCTACGTCTAAGCGCCAAAAATTGCTAGCGAATGCTATGAAGAGACAGAGCTCTTTTTTTTTCACTCTGATCTTGGTTGATCCTGCCAACAATGCTGCTAATGATTCATTCATCAGTTTGACCAATAGATGGATTCCTGACTTGAGGAAGTTATATGGCTCATTCATAATGGTTGAGGATTATGCTACCCTTAACCGTGATGTCATGAGGACTCTAGCCCGTGTGATATGGCTTCCCAGGGATGAACTCCACCAATAGGGAGCTGATAAGGATGAGCTCCTTGTAAACGTTCATCTTTATATCATGGAGGTTCGTTCTATCCCTTTTCCCCTTATCCTTCTGCAAGGCTTTGGAGGTTGAACGACTGAGCAGAAGCAAGATCAGAAACCTTGAGGGGAGGTGAAGTCTCTCACCAAGTCTCTTACTAAAAAGCAAAAGGTTATTCTTCATTTTGAGCAGAAGGCCTTGGAGGCCAAACAGAAAGCTGCTAAGCTCCAGGCTATGCTACAGGTCTGCAAGTCTGTAGAACTTAAGATGTATTAATATTTTTTGAAAATCCCAACTTTGAAGATTGTTGATGGCTTCCGGTATGGCTTTGAGCAAGGCAGGAAGCCTGAAGCTGAACGTGATTACCAAGACCCTGATGACTTTGATTCTAAATAGGGGATTGAGCCATTCAACGAATATAGTATTTCTGAGGTGGGCGAAGCTAAACAGAAGTTTGTTGATTTTCTCACGAGCTCTTCTGTTCCAGTCACAGATCCAGTTGTTGCTCTCTCTCCACTTCTGTTGTCTGATCAGGTCATGACAATAGTTGATTTCTTTGGAAGGGCATTCCAATAGTTGATTTCTTTGATCAAGACTTCAACAAGGCGGATAGAGCAACTCCCAAGAGTTGAGCTTTGTAGCTATTTATTATTATTATTTTTTTTGTAATGCTTAATCAGAGCTCTTTTTTTTAAGGGATAGCTGCATTTTTAATTTCTTATTTGTAATCAACTTTCTGATAAATACTATAATTTTTTTTGCGCTTCAATTTC
The DNA here is from genome assembly GCA_026545225.1 of Cornus controversa. Taxonomy (NCBI): domain Eukaryota; kingdom Viridiplantae; phylum Streptophyta; class Magnoliopsida; order Cornales; family Cornaceae; genus Cornus; species Cornus controversa. Next base: position 49,521,220 of record CM048848.1, read on the forward strand.
TTCAAACATCTTGTTTTGATTTGTTAGCCTAAGGCTTGAACTTTTTTAACAAAATAAGAACTCTTCTATTTATCAATTAAGACATCTGTGTAGACGACCACTGTTCGGCATCTGGTGCCTAGCTTTCTTTATTCAAGAGATCAACAAGTGATTTTTCAAGCGATCGGTTAATAATGATGGATGCTGTTTCTATAAGCAATTGGTCATTGAGACTTCAGCTCTGGTGGGCCCAACACCTAAATTTTGTAAGCGATTGGTCGTTTAAGACCTTGGCTTGAGTAAGCAATCGGTCGTTTAAGACCTTAGCTTTAGTGGGTTCAATGCCTCTTTTTTATTGTAAGCGATTGGTCAATTAAGACCTTAGCTTTAATGAGCTCAAGACCTCTTTTTTTTTAAGCGATCGGTCGTTTAAGACCTTACCTTGAGTGGCTCAAGGCCACTTTTTTTTGTAAGCGATCGGTCATTTAAGACCTTAGTTTTAGTAAGTGATTAGTCGTTTAAGATCTTAGCTTTAGTGGGCTCAATGCCTCTTTTTCTTGTAAGTGATCTATCGTTTAAGACCTTAGCTTGAGTAAACAATCGGTCGTTTAAGACTTTAGATTTATTGGGTTCAAGGCTTCATTTTTTTATAAGCAATTGGTCATTTAAGACCTTAGCTTTAGTGGGCTCAAGGCCTCTCTTTTTTTTGTAAGCGATCGGTCATTTAAGACCTTAGCTTGAGTGGGCTTAAGGCTTGATTTTTTGTAAGCGATTGGTCATTTAAGACATTAGCTTGAGTAAGCGATCAGTCATTTAAGACCTTAGTTTTAATGGGCTCAATGCCTCTTTTTTTGTAAGCGATCGGTCGTTTAAGACCTTAGCTTTAGTAAGGAATTAGTCATTTAAAACTTTAGCTTTAGTGAGCGATTGGTCGTTTAAGTCCTTAGCTTGAGTGGGCGCAAGACCTCTTTCTTTTTTTTGTAAAAGATGGTCATTCTGTTAAAACAAAACCAGCAAGAGAGTGGTGTTGCGCATGTTCTTCTGTTCAGCACACTACCGTGCTGTAATTTTAACACCACCTCATTTCTGTTATTTATAACAAAGTACAGAGACTTTTTTCCAGTTTGGGATTGTATCCACTCACCTCTAACAATAAACAACTGAAAGGTGACTCCCATTTCCTTTGAGGTCAATTATAAAAAAAGTACATTCCTACTTCATGTGAAAAATGAGGGTTGTATTGCCAAAGTTTAAACTCTAAGTTTTTAATATATCAAGCTTAAACACATAGTTTCCCAAAATGAATTGGTCAATAGTTTTTGCAGAATTTGCAATTAATTGCCTTGATGGCTATATATATATTCTATTTTTTTTCTTTGGGGTAAAGAAAAATAGGCAAGACAATGCCATTGTGCATGATTTTTGCACAACGGCCATGTCTTGCCACAACTTGTAGAGTTTGACTTTACTCTTTATTTATTGAAAAGTACAGAGCTTTTTCCTCGATGTGGGACAATGTCCTTACCCTTTTTGACATAAAAGTACTTTAAAAAGATGCACTTTTTATTACGGAGCTTTTCTATTTTTGGAAAAAGCATGAGATACACTGTCAAAAAGAAGAATATAATTATAGTGTAGTAGAATTCAAACATAATACCTCTTCAAATGGGTTGATTCCAAGGCTTACGAATTGGTTCTGCGTCGCTAACTCTACGAAACTTGTATGCACATTTTCTAATCATTTCTGTGACTTCGTATGGGACTTCCCACCTTACTCTGAACTTTCCAACATTAAGCTCCTTTGTATTATCAGTGACTTTTTAGAGTACCCAGTCTCCCAGATTGAATGCTCGGTGTTTTACCTTTTATCATAGTTGTTTTTTACCATCCTTTAATATGACACAAGCTTTATCTGAGCTATCTCCCTCTTTCCTCCAGGAGATCTAGATTTTATTCAAGCAGTTGATCATTCTGTCCCATTTCTAGTATTTTTGTTTTGATTGTTGGGGTAGACAGCTTGGTTGGTATCACTACTTCGAATCCGTAGGCTAGATAGAACGGACTTTCTTCGGTCGGATGTTTGGCCATCATTCGGTAGGCCTAGAGCACTTTAGGTAGCTCGTCCAGCCATTTTCCCTTATAGGCTACCACTTTTTTGTGAATACATTCAAAGATGGTTTGATTGGTTATTTCTGCTTGGTTGTTCCCCTGATATGATCTTGAGGAGAATTTTTGGATGATTCCATATTTTTTAAATAATTTCTCGATCGACCGATTGTCAAAATTTTTGGCATTGTCCATGATAATGGGTTCTGGCAAACTGGCAGATGATGTTACTCTAGATAAACCTTTTTACTTGCACGTGGGTGATCATTGCATAGGCTTATACTTCGACCCACTTTGTGAAGTAATATGTGGCTAATAAGATATACTTTTTGTTGTTGGTAGCTTTAGGAAGTGGTCTAACTAAATCCATCCCCCATTTCACAAAAGGCCAAAGGCTGGCCATGGTGGTTAGATCTTCTAGGGGCTGATGGGGTATTCTTGTATGTCTCTGGCATCTATCACATCTCCTTGTATGCTCTTCGGCATCTTGGGCCATGAACGACCAAAAATACCCCTGAGTAATGGCCTTATGGGCCAGGGATCTCCTTCCTAAATGATTTCCACACACACCTTCTTGAATTCTAGAGAATACCTCTTTTGCTCCGAAGGTGCAACATATCTTAAGTATGACCCTGAAAATGACCTTCTGTAAAGATGTCTGCTGATCATTGAATATCTTGGGGAATTCATTCTAATATCTCTTACTTCTTTTTTGCAATTGGTAATATTCCACCGATGAGATAAACCATTATAGAATCCATTCAACTGGGTTGGTTGATAAGTGTTCAATTCTATGCATTTGAACCATCTTTATTGCATATGTTAGTTCCGTTTTTGCGTTTACCGAGATATGTTTACGGTATTTTTGTGTTTTTGATGTTTTGCAGGTATTGGAGTAAATGGAGCAAAGTTGGAAGCTTTCTGCAGTCAAGAGATGAAATCAGAAAATGTTGCCAAGGCATCTCGATCAATCGAGATGTGGATTTCGATCAATCGAGATTTCGATTAATCGAAATCTCATTTTGATTGATCGAAATCTCGATCAATCGAAATGCTGCAGAGCCCACTTGGCCACTTGCTCACCTGCTCTCCCACTTGCAACAAAATCCCCCTTTTTGCACGACTTAGGGGGATTGTCTGACTTGAACAAGACTTTTGGGGGCCTTCTTGATACAAGAGATATATATAATGATATATATATATATATGGTGGGCCCAAAGGAGCCAAAAAGCATACAAAAAGCACCAAAAGCCACATATCTCATATCTCTCAAGATACACATCAGAAGACTTGAGGAGAGACCTTCGGGAGAGGAAGAGAAAGGCTAAACCAGACCAAGAAGCTTCATTCTCTTCATCAATGGAAGGGTGCAAGGCAACCATGAGCAACTAACTCTTCTACTAGGGTGTTGGTTTCAACCCCTAGCCATGTAAACTTGTTCATCTTTGTAGCTCTTGGGGATTTGTAATTAAATGTTGATTATTTAGCCTAGTGATTATGTACACAAATACATTTCTTATATATATTCATTTGATATGAAATTTATTCTTGTCTTAGAGTAGGTTTTGTCACTTGAATGCACAACATTTGCATATTCCACAAGAAGTGCAAATGATGGCTAGATAATGGTGTTTAAATGAATGTGTGATGCTAGTTTGTATAGACCATGCCAAGACAAGGTAGTTTGGATGCATGTAGTGTTTACGTAGAGAGTAGAGTAATTAGGTAGTTAGTTAGGTTGAAGAGCTATGCTTGTTGAAGATGGATTATGATAGGTTAGCACACACATTGATCTTTTGATATGTCATTGAGGTCACAAGCCTAATGACATTGTTAGGCATTTAATTAATGAATCCCATTCTTGCTACACTTATGAACATGTGAATGGCTAGTGGTGGAAACCAACCCTAGTTCTCTCTCCCAACTTTACTCTTTAATTTTATCATCATTTCATTTACGCAATAGTTTTAAACACAAAACCAAAAACCTGTTTTTAGAATTAAAGTAGAATTAATCTTTCTTTATGACAATTAACGACTAGTCCTCGTGGGATCGATACCCTCTATATAGAACCTTATCTACAAAGATTCGTGCTCTTGCGAGTGGTTAAATTATATTTTGATAAAAAGGGCAAAATTAAGCTTACAATATAATTTAGTTCCGACCACATCATTGGTTCTGCAAAGCCAGTATTTCCTTTCAAACATGGATGCTAGGTACTTGCAATGTGTCAATCAGCACTATCCTGATCAGGTTTAGTTAGGCTGTTGAAGCCGAACACGATAGTTTGTCAGCTTTCAGGTTTGAGTCCCTTGGGATTTGTGAAACCTTGACTTGGTCGAACTTCCCGAGTTCTCTTTCTGCCAAGTCTTTTTAGGCTTTCATGCGATCATCTTTTGGAAAGTAATCCCTACTAACCTGTTTCACAATTATCTAAGAATCACTAAAAACTTGCAAATTTTTTTACCTGAAGCATCTACGCTAGTTTTAGCATGCTAACAGGGCTTTGTATTTAGCTTTATTGTTTAATATAGGGAATTCTAGGTGGATTGCTTGCTGTAGGACAGTCTCATCTGAAGTTTGAATTTTTATGCCAATACCTGATCCTTTTTGTGTTGATGACCCATCGACATTGAGTTTCCATTCAGGTTGACCTGAAACATCTGACTCCTCATTGTTCTCTGGCTAATACTCAAGCAAGAAATTTGCCACTGCATGCCCTTTTATTGCTTTTTGGGGTTCATAGGTTATGTTATAGACCCCAATTCAATTGCCCATTTGGTCATCCTTCTCGACTGATCAGGCTTATGGAGAATCACTCTAATTGAAAATTTAGTCGGGACAATAATTTGGTGAGTCTCAAAGTAGTGCCTAAGTTTCTTCTTCACTCGGACTAAGGCTAGCATGATCTTTTTTAACGTTCGAGTACCTTTGTCCTGCCTCAGTCATGGTCTTACTTGAGTAGAACATCGAATATTGCTTTTTGCCAAACTCTCTTATCAGAGCTGCACTTGTGGCTGTTCGAGACACTACAAGGTACAGGTTTAGAGGCTCTCCCGCATTCGGCATTAAAAATGTTAGCAATTGAATCGAACATTGATTGAGCTTCGTAAGAGTTTCATTATGTCCGGCTCCCCATATTCATTTTCCTTTCATTCTAATAGCATTGAAAAAGGGCTTACATTTATCAGAAAGACGAGAGATGAACCTATTTAAAGCAACGATGCATTCCGTCAAGATTTGAACGTCCCTATGAGTTTTTGGTTTTTCATTCTGAAGAAGTGCCTTCACCTGAACCGGACTTGCTTTTATTCCTGTTCAGTTCATTATGTGCCCCAGGAATTACCCCGAAGACACCTTGATATTTTGAGGGGTTCAGTTTCATGTTGTGATTTCGCAAGGTGTCAAATACCTCATGCAGATGTCTTAGGCGATCTTCCTTTTTAAGACTTTTTACCACCATGTCATCTATGTATGCTTTAGCCGTTCAGCCTATCAGGTTTTTGAAAACTTTATTGATTAGTTGCTGGTAAGTTACACTGGCGTTCTTTAGTTCAAACGATATCACCTTGTAACAATAAATTCCTTTTTCGGTGATAAACGAGGTGTTTTCCTGATCATCTGGATTCATCAGAATTTATCAGGTTTTTGAAAACTTTGTTGATTAGTTGCTGGTAAGTTACATTGGCGTTCTTTAGTTCAAACGATATCACCTTGTAACAATAAATTCCTTTTTCGGTGATAAACGAGGTGTTTTCCTGATCATCTGGATTCATCAGAATTTGATTGTATCCAAAGTACGCATCCAGAAACGTTAATAGTTCATATCCAATCGTGGCATCGACCATTTGGTCAATCTTTGGAAGAGGAAAGTTATCATTGGGGCAAGCCTTGTTCAAATTGGTGAAATCTATACAAATTAACCACTTGTCGTTCTTTTTCTGTACCACCACCACATTTGAGAGCCAATCAGGGAACTGTACTTCACTGATAAAGCTAGCTTGGAGAAGCCAATCTACCTCTGCTTGAAAAACCTGGAAGGGGTCAATAGGTTCTATGCAATTTTTTTCCAAATACTACAAGTATGGCTACCAAAAGCAATTACATAATTTGACAATCATATTTATAGAGGTAAAATCCCAATGTAGGGAAACATCCTCTTTGGCTGTCAAGTTAGAACTGAGCTCCACTATGTCTGAAAAGGTAGTACTGTAACTCATCAGTAGTCACTTTCTCACTCACCTAACTCACCACATAGTCACTCTAGCTCTCACCCTAGTTCACAACCTCCCTAGGCCTGAATTACTCTCACCAATACTCACAATAAGCACTAAGCGCTTGCCCAACCCAAGCTTCCAAAGCCCAACCTATCTCTCACCAAACTCACAACAAATCACTCTAACTCTCCCTGTTCAAAGTATCTCTATACTTAGACTACAAGTAATGTATGTGGAGATAGTACAATTAGAAATCAACAACTTTTCAAGCTTTAATAACAGTCAATCTTCAAAGCACAGCTTGAGGATGGTAAGGCCATTTAAACTTTTGGTAAATGATGACACTTGAATTTTAGCAGTGATAGAATTCAATAAAGGCAACTTTAAGTGCAGCATCCAAGGACTTGTAAATAACTAAACACGCATGGTATGCTTGAGCCTTTAAAGTATTAGCAAGATTCAGGATTGTCTTGGCAGCATATAGTTCAATACAATATGACATTCAATGTAATACCCCGCTCCAACACATAGTATGATATTGTCCACTTTGGGCCTGAGCTCGCACGGTTTCGCTCTTGGGTTTTTACCCCAAAAGGCCTCATACCATTTGAAGAGAACATACTACATATAAGCACATCCCCTTTTCCACACCCAGGCGATGTGGGATTGAGCACCATGTACCCTATCAGCACACCCAGGCGATGTGGAATTGAGCATCATGTACCCTATCAGTGTGGTAGCTCAGCCCAGTGTCTGTCTTCGCACTCGCCTACTCACACCCATCTACAAGGGTTACTACAATCCACCCCCCTTACGAGGCCCGAAGTCCTCATCGGCACACTTCCGGCTGGGTTCAGGCTCTGATACCAACTGTAATACCCCGCTCCAACACATGGTATGATATTGTTCGTTTTAGGCTTGAGCTCACACGGTTTTGCTCTTGGGTTTTTACCCCAAAAGGCCTCATACCATTTGAAGAGAACATACTACATATAAGCACATCCCCTTTTCCACACCCAGGCGATGTGGGATTGAGCATCATGTACCCTGTCAGCACACCCAGACGATGTGGGATTGAGCACCATGTACCCTGTCAGTGTGGTAGCTCAACCCAGTGTCTGTCTTCGCACTCGCCCACTCACACCCGTCTACAAGGGTTACTACATTCAAGTAAATAGGTTGTTCAAAGATCTCTTATATGGAATCCGTACTTCAAACCTATTCTGAATATTAACAAAAACTACAGCTAGTGTAGATTTTAATAAAATAAGAATTATGGCAACAAGTATAAGAATTAGCTACACAATTAACAGGCAGAAAGTATAAATTTATCAACACAAACTCTCAAAGACAACATATATATTCAGCAATGTATAAGCTCAAAGACAACATATATAATCAACAATGTGCTAAGTGTACAAAACTTGCTATTTTATATCCTAAAATAAGTTTTTAATTATTCTTTTATTTTATTTAAATGTTCTTATATTTTCATTTTATGTTTTATAGGAATGGATTTCCAAATAAGAAGAAAAGCAGCAAAAAAGGGCTAAAAATATATATATATAACCAAAGATGAACATAAGAAGAATTGTAGGAGAGATGGTATTTTGTGCAATCTACTTCACAAGAGATCTTAAATTCAAAACTTTGCAAATATTTTTTACACGACTATGTCTGCAGTCCAAAATTCAAATTAAAGATATGGAGATCAAATATTAGATATTTAAATTCAAAATTTTGTATTTTAAATTTTTGTTTTTAAATTTTGTATTCTGAATTTTTTATTTCAAATTTTGTGTTTTGAATTTTGTATTTTAAATTTTTTCCACCTAAACCATTCCCTTCTAACTTTATAAATATGGGGTCTTAGGGGATGGCGAGGGGAGTTAAAAAATTGTAGAGAAATTATAGAAAAAAATAGTATAATTATTTTCTTGATTCAATGAAAAATAGTAGTTTCATTTCTTTTTGTTTGCTTCCTGTTGATATGCATGCGTAAGCATCTTTCTTAAGGGAATGATAAAGCCACCATGGCTGAAATATAAGTAACTTATTTTATTTTCTTGTCTAATTTTTCCTCCCAAGAGCATTCTTCTACTCTTCTATTCTGGATTTTTATTTTCTAAAATTAGAGGGAGAATTCTTCATGTTTTCCAAATAATAGTAATTCGAATAATTCCTAGCTCTGTTTACCTAACAAATGGGCATTAGATTAAGTAAAGAAATGTCTCTCTCATATATAATCAAGTCATTCTTTTTCATTTCATATTTTCCTTCATCTTTCCAATTTCTAATTGGATTGGTGAAGTGTATTGATTATTGGAGGAAAAACTAGATAAGAATATTAGAAACTTCATTTATATGGATCCATGGTGGTGAATTCTCTTTCCTTGAGATTTGTCTCATCATTTGATCAAAGACATTTAGTATTATTTTTTATTATTAAAAAAAATCAGAAGTTTATTTTTAAATACTTATTTTTTCATCTCAAGAGATTTAGGTTTTGACTTTTTAGACTTGTTACTAATTCTCACTTGAGAGTGATTCGACCCTGCTTACTACTATACAATTTTTAGTAAAGTTTTTGCAAGTTTTATTATTTTTGTACGATGTGTAAGAAAACAACGACATCCATCTACTATTTTACACCCGTCACAATGTATAAGCTCAAAAATCAGTAAAGTATAAGCTTAAAAATCAGCAAAGTATAGGTTCAAAAATCAGCAAAGTATAAGTCAAAAATTAACAAAGTATCAGCAAAGTCTAAGCTCAAATATTAGCAAAGTATAAGCTCAAAAATCAGCAAAGTATCATCTAAGTAAAAGCTCAAATATCCGCAAAGTATAGGCTAAAAAATCAGCAAAGCATCATCAAAGTAAAAGCTCAAATATCCGCAAAGTATAGGCTCAAAAATCAGCAAAGTATCATCAAAGTAAAAGCTCAAATATCAGCAAAGTATAGGCTCAAAAATTAGCAAAATATAAGCTCAGATATCAGGAAAGTATAAGCTCAAAAATCAGCAAAGTATAAGCTAAAAAATCAGCAAAGTATAGGCTCATAAATCAGCAAAGTATAAGCTCAAATATCAGGAAAGTATAGGCTCAAAAATCAGGAAAGTATCAGTAAAGTATAAGCTCAAAAATCAGCAAAGTATAAGCTCAAATATCAGCAAAGTACAGGTTCAAAAATCAACAAAGTATCAGCAAAGTATAAGCTCAAAAATCAGCAAAACATGAGTTCAAAAATAGGGTGTATACTCAGCAATATAGCATCTCAAATGGTAGAATGTAAAATTAAGCAACATATATGATTCAGCAAAACATGAGTTCAGAAATAATATGTAATGATATTCAACAAATTGAAAATTTTGGGCAACAAATGATGTATGAGAATTAAGAATGGCTCGAAGCCCTAGGGTGTAAAGCCCAAAACTTAGCCAAGCGGATGTCGCTTTCATTGGGTTAGCAACTCGTAGAACGTAAATAGTATTTGTGGTCTTAAAAAGACCGTTACTTTGAAATTTTGATAAACAGAAGTCCCCAGTTGAAGTGATTTTTGGGTATATGTGGCGTTGAGTTTATTGGTGATATGTGATTCCTTATAAACTACTTTTGTGCTAAAATATGAGACATCACGCATGATTTCAAAAATGATATTGTTTTAAGTATAAAAACCATTAGAGCATATTATGTAGCCATATAAAGATTTCATTGTGCATTCATGCATGGCTGCCTGAGTCAAGGTTGAGTCAGATGGATCATTTCTACTGGGTGTAGTTGTATGCTTACCTATTTCCCCCAAACTCTTTTCAAATAAAGTGTCGGTGGAAGATGAGGCTTAGAGTGGCTCGAGTGAATTTTTTGAGTTTTTTTTGTGGCATGTTGACTAGTTTAGCAATACTGTCTTTACACTTGGATTCCTATATGTATACGAGTTTCCTATGTATTCACCATATGTGACATATGTATGATCCTTTTTAGATATGAATGTATGATGTATCATTTTGAGGTCCAAATGCAAAAAATGAATAAAGATATAGCATGTTAATTATGTTTCAATGTGTATGAATGCATTTGAGGATGAGAGAGTGTTTGCATGTGAGTTACCTAGGATTGGTGAACAAGTGCAAGTTTTGTAGGATTGGCACTCGAAGGATTATAATGTATGGTAATCCTATTTACGATGTATCAAAATTCAGCGATATATCGTAAGGTTCATAACGATGGAACATATTAGTGTTAGGTACTTAGATTGAATTCCAGAAATTTTCACAAGATGTTACGCAACATCTACAATGCATCGTACACTACGATGCATCGTAATTGGCATTACGATATATCATAATGTATGACTGGACTTAGGATTCAAGATGTGTTTGGAGGTGTATGTGTGGCCACGTGTGGGGCCATGATAAGTGAATAATGATAAGTAATACATAGGCAAACGTATGTTTGTAATTACACTTTTGCATTGATTTAAATAGTGAGGTAGTTTATTAGGGTTGTTGATAAATATTTTTGATGTTTGACTTTCACCGTTCACCTCTCATTTCCCTCGCTCTTAATCGAGTGTTAGAAATTGGGGCATGACATTGTCATCCTGTTGGCTATGAGTGATCGATTAGTTGAATAGTAGGATCGACTACCTTTCAGTTCATCGATTTCCCATTGCATCTGGGCTCTCCACCCTAGGTAAAATTGTGCAGGATTGATCTGTTCTTTATTGGTTTGATCAAGGTTTGGGTTTCTACCTGCAAGTCAGTTGTGGTGAGAAGTACTCAACGAGTGATTACTGGACTCGGCTCCTTCATTCCATTGTCGTCCGGGGTTTCTCGCACTTTCGACGCTGATGTTGTTTAAAAAATGTAAAATAACTCGCAAGTGTACGAATCTATTAAAGTATAGATCGGCAAGAACGAGGTCGAACCCAAGGGAATGCTTTGAGAAGAAAAACTAATACAAATTCAAATTAATTTAAAACTAATCTAGTTTAAACACAAGTTGGTTGATTTGAGATACATTAAACTAACATGCAAATAAAATAACACTATTGAAATCAAATAGAGAAAATAACTAAGGTTTCGGATTCCACCACCATTAAATCCATGAAGCTTCTAATATTCATTTATTAATTCCCAAATTTGGAGTAGCAATCAAGAAATCAATCTATTACTTAATCAAGATTTAACAATAAAGCACTATGAAAAATATATCAAAAAGGTAAATTCTCATTCGTTTTACTAGTGTAAAATTATAAGCATCTTACGTATCCAATTTAATGAAAAATATAAGATCAAAGATTATCACTTTTAAGAATTACAAACCCAAGCTTAGATTAATTATAATACTTTCTAACTACCACATATACATGACATAGATGGTGAACGAACTATAAAATAATTAATCACAAGAAGCGAAAATCATAAGCAATTAAATCATACACAAGGGAATTAATTAATGAACAAAAGAACTTCACTTCATTAATGGAGGTTTCCTCCTCAATCCGAGTTGAGGAGTTTAGTTACACATGGTAGAAGAAGAAGATAACAAAATAATAAAAGACATAATGAATAAATAAAACCCAGATTGTCTTTATCTTCTCTGCCTTGGCCTCCCCTTGTTTTCTCCTCCTAAAACAGCCACCAATTCACCTCTTTATACCCAAATAGAATACATAAAGTCCTAATCCAATTAGGAGATAAAGTCTTAATCCAATTAGGAGATAATTAGGGTTTTCCCGCAGCCCTAAACAAGTGAATTCTTCTGCTGATGTTCGGCCCAAGTTTTGACTTAGTAGAAGTCCGATTCACGAAATTTACGTGAAATACAAAAGTGTCCAGAATCGAATTTCATTTAACTCATATAAGAATTAAGTGGAATTGACGCTCAAAAATAAAACTTTTGGTCCACTTTCCAAAACGGGATTAAAACTGGATTAAGTGCAGAATTGGGCTTTAGGCCCGTAACCTCCTTAAGTAGTTATAATTCTCTTGGACCTCTTCCTTGAGCTGATTTAGTTGAAATATGGAGTTGAATGGATCCATTAAATTTAGACTTTATATAACCTTCTTGGATATTATCTTTAAAAGCCCCAAAATTATGATTTTATCCTAAATAATCATTAAGGCCCTGAAAAAGACAGAAAATACAAAAATAGAGTAAAATCACAAATAAACTATTACTAAAAGAATAAAATATGCAAATTAAGAGGCTAGAACGCGTAACATTCATCGCCGATCAGACACGTTTGACCCTTGCTTAGAGGTCAACGATCTACTAGCGTAGAGCCTCGTTCTACTTGGTTAACTGCTGAACATTTTGTTGCGCGAGAGGGTCCTAGAAGTTCGGCTGTATAGGTGGCACCCCCTTTAATTCCTAAGGGGTCTGTCTAGATCTGCGACGTCATAAGTATTTCTTCTTATGTCCACCATGATTACGAATTCTCAAGTTTTGAATAGAAAATGATAAAATATTTTCCACAAACGACGCCAAAGTGTTGGTACAAAAAATTACTTAGCTAATTTCTGTAAATAAATTCAATGCACACACCAAATAATTTCAGGAACACAATCTTTTTTTGGAGAAATAGAGGTGAGGATCGGGGGAATCCCCTTTCATTCATCTTTTTTCGATATATATACAAGTTGGAATTTAAATCCTTTTAGGACTCAAATTTTCTTATTTGCAACTATTTTTTCTCTCAAGGATGTAGATTCCTAATAGAGTTTGGACTTATGTCTAAGTTGGGCCATTTTTGGCCTTATAAAGGGGCAACTAAGCTCATTCTTCTTTTTGAGATAATCCTTTGGGGCTTCTACTAAACCTTGGGCCTGAATCCTCTTGGGCTAGGCTCGCTCGCATATTAATTAGCCCATGTGAATAACTGGGAGATTTTTTCCCCTTCAATGAACAAAAAGAATATTTAAGGGAAAGAGGAAAAATGGGTTAAGATCATACTGTGGTTATTGGTAAAGAAGAGAAAGTGGAATGAAAAGAAAAAATAGGAATTCACTTGTTAAAAAAAAATAATAAGGACAATTGTATACATAACTTCCTTATCAATAATAAAATTAATGCTCCTGTGATTAATAAAATCCTTACTTGTCCATCCTTGTGGTTTCCTTTGTCTCATCATTCTTAACTTAAACCAAACACAAAAAATCCCCCCTACCTTTTTATCTACTTTTTTGTCACTTCCCTCAATCCAAACACAATCTAAGTTATGTTTGGCTTGCTTTCATAGGCTTTTTTACTAGCTTTAATTTGACAATCTAACTTGAGCGGATCAATCCGAACTCAACTCAAGCCCAACCCGACTTTTTATGAGCTTGTGCAACTACTTTTACAATTAGGGTTGAACTTGAGTTTAAAAATTCAAACCCAAACTTAATTAGAGTTAGGGTTGGATTGAGATGTCAGCAACCTGAGCCAACCCGAACCTGAATTTTAATTTTTTTTAATTTTATATTATTTTATATATTTCAAATTATGATCACCCTTTTCTTTTTCAAATTCCTTTTGTTTAAATATTAATTTATTATAAATTAATACTTTGGAAATTAGTTTTTTAAGAATTTGTTTGTAATTTTATAAGAGTTTTGAATTTTTTGTGCTTATTATATATTTTAAATTTCTAATTGTTGCAAGCATGAGAATAAGTGCTTCGCAGAGCATTGTATCATTTCAAAACAAACCACACTAATTTATCTCTCTCCAAATATATTATAGAGAAATGCTAAACGTCATGAAATTATTTCATGAATTTTATCATGAATAATGTGGCAGGTAACATGGAGAGTTAGTATTGGTGGGATTCGGTAATAATATCATAGGACTCTATGTATGGGGGGAATCCCACCAATGCTAACTCTCCACGTTACCTGCCACATCATTCATGATACAAATTCGTGAAATAATTTCATGATGTGTAGCATTGCTCTATATTATATGATCTCTCTCCCTTCTCAACCATTCCTCCCGTCGACGACACTCACCATTGCAAAGACAATGTAAAATTTTGACGGCTTCTGCTTACCATCACCGATTTTCATTTTGCCTCTCACTTTTACACTACAATGTTGGAACTCGATTTCCTAACCCGAATTTAAAGATTTTACAACAGGTTTTGCTCGGGTTGATTAGCTTGGGTTGAAGTTGGGCCGGGTTAAATTAGAGTTGAAGATTTCATAGCTCAAGTTAAGCCTGAATTTAATCTCCCCGCTCAATCCACCCGAGTTGCATTCCTTAATTTTTGCATCAATTTCCTTCATACTCAACAAGTATCTAGAAGGGAAAAAAAATCCATTCCCCTTCCTAGCTAACAACATATTTTTATTTAACTTCCCTTTTCTTTCCAATTTTTAATCAATACACCAAAGGAAGTATAAAAGTCCAAAAATAAATTAAGTAAAATGGATTGATAAGTTATTTTGGGTCTTTTGAGTATTTAAAAGTCCAAAAATGTATAAATAAAATGGATTGATAAGTCATTTTGGGTCTTTCAAGTGTGTTATTTTACTTTAACATTTTACAAATTTTCAAAGGTAATAAACATGGGAATTTTTTTAATTCACTTTGGTTGCGTTTGGTTAGCGGGATAGGAAGCATGGATACGAATACGGAACACGGATACGATACGATATGGGTATGACAATACGATAAATCTAAAAAAAAATTGAATACGAGTACAGCAAGATACGACAATATAAAAATAACAAATTATATTTATATTTATATTTATACAAAAAAAAAATAGATTTATTTACATTTCTTTATAAAATATTATAAGTAACAAACAAACTAAGAGTTAAGAATCATTTTGCATAATTTGCATGGATAAATTTTGTACTAAATTATGATATATATATATATATATATATATATATATATATCAACACTTCTTTTTTAAATAAATTTAAACTTTTTTTAACAATTATATTATGATATTATTGTTAGAAATATGTTCTGAAGTATTCGAGAAGTATCGGATACATAATCAAAGTATCTAAAAAGTATCGGATACTTATTAGTAATAAAAATATATATATAAGATTATGAATACGTTTGGGAAGTATATGACACTTGTTCGCAAGTATCCGAGAAGTATCGGATACATAATCAAAGTATCTAAAAAGTATCGGATACTTATTAGTAATAAAAATATATATATAAGATTATGGATAAGTTTGGGAAGTATATGACACTTGTTTGCAAGTATCCGAGAAGTGTCAGTATCTGATAAGTATCCGATACAGGTACGTTACTCTTGTAAAAGTATATGTACCTCATAAGTGGAAAACAACATGAAAGGAACATAAACACAAAAGAATTAAATTTTTGAGGAGTTTGGTTGAGTGGAAAAGAAATTTATAAAAAAAAAATGGATTCTCACATCTGCTTGATTTTCTCTAAAATGTTTCACTCATAAAATAGCGAAAAAATTCACTTTCTACAAATGTTGTGCCTTTATTTCTTACTTTTCTATTATGTCCATGTTAGCTATTTTCTTTACTCTTACTTCACCGAAGAAGTTATTTGTTTATATTACTTTCGTTAATAATAGAACTCTATCATTGGAGGGAATTTCAAATAATCATATTATGAAGCCTTTTTAAATATAAATAATTTAAAAAAGATATAAACAATTATATTTTTATTTTTAAAAATTTATTATTATCATTTTCACAAAAAATGAATATAAACAATTGGGTATAAAAAAGATTGATCAAACAAAACTTTATTTATTTTTCTAGTATTTAGAATAATAAGAGTAGTTTTGGTAACTACAATCATTTTCTTTTTATAAGAAACCCAAATGTTAAAATTTTAATTTTTCTTTTCTTTACTTCACTTTTTTTCACTTTGATTTTCCACCATAAATTTTCGTCTAAATCAAACGGACTTGTAAGAAAATACTGTACAACTGTATAAAGGATGTGAAAATTTCTAATGGTTTCATGAAAAGATTGGAACTGAAAATAAACCATTTACGTTTTTGTTTGTTTCCTAACTTTCCTTGTGATCTACGTGAAAAGAACCCATTACTCCACGGTTTGCTTGAATTCTTTCACGAGGAAGGAGTAGAAAGGGTCTGTCTTTAATTTTGGTACAAGTTTTCGAGGGTAAGCAAGCAATAACAGAAGCCTTTTAATTCACAGTCATCCAAACTCTGCATGAAATATTAATATTTTATATACTAGCAGTGATATGGAAAGTGAAAGTAGCTCACAACATGGTGGGTCTCATCGTTGAGAATTATGAAATTCACCTTATAGTTGTCTTTTTCGTCTTTTACTTTCACTTTCCGTATTATTATTATATATATAAACACTTACAAATAAACAATTCCCGCAACAACAAAATTTTAAGTGTTAATTAAACTTTTCACAAGAACTTTTCACAAAATTATAATAAATAAAAAGTTAAATCCAACTTATATTCCTTCTAGGACATATTTCGATCAGACCTCTATGATTTTAATATTTTCGACTATACTTTTTGTCAATAACTTTTGTCAGTGATAGTAACTTTTTCGTGATTTTACAATTTTATCCATTATTATTATATTAATAAAGAAAAGAAAAGATAAACAAAAATGATAATTTTTATACTTTTTGCTAGCAGATTTTGTTTGTCTGCTAACGTCACATTAACGAATAGAAAAAATTGATATGTGAATCCAAAATTTAGAGTTATAATCGAAAATAATGAAACATAAGAAAGTATAGTCAAAATATTACCTAAAATGAGACAATGTAAATTGTATTTTATCCATACTAATATTATCAACATATCTTCCTACAGAGGAGATAAGGTTAAGCAGAGCAAAAAACCATATTTTCACAACTCAATCATAAATGATGGAATCATCGAATACTTCTTTTCAATTATTTGATAATTATTAGTGTCAATCTAGTATTTTTATTACTGTTGGTATCGTTATCCATCCATGCTTCAATATCAACATTTTTTCTAAGAGACTAATGGCAAAAATCAGACTTTGTGGATTTCAAAACTGTTCATACTATCTTTAAGCATTCTGTTTGGAATCTCCCTAAAAAAAAATAATAACGATCTAGTAATAAAAATACTTAAAAAATTAATTTTACGGTTCAAAATATCTATTTCTATCTACAATCTAAAGTAACTTTCTCTATGATTAAACGTTTACGATTCACCCGTTACATTCACACTTAAATTTACATACAAATTTACCTACTCTCACATTTATAAAATGATTCAGTTCAACAATTTTTTTTTATAGTGTCTTAAATACTCTACTGTGTGTATATATATATATATTACATAAATGTATGTGTATGTATAAGTGTTGTAAACTTGTATCTTATCCATCCAAATCGATCACACACCACAACTGACATCCAGTAGAGCATTTAGCCATTTACAGTTTGACTTGCACGTCAATATTACTTAAAACATTTTTAATGACAACGCTACCTAATTGTTTGGTACCATTTATATATACATATCGATATAAGTTCATCTAACTGAACTGACATTTCACGTTAGCTACTGCTGGAAAGAAAATATAAAAGACTTTAAATATTTCACCTAAATAATTAAGATAGATGTAAACTTTGAAACTTTCTTCATTCAAGAAAAATAATACTTTGAAAACTTCTAATCCATCATTAATTATATATGGTACAAACATCATCAAATACAGACTTTTTTTATTAATGATGGATTAGAAGTTTTCAAAGTATTATTTTTCTTGAATGAAGAAAGTTTCAAAGTTTACATCTATCTTAATTATTTAGGTGAAATATTTAAAGTCTTTTATATTTTCTTTCCAGCAGTAGCTAACGTGAAATGTCAGTTCAGTTAGATGAACTTATATCGATATGTATATATAAATGGTACCAAACAATTAGGTAGCGTTGTCATTAAAAATGTTTTAAGTAATATTGACGTGAATATATATATATATATATATATATATATATATATATATAATGGGAGTTGCCAAACAAGCTCGGGAAATTTCGTTTATTTGTTTTTTTTTAAATGAAGAAAGGACATTCATTATCATGAGCATGTACAGTGAATAATTTTTTTTATTTTTTTTATTGATGCATAATGTAATAAACTAACATATGCAAGATGAATGGTCTACCTAAAATTTAATTTAAAAATACAATTAATCTTTGCTATGATCAGTATTTTTTTATACTGTTTTTTTTACTATTTGTTAGGGAATATTTCACCTGAGTTCATCACACACACACACACAATATATATATATATATATATATATATATATATATAGAAAAGGTTAAATACAAAAGGATATTAGTTAGCTAGATTTAGATTCTGGACAACCGTAAAAATGTTAAGTTACTGCAATTTTATGGGAATAAAAAGAAATGATTGTGGTCAAAAAAAGGAACGGTGGTGAATTCACACGTTTTGTATTTCACTCTGTCATTACTCAAAAAAAAAAAAAAGTCTGGAGGGGTCATTTATAACTCCAATTTACTCATTATGGCTTTGAATGATATATGTATGCGTGTGTGTGTGTGTGTATATATATATATATATCATTCAAAATATATAAGATGTATAATGTTTTATGTAACATGTGTGCGATCCGGCTTTAACAATATATTCTGACTTGAAGTTGGATATTTCGTCCAAAACTTCCCAATTTTGCTTATAAATATAGCCATTTACAACGTACCATTGTTGTAATATAATTCTTAACTCAAAAGAAACCCCATAAGAGAGAGAGAGAGCTATATATAGAGAGAGAGAGAGAGATCATGAAGACAAGTTGTTCAATTTTGATCAAACTTCTGTTAATACAATGCCTAGCAATTCTATGTGTTTCAAAGGAGGATTTTGATTTCTTCTACTTTGTTCAACAGGTCAGTGCATAAGTCTGTTTATGAATAAAATCATTTGTTTTTATTTATTTTATGTGTCTTCAATGGGTTCTTCATTATATTGAAATTTGGAGCTTCTTCAATTAGTTCATGTACTATTTTCGTTCTTATATATATATATATATATGCAGTGGCCAGGATCATACTGTGACACAAAGCAAAGTTGCTGCTACCCAAAGACTGGAAAGCCTGCAGAAGATTTCAGCATCCATGGCCTTTGGCCTAATTACAACGATGGCTCGTACCCCCAGAACTGTGATTCTGACAGCCTTTTCAAGAAATCAGAGGTATGCACAGGCATATAATTAATATGATTCTATATATATACATATAGATGAGAAAAATATGGTTGGAATTGGACTATATAAAATGATCCAATTACATGCAATTGACGATGATACTCATATTATAATTGAAGTTATAATTTTATTTTATTTTTGTCAATTTATAAAATTTTGCTTTTAAATAATGAGTCTATTTTACAAAAATAAAATTATTGAACATTTTTCAATTAAAAAAATTTATACTATTTTAGAGAATAAATTAGAACAGTTTTAGAGAAATTAAATTAAAATTTATTATAAATATTCAAGATATTAAAAATACATAATTACAAATTATAAAGTGAGAGATTTAGAACTAATATGAAACATAAACATTTACAAATTGATAATACCTCTTATTAGTCTTTAAAAGGAAAAAATATTGACCTATCAATAGTTTTACGAACACAGTCAAATTAACAACAGCAACTATAGAATTTCACAAAATTGTGTATTTTCATTTACCATCTTTTATATGTCCATGATTCAAGTTTCTGTTCATCATTATATATATATATATATAGATATCAGATCTCATCAGTACAATGGAAGAGGACTGGCCAACTCTGGCTTGCCCCAGTGGTGATGGGTTGAAGTTCTGGGGACATGAATGGAATAAACATGGAACTTGTTCTGAGTCCATGCTTGACCAGCATAGTTACTTCCAAACAGCTCTTGAGCTCAAGAAGAAAGCAAACCTCCTCCAAGTCCTCAAGAATGCAGGTTACTTAAATTCTCTCAAATTAAAAACTTAAATTCTCACTCTAAAATGTATGTTTAATTGGTTGATATATATATATATTTTTTGTCTGACTGTTTTTTTTACAACTCATTTACGTGAGTAGAGTAATGGATCTCACTACATGATCTGACTATTTCAGAATGTGTTTTGTGACACAAATGCCGAATTCGATGGTTTTTGAAACTTACGTGAATGGGCTGGTCAATCCCGTCACACTAATTGCAAATTTTAGTATGGTTCTAACTATATATACTAAAACAATATACATTTATGTATATATATGTGTGTTACAGGGATTCAACCTGGAGATGGAAAATTTTATAGCTTAGAGAGCGTTAAAGAAGCTATTGAAAAAGGTGTTGGCTATAGTACTTATATACAGTGTAATGTTGACCCATCCGGCAACCACCAGCTCTACCAGGTCTACCTGTGTGTGGACACTTCTGGCTCAAACTTCATCCACTGTCCGGTGCTACCACGCGGTAGATGCGGTTCCAAAATTGAATTCCCTTCCTTTGGATCATCCAATTCGCGTGAAGAACTTTGATATATATATATATATATATATATATATATATATATATATATCGATTCTCTTTCATTTTTCTTGCATTGATCTTTAATCAGCAGAGTACTATTACAGGTCTCGCGTTGTTTCAATAACTAATTTTTTTCAACTTGATTAATTGTAGCAAGAAACCTTCATAATTATGTATTAATATTGTAATTGATGTTTAATGATTGTTGGTGATATATATATATATATATAATTTCCCTCAGCATTATTAGGAAGTGTTTTTTCTTGCTTCTACTACAAACTAGAAGCTAGTGATATTTGCTGCGTAAAGCTACGTACAGCAACATATTTACATTTACAGTGAAGCAAGGGTATGTAGAAATGACAATATATGACTTCCATTTGTCTCACAAGAAGATATATATATATATATATATATATATATATATATATATATATATATATATATATATATATATATATATATATTGTAATGAAACAAATACGGTCTGGTTAGTGCCAGAAGACCTGGATATTTGAACAACATATAGTTAGATCCAATGTTTGATATTTATGTGTCTACAATAAATAAATAAATATATATTGTATACATTTTTCATGGCAAAAAAGAAATATTATAGATGATGCTACAAGATTAATCGAGACTGTACATGTGTGTAATCAATTCACAAGCGCACAAAAAAGTATCCCTAATAGTGATGACGATGGTGAATATAAAATTTCTCAAAATGTCAAAGCTGTAAATGTGAAAGCAATTGATGGTATGCAGCTGAAGAATTTAAAAGAAAATAATTCTCGCTTGCCCTCTTTGGTAGAGGAAACGTACGTCCATGTGGCATTTTTATGACACAGACCCCTCCTCCTCTCCTCTCTCTCTCTCTCTCTCTCTCTCTCTCTCTCTCCATATATATATATATATATATATACACATACAGTAACACATACATGTATCCATCCAAGCCCATAACTCATGTTCATTGATTACTAGAGCCAGCGATTGGTTTAAATTTCAAAATATGAACGGTTTGACTTTACATGCCCTGAGAAGTGAGAAGACTACCTGCATAAATAGATTCAGTGAATTTAAATTTTGATGTACAACATGCATAATGAATCTCATCGTAAGCGTAGAACATACATAATTCAGATTCATCCGATATATTTACACCCTACTAACAATTGATCCACTTGTATATGTCATTCAAAGGCAAAGAGGTTTTAACAACTTGGTGGCTAATTCATCATCGATATTATAAACAAAAATTACTATATTATTTCCTATTAATTAATCTCTCTCTATATATGATCAATAAAAATGCTATAAAACTATAATACTCAGTCTCTCTCCCACATTCTTTTTCAAAGAACAAAATAGGAGAGAAAAACTTGTAGAAAACAAATTCTCCAAAGTGAACATGTTTTATCTAATTAAAATAGACTGAATTAAGTACTTTATCCATTTATTCTTCTTTAGAAGGGCAAAACTTGTGATAAATCTTTTATAGCACAATAAAGGTATGGGGGGATGGGATAAAGGTATACATAAAAGGAAAACTGTATATGTCTATATATGATATATATCTAGAGAGAGAGAGACACACGTAACAATTGTGGGTTTCCGTTACAAATGCGAAAGATGTAATTGATTGAATCATTGATTATTGAAATCGTTGAGTTCAGATTGGATATTCTGTCACTGTCTTTCCAATTTTGTCAATAAATACAGCTAATATTAAACACCAATCCAATATATAATCACTCTACACACACAAGAGAGAGAGAGAGAGAGAGATGAAACACAACAGTTCAATCTTGATCAAGCTCTTGATGATACAATGTCTAGCAGTTCTGGTTGTTTCTCAGGATTTTGATTTCTTCTACTTTGTCCAACAGGTTAGTCATTTAATTATGGTTACAACTACTTGCTTCACTTCTCATCTAAAAATTGTTGTTTGAACATTTTCCGAACATAACACCATAATAATGGATGGAAAAACGATCCTCACATAAACTGAAGAACAAGACACAACATGTTGCGGTGGATATTACAATCTCTGTCTTGTTTACTGATTGGACTTTCACTTTCACTATAACTATCATTACTTTAATTAATATCACGTTGATGTCTGACAAATATTTTACCAAGTCACTTTCACTATCATTGTTCTAATTCATATCATGCTGTTGTCGGTTAAATGTTTTGTATAAAAAATTATGATAACAGGTGATGTGAAAAATGATTTTCTCGTAAAAATTGAACCATCGAACAAGACATAGAGCTTGTAGTGGTGGGCATCACAAGTTCTATGTGTTGCTCATAATTCGGTTTTCACTGTAATAGTTGGTGATGTGTATGTCCTCTCATAAATGTTGGGTTGGCAATCCAGAGAAACTTTTAAGGTTTTTTCGGCTCTAATTTTATACTGGATTGCTCTAAATTTAAAGCTTGTTTTTATCTACCCATATGGTGCAGTGGCCAGGATCATACTGTGACACAAAACAAAGTTGTTGCTACCCAAAATCTGGAAAGCCCGAATCAGATTTCAGCATTCATGGGCTTTGGCCCAATTACAAAGATGGGTCGTACCCGTCTAACTGTGATCCGGACAGCCCTTTCGATCAATCCAAGGTGCTTACAAGTTACATCCATAACTTTTGATCTTTTATATATGATAAGAATAATTATATTTTATTCATTATTATTATTATTATTATAATTATTATTATTCTTATCAAAAGTTTAAGCAAATTTACACAATGTATCATTATAAGAATGACAAATCGGGCCATAGGCCCATATGGGATAACAAGGATTTAGAGTCCAGTTCTGGCAAAACAAAGAAGCTTTAGGCCCAATTATGTAGAGCATTCTACCAGGCCTACCCACACAAGAACTAATAACTTCCAACTAGGCTTCGGTTGGAACATCAACAATCGAAGGCATGAGCAATTAGTCTGAACTCTGAAGGGAGGAAACCAATGTAATATATATATATATATAGATAGATATATTCACTTTATAGCAATTCGAGTTATGACGTGTGTCTGTCTGTGTGTATATATATATGTATGCATGTGTAAGTAGTGAATTATATAAGGTGTTTTAAGAGGTGGTCCGACACCACCATCGTGGAAAAAAAAATTACACATTTCAATATGCAACACTCCTTTGTAGTATTCCATCAGTGGTATATAATATTAATTTTGACCAATTTATTTGTCACACCATGTAGTTTCTTATACGAACAAGATTTAAGTTTTCTGTGGCACCATATTACAGATTTCAGACCTTACTGTCAAATTGCAAAAGGACTGGCCTTCACTGGCCTGCCCTAGTAGCGACGGCTTAACGTTCTGGGGTCATGAATGGGACAAACATGGTACTTGTTCTGAATCTATCCTCAACCAACACGACTACTTCGCAGCAGCTCTCAATCTCAAGAAGCAAGTAAACCTCCTCCAAATCCTTAAAAATGCAGGTACATATTCTACATGTCTTCTCACTTTCAATAATTAACACTTATTCCGATCTTGGACTTACACATTATATATATATATATGTAGGATTAGGTACGCGCTCATACACACATTTCACAAATTACTCACAACGGGACTCGAATCCCTAACCTCTCCTTTGAAGAAGGAGAAGTTATATTAGCGTACTAACAACATCCGATATGGATGCATTGCAGTGAGATAGCATCGCCGGTGTGGGGCTCGCCACAATTGGCGAGCCTGTTGCCGAGTGAAAAGTAAATCTCTCTTTCTAAAATGCTATATTTAGTACAAAATTCCCATTTTTTATTATTATTTTTTTAATATATATATATATATAGGATTAGATACGCGCTCATACAAACATTTCACAAATTACTCACAACGGGACTCGAATCCCTCACCTCTCCTTTGAAGAAGGAGAAGTTATATTAGCGTACTAACAACATCCGGTATGGATGCATTGCGGTGAGATAGCGTCGCCGATGTGGGGCTCGCCACAGTTGGCGAGCCTGTTGTCGAGTGAAAAGTAAACCTCTCTATTTCTAAAATGCTATATTTAGTACAAAATTCTCATTTTTTATTATTATTTTTTTAAATAAAAATAGTCATACTTATGGTTGGACTTAGACTGATCACCTTAGTGACCAGCCATATCAGCCCAATTTTACATTTCAAAAGTAGTCATTCTAATAGCTAGCCACCACACCAAATGGTCATCATGTAAATCGTAATTCTTGCTAATCTTAGAATCTAAATTTTAGTATCACTTTGAACATAAATTTATATTTCCAAGGACAAAACTATATCTATCTATATTTGCTAATCTTAGAATCTAAATTTTAGTATCACTTTGAACATAAATTTATATTTCCAAGGACAAAACTATATCTATCTATTTGCTAATCTTAGAATCTAAATTTTAGTATCACTTTGAACATAAATTTATATTTACAAGGACAAAACTATATCTATCTATATGTGGCATAGGAATCAATCCGGATGGAGAATTTTACAGCTTGGAGAGCATCAAAGATGCCATTAATGGTGCAACTGGACATAGTCCCTGGATACAGTGCAATGTTGATGGGTCAGGCAACAGCCAGCTTTACCAGATTTATATGTGTGTGGATAGTTCTGGGTCCAACATAACTGAGTGTGATGTGCTACCCCATGGCAAATGTGCTTCCAAAATTCAATTCCCTTCATTCTAGGGATGTAATAGAAGAGTTGGTTAATGCCTTAATAGTGGCATTTCCGTTATTTGCCCAGTAAAAATTGTGGTTAGTTGTAATTCATGTGTTTCCTACAACTAATTCAACTTATTTCAAAAAAATAATGATTTGGAGACCAATAGAATTTGTCCAATTTTATTTTTATGTGACTGGGTGGTGAGTCTCACGAGATGTCATGTGGTGAGGCCCACCACCCACTCGCATAAAACTATTCTTGACTTAATTTTTATCCTATTCTAAAATATAGAATGAATTCACGTCTCGTAAAGTAGAACTAGAAAGTTAGACTCATCTCCCTTATGCCTCTAAGATTATTTTGAAAAGAGTGTTGATAGGAGTCCGACAATCGAACAACTTTGACTACTTTCAAGTGAGTGGAAGACGTGAGTCCACTAACGTTAGTGAAATTTACTCATAATATCAGTCGAAGCTTTTAGATTGTCAGATTATAAATCATTTTTATAAAGAAATTAACAGCAATAATTAGAGAATCTCACGAGTGTCGGTGGATTAATCTCTGCCTAAAGGTTAGGGTATCCTTTATTACCCAAGAAAAACATAAGTAAATGAGGAAAGAAAAAATAAAGACATTGTTAGAGACTTGGAGGACCTTCCTTAGTACTTGGCTATAAATTTTCTGCTGAGAGATATGATTACCTTCTTTGCTGCCATTTAAAAGCACTGATATCACATTTAACATGTAATTGTATATTTATATGTAGTACTGTGATGTATTTAATTAGTTTGATCCATTAACTTTGTAAGTTTGTGATTTGTTTAAAAACAAAACAAAAATTAGTACCTTATTAAGCTGAACAGTGAAAATCCATTTCATGTATATGTATAGTTTATCCAAGTAACCTACTAGTCTATTGCAAACAATTACTGTTGCTGTGATCATTTACAAATACTGAGACGTGTGATTTAATCGTTTAAAGAATATTGTATGAAAATTATATATTCAGAAATTTGTATCAAAATTCATTTGTATCAGTCAAATTTTTATATTCTTAACCATCTCGTATAATTTTATTTTATTATATTTTTAATTGATTTTTTTTTTTTTTTTTTACATTCAAATCAATCTATTATTAGTTAGAGTGAAAAGTGTATAATTTAATTTAGAGTTAGGTCAAACTGAATATTTAAATGATTGATTTTTTTTTTGTTTTTTTTATCATGGCAAACTCAGGGAGAGTCGAACCTGGACCTTTCCTATGGAAAGGCCAGCAGCTACCACTCCGCCACAAAGGCCAGTGGTAAATTATTGAAGTTTGATTAATTCAATTGTGGCATGAGTTTCATGACTTCATATTTCTTTAGTATGGTAAAACACAATAACCGCTATTGGTGTGTGGTACCAATCAAATATGCTATCTTTTGGGAGAACACGTGACCATTTCTTATTGGATCTTCTTTAAACTGAGGTTGACTTGACTGAATTCATTTGTGAGATCGTTCTTGTCGATTGCTTCCACCCGCAATTTAAGGACCACGTTGTCCTTTTCACTTTTGTGGTTGCCACAATTATTCTGTAATTTAATATTAGATAGCTGGGCTTGCTTTAATTGCTTTAATTAGATTTAGACAGACCGAAAAGTCAACAATCGTACTTCGGCAGCATTCCGAAACCACCGGCTTTCGCCTGCCCGTCAACACTTCCACAAAAATTATTTAATATTAAAATTTTAAATACTATATGTGTATAGATATATATACACACACACAATGAAGCAACCCATTGCATTACTCTAATGCAACTAATCAACTAGCTCTAGGCACCACAGAATACTCTCTTAGGGAGCGTTTGGCTAGCGGCAAACAACGAGAAAGGAAAAGAAATGAAAAAAAAAATTAAGTTTTTTTGAGTTTGGTCAACAGAAAAAAAGCATGAAGAAAATTTTTAAAAAATTATATTTTTCGCATGTAGTGAATTTTCTCCAAAATCAATTCTAACAAAAAAACACTCCAAAATTTTTTATATTCTAAATTACTATTACAACCTTGTTTCCATTTTTATATTTTTTTTTCATAAACGTACATGAACTCATAAAGTTGTTGAATTCGATTCAAAAGAAAAACTAATGGAAAGTCAAGAGCCAGCGATCTGAAAAAGTCAGAACAACCAATCTTGTCAAGTTGTTGTATCGTGAAGATGATAGTACCAGTGATAAATTTTATTTATATGTTTAAACCCATTGGTTTGATTTTTTTATATTCTTCCTTAGTTGCGAGTGTCTTTTTCATAGTCCTTATGTTGTGAGTACTTTGAAAGTTAACAAAAGCACTACAATATTTTACAAATTTAACCTTCTAGAAAAATATCTATGATATTTATAAGCCATCAAACAATTGCATAGAGTTTTCTACTCATTATACCTAATTTTGGTAACTGTAATAATTTTTTTTTACTTTCATGCTATCCAAACCAACAAAGTAATATTTTCTCCCAATTTTGTTGAAAAATTTCATGATAATCAAATACATACTAGAAAATTAATTTTCTTTTCATTAACTTCACTTTTCTTTTCATTTTCCATTTCCCTTCTTTTCTACTTAGATTTTATCTAACCAAACAGAGCCTTAGAATATTATATCTCTTACATAGTATACATACATCGAGAGTATGTTTTTAAAACACGACAGGAGTAATTTTACTATTTTTTATAAGAAAATTTATTTTTAATGTAATTGTAAAATATATAATGGGTTAAAAATTAATATACTGTTTTAAAACAAAAAAAAATATCCATGACACATAAACTTAAAATTAATGATTACATTTATGATGATGCTGAGAAAAAGAGCAAAAATTATTGTATTCTTATTGGGCACGTGTTCTTTTGTTTCTGTATCATTGTGTTTGTATTATGCTGTATATCTGTGTATCTGGGATGTGTATCTGTATTTCATATCAGAAGTTATTTTCTTTTCTATTTTAGTTGGAAGATCTTGCAAGAAGTGAATTATTAACCTTTCATATTAAAATTTATTTATGTTGCATTTGGATGACTTGAAATTGAAATTGAGGAAAAAATTAATTTAAACTAACGTAATCTACTATCAATTACAAGGCGTGAATCTGATGCTGCTATATAATAATGACACTCAAAAAACTTTTATATTCTGTATCACTTATAATTTTATCAACTCATTTTATATATATAATATTAGGTAGCTGGGCTTGCTTTACTTGCTTTAATTCGATTTAGACGACCGAAAAAGTCAACAGTCGTACTTCGGCAGCATTCCGAACCCACCGGCTTTTGCCAACCGGTCAACACTTCCACAAAAATTATTTAAAATTAAAATTTTAAATAATATATGTATATATATATATCTATACACACACAATGAAGTAACCCATTGCATTACTCTAATGCAACTAATCAACGAGCTCTAAGCACCACAGAATACTTCTCTTAGGCTGCGTATCATTAGCGGTAACTAACGAGAAAGGAAAAGAAATGAAAAAAAAATTAAAGATTTTTTGAGTTTGGTCAACGAAAAAAAGCATGAAAGAGAATTTTTTTAGAAAACTACGTTTTTCGCATGGAGTGAATTTTCTCCAAAAACAATTCTAACAAAAAAACACTCCAAATTATTTTATATTATAAGTTACTATTATAATCTTGTTTGCATTCTTATATTTTTTCACAAACGTACATGAACTCATAAAATTGTTGAATTCGATTCAAAAGAAAAGCTGATAGAAAGCCGATTTGGTGAAAAAATTAGTCGAGAACCAGCGATCTAAAAAAGTTAGAACAACCAATCTCGACAGGGTGTCCAATTATAAAGATGATAGTAACAGTGATAAATTTTATTTATATGTTTAGACCCATTGGTTTTTTATATTCTTCCTTAGTTGCGAGTGCTTTTCGTAGTCGTTATGTTGTGAGAACTTTGAAAATTAACAAAGGCATTACAAAATTTTACTAGTTTAACCATCTAAAAAAATATCTATGATATTTATAAGTCATCAAACAATTGCGGAGCGCTTTTTTACTTAATACATCATCTTACAAAATAAGTGTAATTTTGATAATTGTAATAATTTTCTTTTCATTTTCATGCTATCCAAACCAACAAAGTAATATTTTCTCCCAATTTTGTTGACAAATTTTCATGAGAATCAAATGCATACTAGAAAATTAATTTTCTTTTTATTAACTTCACTTTTCTTTTCATTTTCCATTTCCCTTTTTTTTCTGCTTAGAGATCTAACTAATATCTTACATAGTATACATACATGGAGAGTATGTTTTTAAAACACGACAGGAGTAATTTTATTATTTTTTAATAAGAAAATTTATTTTAATGTAATTGTAAAATATATAATGGGTTAAAAATTAATATACTGTTTTAAAACAAAAAAAAAAAATCCATGACACATAAGCTTAAAATTAATGATTACATTTATGATGATGCTAAGTAAAAGAGGAAAAATCATTATATTCTTATTAGGCACGTGTTCTTTTGTTTTTAATTTGCCGTATCATTGTGTTTTTATTATGCTGTATATCTCTGTCTCGGATGTGTATCAGTATTTTATATTATAAGTTATTTTCTTTCCTATTTTAGTTGGAAGATCTTGTGAGAATTGAATTATTAACATTTTACATTAAAAATTATTTATGTTGCATTTGGATGACTTAAAATTGAAATTGAGGAACAAATTAATTTAAACTAACGTAATCGACTATCAATTACAAGGCGCGAATCTGATGCTGCTATATAATAATGACACTCAAAAAACTTTTATATTCTGTATCAATTATTATATTTGATCAAATTAATCTATAATGTATTCAGATTATTTTTCTCTTAACGTGTGTGTGTGTGTATATATATATATATGTTATCACATGAACATTTTAATATAAACCCATAACCTTATGTTGGATTAATAAGTTGGAAAATGTTAGCTCATGAAAAGAGTAGTTAGTTTCAATGTGAGCATTTAAATAAGAACAAATACATTAAATAAAAATAGAAAAGTAGAAATTTGGGTCAAAATGGTCACAGCGAATAACTCAAGCATTGATTATAAATTAATGGGTAAATTGCACAAACCCCTCTGAATTATCTCTCAATTGTAATTAACACCCCTGAACTACAAACTATTCCTAAACTACAAATTATCCTCATGAATTAACAAAAAATAACATTTAAAGACATTGCGTCAATCCGTTATACTTGCTTAATTTTTATTGCATGGTTTCTAGCCATTTACTTAATTGATTAAACTTCGTCATGACAATTAGAGGAAATGTGATCTCTGGAGAAGAAAAGGTTAATTTCTTTGTCTTATCATATCTATATTCATATTCATCTTCATTTTCTAGTGGAGTCATTTTCATACTAGCATGCATATATTTAAATTCAATATGCAGTCATATTACAAACTAAAATTGAAATTCAGATTTTACATTCATGTCATATCTTGTTGATTCATGTTTTAGTCATTTTGTTTGGATTGAAATTCAGTGCATGCATATCGTGTTTTGAAAGTAAAATATTTGAGAGTCATGTTTAAGACATTTTTATATACATATCATGCTACAAATTGAAATTCAAAAATCATTCAGTTTGTAACAAGATACGCATAAACATGTTTAACTCATTTTATATGTACAAGATAGCTTGTTGATCTTTAAGAGGAGAGATTATGAACACTATGAAATCCTACAAGGAAAACGATTGCGAGAGAGAAAGAGGATTTGTATGGTATAATGGCAACTCGAGTTCAAGCACCTCACAATAGCTTCTGATGAAAATCATAGAAATCAGTAACAGAAGCACTTTCCAGGTAGGGTTGGATTTCACAAGCAAGAGAGATAACTTTTAAGAATTTTAATTCGAGTTCGCAAAGCTTGTACATTTCGTTAGGGTTTGTAGAGGTAAAAATGGGAAGTGAAAAATGGATTACCCATTAGTTAACGGTCATAAAGGCCAAACATGTCTTTCTAAAAAAAATGGCCCCGTCAAGTGACTTGCATAATGGAATTTACCCTTAACAGTTCAACAGAAGACTAACAATGTGGGGTTATTTGCAAAAAAAGGAGATAGTTTAGGGTATTAATTATGTAAATAGTAGTTCTGGGGAGTTTATTAGGAGAGAGAATAGTTCCTGGGGAATTTCATGCAATTTACCCTAAATTAACTGTGGGACCCATCACAATGTACCGATTCGACCGTCCCAGTTTGATGACAGTCCAACCTACACTTTTAAGCTAAAGCAATTGACTTGTCAAACACTTCTTGAACAAAACTGTAGTAATAAGCAAAGCACTTTGATTTTATATTTTTTTTTATCTTTTTATTTTATTTTTGTTCCCACCGGTTTTAGCGTAGACTTGAAGTTCAAACGACTTAGATCGTCTCACTTTCTCGCTCTTCCTCACATTTTCTCTCACTTTCTCTCTGTGGCATTCCGGCGAACAGATAAACCGAAAGAGGTACGTTTCATGTTTTACTCTCTTGACTTTACCTTTATATAAGAAGCAGCTCTTTGTACTCTGTAAATCCTTAATTATGTCCTTTTTCAAGTTAAAATTTTGAAATTCGGAGCTATACATCTCTACTTGTATTCGCTATGAAAATTTTCTTTTCCTTTGCTGCTCAATCAATTGAATTTGAAACTACGAGATTTCTTAGTCGTCGAATTTTCAGTCTAATGCGTTCGGATCTGGTCGGTGACTCTGTTTCCTTTCAATATACTGCAATACTTTCATGTATGCCTGTATAGATGTTTGTATATGTATAGATAGATAGTTTGATATAGTGACTCTGATTATTCAGCTGCAAGATAAAATTTTGAATGTGTGGACAGCGAAAAGGAAGTGAACAGTAAAGCTTATTGATCAAATTCCGTGAAATTACCTTTTTTTTTTTACACTGATGAAGTTCTATTGTTTGGTTTACTATTCAATTTTTTTGCAACAATTCTAGTTTGCTTAAATTTAGGGTTTTTCTTAGAGATTGTTTTGAGATCTACAACCAAAGTGACGTGGTCCCCACCAATTTCACAATGAAGGTTCCTCCTGATTTATAGTGACTTTTTTTATTTTATTTTTATTTTTATTTTTGTTTATTTTATGTATTTATTATTTTATTTTTTTGTGATTCTTCAATATAATATTGTTCTTCTTTGACAATAGGCCTTCTTGCTAATTATTATTCAGCGTATGATATAAATAAATAAAAAGGATAATATAATGTATTTGGTTCCTGAACTTGACTTGGCCATCTGTCTAACATGTGGGGTTATGATACTATTTTTTTATTACTATATTTTTATAATGAACTTGATATAGCTGTTCAAAGCTCAAATAGCTTTTGTTATTTTTTAACTGACCGGTCTTGTGTGTGCATGTGTGGGTAGGGGTGTGTGTGTGTGGAATTCACCTTTTTCGTCTCAGGCTACTGTTTGTCTGAGCTGTTTTCCTCGCATTTAT
The DNA here is from genome assembly GCA_026545225.1 of Cornus controversa. NCBI lineage: Eukaryota > Viridiplantae > Streptophyta > Magnoliopsida > Cornales > Cornaceae > Cornus > Cornus controversa. The sequence continues at coordinate 49,554,222 of CM048848.1, forward strand.
ACATGATTGTCATTTAAACCGCATATGGATGTGTAAATCCTTCTTCACCAACATATCCATGAAAGCAAATGAGAGTAAAATAAAACTGATGTCATTTAAATACAACTGCTTGATTGCCTTTTTTAAGTAATAGAAGGAAGGGGAGTAGAAGTTGGTGACTGCCTTTTTTAAGTAATGGTCCTATTTATGAAGGATTTGAGAGAAGAGGAAACAAGTTTTGTCTAGAAATCCAAAAAAGGGATTCAATTGTTGGGACATGCAAAGATGCCCATACTGAGTGTTTAATTTTTTTGGGATCTTTTATTATTTAAAGGCTATATCTGCGTTTGTTTTGTGGGCATGCTGAAGGCATTTTCTGATCTCATGGATGAATGCCCTGGTTTTGGAAATTGGATAATCTCTCTGTGGATTGTGAATGAAGAAATATTTTGTTGATCATCATTCTTTTGTTGAACTTATGCTTCATGGTTGGAAGGATGACAATTGAAAGGAATGTAACACATGAGGGATGAAAGAGGTACACTTAGGGGAAGGAAGGAGCCTTTCTCTCATTTTGCTTAGTTGATTAGGAAGGAAATAAGGAAGGAAGGGAAGATGTATCATCCGGCTTCATGTGACACTTACGCTGAATTTGATACGAAGGATGAAAAACTAAATGGAAGTTAAGGCAAGAGGGATAAATGAGGTATCCCTCAGACAAGGGTGGAGTCTCTCTCTCTCATAATTGTTTGGTTGTTTAGGATGGAAAGAAGGGAAGGGGATTGCATGAATTTGCCTTGCATAACTAAAAATAAATATTCTTTTGGATTGGTAAACATGTAAAAAAAAAAAAAAAAGGAGGAGGAAAATTGTTTCCCTCCTTCATTTCTCCTACTTTTGGGAGGAAGGAATATGTTGGGCCTTTTAGGAATGGGATTCTATCTGTCCTTTTCTCTTTCCTCTTCTTCTCTATCAAAGGAAGGAAAGACATTCCATCCCTCCTCTTTTCCTTTCCCCCTCTTCCTTCATTCTACTTTTCCTCCTACCAGATAGGCTGCTAGGATTGGGGTTTAACAATTTATTAAAAGACCTAATATTCTCATATTGGCAGCCAATACCATCCTTTGATATGGGCTGATAATACGTAATATATATATATTATATATATATAGCAGAAAGATAAAAATAGGAGCAAGGAAACAAGAAATAAAATGATCAAGGATACAAGTTTAATCCACTGCAGCAGTCTAACTTGTAGGTTAATAACCCCCTTTGGCTAGAAGTTCAGCCTCTCAGTGGATTGGAACATGGGATGCCGGTTAGATTTGATGAAGGTTATAGGCTATCTTGAGTGTTTCAGGAAAAGACATGAGGTTGAGGTCTGGTAAAAGTGTAAAACATGTATTTGACACTTTGGCTATAATCAATTCCATAACATACTTTTCCTCAATTCCTTTTCTGAAGTGATGCTATCAGATTCCACGTAGTGATATCTGTGGTTCTGTTGCTTTGAAAAAAAAAACTGAAGTTCGTTTCAGTGATATTGGTCCATTGATTATTTATCATTTTGTGAGATGTTTTTTTTAATCATAAAATTATTTTATTTACTCATTCATTTGTTTTCTGTTTACAGGATTCATACTTCACGGGGAAGCCTTTTGTTTTTTATAAGGTTGTTTGATTTGGACCCCAGAGCTTAGCTTGGAACTTCTCATTTCAGATGGTTTATGATTAACTTTTGCAGTGGCATTGCCATTTGAGTCCAGCATAATGAAGTTAGAATAGTCTATCTGGAAAATCATTTTAGCAAAACATAGTAGTTGGTCCGCTAGACAACTGATAGAAATGGTATATCTGAAAGGTTCAGTTCCAGGTAGTGAAAAGCTTCTTCTAAATCATGATCTATGATATGGTTCATTTCTCTTTGAGGAAACTTCACCTATATGTTCTAGATATACCTGATATATTCAATTCATCAGTACCTTGATTCAGTGGAGTTGATCTCAAAGTGACCTGGTGGTGATATATTGATTTCGCATAATCTCAATTACATCTAGTTCAAGTTTAAAACTATTGATGCGTACTGGTAATGAGCAGAAATGAAGAGATGTTATGCAGGCATTTCAATTGTGTCTTTGTTTATGTTGCTTGTTCTGATGTATGGTGCCATGAAAAGTTCTGTTGGGGAATATTATCTTACTAGTTCCTTAACCTTCAATAATACTAATCCTCTTGAATGGGTGCATTCTGGAGCTCCACCTGCAGTTCAGAATCCAGAGAATAATTCTCAAGTCATTTCTGCTGATACCATTACCTTCAGTCTCTTTGCTCAGAGGAACATATCCAATGAAGAGGAACAAACTTTGCAGACATGGAACCATCTGAAACACTTAATGGGCAATACTCAGGTTTTACCCAATGCGGTAGAGGCAATTAAGGAAGCTGGACTTGCATGGAGTAGCCTTATGACTTCAGTTGAAGAGGAAAGACTTGCCTATGCAAATGAAAGTTCGCGTAAGAGAGGAAAAGAGAAACAATGTCCCCATTTTCTTAATAAAATGAATGCCACAGAGCTTGATAATAGCGACTTTAAGATGCAGGTTCCTTGTGGGTTGACTCAGGGTTCTTCCATTTCTATAATTGGCATGCCAAATGGCATTCTTGGTAATTTTCGGATTGACTTAACTGGGGAACCACTTCCTGGGGAGCCAGATCCACCAATTATTTTGCATTACAATGTTAGGCCTCATGGTGATAAGATAACTGAGGACCCTGTAATTGTCCAGAACACCTGGACTGTTGCTCATGACTGGGGTGAAGAGGAGCGTTGTCCATCCCCCACTCCTGATAAGATTAAGAAAGGTAGAGATATCAGCCACGTTTTCTGTTTCATGAGTGCAGTGCATATGTTTGAGTAACACTACTTAGATGCAATTGTCCATGTATTTCATGCATGTTTCATGTTTCTTATTACTAGCAGTCATTATTGATATGTTTATTGTTTAGGTCAATTATTTTGTTTTGTCTTTTTTAATATGTATCTTATATTTTTTTATGGATTCTGCATTTGGAACTGTTGGGAATCAAATTGATTTGCATCTGTTTTTTTTTTTTTTTTAAAGTATTGCTTGTACACTTTAACTAATCTCCCTCTGCACAGTATGATATGTGTACAGGAATCCCATAATACTTTGTTTTACAGGACACATCAAGGTAATACTTGTGGCAATTGGTTGCATCTAAGTGAAAACATGTGCTAGCTAGAACTAATCTCATATTTTTCTTATGTAGTTAATTTTCTTAGGTTACTGCAATTTCTTTTTTTTTTTAAATTTCACGGAGCAGAAGGGTTTTATATGGATTGATTCTCTAATTGCTTCTCTCTCTCTGTTTTTTTTTTTTTTCATCTTTTCATGTCCATTATCCCTTTCTTAATTTGATCCACCATCCCCTTTACATAACACTATTTAGTTCTATATGTCAGTTGACGAGTTGGACCAGTGCAACAAGATGGTGGGTAAAGATGATAATCGAGTATTCACGGCTACCAGGCATTCTAATGGATCAAGAAAGTCATTAATGGTCTCTGAGGGATCTAAAACCAGAAAATATTTTCCCTTTAATCAAGGTTATCTATCTGTTGCAACACTTAGAGTGGGATTAGAGGGAATTCAGATGACAATTGATGGAAAGCACATAACATCCTTTGCTTTTCGTGAAGTAAATCCTCTTATTTCTTACTTGAGTTGTTTTTAGAATTTTCAAAACAAATATCAGTTTGTTTAAAATTGTTTTCTTTCTTGGCTGGCTATCTTCAGAGTTTGGAGCCGTGGCTGGTTAGTGAAATAAAGATTTCGGGAGACATCAAATTAGTTTCTGTCTTGGCCAGTGGTTTACCCACATCGGAGGATTTGGAGCATATTGTTGACTTAGAAGCACTCATATCACCTCCTCTTCCTTCTCAGAAACCTCTGGATCTCTTTATTGGTGTTTTCTCTACAGCAAACAATTTTAAACGCAGGATGGCTGTTCGGAGAACTTGGATGCAGTATACTGCTGTGCGGTCGGGGGCTGTTGCAGTTCGATTTTTAGTTGGTTTGGTGAGCATTGCATTGCCATTCATTGTGTTTTCAGTACAATAATTGTTATAAAGCTGATATGTCTCAGTTCTAGTAAACTATTGAATTGTGGGCATGAGCTTAAAGCACCAGGACTGGAAGCATGACTCATTTTTACGGTGCAGGTCACCATAAAAACAGTACTTGTCAGGTGAATGTCATTGCAGGGAAAGAAGGATTCTAAACTGACTAATTTGACATCTCTGACATATATTCAGAAATTTTGAAATAAGAAAAAAAAAATCCTTAAAATTAGCTCGATTTAGTCCCATGATTTAAATCAATCTCATTGGTGGGTCCTGATCTTTTGTTTCAGTCCACATGCAAACAGAATAGGTTGCTTGTGGGGCTTAACACAGTTTAGGTAGCCACACTTGTATATTGCAAAGATGATTGTCTTTGTTATTAACAAGTTTCAATTTCAAAAAATTTCAAATTCTAGTGGTTCTATAAGGGGCCTAACTATTTTATTTCTTTTACAAATTATGTTCTTATGATTTTTAGGTTCTGTTATAATGCCAACCTGTCACTGAAATATTTATCTATAGCTTAATGTACATTTGATGTGTATTGCAGCATAAAAACCAGATGGTGAATGAGGAGCTTTGGAGTGAGGCACGGACATATGGAGACATACAACTTATGCCGTTTGTTGACTACTACAGCCTGATCACCTGGAAGACTATTGCCATCTGCATATTTGGGGTAGAGTGCTGCCTCTTCTTTATATAAGGAGAATCCTCCCTTTGCCTCGTTGACCTTATCTCTTTGACAGACGGAGGTGGTTTCGGCGAAGTTTGTCATGAAGACGGATGATGATGCTTTTGTTCGTGTGGATGAAGTGCTGGCTTCTCTGAACAGGATCAACATGAGTCGAGGGCTGCTTTATGGTCTCATCAACTCAGATTCCCGACCTCATCGGAATCCTGATAGCAAGTGGTATATCAGCCCTGAGGTAAATGACTTCTCGACTCCATTCTTTCAACTTGTAATTGGTGATTTAATAGGTTAATAATTTATGTTTAAAGAAACAAGTGTGAGCTTGGTGTTGCTTTTTTCCTAGCTTAAATTACTAACTAATTTGGGGTTAAGTGGAATTGATGTTACCCATAACTTGGATAACTGAGAAAGATATCATGAAACAACATTGTTAAGACACATTTTTATACCCCCATCCAAAAAATATAAAAATTGTTCTCAAAAAAGTAATATATATATATATATATGTGTGTGTGTGTGTGTGTGTGTGTGTGTGTGTGTATATATACATAACTTGGATAACTGAGAAAGATATCATGAAACAACATTGTTAAGACACATTTTTATACCCCCATCCAAAAAATATAAAAATTGTTCTCAAAAAAGTAATATATATATATATATATGTATGTATATATATATATATATATATATGTATATGACTGTAATATTATACACACTCATATAAGAAACACATTCAATTTAAAACGTCCTTAAAGAGCCCACACAAATTTGTCTCAAATAAAAAATTTAGCAGATTCAGAAGATTTGCAAAGAAAAAAAAATCATGATATCATTTTTGTCTGGGTTCTGTGTACATGGGATTGTTTGCTTGGCTGTGAGGTAGCGCCATAGGTCCTGACCGTTCCAAACATTATCTAAAGGGAAGAAGGCAGATCACTAGCAAGAAAACCAGAATATTAATATAAATTTTGAACATAACCAGACCATATCTGACTTCATTTCAATGTCCCTGAAAACGCAATCAGCTTCATGGTTCGACCTGTATCATAAGATGTACAATCTGACCCACAAATTTAAACTTAAATTTTTCTGCTGAAGTGGGATTGACTTTGAAATTTTGGTTAAATTGCTTGGTTATTTGACTTGTCAAAAAAGGTAAAAAATTGCTTGGTTATTTGGTAGTACATTTCCCCCTTTCTGGTGAGTATGCAAATTATTGTATTCTTTTGCTGACCTGTTATGATTCTCTTCTCTCTGTCTGCTTTCCTGAAGGAATGGCCTGAAGAAACTTACCCTCCATGGGCACATGGCCCGGGTTATGTTGTCTCACATGACATAGCGAAGGCAGTCTATAAAAGACATAAAAAAGGCCACTTAAAGGTAAGGAAAAGTAGCATTGTCGTTCTTTCTGGTATAATATTCCAGTCATTATACAAAATCTAGTCTTGCTGTGTTTGTCATTTATGTTTGAACTCCTGCTATCAAATTTTAGCCACAACGGCCCCTGCAACTATAAACACATTTTAAATCCAAAAACACGTGCAGATGTTTAAGCTAGAAGACGTGGCAATGGGCATCTGGATTTCAGATTTGACGAAGGGAGGTCTGAAAGTTAGGTATGAGAACGAAGCGAGGATCTATAACGAGGGTTGCAAGGATGGCTACATTGTTGCCCACTACCAAGGTCCCAGAGAGATGCTGTGTCTATGGCAGAAACTCCAAGAAGGAAATCAACCTAGATGCTGCAGCAACTGATGAGCACAATCGTATCCTTTACGTTTTTTAAAGCTAGATGAATCTTCCTAAGGTAAATCATGAAAGCTGGCTTGTAATCGAGATTCAGCACACTGGAGGAGGAAGGGAAGGGATGGAAGGAAAGTTATACGAAAGCATTTCATATCGTTAACTAGGAAAATCATAGTAATTAGTAGTGCATATTGGTAGACTAATTTTTAGAATTTGGCATGATGCTGTATATTAGAATGGCAACGACGGATGTGTATCATATAAGAGAGAGAGAGAGAGAGAGAGAGAGAGTTGTGCCTTGTACAGAGTCTCTAGCCCCCATTACTTGCATGTCATTGACGGTCTTACAAAGTAGATTGCATCAGTTTTTGCTCTGCTGTTTATCAGTGCCCATACTTCTTTACTTGATACCAACTAGATTGCAGTTTTGTGTATGCCACTATGCCCATACTTCTTTATTTGATGCATCTTCTTCATTTTCACTGATTTTATGGTTCTGTGCAACACCTTTAGTTGCAATTTTGAGTGCGCACACACACACGGTGAGAACAGTGCTCTTTGATAAATATAACACAATGAAACAGCAAACAAATTGAACATTCGACAGATTAGTCGTACCATAACAACATATTAAACACTAATCAGGCTACCATACATCCAATGCCATATCTAGTGTTGGGGAAAACAAGAAACAGTCCACTGCAAGTTATATCAACCATTAGAGAGAAACTCTCCATCACTTCATCCATTTCCTTTGCATGTCCCGGGAACAAACAATTCGTTACTCGATTGGAGAAAGCAATTGACACAAAAACCATTACAGACATGAGTGCATGAACAAGATCAGTGAAACCAACTTTGTACCTCTCATCTCTTTGGGACTTCCACACCGAGGCTTGGATTGAAGATTGCCAACCCTTTTGGAGTCACAAACCCGCAATACACTTTCCCCTCCGGTTCATGAAAACTGTCTGTGAAGTGGAAGAAGAAACAGGAGAGAGTGCAGAGGCCGAGTAGGATGTTGATCATTAGAGTGCTGGCCGGAGTGCACACACTTTTGCCACAAATGGTTGGGAGGACCATTTCGAAGGTGAGAAGGTTTCCAGTTGGGAGGAAGTTCACGAGCATGGATGTTTTCGACAGTGTCTTTTGCACTCCATTCGCGACTGCTCACCTTCTCCTACTGTTGACTGGAGGTACTTCTCTGGTGGCTTTCGGAGAAGTGTATATGGAAGAGTCAACGTGTTGAGGGGATGCATTGTAGATTTTGATTCTTGTTCCTTCAGTTTGTTCCATTTTCAGAAAATATTCAGACCAACCAAAGCAAGAGGTTATAGTTGGTTATTTGGAAGCAGGAAATTGGGAGAGTTTGGTCATGGAATTGGAATTGAGCATCTAATGGTTTGCAACAAATAACTAAAAGTTTGAACTTTGAAACCGTTAGTAACTGCCAGTTTCCCAACGGTTGCCATCCATTCACTACAAAAATCCCTTGATAATGCTGAAAATTGTACTCCCCGTAGTTTCTTAAACGTATGGGATCTTCCCCTCATGTCTTGATATTTGCATAATTTAAACACAGATTTTACCTCTAAGTTAAGTTGAAATTTCGACAGCTTGTAATTTGCCCTAGTCCAGTTTAACACATCTGTGAAAACCTAGTCAGTTTAAAGCAAAAAGTGTTTAAAAAAAATATGCAAATTTAATCACTTTCGAGTGATCTAATTGAGCTACTATAAAACCTCCTCTTCATGCAAGTTCAGTACTTGTAAGAGAAGGTTCAAATTGATGGAGACTTCTTACGGGTGTACGAGAAATTATTGGATACCCTGAGGTACCTGCAATGTAGTACTTTTATTGGATACCTAGAGGTACCTACTAAAATGTAGTACTTCCGTTAAATAGTGAGTGATATTCTCTGTTAACAACATTGAGCGAAGACAACATTTTATTAATATGATGATATGTACTAACATTTACAGAAATCCAACCAAGAAACCTAGCTTCCACACTGCAGCAAATTCATTGTGGCAAGAATCCATGTTGAGAAATTGCAATCTCAAAGGCTTGCATCTTTTCTCCACGAGCAAAACCATTGCGATCATAAGATGATATCTCATTAATGTTGAGATCAATACAAGTCTTTACAAGCTCTTCACCGACACGTTCAGCAGCTTCCTGGAATAATCAAATATTTTTAAAAATAAAAAATAAAAATTAGACAGCAGGGCATTATAATACAAACCTTTAAGCCAGAAACAAATGAGAAGTAATTGAAACAAGGTAAGGATGCACTCAAACTACCAAACAACAATTTCAAATTGTCAGTAGCTAAGAACTCCTTTCAATGGAGACAAAGGAACACTTACAATAGTGGTACACAATGAATTCTCACGAATAGATTTCTGCAAAGTGCTTCCATAAAATAAACACTTTTTGTTCTGGTCATCTACCAGCATAGCATACAACTGCTTTTCTGAACAGAATACCGAAAGCCTTGGTTTTGTAGGTGAGCCATTAAACTGGTCAGATTATAAGAAAAGTTATAGTTCCAAAATATTAGAAAATGAAAAGATGCTACCGAAAAGGATAATTCAAAGAAACAATAGGAAGGAAGCAAGGTCAGTGCCATTTCACTAGACAAGGAATATAAAATAAGGTATTAAAAATCATTTTTCCCGATCAGGGGGCAGAAATAGAGGACGGCCCGGGAGCCATGGAGCTCCAGGGTTCTGAAATTCCCTTTAGTTCCGAGATCTTCTAAAAAAAATCAATGTATAAGCCCTTTATATTATATAATGAGCCTCCTCTATGACTATGATTAGTTTTCTCGCTAGTACCCATAGGCCATAACTCACTCTTTTATACTCTTACTATACAATTATCAATTTTGAATTCTATAGAAGCCCATAAGGTCTTATTATTGCCTTCTTGTTCCAAAACCCCCAACAAGTAACCAAAGTATTAAAATAATTCTTGCATCTTAAAGGTAAAATTAGAAAATAAAGCTGGTGCATGCTTAATGCCAATTTACCTAGAGAACTCTAGTGATATTCTTTTATTTATTTATTTGAATTTTATAGATGTAATCTATTTTGAACAATAAATTTTACATCTTTTGTTTGGAAAAAAATTACTTTCTCACTTTCTTGTACTCCAACACCGTTAGTTAACAATTTATCGATGGTAAAGAATGGAATGTAGTGGAAATTATTAAGATTGCAGGAGTTCAGCATCCTTAATTTTGTGCTAGTTGAAGGGAAGCAGGAAAGGAGGGTTTCTATCTGAGTAGAGAGCACTTCTACTAGATAGTTTGGAGTCCTCCTTGCCAAGGTATGCTAAAATAAATAAGCAATGACTCTTCACATTTTCCATAACTGCCTTGAGGAAGCCACATTGAACACAATCATGGGCTTTACTAGCAAGGCTTCTAAGCATGCGTATGACCACTCGAAAACAAGCCAAGGAATTATAAAACATATTTTTCTGAAAATGAAGAGACATCAGTACCTTTTTTTGCAATCTCCTGTTTCTAACTTTTGCACTTTCCTTGTGAGTGTTTGCCCTCATTTCAATCACCAATGGTTTCACAAATAAATCTAATAAAGAAATAAGGGCGCTATAGTTAGCTCATAATGTCAAACTATAATGTCAATATATATATATATATATAATATTTTGTTAGTCCATTTTTTCTTTTTGTACAATGCAAGTACACCAAAAATAAAGTAAAAAATACCGAAGGAAATTTAATAGCTACTCTTTCATGCAGTTTGAGAAGGAAATTCAACATGGGTGTTTACATATTAATCCCTTTGTGTACAGTAAGTATATATTATGTACATATTGCATGCATCTCTTGTACGACACTAAGATCTGGGGATGGTTAGAAAAAGTCTGAAAGATTCAGTCTTCGCCACAAGAAAAGAAAAATCAATAACAAAAGAGGACATGATAATAGGAGGAAGATGATAATTACTTCACTTACTTCTACTCTGCATGGTAAGTATATTCGAAGGATATGAACGAACCACAAAGGGGTCACAAGTCTTGAATTGTAGAGCATTAGAAGGCCCAAGAAGAGCCATACCACAGTCCTTGCCAACAAATGAAGAGCCAAAATTTGAACAGGAACTCTGGAAATGATCTCACCTGTAAAATGCCCACATTTTCAGTTAAAACATGTCATACCACAGTCCTTGCCAACAAATGAAGAGCCAAAATTTGAACAGGAACTCTGGAAATGATCTCACCTGTAAAATGCCCACATTTTCAGTTAAAACATGTCATATGCTGGGTGTTCTGGTAGAGTAAATAAACTGTCATTTTTCATTGAGTACTTTAATCAAACACAACCCATGCAAATCTATAACCCAAATATATATACATATATATATTTTCTTCCAACAATCAACGGAGAGTTTTATTACCTCAGTGCAACAGCTTCATATTTTTAGCCTCCCCAGCAGTGTTGCTGCACAATCGAGACTCAAGTCAATGAAATCACTCGCATGGATAAAAGAGAAAAGCTGGAAATCTTTTTTTTATTATTATTATTTTCTTTTTTGAGATACCATCACAAAAAATTATTGCTTGTAGGCCCATTTCAGCTTTATCCCACCACATAAATTATGAATTGAAAGAAAACTTTGAAAATTAGGTCTTGTCATTATATTTGATTTAATAAAATTGAATTCCTTCCTCAATGGATTTTAATTATAGTCATTCAATGCTCCTATGAAATTTCAAGTGGGTGGATCAAATGATCAAATAGTTTCAAGACATGTAAAAAATTATAAACCTCAGCCTCAGTAAAATCCTGAATTCTATTGTTGGTTAGAATTTAGCAAAGAAAAGTAACCTGCCTTTTTTGTGCCGGTGTGGAATCTGTCACACAACACAAGTTCTCAAGTTGTGCGTGGAACAAGTCCGGTAAAATATTCTGCAGACGGGCTTCAATAACCCAGCAACTTTTGCTTCAGACGGAAAGAGTAGAAAAGAAATGAAATGAAATGAAATGGATTGGATGATATGTTTTAAAAGTAAAGGAGATATGGAAAGATTTGAAGGGATAAATTAAGATTAAAGCGTGATTTTGTTATCTTTAAAAAATAAGAATGGGAAAAAAAAATTTAGCACCTTTAATGAATTTTTACTAGTACCAAATTTGTTTTTAAAATTAAATATGTGTTTGAAGTGAAAAAGGACATAATTGTAAATTTATTAAAATAATTTTTTTTTTCTTTCCTCGTATTACTGTCATTTCATATTTTTTTCTTTATTAATCAACCAATCACTGTCATTTTTTTTCTTTTCTTTCCCTTTATTAAGGAACTAAACACAATAGCAGGTTAATAGTATCATTCTTTTTTTTTTTTTTCTCTCATAACTAATATTATCCTTTCTTTTCTGTTTTATTATATCAATACTTAAAAGTGAAAATTTCATAATATCTAAAATAACCTTAATATATTAAAGGAGAAAATTTAAAAGACATTTGGTTAAAATGATATGATAGGAAATTAGTTAAAATAGTTTTTTTTTTATCCTTTACATTTTCCAAACATGAATGTTATCATTTTTTTCACTTTTTCTGTGCTTACAGTTTTCAAAACGCATTTATACAATTAGGAGATATCCACACATATAAGAACCAGTAACTTCTCCCCATGCGATATGGAACGTTCTCGGGTCTAACCCTTATGGACTTGTGCAAACTCTTCCCATATTTGGAGAGAGATTTTCTCTGATACCATTTGTGATGACCTGTCTCGCTGTGTAGATATTGTCCGCCTTATACACTCTCTGTTCTCACGATTTTTTCAAAACATGTCAACACAGTCAGGAGATACACATAAGTGTCAACTTCTCTTCCAAGTGATGTGGAACATCACACTTATAGAGTGCAAATTGAATTTTTTTTTTTTTAATTCATGGCATAAACACTTGCAATAGTTTCTTTTTGGTAAGTGACATTAAATTTATTACCACAAAGATTAAAATATATAAATGTTATGACAAACACTAGCAAACCGCAGACGCAATCAAGATATAATTGAAAAACGAAAACATTACACAATACACAGATTTATGTGGCTTGACATATAACCTACGTTCATGATGAAGATCGACAAAGAGATTCACTATACAAAAAAAAATGAAGATTACAAGTTCTCTAGCTTCCAATCGTTTGTCTCTCCCACACTCTTTATTTTTGTTTTTAATGTTCTCTAATCCCACATTAGAATTCAGGTCCAAGATTCATAACACAAAAATGGGTAAATTTTTTATAGGAATCCCAAACAAAGCCCAATAATTCGGTATTACGACTTGAGCTAAAACAAAATTTGAGTCAAAACTTTACAATTAAAATCTCCAAACACCCTATAAATCTAAAAGAAACATTCAAAGCCTAAGATGAAGAAACCAAAGACCGCCAAATAGTCCTCTCACACCTTCGAGAGGTTAGGTGATCATATAAAAGAAACATCTAACATCCCAATAAAAAGGGAACAGTCATATTTATGTTTCCAATCAAAAAATTTCTGTGAGTTACACGGTACAGATGTGGTGTGAAAAGTTGATCTCACTTGAAAGACTTAGAGGGGATGAATAGGTCTAACTTGCTCTTTTAATTAATTTTAGGTTATTTTTAATTTTAACAAATTAAAACAATAAATCAAACACACGAAACAATAAATATAAAATAGTAAAATAAATGTCACGCCTTGAATTTTTGACACTCAGTAGGAGCGAGGGAAACAGGGGTGATTAAGTGAAATCAACATTAACCCGATTAATGATTAATTCATAACTCTTAAAAACGCAGAAGCATAACCATACACATAAGTGCATATGCACACAAAAACTCACACTGGTTGACTCCTCAATAAGATACCTACGTACTTTAGACCCATCTTCAAAAGTACAATTCAGCCAGTCATTACGATCCATCAGATTAAAGGATACGATCGATCGTATTTGGCAATACGATCCATCGTATATTACGATAGATCGGTGATGTATCAGACCATCTATTGTAAGCTACTGGATTGTCAAGCCAATTCATCAACTTAATTTTATCACTGTAGCCCAAAAATACTATCATATCAGGGATTATAATCCATCGTATTTGGAAATCTGATCAATCAAATTTCCCTAATAGGTGGACCTTAAGTTATGTGCTTGTCGTCTTTAAGGTCGAATTCTCTTATCCTTTACACACATAAATTCTTAATAATAAAAAATATATCCAATAACATACATAGCATGCACATTCAACGATACCAAATGTACAACTTGTCCAACAATGATACATAAACATATATAGAGTTCAAAAGAAGGAAGATTAACAGGGAACAATATTCAATATAGGAATTACATATGTTTGTAGTCCTAACGTCCCTTATTCCACATCATTAATGTTGGGTTGGCTCAAATTCATATTGTAATTAGGTTTATATTATAGAGTTGCATTTTATTAGGTAATTTCTTAGTAGACATGTCTTGGTCTCAAGGAAGGAAAGTTTTTGTTAGGCAAGTTTATGGCTCTAAGGAATTGGAATCCTTGTCCACCAAAGAATTGAGTTTTGGACTCTATAAATAGTTGCATATGTTATAGGTTAAGATGAGTGAGAAAAAAAGATGCAATACTCTCATGGTATTTGAAAGGTCACTTTCATTGATTTGAGAGAGCAACTCTTGCGTAGAGGTAATACTCTTATTATTATTGAGAGGACACTTAGAGAAAGAATTCTTGTTTAGAATTTGTAATTTTCTTTTGAGTGAGATTGAGTGTATAAGGGTTGAGAGTTGAGTGTACCCTTGATACAATCTTTCAACTTGTATTGTTACAATCTATAGTCAAATTGGGTTCTTTGTGGACGTAGGTTTGTTTAGTCAAATCACGTATAATTCTTGGTGTGTTCTTACAAATTTCTTCATGCTTGTTTACTTATCATCACATCATAATATTTGGTGATTTGTGATTGGGGGCTTGTTTCTCAACAATTAATCTAAATCCTCCATACATGTCCAACATGACATACAAAAAAATAAATATACAAAATCTCCAAAAATGGCTGAGTGCCTCAACCTCAGCACTTCTAAGCTTGGTCCACGGCCGGTGCCTTATCTGAAAAATGTTTGTGGGGAGGGGGTGAGCGACAACATACCCAGTAGAGACACCCAAACCAACATATGCATCGAATCGATGTATCGTACATGAAATACAATCATGACATTCATATCCACTATATGACATATTATAAATGCTCATACTTCAAAAAATTACGATACAAAACGTGTATGATTACTAGTTCAACAATGCTTAAACAATGAGGAAATCTCATTCAAGTATTTATATTAAATATCATAATTCAACCAAGACTTAAACACAAGTAAAATAAGTTCGAAATCAAGAAAATATGTGGGAGTATTCGTAGATCTACCGGATAAGTACCCTTAGGTCAAGTATCCAAATTTTATCTTTACGAGTTACTAACCCGATAGTCTAGACACAACTACCAGGGCCAAGTTTAAGGCCTTGCACCTAAGGGCACTGAGTCCTTCTTGCTATTTCTGATCTCCTCCAAAAGTCATCAATCAACACAAAGGTTCTAAGTATGATGACATATATAATTTCAAGAATATATCAAGTTCTACTCAAATGCATTATAAGTCACCTTAATTCCATGTTAAAACATGCCATCTCATATATATATCAATGCAATATCATTCTATTCTCAAGAATTCAATACAAATGCAATTCTGATGGAAAAGTCCTTTTATATATTTTATCAACCATATGGTGTTCAACATGCATACACACCATCTCAATGACCCACACAAGATCCTAATGGACTCTATGCATTCTCAAGCTAACATATACATCATGTATGCTTAATGTATAGGTACAGAATACATAAACACGTACTTTCAATATCCAAAACCACCAATATACATATACAATGCATATACAAATCAAAATAATCATAAATTGCATATGAGAAACACATTTAACACATACTTACACAAGAAAAAGTGAAAGAACTCAAAGATAAATGTTTTCTAATTATTCTAAGCATATTAAATAATCTAAAATTGACATGAAATCCTAAGGAATCAATGATGGGAAGAAGAGAACACCTCTACCTCAATTCTAAGCCAAATAAACAAAACTCTAGAATCACCCAAGCTCCAAAGTTATCCAAACCAAACTTTCTTCCAATCAATACATAGAAGAAGTGAAGAGAAACACTGTCCCTCTTTGCCTTAAAGCTTCAACCCACTCCAAAACATTTAAAACCAAGAGGGAAACAAGGAAATAGAAATGGGAGAAGGAGAGAGATAAGAGAGAGAGAAATCAAAATTTCTCCACTCACAATGCCTATACATATCTTATATCTATCTATTATTATATATTTATGTAAGACTTGCAAATTAGTCACTTCTTTTCACTTAATTTGCTCCTTATTACTAGAAACTTCAAGTTAATTACCAACTAGCACTCCCTCAATTTTCAAAACTTCACTTAAGTCCCTCTTAATTCACTTATACCCATATGTTACTTATAAAAAATCGTAGTCATCTTTGGTTAACCTGGACCCATACCGGTTCCACATCCAAACCTGAAAACTCAAAGAGAATCATTTAATCACAAAATATACAATTAAATCACTAATCATACCTTAACTTAATTAAAATTGAAAAATTTTCTAAGGTTTTACAACCTCCCAACCTTCAAGGAATTTCATCCTCAAAATTAAAACGTACCTCAAATAGTTAATAAGCCATGATACTTTGAGCGGATCTCTTATTTTCGTTCCCACGTAGCCTCCTCGACTTCATGATGTCTCCAAAACACTTTGACAAATAGAATGGTCTTGCATCGAAGCACTTTCTCCCTAGAATCCAAAACCTCTATTGGTTTTTCTTCATAAGATACATTTTCCTTCACCTCGAGACCCATCTAATTTAGCAAATGTGAAAAATCTGATTCATATTTTCTCAATATGGAAACATGAAATACATTGTGCACACTTGACATTTATTATGGCAATGCTAAGCGATATGTATCCTCTCCAACTTGATCCAAAATCTCAAATGGACTAATAAATTATTGTACCAACATCCCACTATGCTCAAACAACAATCAATCCTTTGCACGGGGCAACCTTTAGAAACGCATGATCACCAACCTTAAATGCCAAAAGACGCATCCTTCTATCGGTATAACTCTTTTGATGACTTTGAGCCATAATCAATTCGTTGTCATATCACTTCTTTGTGATTTAACGGGCTATGTCAAGTCCCAAAACCATTGTCTCACCAACTTCGGTCCAACAATCGGGTGACCTACAAGGTCTACTGTACAATGCCTCGAATGATGCCATCTCAATACTAGTCTGATAACTATTATTGTAGGCAAACTCTGCTAATAGAAGGTGGTCTTGAAGCATATCCTCTAAGATCTGTATAGTATGTTCGGACTGACTATCCATCTGAGGATGAAAATTCATATTAAAGTGATGGTCTATATCAAGGGCTGCCTGAAAACTCTACCATAATCGTAACGTAAATCGTGGGTCTCTATCTGATACAATAAATACTAGCACACCATGAAGCTTAAGTATCTGTTAAATATATAACCGACTGAGAGTATATGTGTCATCATTCACATAAATAGGGAGAAAATGAGCTACCTTGGTCAATCTATCAACAATGATTCAAATGACGTCGTGACTCTTCCTTAACCTCATAAGTTCCGTCACAAAATTCACAGTGACATGCTCCCACTTTCACATAGCCACCGGTAATGGTTGTAACAAACTCGTCGACCTCTGATACTCGACTTTCACTTGTTGACAAGAGAGGCACCTTGTCACAAAATAAGCAACATCATTTTTCATTCATTTTCACTAATACTATCAGTGCAAATTATGATATATTTTGGTACCACCGGGGTGTACTGCAAGTCTGGAGTGATGAAACTCTCTAAGTACATCATCCCTATAAGCTAATGGTACAACCATCTTCCCTTTGAACCTTAAACCTCTATTGGAATGGACAGTCCAGCTTTCCACTACTTCACCATCCAAAATCTAAGTGCGAATAGCCTCTATTCAATAGAGTCGGTTGAGTAATAAGTGTAAACAACATTGTCGCTTCCCTGTCCTCACTGAAATACATTCCCATTTCTGAGATATCTTCCATCATTTTTCACTTACTAATGGCAACACTTGCCAAACTACCACGTGACTTCCTATTCAAGGCATCGGCTGCCATATTAGCTTTTCTAAGGTGATATTGTAAATTTAAGTCTTAGTCTTCCATATACTCCACCCATCTCTGTTGCCTCAAGTTTAAGTCCTTTTGTAAGAAAAAAAATATACTTTAAACTTTTGTGATTGAAGAACATGTCAAACTTTTTTCCGTACAAGTAATGTCTTCACATTTTTAGTGCAAAAATTACAGCCGCTAATGCCAAGTCGTGAGTTGGGTAATTTTGATCATGTGTTTTCAACTGTTGAGAACTATATGCTACCACTCTCTCGATTTGTATCAAAACACATCCCAAACTATCCATTGAAGCATCACAATAGATAACATAACCCAACCCACATTCGGGAATAATCAAAATTGGGGCCAAAGTCAATCAATCCTTTAACTCCATAAATGCATGCTCGCAAGCATTATTCCAAACGAACGTAACTCCTTTATGAGTAAATCATATCATAGGCGCCGCTAGTCGTGAGAAATCCTTCACAAAGCATCGATAGTATCCGACTAAGCCCAAAAAATTACGTATCTCAAATACGCTCTTTAGCATTTCCCAACTTATCACTACTTCGATTTTAAAAGGATCTACAGAAACTCCTCCTTCCAACAGTACATGTTTAAGAAATTTTACCTTCATTTGCCAAAACTCACATTTTTTATATTTGGCATACAAAGGTGCTCCTTCAAAATCTGTAATACAGTCCTCAAATGACTCTCATGTTTCTCCATTGATGACAAGTACACAAGGATGTCATCCACAAATACCACCATGAACTTGTCCAAGTAAACACTAAAAACATGATTCATCATGTTCATGAAAGCTGCTGGTGCATTCGTCAGACCAAATGGCATCACTAGAAACTCATAATGTCCATATCGAATACAAAAAATGGTCTTCGGTATGTCCTCATCTTTGACCCCCAACAAATAATAACCAAACCTTTAGTCAATATTTGAGAAACATTTTGAGCCCTTTAGTTGATTAAACAAGTCATCTATCATTGGCAAATGATATTTGTTCTTGATCGTTGCTCAGTTCAATTTTTTATAATCTATATAAAGTCGTAGAGATCTGTCTTTTTTCTTAGTGAAGAGTACCATAGCTCCCCAAGGTGATGTACTCAGACGTACAAAACCCTTGTCCAACAAAGCCCGTAATTGATCGTTTAGCTTTGCCAGTGCCATACGGCATGGTGCCATAGAAATGGGTGTGGTTCCAAGAGTAAGATCAATAGCGAACTAGACTTCTCGTTTCAGAGGCAACTCTATTAAGTCCTCTAAAAACACATCCAAAAACTCACAAACTATAAGTGGTAATTCCCCACGAGTCATATCCCTATTGTTAGCTAATATGCTAACCAAGAAGTATCCAACCCCGTTTCGACTGTTGAAACTATGCAATGAAGGAATTTAGAGTTGTCATACTCTTCCACAAAACAGAAGTAATCACCTTTCGGTGTACACACCATCACCCTCCTACGAAAATAATCAATGGTGGCTCTAAACATAGACATCTAATCCATACCTAGAATGATATCAAAACTAGCCATATCTAGAAAGATAAAGTCGAACACTAATCGATGCCCTACAGTCTTGATCTCACAAGACCGACAAACTCTATCCAGGGTAATTCTACCCCTAATTGATGTATTAATGGACAAAGCTAACTCCAGAGAAGACACATCCATGTCTAAAGTAAATACAAATACAATAGATATGAATGAATATGATACACCCGAATTTATCAACACCCTAGCCCACGAGTAAGAAACCAAAAAAATACTTCAGACAACTGATTGTCTAAACAGATCCTCTGATGTAGTAAGTATGCAGGCACAACCCCGTGTCCTCTGACCTTGCTAGACAGTACTTTAAAATCCTAACTGCTAATTAGAAATAGTATGAGTAGTAGTCTCTCTCGCTGTCCGAGATCCCTGAACTAACTACGCTAGTTAAGGTGGTGGTAATGCCTTATTACCAGACTGACTTGCAAAAGACTGAACAATATGTTGCTGAGATCCAGTCACACTCTGAGTACCCTATATTTGAGGACAATTTGCTCTAATGTGCTTAGGCTGGTGACAATAGTAGCAAGTCATCTCTCCTCCTAGTGCTATTGGTTGCCTCTAAGGACAATCAGTCCCATAGTGACCCGACTGCTAGTAATGATGACATATCACCGCAGGCCATGATGATCCAGTAGGTAAATGCATTGATGGTATACAGCGAGCCTTTTGCTGCCCCGTAGAAGATGAAGTACTACCCTTCTACCTCTTCTTCATCTAACTATCCGAATGTTGCCCTATATTCCTAGTTGGTGCCCTGTCATCCCAAATTTTTTGAGCATCTCGTGTATCCTCTAGACTATCAAAACCCTCTCAACCACCATGGCATAGATCTTTAAGTCTAAGATCGACACCTTGTTCCTTATGGAAATCTTCTGCCCCTTCACAAATGTCTTTGCTTTCAACTCTTCGCTACCCACCATCTCAGGTGTAAGACGAGCCAAAAAAATGAACTTGGTCTCGTATTCCATCACACTCATAACTCCTTGAAGGAGATCAATGAACTCTTACTTCAATCGATCCTTTACCGTTATCGAAAAATACTTCTCAAAAAAATATTTTGAATGTTTCTCATTCCATTACGTTAGTATTGTGGATATCAAGGACAAAATTCTACCATCTATTCACCTCCCTTTGGAAGTGAAGAGCTACAATGCCAACCCTTAGATCTTCATCAATAGTTAGGGTGGTCAAAAGCTTAAGTGTTTGATCTATCTAATTATCCGCTTCCAAAGGATCAGATACACCGACATAGTTAGGTGGACTGTACTTATGGTATTTTTTCATAGCCACCATCTATTAAAACCAACCCTTAGTTATGTTTGTACTTCATCTTCTTGAGTTTCTCTTACGATTTGTCACATGGTATCAACCATATCTCGCATAAAGTGTGCCCTATCTATTGGTTCCAGTGTAGCACCAGCGCCACATTCACGTGCTCTCATTGGTGGCATCTTGCTATATAGATAACAAGAAGACATTTAAACATAATGCATATACAACCAACCAATTAACTCTTATTATGCTTACACCACATCATGCTAAATTATCCCTTAACTAGCATGTCATTCCAAATGTGTAAGCACATAAACATATTCACATAATAAGTTGTAAACCTTAAGTCTATGTACACAACTTCATTACATCCATGGTTTAACCTTAACCCTTCATCCAAAAGTATTCAAATCTGGTTGCTCTGATACCAAGCTGTCACGTCCCAAATTTCCAACAACCGGTTATAAGCAAGGGAAATGGGGGTGTTTAAGTGAAATCAGCATTAACCCGACTAATGATCAATCCATAACTCTTAAAAACGCAGAAGCATAACCGTACACATGAGTGTATACACACAAAATAACTCACACTAGTGGACTCCTCAATAAGATACCTACGTACTTTAGATCCATATTCAAAAGTATAATTCAACCAGTCATTATGATATATCGGATTAAAGTATATGATTGATCATAATGAATAATACGATCCATCATTTATAACGATAAATCCCTGATGTATCGAACCATCTATCATAAGCTACTAGATTGTTAAGCCAATTCACTAATTCAATTTTCTCACTGTAGCCCAAAAGTACGATCTATCGTATCAGAGATTACGATCCATCGTATTTGAAAATCTGATCGATCGAATTTTCCTAGTAGGTGGACCTTAAGTTCTGTGCTTGCCCTTTTTAAGGTCTAATTATCCCATCATTTGCACATATGCATTCTTAATAATCAAATATATATCCAAGAACATACATAACATGCATATTCAACGATAAATCCATAATTACATCGTTTAAAATGGAAATATATCTGAAAATATACATTGAGATCAACCAAATGTATAACTTGTCCAACAATGATACATAAACATATATAGAGTTCAAAAGAAGGAAAATTAATGGGGAACAATATCTTATATAGGAATTACATATGTTCATAGTCCTAACGTTCCTTATTCAACATCAGTAATCTAAATCCTCCATACATGCCCAACATAGCATACAAAAACATAAATACACAAAATCTCCAAAAACGTCTGAGTGCCTCAACCTCAACACTTCTAAGCTTGGTCCACGACCAGTGCTTTATCAAAAAATGTTTATGGAGAGGAGGTGAGTGACAACACGCCCAATAGAGACACTCAAACAAATTTATGCATTGACTCAATGCAACGTACATAAAATACAATCATGACATTCCTATCTACTACATGGGATATTATTAATGCTCATACTTCAAAGAATGACGATACAAAACATGCATGACTACTAGTTCAACAATGCTTAAACAAGGAAGAAATCATATTCAAGCATTTATAATGAATATCACAATTCAACCAAAACGCAAACAAAAGTCAAGTAAGTTCGAAATCAAGAAAATATGTGGGAGTATTCATAGATTTATCGAATAAGTACCCTTAGGTCAGGTAGCCAAATTCTATCTTTACGAGTTACCAAGTTAAAGGCCTTGCACCCAAGGGCACCAAGTCCTTCTTGTTATTTCTTACCTCCTTCCAAAATCACCAATCAACAAAAAGGTTTTAAGTATGGCAACACATAAAATTTCAAGAATATATCAAGTTCTATGCAAGTGTATCATAAGCCACACAATTCTATGCTAAAACATGTCATCTCATGCATATATCAATACAATGTCATTCTATTCTCAAGAATCCAATAAAAATGCAGTTCTGACAAAAAAATCCTTTTATGCACTTTATTAAGCATATATTGTTCAACATGCACACATAAACCATCTTAATGACCCACACATGATCCTAATGGACTCCATGCATTCTAAAGCTAATATATATCACATGTATGCTTGACGTACAAGTACAAAATACATAAAAACATAATTTGACTATCACGCCCCAATTTTTGACACTCGATTAAGAGCAAGAAAAATGGGGGTGAATAGTGAAAGTTAAACTGGTCCATGCTCATGGACCTCTCATATCTGGATACCTATCTCCTAGTATAATTGGAATCATAAACCTAAACTTATTCCATTGGAAAGAGGGTTCAAAATTACTCAATTTCAAAAAAAGAATTACTCAATTTGGATTTAAAACGAAGAAGTTATGCCATTTCAAAATTGGGATAACAATGTTGTGAATAGTGTGCGAACCTTCGCATATTTTCATCCAAAAATTGATATTTTTCAGTAGCTTATGAACCTTAACCCTTGGAATGCAAACCTCAACCTTTGAAAATGCGAACGTTCTTTGGATATGGGAACCTTCGTATTTGCCCGAAACACACACCTGATTTCAAACTCAATTATCTCACAATTCATGGGTCTGTTTGACCTAAATTTTGACATGGAAAATCATCAACATGTCTAGTTTTCAAAAACATGTTTGGATATATCGGAGTATGCACTCATGTAGTGAAACATGCATATCTCACTCAATTTAAATCCAAACAATGTCCATGACCTATCAATTTAAAGCTAAGACAATCCTTCTTCCATAGATATAAGTAAACAACATTATAAATATATTAATCATAACTGGAATCATATCCGAAATACATATGTTGAATCCAAAATGACATTCCGTCCATTCATGTTACATAAGCATGCTCAATATCCAAAATAACCAAATACACGCTAAAATGTTAGACACTTGTTTTCCATTCACTATTACAATATTTTCAAAGGTACCAACATGGTACATACAAGTATGGATATATATACAATATCAAAATAACTCTGAATACTCCACTTGAGCGACTTTGAGTCTCGTTTGCTTCCGGTGCTTTATTTGAAATGTTTGGGGAAAAGGGGTGAGCAATACATATGTTCAGTAGAATTGTCCAAACCCACCTAAGCATTGATTCGATGCCGACCTATATGATATGTAATCATATCATCTCTATACTACATGCATACCTACAATTTTCACAATGCTTAATCAAATAATGTCACATAAGCATTAATTATATTTGCAAGCATTTGGTTAAACTCCGATAATGGCACATGATTGGTCGGAGTCCAAAAGTCATGTAATATTGGTCAAACTCCGATAACTTAGTATGATTGGACAATCTCCGAATGTTATATTATGTGGACGAACTTCGATTTTTAAGCATAGTTAGCCTAGGCATGATTGGTCAACTCCGAAATTATACCAAGTGATTAATTTCCACTTTTGTGACATGATTGGCTAACCTCCGAATGTCATGCATATATGGATAACTCCAATTCATTAAGAATTTATCAAAATTTAAAAATGTGCGTTAAGCAATATAATTTTACAACTAGCATGTTTATCATGCATAATCATATTCATGATGTCCAACACTCACACACTCCATTTGCATGCTTCATAAGCAATTCTAATACCAACATATATCAACATGTGCTCACAATTCCATATATAACACATATATGCTCACAAGTTCACATATACCACATATATTCCCACAAATTCACATATAATCATATATGTTCACAAATAACATATATTTCATATTAGAAACATATCTAGCATGCAATTAATCATAAAGAAATTTAGAAATGAAAAAACACACCCATCCTAACCATTCTAAGCATGCTAACTACTCAAATCACCAAAAATAATCAAGAAAACCAAGGGAATTGATGATTATGAAAGAGAGAACACCTCTACCTCAATTCTAAGCTTTTGCTAGCAAAATTCTAGAATCACCCAAGCTTCAAACTTTGCGAAATTTGAATTTCTACATGTAGAATCATATATCGTGGCAAGAAAAACAATATTTCCTTCTTGAACAACACCTAAATCCAAACTTTAACTTAACCCAAAATTTTAAAACTCTTCAAATCAAGACTTTGAAATGATTATATTAAAGAGAATGAAGAGAGGAACAACTTTTGTTCTTGCCTCAAGCCTCAAATCCCACTTCTAGGTTTTTAAGATAAACAGAGAAGAAAAATGAAATTGTAGAGAGAGGGAGGAAGCCATGGACGGTCCTTCAAAGAGGAGAGAGAGAGAGAGAGAGCCAAATCAGATTTTGACTCTTTTTAACCTCTACATACACTTATACATACAAGTCTTGCAAGACTTGTTAAGTTGACCCCTCTCTCTTACACTAGTTACTCCTTACTAGATAGTTTCTAGTAATTATCAACTAGCACTCCCTCATTTTCCATAACTTCACTTAGGTCTTCATAACTTCACTCATAGCCCTATGACGACGTATACAATTTCAAGAATATATCAAGTTCTACTCAAATGCATTATAAGCCACCTAATTTCATGCTAAAATATGTTATCTCATGCTTATATCAAAGCAATGCCATTCTATTCTCAAGAATCCAATACAAATGCAATTCTGATGGAAAAGTCCTTTTATACATTTTATCAATCATATGGTGTTCAACATGCATACACACCATCTCACACAAGATCTTAATGGGCTCCATGCATTCTCAAGCTAACATATACAACATGTATGCTCAATGTACATGTATGAAATATATAAACACATACTTTCAATATCTGAAATTACCAATATACATATACAATGCATAAATAAGTCAAAATCATCATAAATCCCATATGAAAAATGCATTTAACACATACTTACACAAGAAGAAATGAAAGAACTCAAAGACATATACTTTCCAATTCTTCGAAGCATGCTAAACTGTAACGATCCGCTCCACCACATATTATGATATTGACCGCTTTAGGCCTAAGCCCGTACGGTTTTGCTCTTAGATTTTACCCCAAAAGGCCTCATACCATTTGAAAAGAACACACTACATATAAACACATCCCCTTCTCCACACCCAGGCGATGTGGAATCTAGCACCTTGTAGCCTGCTAGTGTGGTAGCTCACCTAGTGTCTCTCGCACTTGTCCACATCACACCCGCTCATAAGGGTCATCACAATCCACCCCCTTAGGAGGCCCGACGTCCCCGTTAGCACACTTCTGGCTGGATCCGGCTCTGATACCATTTGTAACGGCCCACTCTACCACATGATATGATATTGTCCGCTTTGAATTTAAGCCCGCACGATTTTACTCTTGAATTTTACCCCAAAAGGCCTCATACCATTTGAAGATAACACACTACATATAAGCACATTCTCTTCTCCACACCTAGGCCATGTGGGATTGAGTACCTTATAGCCTACCAATGTGGTAGCTCACTCAGTGTCTCTCGCACCTACCCACATCACATCCGTTCACAAGGGTCATCACATAAGCAACCTAAAATTAACATGAAATCTTAGGCAATCGATGATGGGAATGGGAGAACACCCCTACCTCAATTCTAAGCCAAATAAACCAAACTCTAGAATCACCCAAGTTCCAAAGTTGTTCAAACCAAGCTTTTTTTTTATCAATATGTAGAGGAAGTGAAGAGAAACATTTTTCTTTTTTGCCCCAAAACTTCAACCCACTCCAAAACACTCAAACCCAAGAGGGAAGCAAGGAAATGGAAATAGGAGAGGGAGAGAGAGAGAGAGAGAGAGAGAGAGAAATCAGATTTTCTCCTCTCACAATGCCTATACACATCTTATATCTATCTATTATTAGATATTTATGTAAGACTTACAACTTAGTCCCTCCCTTTCACCTAATTTTTTCACTGTTACTAGAAACTTCAAGGTAATTACCAACTAGCACTCCTTTAATTTCCAAAAATTCATTTAAGTCATTTTTAATTCACTTATAACCTTACGTCACTTATAAAAAGTCGTAGTCATCTCTTGGTTAACCCAGACTCGTACTAGTTCTACACCTGAACCCGAAAACTCAACGAATCATTTAATCAGAAAACATGCAATTAAATCACTAATCATGCTTTAACTTAATTAAACATAATTAAAATTGAAAAAAAATTGAGGCTTTAAAATAAAGTAGAGTAAAAAATGACACCGAGATTTTTAAAGTGAAAAACCTCAACGAAAAAAATCACGAAGACTAGTCATCTCGGGTGAAATAATCCATTATATTGAAGTAAAGTACACCACTCAGTCTCAGTCTCACACCCAATCCACTTGGTCAAGATCTAGTCACTAAACACCTTAGTCTTACTCCTACAATTTTATGTCCAGTTGCTACAAATTTTAGTCTTACTCATTTGATCTTGCATACAGGTTATTGGAAGAACACGATCAACATGTGAACTATTTGTCTCATTCGTAGTGATTGATTTGCCTTTCTTGCACTCTCGATGGCAAAGATATAACAAAAAATTCGATGTTTTGATCAAATAAAATGATTTGTAGATAAGTTGAAGAACATTACCCTACTAACACTCTTGTGTATAAGTGTGTGATCTCAGTTATTTTCTCAAAAATTCACTCAAAGCTCTCACAATGATGAAATAACTTGTCTCTTTATATTGTGAAAAACTTGGTAAAAGAGGAGTTTAAATAGAAAAGAGAGTTCAAATATAAATTGAAAAAGTGTTTTGAAGTCATATTGGACATCTCAAGAGTTTTGGTTGAAAAAGGACTAAAAAAATTATCCAAAATAGAGTTACAATATGATCAGGACACTTACAAACCGGTTGGATAGTTTACCAACCCGTTAGTAAAACTCAATTACTAAAAAATAAGAGAAATCAAAACCAAATCAACCGATTAGACAAAATTCCAACTAATTGGGAAAACTCAAGAACTTAGAAATCTGAAGTCCTGAGACCAAACCAACTAGTTTGACAGATTTCCAATTGGTTCAAAAATTAATTTCTGAAAATTTGATTTTGTGAATTTTTAAAGCTTGTTTGTAGAATCTTTTCAACCCAACTCAATGTGCAAATGTTCTCACATTTATACTTGTTCTAAGTTATGTCTCCATTTAATTTGACGGTATAGATGCACTTGATGTTCGACTCCCATCATTGAGACTAAAATAAAGAATAAAAGACAACTTAATCAACATAAGTCTTGACATCGAAATATGCCCGCATTTAAAACTAATTTTCTTACTCTTTCATTCTTCTTCCTTCTTTGTTTTCCCTCCTCTACTTTCCTTACCATTTCTATTTTCCTTGTCCTAACTAAACCTAACTCAATGGTAGCCCAAGCAAGATAAGATTTGTTGTGCAAATATGGGAAGTGTAAGAGAGGAGCTAGATGGTGTTAGGGTTGGTTGAAATTGTATTGACTAGCCATAGTTAAATATTCACTTCTCATTATCGTCCTGAAATATACAATTACTCTTTGCTAATGTAGATATTAGTTTAAATCTTATAATTGTCAGCCAAGAATCTTATATTGAATATTTGTGAATACTTAAGAATCTCAATCCATACATTCAAGTACTTTTATCAGTAATTTTTCGATACACTTAGAACAAGAGTTTTATGTTCCGTGATTGATTATGGAATGTTATAAGAACCCTAACAATACTGTCCTCAAAAAAAAAAAAAAAAAAGTCCGAAAAATAAAATAAAAAATCAAGTATGTTCCATTACAATCAATCACCTGTGTATGTCATTCATTTGACTTATGACAGTGAAGATCAATCATATTGCATTGTTTACTTTCTTTTTAATGTTTATAACCCACCAAGAGCAGCAATCCAATGATCAAGAATTGTTGGTGGGTCCATTTCTTGCAACCCAACTATCCAAGCCAACCGTTGATGAGTTTGAATCAACAAGAACAACAGTGAACCATCAGCATAATATTTTTCCCTTGAAAAATATCTTATATACATGACAAGACTGCAATTAGATAAACATCACTCTCTATAACAAACAGTGGCACACAAATTCCAGATCATTCTACAACCTTCCTGTGGGTGCCCCCTTCCTTTATTATCCCAAACCCAATTCTCCACTTGAATCCCATTATTCCACTTCCAAAATTCCACCCACTTTCTCTCTCTAAATAAATCTCTCTCTCTCTCTCTTAAAATCCCCAATCTCAATGGCTTCTGAAACAGAGGTGCCTGAGCAATCCTTGCTAGAACGTTTGATGGGTTCTAGAAACAGAGACCTCTCTCTGTTCCTACCCATCATCTTAGGCTTCACAAACACAACCAACACAAGACAAGACACCACCACCAACCCAGATCAAGAAACACCACCAGGCTCACCATCCTCACGCGAGTCACGTGACCGGGTCATCCTGGTGAACCCATTAACCCAAGGGATGGTGGTGATAGAGGGCAGTCCTTCAAGCTTAGATTCCTTCCTCAGAGATCTACTGAGCAAGGATGGTCAGCCACCAGCCTCCAGAGCATCTGTTGAGGCCATGCCAAGTGTGGTGATCAGTGAAGAAGATGAAGATGGTGGTGAGTGTGTGATATGTTTGGAGGAGTGGAAAGTTGGTGGGTTGTCCAAAGAAATGCCTTGTAAGCATAGGTTTCATGGGGATTGTATAGAGAAGTGGTTGAAAATTCATGGGTCTTGCCCTATTTGTAGGTATAAGATGCCAGTTGATGATGATCAAGATCTGAACAAGTTAAGCCATGGTGGTGAAGAGAGAGGGAGGAGGAGGGAGATTTGGGTGAGTTTCTCCATTAATAGTGAGAGAAGAACTGGTGATCCAAATCAAACACCTACAAGTGATTCAAATGATTCCTCTTCAAGTCCTCCAAGACCCGATCATGAAATTCAGGGCTAAACATAATTTTTGTTTGATTTTTTTTTTCCAAACCTGTAAGTAGACCTAAGTTTTTTTTTTTTTTTTTGGGTTTTTGGTTTGTGTCCTTGGCAAATAATAAACAAATTTGTTTTGTCTCAATTTCTCATTAAAATTCCATAAATTCTGCTCTTCATGATATACTTGTTGGGAAATTTTGTAAAGTGAATGTTAAAGTCAGAGCTCGTATAAATTAATTTGATCCAATCCTGGAACCACAGTAATAATGATATCTTTTTCATGTTCTTCCAAAATTTTCTTAAATATTATTTAAAGGTTTTGACTCTGCTTTTCATACTAACACTGGCTATGCCATTTTGGCTAAAACTGTCATTACAGTTGTGTTGGGACTTGTAGGCAGTGCCTGTGCTTGGACTGTGATTTGAAACCAAGAGGCTCTGTTTTGTGGCTTGCCTAGTTGCTGGCAGAGAATCCACTGAATGGGGCAAAGAAAAATGCTGAGCTCTAAGCTTATTTTCATCACTCCATCATTCAATGTAAACATTTGAAGTGGAAAACTTGAAATTTGTGTCCAAGAATCTTAAGTCAACTAACGGAGCACGATTACACAAAGATGCACGAAAGTGATAAATTTTATTTTACCTAACACAAAATAAAATTTACCTTACACAAAATAGCGTAAGACCTTAATGGATAAAATATCTTACCTTACACAAAGGTTTATTTTACACGAAAGTGATAAATTTTATTTTACTTAACACAAAATAAAATTTACCTTACACAAAATAGCGTAAGACCTTAATGGATAAAATATCTTACCTTACACAAAGGTTTATTTTAGCTTACGCGAAGATCGTAACGGAAATTTATAGAGCAAGATGCATGAAAGCGATAAATTTTATTGAATAAATTTTATTTTATCTTACACAGAGGCCGTAACGAAAATTCTATCTTACACATAGACTGAGCAAAATGAGGTACTTAAACTTATTTATTTAAAAGAATGGTATTTAGAAGAATGGTGTAATTTAAAAAGAAACGGGAAACTTACCCTTATTTAGAAGAATGGTGTAATTTAAAAAAATTATGTGATCTATATACTTATTTAAAAGAATGATGTGTGATATTTATTTAGAAGAATGATGTGGTTTACGAACTTTCAGAGGAATGATGTGATTTAAAAGAATGATGTTACTTTGGTACAGAAACTGTGGTACTTCAAATATATACATTGAATGACAAAGTCTCAGTTAACCCATCTTTGAGTATCCTTTACTGTGGACCGTATAGCGGGCAGTGGCAGCTAGATGTGCCTCGGATGCAATCAAAGAGAAATAGTTTAGTGCACCAGTGATATCAATAGTGTCATCAATCACAACATGTCAACATTTGATGTCATCTCATTAATATTCCAAGTGCATTAAAGTATTTCTTCTGTGTGAGACTTATTTGACATTTGATGTTAATAGGGAGCATTTTTCCTACTACGGAGGTAAGAAGATTAAAAATAAATGCTATATATACGAGTTAAACGGTAAAATTATTTTATTATGACATGAAAGTCATGAGTTACGTACATATTATCTTTTCAGATTTTATTATAACGAAAGTTTTGTGCATTGAATTTGCTATGGTAACTTACATTGAGAGAATAAAGAAGAATAAAAAGAAAAAAAGTTAGATGAGCAAAAAGATGAAAGTTATGAGAAGCCCATCAATGGTTTTCAGAAGATCAATGTCTGAGCTTTTGTTGCAAGTTGCAACGGTTGGTAGGATGAATGACACTCTTTGCCGACAGTGCTAGTGGCTAATACATGATCTATGTTCTTTTCTAATCATTCTAGCATACAATGCACATGGTTTAGCCAATGATACCATCTTTTATTGTGGGGTTATATATTTTGCTGCTGTAATGATCATTTTCTCCTTTGTCTTGTTTGGTTTTGGGAAATTTGGTATTCATTCCTTTACCCACAATATATATATATATATATATATATATATATATATATATATATATATTGGTTTTCATTCACAGAAAAGATTCCCTGCCTCATTGTCTTTTTAATCAATAGAGATATAGAAAATAGTTCTAAAGTATAAAGATTGGATTGCCAAATTAAAGAGTCTAGTTGCCAAATGAAGAAGACATCCATAAGAAGACTGAGACTACCGAAAGATGGTAGCTTTCCCAGAAATTCTCCCATGATAGCTTTTTTTTTTTCCTACCAAACAAGCAATTTCTTGAGGGCTTGTTTGAAATTTGCTTGTGTTTTGCAATTTTTTATTCCATGGAAATTGATTTTTTTTTTTGTTACAGTGCAATAATTTTAATTTTTAAGTTACCAAACATGCTTCAATTTTGGAAGATGGTAAAAAAATAGTGTTTACATTACATTGGTTTCGCTGCAGCAGTAAAAACAAGTGAAATTGATTTTTGTACTCCGTTACCAAACGTGTTTTTGACAGTCATTCATACAGTAGTTTTTATCGAATCTGCAACAAAAACAGAAAACAAAAATGGTTACAAAGAGGCTGAGTATGGTGTTTTCAAGATCCAGTACAGTTGTGAGTGTGTTTGCTGAGTATGCAGTTTTCAAGATCCAGTACAGTTGAGAGTGTGTTTGCTGAGTTTGCTGTTTTCAAGATCCAGTACAGTTGTGAGTGTGCGTGCTCATGTGTGTCAGTGTGTGTATGTGTGAGAGAGAGAGAGAGAGAGAGTACACAATAGATTATACCTTTAAAGATGGATATACTTTCAGTTCTTTGGGTCCATTTCACACAACAATATACATAGTTAATTTTATAAACAAAATATTTAGCTCAAGAACCAATCGCATTATAGAATATATATATATATATATATATATATCACTTAATCCCATCTGCTATCAGTGTCTCAAATATCTAAACATGTCCATTGAATTGCTCTGTTCCTTTGCAGTTCAAGTCTATTTGTTTTGGACCTGAACCCAACTCACCCACACATTGGCTGTTCAGATCAAATCTCTCCCACAATCCAAACTTTCTCAATTGGTCACTTCCACCACTTTTCTCTTTGTGGGTTGCTGCTGATCTTTTACCACCATTACCATCACAAATGGTACTTCCACTTCCACTTCTCTTCCTCCCACAAGCTTCATTATTGCTTGAATGCATATCCATTAATGAAAGCACAGGAGAATTTTCATTTTCATTTTCATTTCCGCGCTGTGACGATCGATTCTCTTCCCTCCTTCCTGAGCTTTCAGATGATGTTAGTGAGCTTTCCAGTGAACCTCCTCCTGTGCCTTTCATGGATGTCCTCTTCTCTGTGTCATTCAAGCTCGAGCCTTCAATTTCTGTCAACACTGAAGAACTTGGGCATTCAGTGATGGCCATTGACACTAATTGAGAAAGCTCAGCCTTTACAAGTTCAACTCCTGAAGAAGCAGAACTGTAACCAGCAAGTGTTTCTTGTGCTTTCTTTAGTACTGATTTTAGATACTTCCCTTGAGCTTCAATTCTCAGCTGCAAATGTCTTTGCACCTGAAAAACATATATATATATATATATATATATATATATATATATATATATATATATATATATATGAGAAAAAAATGAATTCTCTAAAATGGGCTGAATTCAATTCATTGAGATTTGAGCCTCTATCTACCTCCATCTGTTCATGAAGTTTCCTCTGCACCTCCATCTGCATTTGCAAAGCCTGAGCAATCTGCAAACCTCTGATAAACAAAATCATAATTAGTACAAGTCTAATTCATCAAAAAAAAAAAAGGGAAATTAAAATATTTCTAACTATTATTACTCATTAATCTGATTCTGTGTTCCATCACTGATTTCCCCAATGAAATGACAATCTCTTCTATGATTCTCTCTGTACTCTGTATCAGAATAATCTGTGATAAAAGAAAAAAAATTCAGATTTTTCATACAGTTCATAATCTAATAGACTGATGCAATATATATATATATACACACACACTTTACCTTCTTGCTTATTGCCATTGTATGTTTCTGACTGTTGCCTCTGCCCTAGCCTATATTTCTGCAGTCAAATAAACAAAAAGAATAACATTCTCATAATTCTTTTTCTATATGGTATGTGTGTTTGTGTGTGTTTGTGTGTGTGTGTATCTATATATATATATATATATATATATATATCATTAAAAATGAGAATTGCCTGTAAATGGCTCTTTAGGTGGTACAAAGTAAGTCCAGGAATGGCCATTGCTCTCATCAAGGTCTTAGGTGTTGCCTCTGTCCATACATAAATAAACATCAATGGCATTAGAACAATTGTAAATATATAGACTTTATATATTGTATGCAAAAAATGGATAAGATCATACTGTCTGCCCCTCCAAGATGAGCGACGGCATCGATGAATCGTTGGTGAAGTTCTGGAGTCCATTTTAGCCTTGGCTTTGCATCACTGGATAAAACCAAGCTCATATCTTGGTTTTGCATATTCTGAAGATCCATTTGTGTTTTATGGGGGAGGAACAGGCTGAAGACTGAAACATATATATATATATATATATATATGGTGCTTTTGATGCTTCAAGCTATGCTCCAATATGTGGCAGCTATAGTTCTCTTTATAATTGGAGAGTTGTTGGGCTGTCCTATGTTCTCACTCCATATCTGGAAACATAAGTGGGGTTGTGTTGGGGGAATATATGCCATGAGCTGTGGCTCTTCCTTTCTCCAATTTCCCATTTCATTTCAATCATCTTTTTTTTTTTCATTAGTTATTTCTTTTTTTTTTTCTTTCTTCTTTGACTTGAAAGGGTTAGAGAGAATCTCTGATGCAGCAAAATAGAAAAAGCAACACAGTTCAATTTGAGTCTCAAAAGGAGAGAAAAGAGTAAAACTGTATGTTTTGTTTTGTTTCTCTCTCTCTCTCTCTCTCTCTATATATATATATATATATATATACACACACACATAGATATATGTGATTCCCTGCTGAATTAGGTAGCCCCACCATGATGAATAATGGGTGCAACTTTTCCAAAACTGAAAGCTTTGTTTGAGAGGGGAAAAAAGAAAATAAAAATAATGGGAATGCTTTAGTGGATATTTCTTTTGAGTGACTGAAAGGGTAACCAAATGGGTTTTTTTCTCACTTTAAAATTTTCATTTTCCCTTTTTTTTTCTTCTAATTTTCTTTTCTGAGAGGGTGTGGTGGGATTGGCAGATTCTTTTTGTTCTATGTAGGGATAAGAGAATCAAAGAATCTAGCAATAGATTTTAGGACAAACCTGCTTATTTTATTTTATCAAGTTCTTTTTCAAACAAGAAAAAGGTGAATGAAAATAATCCATTTATCCCAAATTATATGAAATTCTATTCATAACAGTTCATATAGAATTCTACCTACTGATTGTTATTGTAATCTATTGTCTAGAATCTGTATTTTAAGTATCATACAAGTATTTGAAAGAATATCCAAAAATACAGGGCAATGGAAAATATGATTTCCTCTGTTCTATATTGTATGTCACAACAAAAGGAGACTCCATTCACTTGGGGCACGTTTGGCAACCATTTTTGCTTTTTTTTTTTTTTTTTGTTGTTGCTGTTGTTGCGGGTAGTGCATTATAGCGAAACAAAATACCAAAACGCCTTTGGTAACTTTAGTTGTGATTTGAATAGCTCGTTTGTTGTCGAAAAAAGGTCCAAATCAGAAACAAAAAATTGGTGTTTCCTAATATGTTTTCACACTGTAGCAGTGAACAATACCAACAAAAAAAAAAAAAAAACACTCTAGGTAAACCTTTTTTTTTAATTAGACATTTTGTTTTTCAATCTTGCAACACTTTTTTACCAAACATGTTTTCATGTTTTTGCTTTCAAAAATCTTGCAACAAATTTTATGTTATCAAACATGCTTCCAATCACTATTAAACACACTCCACAATAAAAACGTTATTTCTATATTGAATGAAAACGGAAATGATTGCCAAAAGGGCCCTTATCAAATGTTTAATTTCACTTCCTTGTTTAATGCCTTGAGGATTTTATTGGATTAAATTTCCAATCTAGGATAAAAACCAAAGAAAATTGATCATGTTTAGCAAGAGTTGATTAATCTTTTACCTGACATCAACCATAAAATAAAAGGGGCAAACCTAGTGCACGAGACTCCCGGCAGGCAAGGCAATATAAATGAAACTGGCATTCCATAGGTGCTATGATGAAATCACACCAAGCAACACAAATGACAATTGAAGCTCCCTCTCAAGCAGGTGGCAAGGGGTCTGGGAAATGACAAAAAAGCCCACATAGTTTATGGCTCTGCACTTTTTTCTGATATGAAAGCAATCAACAGGACCTACTCTGCACAAAAGTCATCCATGAAATATATTCCAAAGGGAGAGTTGGCCTTTTTTTAGCCTGTAAACCACATCCAAGGAGAAGTGAGGAAAAGAGATTTTCACCAAAGATTAAAAATACAAGAAAGAAGGAAAGGAAGGCCACAATGGCCAACAACAAATCGTGAAAGTCAATTACATGAGATTGATCTTTCGATTTCTTGGGCCGCGGGTCAAGAATTCGATCGCTGGAATCAAAATCCAATGATTGATCACCCAAAGCATTGCTATCTCAGTGCCATCTCAGTGCCATACATTCAGCTGGTTTGCTGCAAATTCGAAAGTGAAAAAAGATCAGATACTAACTAGTATTATGTTAAAAGAGGCTATCAACTGAGCAAGAAGCTAATAAAACTAATGAACAAACTGATCAAGATGGTCTTCATGGGAATCTTCACAAAAATACACACACACACACACACACACACACACATATATATATATATATATATATATATATATATGTTGTAATTACTTTTATCTCTCTCATCAATCTCTTATCTATCCATTTTGACATACTGTGATTGCATCCAGTAGAATGAGTGAGGAGTCAATAAAAAGGTCCACTAATTACATGTTTACAACACTGTTACCAATTTAAACTCCATTTTGACATACTGTGATTGCATCCAGTAGAATGAGTGAGGAGTCAATAAAAAGGTCCACTAATTACATGTTTACAACACTGTTACCAATTTAATTTCATCTTCATAACGAATAATTAAAATTTTGACTATGGCAAATCCAACAGCTGAAGATCCAGTTTCACAGCATGGAGTTTCATCACCTTGCATGTTCTTCATTCCAGTACACTATTATTCCTTTTTATCGGAAAGACGAGACCTAAAATTCAAAGAAAGGAATATAATTATTGAGAAGTTATATGATATATGTGGCCCAAAGGTTTGAAAAAACAAGAAAAGAAGGAAGAGTTATTGAAGCACCTTTAGCTTTAACCAGCTGCTGTACTTGAAGCTCCTTTCTCACTTTAATATATTCGATGACAGGGTAAAGGAGATTCCGGGATGATGCCAAACGACCCCGTGGTATTTTTAGGTCAGTAGCAGAAGGTCCGGTGAATCAAAAGTCATTTAGAAGAAGTTGGCTAATCAATTATTATTCTCCAAGGGGTCCCATTAGACTGAGATCTTACAAATCCAAAAGCATTGAAAGAAGATGAGAAGAATATGGCCTCAGGAATCAGGAAAAAAGAGAAACCAAAAGGAACCAGTCACAATCCCACCAAAGAATAATCCACTGCAATGCTGTGGTTGTAACATAATTCGCTACCGAAAGTGATGTGAGCAATATGTCAGTTTTCGTCTATCTGTTTCTTTCTCTAAATTATCTATGAGGAACTAACAAATAACGCCATGATCAAGTGACAGTCACAGTTCTCGCTGTTCAATTTAAAATCAATGGTAACAAAACCATATTAAATCAAATACAAATGCAGTGCATGGACATATATATATATATGCATGTTACCAAATGAACATCCATCTTGAGTGTTCCAGTCTGCAGCCACATTCATACCCTGAGCTCTGGTGCATAATAGTGACAAGAGAACCAAAATGCAATGATTTCAATGCATTCAATCAACAGAATGAGTTCAATAAAAGATCGGAGCCATCAAATGATAATGGAACTTAAAATGATGTCATTTTAATAATGATGCACCAAAGAATGTCCTACTTCCATTCTCAGCATACATAATCATACTTTAGCTTCTCTGGAAATGGTCTGCACACAGACAATTTTTAATATTGAACTGGTTTATCACCTAGTACGTTTAATAGACCTGAGAACTGCACTGGTTAAACAACCTATGCCTTAAAATCAAGAGCCAACTATATGTAGAAGTTAAGAGGTAATGCTATTCATTATTCAAAGAGAGTTCACCATGTTAATGTTTTGAATTGCCAGCTTGGCCTAATTTGGGTCCCATCATGGAGATGCCATAGCATTTCAATTTCACAGGTATTTTCATATGGTTTATATGCAGTAGAAATTATTGTTGTCTTTTTTTTTTTTTTGAAAGTTCAAGCAAAAGCACAAATTTTTTGCCCCTACCGGGGCTCGAACACTCAAGAAGAGCTTATACCATCTAGGCTAGAGCCAAAAAAGAAAAGAAATTATTGTTGTCTTCACCGAAACAATGAATGCCACACTTCTGAGTAGAGTGATGTCCTATGAATGCTATAACTGAAATACGTACAAGACACATCTTTGTCCAAGACCCCACCTCTTGAATAATGTAACCAAAAGAGTATCAGCAGAATATTCCCTCAAATAATTTGGTCAAAAACACACTCAATTATGATAAATTGCTAATCCATATATTTTCTGGCTATCAGGACTCAATCCAGAACACAGCATGAACAAGCTGCGTGGAGAAAGCAAGAGAGATTGGAAGTGGCATTATCAAAGTAGCAAAAGCCTTGCTAGAAGTTAACTTTGGAGAAGTTAATTCGATTTCGAATTAACTTACAAAATTGAGGTTCCTCAATTCAGAATTTCTATCATTTCAAATCACAACAGAATTACTGCAAAGCAATCTTAATTGCTCTGTAATTTAATCTTTCAGGCTGGCATGTAGCCCCCTTTTTTTTTATTGTTGTTCTTGGTGAAAATCATGCAATCTACTGCATGTGACCGGTGGTGGATTGTGGGGTGCTTTATGAGGCCCAACACCACCATTGTTGACCAAAAAAATCTATAAATGACTCTTTTTCTTCTGATGGAGATGAAAGTCTAGATGGTACCAATTTATCAATAGAAAAAACATAAGACTACACCAAACCTTTAAAGTCTACAAATCACATGTGTGTTGAAGTCAATTATATGCAAGTATATCAGCATTAGGGCTTGTTTTATAGTGAGGTTCAATTAGCTCGATACAAATTGAGAAGATATATTGCTAAGTTCTCAATGAAAATGAAATACATAGAGCCTATGCCTATGTACCTAAACTCGTGCAGTCAAGTCAATGCGCAGGCAATTACCAGCCCTCAAAATGCAAGCCAACACATATCAAATTGCAAGGCAACAACAATTATAGTGTTTATGAGAATTATCTAATACATCAAGTTCAGATATTCCATATACACTTGCAGTAAATGACATGAAATTATTTTTATTAATACCTTCTTCTTAAGGAATGATAGTAGCATTATATAATTAGATGACCAACAAGGCCTCTAATTTCGTCTTGCTTGGTAGCCACTTAGATGTTTATGGAAAGGCTTCAAAGTTGCATAGAACTGAGTTGTTCAGTCAAATCAAGAACATACTTGGTGGGAGAATTATGCATTGACTGGACCAGGAGTGGAGAAGAGCATTGCATGTGCGTGCGTCATTTGTTTTAATATCATCAAGAGATTCGCCATTGTGGTGCCTAGAGTGCCTGGTTTTGACCATTGGGCAGCCCAGCAGATGACTGTTTCTCAGTCTGGTTTAAGACAGATATTAAAGCCCAGACTGTAGACCACAGTCCACAAACACACACAGAAAGAGAACAAAGAAAAAGAATAAAAGAACAAGAAGCTCTTTGCTTCTCTCTCACTACTCTCTCATTCTTGGGTAGTTTCCGGTTGCCACCTCTGTTTGTAGCTTCCCGTAGCAGCTATGACCCCCGGGTGAAGCAGTATAGCCGGCGGATGAATTCAATCCTTCTTAAGGCCTCATATTATTCACTATCTATTAACATGTTTATCTGGATGGGATGTGAAGTTGTTTAAGAAGTTAATCATGTGAAGTCTAGCTTTCGTTTGGGGTTTTAAGTGTAATGTCAAAACCGGACGACTACAAAACAAAGTTTACTTCTGTATGCTGCAACTTTTTCATTGTCTAATTTATGTTCCATTACTTTGTTCTACATTAAAATATATGAATTGTTTAAAATTTAAATTGAGAAAAAAATTGGAGACTAAAAAGCTTTCACTAATGATGAGTTAACAAAAACCAAACATCATGCATAGTATAACAAACTGCAACAACAAAGAGCGATTAAGAAATTGAAAAATACGAAAAGGGAAGTTGTGAAACACATAATAGAAAGGCCACAAAATAAAGAAGAAATCTCATATTCAAACTTAAATTGTTTCTTATTAGCTTTAGTGCCCTTAACATAATGTAATGTTGCAACACCCAAATTCAAATTCGCCCCATTTCTTGATTACCCCAAGTTTATTTAGCACTAAAATTTCCAATTTATCAGCAGAATAGCCATATCTCAGTCGAAACATAAGAAAGTTTTTTTCTTTTTCCTTCATTAAAAGGCACTATCTTCCTAACAATTGGTTTCAAAATATTCTAAATTTACTTTAATCAAACTCAACCATGCCAACACATTTCATTACAAAACTCACTACTCTAGTCCTGATAAGTTTACCTTGAGATCCCTCAAATAGCTAATGTTGCAACACCCAAATTCAAATTCAAATTCAAATTCAAATTCAACAAAGCCTTTGCACAACTATAACTATATGGGATCAGATCTAAATCTAATGTCGCAAACAGTGTTGTTCCAATTCCTAAGGAAAACTGCAAATATATATAAATACTTCTATCCAAACACAATGGTATTAACAAAAGAGAAAAAACCCAGAAGCATCTATAAGTGCAATCAAGGTTCAACATTACCTTTACTGGATTTTGTGAACAGGTGTTTCTTTCTCATTGTTCTGTTGTACTATATTATATTCTCCTAATTATGGGAATCAAAATATGGTATCAATGGAACAACTCATCGAAGGGACTCTTTTAAGGGTTTGGTGTTGGTCAAAGACAAACTAAAAGGACCTGAGAGGTACATACCTAGACCATTTGGACAAAAACACCCACATAACAAAGCTGATTAATTATGAAGACCCACCAAATCATAACCAAGAAAACAACAAAAACACGCACGCACGCGCACACACGTATATATAATATACACACACACATATCACATATATATATATATATAGTGATAAGGAAATCGAGTGACTTAGTTAGAGCACCTGGAAGTTAAAAAGCTTTGATTACTGACTCTGCTTTCTTCTTTGTTGTTAATGGTGAAATCAAGGCTTTGAATTCCCATTAAGTGAGCATCTCATCCTTTTTGAAAACGTCGTCGTTTTACTGAAACAAATTGCTTCTGTACCTGCCTCCAATAATAATAATAATAATAATATTATTATTAAAAACAGAGTTAAAAACAAAATGCTAGTGTTAGGATTGCATTCAAAACAGAAGAAAGTAGTAAGGAATCTGAAATTTTTTTCCTTCATACTATTTGCTACCTCTTGTTGTTTTGGTTAAATTATAGTTATCAAGGAAAATAAGGAAACCAATTCGCATAGGTGCAAATATGGAAGCTAACAACTACGATACCAAGTCAATCTAATCAAGTATTACATCCCTACAATCCTGACATGACTCTACAAGTTTTCAAAAACAACCTATTTGTCAACTTTCCATTATTTCAGATAGCTAACACATGTGATTTATTGTACAAAAATAATCTCTCCGTTAGTGTGCTATAATTGACATGTGTGCCGTGTGTTTTTGTATATATCTTTGTACAATATCATCAATACAATATGACACTTCCTTCAATCATTTCTAAGAAAGTTGTTTTTCATGGTATCAGAGCTTAAAACCTGCAAGCCAAAAATTATGTCTTCATCCTCTCTTCCATCCCAAAAATCGAATCTGAGTTAAACATTTAATTATTCCACCAATGTTCGAGTTTAATATCAGTGAAGCTGGAGATTACAAATTTTCTTTTATGGCGTTCACAAATCCTTCCCTTAGTCCGTAGCCTCGGTGTTCTTCACCATCTCACTTGTGAAGAAAACCCAGAGGAAGAGATCAAAGATGACAAGGGAAATATGACTCCAAATCCATAGTACACAGTGCAGGTCAATAATGATGGGCTTCTTACTTCATGGTTGCTTGGAACCATGAAGCAAGATGTCCTCAGTTTGATCTTCGAAACAGAAACTACAACGGCCTTTGAAGTTTGAAAGTCCCTACAACAACAACTCCTTCCCATTACTATACAAAAGGAAGGGCATCTCAAAAATATGTCGATGACTCTCAAGAGGGGTTCTCGATCCATAGACAAATATCTAAGAGACTTCAAATCCATTTGCGACAATCTCACGGCGATCAAAAAGCCTGTTTTCGATCTCGACAAGGTCTTTAAATTTTCCTATGGCTTAAGCCTAATGTATGAAAACTTTCATGTTGCAATGCTTTCTAAGGCTCCTTACCCTATTTTCAGTGAGTTTGTGCTAGCCCTACAAGGATATGAGCAGTCATTTTCTGCCCAAAAGGAGGAAGAAAAGCTATTCATAGAGCATGCACAGGCATTCGTTGGACAACGCGGTTGTGGTCAAAACAACAGAGGAGGTAGAGGAAATTTTAATTGGCATGGCAGAGGCTTTACACCAGCCGGGTGTTTTAATGCTCAAAGTGGAGGCCAAAATAGTCAAGCCAACAATAAGCAGTCAAACAACAACACTACACAAGCCAACGAAGGAAACCATTAGCAATGTTCTAATGAGGCAAATAATAGTAGTAAAGTATCCTTCCAAATTTGTGGTAAACTAAATCATCGTGCAATTGATTATTGGTATCATTTTGACTATTCATATCAATCTGAAGATTTTCCTCAATCTCTTGCCGCTTTTGCCATAAATGATTCCAACGACCAATCTTTCATTGTTAATTTTGGAGCTATATCACATATGACTAATGATGCAGATAAATTATCTTGCATTAAACCCTATAGTAGTGGTGATGTGATCTATGTTGGGGATGAAAATTGTTTGCCTATATCTCATACAGGTGATATTTGCATTATGACAAATAAAGGAAAATTAGATTTAACAGATGTTCTAGTAGTTCCAGAATTAAAGAAAAACCTGTTATCAGTCAGTAAATTTACTGCAGATAATCTATGCACTTTTGAATTTACCTCTTGTGGTTTTGTTATTAAGGATCGGAATCGAAGGACAATCGCGAGAGGGCATAAAAGGGGACAATTATATGCTTTGGATGGAAACTGTGAGAAGGCACTAATGACAATAAAAAAAGGTGGAACTTCCTCCTCTATTTGGCACCAGTGACTTAGACATCCAAATTCGAAGATTCTGTCCTTGTTGAAAGAAAGAAAAGTCATTGATGTCACTCATTGGGTACCTAAACATTCCTTAATGCGTTAGCTGGCAAATGGGTAAGAGTTGTAAACTGTCGTAACTGTATTTCTTGGTGTTCCAAGAAGCAATCGACCGTAACCCGATCTAGTACCGAAGCTGAATATCGATCCATGGCTTTCATGGCTACTAAATTAACTTGGCTAACCTTTCTGTTAAAAAATGTTGGTGTATCTTTAATTAAACCACCTCAATTATATTGTAATAACATTAGTGCCTTACATCTGTCCGTAAATCCTATGTTCCATGCTCGGTCCAAGCACATCGAACTTGATTACCACTTTGTTTGTGAAAAAGTTGTTATGTGAACTCTTGTTACTCGATTTATTTCATCTGTTTCATAGTTGATAGACATCTTCACGAAGCCTCTGTCCAAGGATGTGTTCTTCTTATTTTGACGCAAGCTGGGTGTTCATCCAAATTACCATGCCAGCTTGAGAAGGCATAATAAGGAAAATAAGAAAACCAATTCCTAGGTGCAGATATGGAAGCTAACAACCACAATACCAAGTCAATACTTAATTAAGTATTACATCCCTACAATTCTAGGTGCTGCTCTGTAAGCTTCCAAAAACAACATCTTTGTCAACTTTTCATTACTTCAGACAGCTAGCACCTGTGATTTATTGTGCAAAAATAACTCCTAAAATCTCTCCATTAGTGTGTTGTAATTGTTGTGTGTGCCGCGTGTTTTTGTATATATCTTTGTACAATATCATCAATACAATATAACGCTTCCTTCAATCATTTCTAAGAAAGTTGTTTCTCAATAGTGTCCCTTACCCATTTTTAGTCTAAGATTAATTATTTAAGATTGATTGGGTTACGAAAAACTATTTGCATTAGGTATATATGTTAGTTTTCTTCCAAATTCTAGACTAGTAAACATTTCGTTTACAAAATTTTGTAAAATGGATTATAGTAGATTAATAGTACAAATGACAAAGGTGTCAGTATAACATACAGTATAAAAAGAATAAGTTTGAGATCATACTTCAATTATTATCTATAGGAAGAAAAAAAATGTGTTTTGATGTGACATCTAAAAACTATCATCCGATAAGTTTGATTAGAGGTGAACATGGAACGAATTGTTTAGTTTATCAATAAAATCAAAACTAATATGATTCTAACACTTTCATAAGAAAATGAAATCCAATCGAACCAAAATGAATATCACAACTGAACTAATCTGTAACCGAATCTTAGAATCTAAATGATTCTTAAAAAAAATCAGGCCCCCATGAATACGGTAACTGCCACCTTATCATCCAGAGCATTGACCTGCAACATCTCCTTGTTAAACCGGTTAATGTAGTCTCGCAATGACTCCCCCTTATTCTGTCTTACGTCTAGGAGATAGGTGGCGGGCTTTCTGTGCCTTCGGGCGCTAATAAAATTCCCTATGAACAATTGGCTCAGTTCTTTAAAGGAACGTATAGATGCCGATTTCAGGTTGTTGAACCATGACTGGGCAGAACCCTTCAATGTAATAGGAAAAGCTCTACATAGGATTTCATCTGGTATTCCTTGGAGGTGCATCAGAGCTTTGTAGGTCTCCAGATGATCTAGCAGGTCATTGGTCCCATCAAA
Source organism: Cornus controversa (assembly GCA_026545225.1). Classification (NCBI taxonomy): domain Eukaryota; kingdom Viridiplantae; phylum Streptophyta; class Magnoliopsida; order Cornales; family Cornaceae; genus Cornus; species Cornus controversa. The sequence continues at coordinate 49,598,884 of CM048848.1, forward strand.
GCTTTCAAGGGTGGGCATCTTGAACTTGTTGGGCAAAGAACAACTCATTATCCCTGCAGAGAAAGGGAGGTTAGTTTGCTGGACCAGCTCCTTTACTGTTGAAGGGCCCTTCCCCCTTATGGCGTGGGCCATACTTTCTACCCTAGCTCTAAGGTCTTGCATCTCCATGTCATAATAGATAGTTTTTCCTGGGTGCCTTGAGTCTCCATGGGGTTGGTTTTTTTCGAGTGGGACTAGGTAACTGGGGTTCGTCCCACCTCTTACTCGGTTCTGAACTACGTCGTCTGTTGGGACTTCACTGTCTTGCCAATACCATCCCCTTCTGGATCAACAGGGTGACCCGACGATGGTACTGGCTCCACAGGAGGGAGGCGCTGTAGAATTGTCGCATTCTGTTAGAGTATCTGGGCCAGACTTTGATTCAAGTTTCAGATTTTGCATTCCAACGCTGCGATCCGTCCCTGGTCGTTTGGGATTTCGGGCGTGCCCCAGGAAAGTCCATCTGTCCAGGGGGTTGCATGCCTCCCTGTCCAGCAGCTGGCACGTTGTAGCAAGAAATATTAGGGGCAACAAGCGGGTCCAATCTGATTGGAGGGCCCTGTCCACCAGGAAGGTCATGGCCGACAGGATGATCCTGGGCAGCTGGAGGATTGTGATCGGCAGAGAGGTCCTGTGTTGGGGAATTGTGGCCGGCAGGAGGGCCTTGCGTTGGAGGGTCCTATATGGTGGTAGTCTCTAACCTAGATCGTAGGTGCATCATGATCCGTATATGATTCGTGTAGAACAATCAAGTTTGTGATTGTTTCACACAGACGGCGCCAATTGATGAAGCAAAAATTCACCCCGAACTGATCAAACGCCAACCTGTAAAAAATGACAAGAGAAGGGTAATCGAGAGGGCACTGGCGTGGTGTCGGCCGACTACGCTCCTACGATTAAGTCAGAAATCGAAAGGACTTTTTTAGCTATAAAGGAACTCAGGGGGTATTAATTGCGTACTTGGTATATGGACCGTCTCTATCTCTGTATTTATAGCGGTCAAGTGAGACCGTACCCTAGTAGGAGATTGGCTCCTAGAGATAGAGAGTCCTCTTAAAGTAGACTTTTTATCCACGTCAGCTTGAACTCAACCTCCACGTTGTACGTTTCATAATTAGAGTCAAATACTCTATCAATTTGTGTGATTGTGATGTGATGATATGCTTTCAAATGAAGAAAAAATTCCAAAAGGTCTGGTTGGCATCACATTTTCTTTCTTAATGCCTTGATTCATATTGTTAATTCAAGAGGTCACGTTGGCATCACATTTTCTTTCTTAATGCCTTGATTCATATTGTTAATTATATTTGGTCTACCTCTTATATGAACTATGTTTCATCTTTCATATCCCCTTGTACTTTCGCTCTTCACTTTTTCAAGTTGCATGTTTGGGCATGGTTCCTTATGGAAAGGGCTAAAACATTTTTTTGTAGACAGTAATAATCACTCTTTTGCTTCTATTTTTTATGGGAAACTTGAGGCTTATGGATTGTTGGTTGGTTTTTACTGCATTATTTCATGGACGATTTTATGAATGAATGTTGTAATCTTTGTGATCTTGGTTAATTAATTTGTCTATATATATACTTTTTTCTCTATTGTACATTTAACCTACACTAGCAGTTTTTTAATTTGCACCTCCAATCTTAATTGACAAGGAGTATGAGAACTTCATATATATTCTTTGATGTAGATACAAGTGAAATCAGTTTCTAATTCTTTCAATTTATAAGTGTGTGCATGTATCAATACATTCCAATCAGGGTTGGAATTAACCAGCACTTGTGACTTAGTGGATAAGGAGTCTCATGGGACGAATCGTACGTAAACTTGAATGTCCTGATTGGTCTCATCAACTCGTTTAATCCATTAATGTTGTAATTTGAAATGTATGTTGAACAACATAAATTCTTGTATTTAAAATATTAGTTAACAATAATTTTCCAAAAAAATATAATTTACGATCTTTTTTTTTAATTTCATTTTATTATAGGTATTTCTTAAGTCACACAAAAAGAAAATAAGAGCGAAAATGAGAGTGCAAAAATTTTACATTATATATAAAGAGATGAAACGAGAGTGCATGCAAAATGTGAAAGTGAGAGTGTGTGTAGAAGGTGAGAGCAACATTCATTTAAGAGTATCCGACTTGGGGGTATTTCACACATTCAATTCTAACAATATATAATGGGGGATGTCATTTTCTTATTACGGTGACTAACCATTCAACCTAATAGATGAACTCCCTTTTTGACGTTGAAGTTCCTTTTAACATAAACCACTTTTTTAAAATGGCCTGCAAGTCAAAATGAATGACAACCATTAAAAATGATAAGTCTTCCTTGCAATTATATGTGATTGATGATCATATATATATATATATACACAAGTGAAAACAATCAATGAACCGACAAAAACTTGTGAATGCATCCTTCCATTGATGATTAATTAAGCAACATATTCTTCCTTGCTTTTCATGACAATACAATATGATGAAACTTCATTTCACGTGCACAACCAACTTGTGCTTCAAAATAATGCTTTGCGTAAATCAATAAAGTGAAAGTCCAAATTAAAAAAATAAAGCAATGAAATGGCATGAAAAGAAAATGATCAACAAATATATTTTCCGTACTAGTCATTTTTCTTTCATATTGGTTATTGTATATACTTTTTGCTTTGAGAAGTATTTTCTTTTTCATTTAATTTATTTGTGTTCTTTTATTTTATTTTATAATCTACTCTATGCTCTATGGCATGTTTATCTTACATTTGATAGGATAGAAGGAACGAAAAATGGAGGGATGGGATAGGAATAAGGAGTAGGACGGAGAGTCATAGGTAGGAAAGGTGACAACATTCTATTGTTTGCTATATATTGCACTGATATACAATAAAAAAATGTTAGAATAAGTGTTTATTTATTACGACTTAGGTTGGACGACTTAATGACTAAAGATAAAAAAAAAATCTTCGAAGTACAAATGGATGAGGGGCTATTATTTGATGAATTAGAAGGTAAGAGTTAATAAATATAATGGGTAATAACGTCCTTCTATTATAGACAATAAATATCATTCAATCCAGATTTAAATATTAAAGTTACACTCTCTCATACTATAAAATTAAATGATTGTTAATATAATATCTCAACTCAAACAATCTTGAGTTCAATTCTCACGTCATCTTAATAATTAAAATTAAAACTTGTGTTGATGAAGGAATGATTATCATCCTTTCATTCTTTTCAAACAATTAAGAGAAGTATTCGACCTTCTTTTCTTTCTTTCCTTCCTTTTTCTTTCCTCCTGCCAATTACCAAACATGGTGCTGAAGTAGTAATCCATCTTTTTCAAATGAAATTAATAGCCCCATGACAGTCACAACTAGTCCTTGTTATCTACAACCATGGAGAGAGATTCACTAATGGAGGAAAGATACCCATTTGCCATAAAAAAGAAAGAAAAGATAGAAAAGTGATTAGGATCAAAGTTGATAATTGCATTACAAGTGTTTTACACCTCATATCCACTTCCTCCACTCCACTTATATGTCTCTTTCTATACTTTTTATCCTTGTGAAGAGTTTAGTTGGTTTACCTGAAATGCTCTTTTCCAACATTTGGAAATTGCAGCACATGAAGTCACTTTCAAAAAAGAAGAGAAGATAAAAGTTGACTTGATCACATAATGCATGACTTGTACATTACAAGTACTATACTACTGTTGCAAACCATGAATTCTCATTAACATACATGTCAAGATGAAAATATTATTTTCTAGCAATCTTTTGGAAGGTCCATTGTGTTGTGTCATACACCAACTATATAATTTTCTTTTTTCTTTTCTTTTCTTTATTTCTAGGAGCTTGGTTGATTGTCTTTCTTTTGAGAAATTATTACATGGTTTCGGCCAATTGCAAGTTGACACACATGCAATAAACTGAATAAAACTAACACATTTGTTTGTGTGTTAGCCTATGATTGACCGGGATTACATTATCCCAAGATCATGTAATAATTTCTCATTTTTCACGTCTTGTGGTGATATGGATTTTTCTAAATTTACTTGCATGATGATGAGTGTTTTGTGATGTATAAAATTTGTAATTGGTAAATTTCGGTGTCAAACCTAAGATGGTCGAGTTATAATTTTTATTAATTTCTTGTAATCAATTATGGCGCTTAAGATTCGATGGAGACCAAGTAAAGATCAAATGCATACAAATTAGTTGATTTAAGTAAGAACATATCCTAATCATGGTAAGTGTGTTAGGACACATTACACTGCACTTGAGGGGTTAATTTTGAAAAATTAGGATTTTTAAACTTCAAAATCTAGATTTTTCAAAGTACAACCGGTTGCACTTATTTGGAACCAGTTGCACTTTGTGAGACAGTACGTTCTGATTAAATTGAAAACTTAGGCTTTGTTTGGATTGACTTTTGAAAAGCGATTTTCGACTTTTCAAGTTCAAAAGCCATTTTGGAGAGTGTTTGGATTGATAAGGCGGAAGAGTTTTGGAGTCCAAAAAAAGGGTTTAAAGGAAGCTGGGGGGTACCAGCTTCCTGATTTAGCTTCTGCTTCTCTTTTTCTTCTGCATAAAAGCCGAAGCAAAAGCTCTGCCAAACAGGACCTTAGTTTTCTGGATGATTTAGATTCCTAATCAACTTAGGAATTTGTGAACGTGCTAAAACAATTCTAAACTTGTTTTCCAAGTGAATATAGATCTTTATTGTCTATATAAACTCCCCTATGTTTTATCTCTAATTACGCTTTTCAAAAATCATTGTTTTAGAGAGAGAAAGCTTTACAGATATTTTAAAGACAAAATCCTCCATTAATTTTTTGTTTTGTTTCTTTGAGAGCATACCTATACACACCGAGTGATTTAGGACTGTAACTTTTTTTGCTTGATCAATGATACGAAGATTGCTTCAAATTTTTTATTGATCAAGTTACCGGTTCATTTGGTTCTTCTTTAACTGTTCATTGGTGAGAAAGGGGACAAAATACTTGAGGGGTGTTTGTGTTCTTCCAGTTACCCTTTTGCAAGGATTGTGACATTAACCGAAAGTCTGCAGTAATTGGACGAGGAGTTGTAAGCGTAATCCTGAGGTGTTCCGCATCAAGTTCTTGGTAGAGTGCAGTAGGTGTGAGTTTGGGACATAGTCTATTGTACTTTAGTTCGATGTTAGTGGATTTGGTTCTTTGGAGCAACAACCTCATCCTTGGTATTGTTCCATCTTGGATTTTTCCATGTATATCAGGTGTTATTTTGAAATTTACTTTATTTCCTTTATATGTTTAGTTAATTTTTAATTGGAGTTGAAATTGAAATTGAATTAATGTGAAAAATTAAGCAAAAGAGCAAGTAAACCAAATTATACCCTTTAGCTTTTAATCAAGTTTTCGTAACCACTTTCGCACCGCGCTACTCACATACTCTTCACAACTTCATGTTACTTTACTACTCTTTGAGTCAATTCTTGGTTCTCCAACAAAAATGGGCTCTCTACAACATTCTTTTATTTGATTACGTGACAATTTATGATTAGCCGGGATGATCATATGATCTAGATCGTCTAATAATTTCTGACAACAAGACTGTGTTGGTTGACATGACATATAAATGTGCAAAACCAATGTACTTTATGCGTGTGCAGTGTATATTAATCAAAGGTTGAAAAACCAAAAAAAATCTGCGACTGCACTCGCCACTCTGTCCATCTACAGCATTATGTAGGAGGCCGCACTAGACAACATTTCAAGGTAACAATTACATAAGATTATCATTTAGAAAGTATATACATATACACAAAGATATATCATAAATACTCCAAACCATTATATATATATATATATATATATATATATAGATCGACAAACATGTTCTACTACTCGTTCAAATATCAGCAATGTTAATGTTGCAGATTTACCATAAATTAAAGATACATATGTATGTTGCAGAGTTCCTCCATCTCCAAATAGCATACATGGTCTTTTCAAGTAACTCCTAGGAAGTTTAATTTATATAGTACTGTATATTGAACTGAGTTCTATTGTCATACTCATTTCAGTGACTAAAATCCAACCTATTGTATGAAGCTTTTTCTTATCTATCAATCCAATTGAAAGTCTTTGTTTTATGATTGATTATATGGATGGAAACTTAAAACTTGTGTAATTCTTATTAAAGAAAAGATTAATTTAATGATGGAACCTTGGACTATGCTTTAACATTTTCATGTAAACCTTTTCATACTGAAAGAGTTGTTTAGTCAATAGTCACAACTAAAAACTTGGTCAAATTAGAAAAAATAGGACAAATCAGCAAAACAATCCCTTTCTATTGAGAAAATATAGGCATCTGAAAAGGTAAGGCTTTCTTTGTTGTCTATGTATATGCTGAAATATTACAAAATCAGCTTATATATATATATATATAAAATTCTTTTTCTCAATACAAGATTAATCACAGAACCTTCTTAATTAATTATCATGTCATAAATGAAATATATTAATTAGTATATATTATGCTTAAGTCAAAATCAATAGAAAACATTGATCTCTTCAGCTCCAAATCTAAGGTCCCTCCTTTACACAACTTATAAAGGGAATTAAATGTTAGAAGGCATTTTTACAAGTACATTCTTGAATGCTATACATACTAGTTATGAAGGTCACCACTTAGAAAATTAATCAACACTTTAGCCTCCCCTAATATGAGGCTTAGGAATGTGACACTGATTTTCACCCGATTCCGGACAATTAATCATTGTTCTCCAAATCCATTCTGCAGCCATTAGTAAGCTCTTGATGTTCTACATTTTCCTGTATGATCAGTATCTGCTTCCATTAGTATAAGAGGAAAAGAAATGTATTAGCGCGTGCAATATTTTATTTGACTCCCTTTGATTAAGTCAATAGTTCATTTTTGATTCAAAAGTATATATATATATATATATATATACCAAAAAATTGATATTAGAGTCTTGAAATTATTGAGTATCGTGCAAAAGATGTCTAGCTAGTCTCTGCAATTAGAAAAGAAAAAAATTGCTTAAGCAAGAATTAGTAGATAAGGTTAAGGATGTGTTGAAGACTTACATGATATTTGGACAGCATTCAAGGAGATGATGAGGTGAGAGAAAGCCAGTAGGATCACTAGTTGATGATGTGCATTGGCTGCCATTTTTATTACTCTCTTTTTAAGTTACTAGTGACAGTTATAATATTTGTGTACTTCCTCACAAAGCCTAGTTCTTCTCCATATATATATATATATATATATATATATATATACACACTTCTGTATTGGAGTAGTACTGTTGTTCCCATTTGTGGGTTGCTCAACACATCATTTCATTGAATTAAAAAAAAAAAAGGTAAAAAGCTTGAACTGATGTTTATCAAGGATTACCTAACTAATTAGTTTCCTCCTTCTTCCTCTTAAAGTTTACTTGCTTTTTCTAAGGAACTAACCTATGGTAGCATTTTATGTTTCAGTTAAAAGACCAATTGCATTCAGGTAATGCTATGATATATGATTCAAGGGAGGCTCATGCATATATATATATATATATATATATATATATATATATATATATATATATATATATTATTGGCGAGGCCTTTGAGTTAAATTTAGTGGAGCACATCATAATAATATACATATCATCAAGTCAAAAACCAGTATGAAAAGTAGAACCCACCATGGAAGTGGATGGTGACACAAAAAAGTTAGTAGTGCAATTTGATTTTCTGTTTCTACATTTGAAGATACTGTAAAACATATGTATATGTGTGTGTGTGTGTGTGTGTGTGTGTGTGTGTGTATTCCAGTAGGTATGTTTGCCAATATTTTGTTAGAAATGTAACAATCAAATCCTTCTTCCTCGATCTGATTCACAGAGCAAGAGAAATTTAGAAGTACATCAAAATTGAAAGTCATTATTTTTAAAAAAATTACCACCAATCACTCATATTAACATGACTTGTTGAAGAATCAGATTCTGTGAAAACCATTATAAGAAACCAAATTATGGTTTAGTAAGAACTGTATCTATATATACAAGCACACATGAGATCAAGAACTATGGAAAGAAGCTACTTCGAATCAAATAGGTCAAATTAATTAATTAATTTTTCTTTTCTCTATCCCTTCTGATTTGTCCTATTTTGTGTGAACATGGTCTTGACACGAGATTGTAGTTACGAAACTTGAGACCTGTCTGGCTGTTTCACCACCACTACATATAACCATGATTAAGCACTTTGAACCATGTTATCCTTTTTGTCTGCCAAAATTCAAAAGTTGTAGAAGAGGTTGATAGATTGAAAGTGATAGTTTCTACAATGTCTTTTCTTTAGAAAATGCCCACTGAACTTTGTTATCATCAGCACCATGACCTTCCCTTTCCATTGCTCATTGCACCCCCAAAATGTTATTCATGCATCAATGTGTTGTTCCAATCCGTAAATCTTTTTCATCAGTTAACATGGAATTTTTCTTCTTAATTTCACTTTGTTTATATATGCAAGGCAGAGAAGTATATGGTAAATTCTTCTTGAAGCTTGATTATATATATATATATATATAATCAAGCTTCAAAAGTAGCCAAACATGTTAAAATTTTATTTCTTTAGTGACTTTTTGATACTGCCAAGTAAACATCTTTTGGGTAGAATTCTGATTAATTTGTGATCTGATCCAATGCTAAAAGAGTCGAACAAATATCAATGGAGTCAGCATATATATATATATAGTTACATTAGTTTTGTAAGGTTACTCTAGAATGTTTAAATTGATTAAAAGTGAACAAAGCTTATTACATGTAACAGTTTCATCAATTCAATAACATGAAGGAAAGTTATATATGGCTTCAGAGTACTGATTTTACAAGGCTTCAGAACCTCGAGTTATAAAAAAATTGAAAAAGCTTATTTTTAAAAAAATAAAAATTAGTGGCTGAAATTAAATTAAAATCAATAAAAATTAGGAGAATGGCTACGATGATAGTGCATGTATATATGCTAAAAATATCGAAATCGGATTTACTGGGAATGAAAATGGCACATCAAAATTTGTAGTTCTTGGTTGATATTGATGCCCAGAATGAGAGGAGACAAGTCCTTGATAATTTAAATCATTCAAGTAAGAGCTAGCCTACTCAAGCATAATGTTTGGTGCAAGGACAACTATTTAAGAAGTTGAATGTGATGGTTTTCCAAATGAATACATGCTAAGTTTAGAGTGAATTTGATCCACATTATAGGCCACATGTTATCAATCCAAATGACTAACAAAGTTAATAGCCATGCCAAATATTTGAAGCACCAAATAAGGATGGTGACTGGTGGGGCATCGCCGATGCCAAGGCTACACAACTTTATACTCTGATATATATAATTATAAGATTTTGCGCAGAAAACACGCTTAATGTATGCTTTCATTTGCACACCCTCTATTTTTTAAAATGTGCATTGTCAATCCCTAATTTTAAAAAATATGTGCAAATTGTAAGTTATGCGGTGCGAAAACGATTCAGTTAATTCGGTATGATATGCTAATCCTTAGATCTAATGGAGAGTGAATACGTCTTCTTGTCCAATTTTTATGATTGATTAATTACCCACAATGATTAACAATAAAGCATTCTAACCAATCACAAAAAAATAGAGCAAGTAAGGAAAGTTAGAGATGACACCAAGAATTTTACGTGAAAACTAAGAAAAGGAAAATCCACGAGGGTGAGGTAGATGCCTCTAGAAAAATCAATTCACTATCTCGAAGCAAAGTACAACAGACTTTATCCCAAACTTATACCCACTCTACTCTGATAAGAACTTGATGCGGAATGCCTTAGGCTTACTCTTCGACTCTTCGTCCAATTACTGTAGACTCCGATTAACGTCACAAGCATTTCAGAAGGGTAGATGAAAGAACACAACTACTCCACGAGTATTTTGTCCCCTTCAAAGTGATCGTTTCTCCTTTTTGTTCAGATAAAATCAAGTAGTATCACAGAACCACTACAACTGCTCTGATCAAACTGTATAAACTAATGATGTTTTTGAGAATCCAGTTATCAAATTGAGAAGAACATCACAACTTAAATACTCCGTGTGTGTGCTCTAAAAAATATAAACAGACGAATAAAACTCTCTGGTGAAAAACATCTCAATTGTTTTCTCTCTCTAAAAATATATTCTCTAATGTATATGAAAAGCTACTTGAAAGCATTTTTTATACAGAAAACATATGAGTGTTTATATAAATAATAAAGCTCTATTTTTTTTTGAAAAATAAGTTAAAAATCAATAGAAAATTAATTTTGGTGTTCTAGGAAAGTTCAGAATCAAATTTGGGTCAAAACAGGACAAAAAAAATGCAAAACGAGCCTATCAGAAGCCTTGGGTTGGTCTAGCCCAACCTGTCTAGTCCTGCTTAATTAGAAAACCATTCAAGGTACTGAGACATCATAGACCGGTCTAGCTGTGTTAGGAATCAATTTGAGATTCTTAGAGTTTTTAGTATCACGTCCCAAAATCTGGACCACCGGGACTCCCCGGTCCAAGCCCGAATTTCGAGAGTGAACTCGTTCATTAGACTACATGAACTATCTCAATAACAATCTCATCGTCATATCGTGATTTGATACCTTGTTATCATGCCCCAAACCTCAGGCCATGACTCATCGCGGAAGCCTTTACATTACCATCGTACCAATTTCTTATTAGAATGTCACATAGATCAATCAATCTAAGTTGTGATCTCAAAATCGACAGAATCTTCATTTTACACATCAACGCTATCATATCCAATGATTATCCTCATAATAGGACTCCATTTATTCACCATATCCACCTATTGAACAACATTGTTAGTGCATATTTCGATCAATCAAAATGCACTTTCTGTACAATTGAAACCCTCACATTTTGATTAATCGAAATAGAGGTTTCACACAATCAAAATTTATGCGCAATCAAACTTGTATCGAAATACTTGCGAAAACCTACTAGAATTAATCACTCTACCATGTCTATAATTTCGATCAATCGAAATGAGAATTTTAATTAATCGAATTTCCTCGATCCGGTTTCTTGCAAAATCCCATAAGTGTTCATCCTCACTCTTTAGTCCCCATTCTTATTAACCACACTCTTTAACTCAGCAATTTCAACTCACCCATGCTCACAAGTTAATACATGCATAAATGAACATAAATGGAACCATAAATCATCATCCTCATCTCTTAGCATTCACCATGCTCAACATCGTAATTAAATAAGTGTGATCAAAACATAATTACAAGCATGCTCTCAAAATAATAAAGTCTTATGCATATTCACTACATGCATATATTCCATAATCTAGACATGTATTCAAGTCAAGCAATAAAAGTCTTTAAAAGAAGACTAGTTACGCTCCACGCCAACTCACGGTTAGGGAGACTCTATCATTTTTTTGCCATTTCCTGAAAAGAGTTAATTCTCATGGGATGAGCTGTAACACGCTCAGTAGAAATGTCTAAAATACAATTCTGTGAGTTTCGTAAATACCACATAAACATTCATTTGCATTTAATCATGTTATACAAATATATGTATATCATAACCAATATATAATGTAACATGATGTGCATAACTCTCTCATACTCTTCACATATCCATTGAGCTCCGATTTTACAGATCACCCAATCCCACCTAACCGAGGCTTCTTTACTGGTCCACCTCATAGTAGGACTCTATTTTAGGGAGTATTATTTTTCTTCTAGGACATTACCGCCCAATTGAGCTCACCACCCTCACCATACCAATGAATTTTCACATACTCATGGTAAACGTGCACATACAATTCAAGGTGAAATAATACTTAATTATCATAGTTGCACAATTTCCAAATAAGCTTCACATGTATATACATTGGACATATTTCGCGTTTTTCACATTCCATCTCACCAATATAGACAATTAAACATGCTTTTAAGACACTTTATCAAATACATAAGTGTCACCTTCACATATACACATGAATACACATAATTCTTTCTCATTTCAATTCACACATGCTTATATATCATCTAAGGCAATTGTAAACATATTGTCATCACATTTAACATAGAGAATTTATTAAATGACATAATTTAACATGTTTTACTATTGAAAGACATATAATTATACTCACATAGCCAATTGATTGTCATAAATAACCAATATACTCACAAAAATCTCAAATTTTATGTGTTAGACATCCCTACCTCAATTTGGAAGAGCTTCCAAATTTCTCACTAAAATCAACTTTCTCCGAATTTAATTTTGAACGAATCAAACTTGATCCCTCAATGCGTAGACCGATTCTTTCTTCTTTGATGTCTTTTAACTCTCGCCCCAAGCCTCTGTAATTCAATGGATAAAGAAAGAATATATATATATATATATATATATATATATATATATATATATATATATATATATATACACGGTTGATGGAGAATGAGAGAAATGAATTATGCATTCCTCCTTTCTATTTATAGACATAGTTCTCATATTTACAAAAATGTCACTAGTCTCTCACCAAACCTTTTCGGGCTCCCTTTCTAATTTCGATAATTCTGATGGACTTGAAATCGACTCCGTAGCATGTAAAATATTTTATATTATGAGATATAAATTTGTAATTGGCATATTTCGGTAATCAAAACTTGATTGATCAAGTTATAATTTTTGATTTATTCTTTATCAATCATCGACTACTACGAGCTGATATTTAAGTGCATGGATGCAGACAAATCAGTTATAACACCATATAGTGCAGGTAAGTATTGTGAGGACATTCTGCACCTTTTAGTTCCAAGCCTATTTTGAAAAATCAGGGTTTAAATGAAAATTTTAAAAATTTTCAAAGTAGGACCGGTCCCCAATATTTAGGACCGGTCCAACTTTTCTCGGTAGTTTAGTTTCTGCAGGTTTTTCAAAAGTCCCACCGGTCCTATTTATTTGGCACAGGTCCCACTTAGCCTGTTCCAAATAGGAAATAAATTTTGACGAAAATTCTTATTCCTATTGGGTTTGAAAGTTCTAGGAAAGTTCTATTTTGGTATTCAACTTCTTTTCCAAGTAGAATTAGGACTTCCTTGCCTATATATATGTATTCATATTTTCTCTACAAATATGCCCTGGAATATTATTTTTAGAGAGAGAAAGTATATACAATATAATTAGGGCTTTATATTTTTAAGAACACACATCCATACTTTACGAGTGATATTTAGGATGGTGTTCTACTTCTGATTAGCTGCTCAGAGACTACATCAAATCTATTTGCTGATCAGAACATTGGATTGATGGTTCTTCGCTTACTTGCTTGCTGAGGAAGAAATGTGACCAGATTACACTACGAAGAGAACAAAATACTTGCTGAGTATTTTGGTTCTTCCAGCAACCTTTCTATAAGGGTGGTGACGTTAGCTGGAAGTCTGCAGCAGTTGGACGTGTTGTCGCAATCATAAGCCTGAGGTGTTCCGCATCAGATCCTTAACAGAGTGAAGAGGGGTGTGAGACTGAGACAGAGTCTGTTGTACTTTGCTTCATCATAGTGAATTGGTTTCCTGAGGCGTGCCGCCTCCCTCTGTGATTTTTTCCGCCTTGGGTTTCCATATATATCTGGTGCATTCTTTTCTTTACTTGCACTTTATTTATTTGCTTGCTTTAATTGTTTGATTAATTGGACTTAAAATTGAATTAATTAAAAATTAAGCAAACGAGCAAGTGATCCTATTCACCCCCCTCTAGGTTCTAAAATACTTTTTCGCAACCACTTCCGCACCGCGCAACTCACATATATAAGCTACCCTCCAAATTTGGTGTCTTTCTGACACTTTCGAATTTTTTGGACCCATCCGACCTGAAAAAACAGCTTTTGCCAAACGCATTTCACACCTTAGAGCACACATATAATCATTTAAAGCATTAATATGATAATAAATAAAAATAAATGAAAACTGGCAAAAAATAGTCACGGTTTTTACACTTAGACTGGGCCGGAAAAAACTTGAACTGGTCCAACTTTAAAAAATATAAAATTATAACTCCGAAACTCTATATTTCAAGACCGAAATCAAGTTTTCAAAACTTATGTGTCCTCACCAACTTACCTAGACTAAATGATGCTCTAATCATGATCAATGACGTCCATGCTCACTTATATAGCCACTTGAATGCTTCACTTGATCAAATTCCTTGTCTAGATTATGGATGCATTGATGAAGAACATTATCAAAGCTCTCAGTCTTCAACTTCATAATCGATTCAAAAATATGAATGAAATATTACAACTCGATCATACTAAGTTTTGACACCAAATATTGCCAATAACAAATATATATATCACACAAATATCTCCCTCAAACTATTTTTATGTGATGTGTGACATAAAGTAAATGCATATTTTCGTTTGTCTCCCCTCTCTCAACTCTCTCTCTTTCATGTAGCACCTCTCTCTTACTTTCCAATCTTCTCTTTATTATAATAATATTAAAATAGAAATTAAATTTTGTAATTATAATTGTAAGCAAAAATGGATGTGTAACCCAATTTCTTGTTTAACTATTTAAAGCTGTTTAGATTTTATTTTCAACAATTAGATATTTTTCTTTTTTATAACTTTAATTATTAAATAGTTAATCTTTTTTCTAAATGGAAAATTAGTAAAAATTTTAGCTAAAATAAATAATAATATTTTATTTAATCTTATGGTATGCATAGTTTTTTGGAGAATATTTTTTTTAAGTTATAATATAATTTTTTTTGCAAGAGGTTGTCTAACTTGAATTTGAATTGAATTAATTAATTATAATTTAAATTTGTAATTTAAAAATAAGATAAAAATAATTTTAAATGTAGGAAAATTACTGAATATCAAATATAGTAAAATTATAATTATAAATTACAAAGAGTAAAGCTTGAAATTTGAGATATTGAAAATTAGTACTAAAATATTTACTAAATGCAAAACTTAGTATACGTGACAATTCATTTCGAAATTAAAGTTGAATTTCACTTGAAAACTTTCAATTCAACCCTCAATTTGTGATGGGCTTGACAAAAATCTTGAGCAACCTAAGTTCAACACAAAACTGAACTATTATGATACAATTAACACAATCAACATGACCGATCTCGAACTTGTTTTTAAATGAAGTTTAATCCGATCTCAAAAATATAAATTCAATTAGAGTTAATCAATTTCAATTTGAACATTGGATGTAAATTATGTATGATTTGTGGGTGTTTGCACATATTCGATGATTACCTTACAGTCATAAGACCAAAGGGCGGATAATTAGAAGATTCCATTTTTAAATAAAAAATATATAAAAAAATTCCAATTTGAGTATTACACAACCAAGATTTTTTTTCCCTCTTTTATGTCTGTTGACTTTTCAACCCACCAAACTTTATTCGAGTTACACAATACACATCTACTATCAAACAAGAGAGAGCTGGCACCTTCGCTTTCAATGCCAAGTTGCCAAGTTATGAGGTTTGGTGCTCTAGTTCTTTGGTAGTTTGGTACTTTTTTGTCCATTAAAGGCAAAAAAAATATGAAAACAAAAGTAAAAGCCGGGGGCATTTATATAATAGTGTGAAAATGAGGGGGTTTCTTTATAAAAACGTCAAAATAATAAAAAAATAAAAAAGGACTCGCTGGATAAGAGAAAAAGATACGGTGGTCCAACCTTATCTTCCTAGAAAGGACTTGACACGTGTCGTCCATCAAAGATACGAACAGAGGACAGCCACTAGAAGATGATTCTTTATACGCCCACCCAGATATAGCGGAGATTCCTATTCATGTGGGGACACGTGGCGTCAATCTTGAAGCTGGATATTGAACGGTTGAGATGTCGTCAGAAAACCTTTTCACTTCACTTTTTGCAGGTGGGGCCCCTTTCGTGGATGAGAAGTTGAGATGGCAGGTGGCCCCACTATTAACTGTCCTTGTTGGCTGTGTAGTCTTCATGTGGCCCAAATTCCACGTGACCATATTTTGCAAAAAATAAAAAATTCATTCCAAGCCGTCGGTAGAAAATATTAGGTAGATAGCGACAATTGGTTTCCACGAATCAAAATTTTACATACAATCTAATTTAAAATAAAATTGGTATACTTGTTTATGTGTCATGTTGTGATGTCAATTATCCTGATACTACCTAATATTGAAAATTATATGATCTCAATTAATTACAAACTCTTTCGTAATCAAATATCAGTTTTACTCGGTTGAATTTTTTTTTTTTTTTTCAATCTAAAATATATTTTCAATTCAAAAATGAGACATAATTCCTATTGAGAGAACACTGAAGTAAAATTTGACCTGTGTTACGAACATAACCTCTAAAAGATTATTTGTACTTTAAACCTGATATTTGATGAGACAGCAAAATCAAATAACTTTATTACTAGAGTCAACTATTGAGTTTGTTGTGAGTTTTATTTGATGGAATTTTATTGCAACATTTGGGTGTGAATATTTGGATTTTGTAGTACTGCTCTTCTTAAAATAATGAAGTCTACAAAACTTTTAAGAACCCTTGTAACACATATTTTATTTATATTTTTTTAAACAAAAAAATATTTTTTGAAAATAACTGTTTAAATTCCATCACACTCATAATTTATTCCAACAAAACTAATTGATAAAATTTCAACAAATCATAATGTGAAAACTTTATATATATATATATATATATATATATATATGTGTGTGTGTGTGTGTTGTTCCATCCAATTCTTAACAGATAAACATGAGTTAATATGATATGAAAACATCAGTCCGTGTGGACTCTAGAGTCTGTCAGTGTGCTTGACTTTCTCTCTCCAAATAGAGTTATGAGAAATTAATATAGATCGTTTTGTATACGACTACTTATGCCTCTTTTCAAATGAACTTTTTTTTTTAGTTAATAAAATCCTACTCTTAGTTACCAAAAAAAGAAATGCTACTAGACCAACAAATATATATATATTTATATATACACACTCAATGTTGATAAGTCAATTAAACTTTTGACATTAGTGTTATCAAACAAAATAATAGAAATTTTGATTTGTTTGTTACCGACTAGTATGATAATTATTGAGATAAATACTTTAAAAAAAGAGAATTTTTTTTCTTTATTATCAAGTGTGTTGTTAAAAAAAAAAAAATTTCAAATATTTATTCTATTTTTATAATTTAATAAATATTAAAATATACGACTATTTATTTGGTGATAATCTTTTTTTTTTTTGCTGTCTTTTAAATAATTATTGTGCTCTTACTCGTTCATTCAGACTGTATGTATGATATAAAATTTGTGGTTTTTGTCTTTAGCGGCACTCGCTGCGTCGTTGTGTGACATAGGTAAAGAGTAATAGTAAATGGTGACATGGAGAAAAGAGAGAGAGAGAGAGGATACAAAGCACTTTGAATTAAAATGTGGGAATCAAACAAGAAACCAACCAGCTTTCAAAAGAAAGATCTCAAGGCCACAAAAGAACTTGTGGCTCACAATTCACTACCTTTGCTGACATAGCATTCGCCCGCCTCTCTCCTTATACCCAGCAAAATAGCAAACAATACCATACCATCATCAGCTAAGCTCACCTTCTGCTTCCCTTTCTTGCCTTGGAGTCTAGAGAGAGAAAAGAGTCATACAGCTTGAGAAACGACACACACATATATACATACATACATATATATATATAGAGAGAGAGAGAGAGAGAAAGAGAAATGACGGAAGTAAAAGACCCGGTGATCAAGCTTTTTGGGAAGACGATTCAATTGCCAACCAACGAGGAAATTTCTGGTGCTATAACAACATGTAGTGATGCTAACGAACAGCAACACTATTCTGTTGATTATAATCCTCTTTCTTCATCCACTTCTTCTTCTTCTTCTTCTTCTTCTTCTGAAGACAAAAGCTGTAACGTACTCGAAGCAGCACAAGGAGATATCAAGGTATTAAGAGGTGTGTGTGTGTATGTGTGTGTTTGTATACATATATTGGCATCAATTATATGCTATTCTAAGACCTACCCATTTTTTATATATCAAAACTAATAGTGGGTCGATTTTACTTTTTATGTGCCTTCGAATTTTGCTTTCATTTCGTGAAAATTTTGGCTTCGAGTTTTGACTTTGTGGCATCAATTGTCTGCAATTTTAATAGCAACCCTTTTTTTTTTTCCCTCATTTCTCCAATACTGATTGTAGCTTTATAATACTTTCTCTAAATCGAGGTTCTCAACAGGGTTTTTTGGATGGTAATTTTGTTGGACATTTTTTAAAATTGGAATAATATTTTGGGGTTTTGGTTTTATCATGCTCAGGTGTTTCTACGTAGGTTCTTAAATTTGAATTAATTGAACTACTAATGATCAAAATTATTTTTGCCATGCTTTTCAAAATTTCCTGACTTTTCTATATAAGTAGGTGAGTTAAAGATCAATGAAAATCTTTATATGTTTCTAAAAATATACTTTATATCTTGCTTAGATGTTTTCAGGACTGTGATTAGAATTGATTCCTAAATTTTTATTCAAACAAGTTGCTCCCAGCTATGCAATGTTTCACCTTGTTCTTTTGGACCTTTAACCAAGCAACCCATCAGCTTTCCTCTGCTTTTATGGTGATTTTCTACCTACTTCTCTCCAATTTGAAGATTTTTTGAAGGATCTCTTCAAACCTTTGGATTGAATTGCTTGAAAATCCACCAATTATACATTAGTTTCACAATCTACAATCTTTGCATGTTTGTTCCTAAGTTTTTTAGATTACTTTTTTCAATTTTCTGTCTTTGTATGTAGAGAGTGGAGAGAATACATGTATGAGCTATCTTTCTCCTAGAGGGTTTAGCAACTATATATGTACTTCAATTCGTCCGAAAAAGACCTTAGGAGAACAAATTCAGAGAGATTCTCACTACTTTCTCCTGCATAATTTTTCTTTGATATTGCTAATATTAAGCTAATTTCTGTCAGATTGCCTATCAATTGGTTGTTGATTATCTCATACAGTAATTAACTTATAGCTTTATTCATTTTTTGTGTGTGTTAAACTCGGAATAAATTATCTGTTGCCATAGGATGTATAGGTAAGGACTGTTTTATGATTCGAATGTCCATGCTGTGCTCTCTAGCCCCTATTTTAGAATCCTCAATATATTTCTCATTAAGAAATTGAGAAGGAAGAGAAGCATTTGTTTCAGTAGTTAATGCAAAAAAATAATTTCTAAGAACTTAGTTTAACTAGAATTTCTTGATTTAATCTGTGTTTTGTAGTATTTCGATGTAGCTAGTCTAATTTCTCAATGGTAATTATGTTAAAATTTTCAGAGATCTTCAGAAAGTGAAGTCACAAACACTAAACAGGAAGATGGTTCCTCCCACCCGACTGCAGAAGAGTCTACAGATCCAACAACAGCATGTGAGAACCCGAAAACACCATCCATTGACAAAGAAAATTTGTCACCAAAAGCTTCCAAGAATGAAGCGCAAAGCGAAACTAGTATCTCACAAGAAAAGACTCTGAAGAAGCCTGACAAGATACTTCCATGTCCCCGATGTAATAGCATGGACACCAAGTTCTGCTACTACAACAACTACAATGTTAACCAGCCACGCCATTTCTGCAAGAACTGTCAACGATACTGGACAGCCGGAGGGACTATGAGGAATGTGCCTGTGGGTTCTGGTCGTCGCAAGAACAAGAGCTTGTCTGCTACTCATTATCATCACATAATAGTTTCGGAAGCTCTACAAGCAGCTCGAGCTCATGCTGCAAATGGGACTAATCACCCCTCTTTAAAACCCAATGGCACAGTCCTTGCCTTTGGCTCGGATGTGCCCATTTGTGAATCCATGGCTTCTGCTTTAAATCTTACTGAGAAATCGCAGAATTGTGTCCAAAATGTGTATCATACACCTGAAGAGAGAATTTCTGTTTCTTCTGGAGGGAGAAGAAATGGGGATGATCACTCAATTGAATCATCAATAACAGCTTCAAATTCAGTGGAAAAGGGAGCCAATGTCAGACTACAAGAATCAGTTATGAAGAATTTTCAGAGCTTTCCTCCTCAAGTACCATGCTTCCAAGGACCTCCATGGCCTTCTCCATGGAACTCAGCACAATGGAGGCCTGCAGTGAGCTCACCTGCTTTTGCCCCACCGGGATTTCCAGTATCGTTTTACCCAGCACCACCTTATTGGGGTTGTACTCTACAAGGCTCTTGGAATATGCCATGGCTTTCCCAACCACCTTCTTCGCCTGACCACTCTGCCATGAGCTCGAGTCCTAATTCTCAAACCTTGGGGAAACATTCAAGGGATGGAACATCAAACTCTGAGAAAGAAGAGGTCTTAAGAGAAGCCAATTCCGAGAGTTGTGTTTGGGTTCCAAAGACTTTGAGGATCGATGATCCAAGCGAAGCTGCAAGAAGCTCCATATGGTCAACACTCGGGATTAAGAACGACAAGAGTGATTCAATTAAGGGGGGAGGTCTCTTTAAGGGCTTCCAATCAAAAGGTGATAACAGAAATCACATAGCTGAAACGCCGCTGGTGTTGCAAGCCAACCCTGCAGCCTTGTCGCGGTCACTTAACTTCCATGAGAGCACATAGTTAAAGAGAGCTGAAATCTGGTTTTAGATTTTCTGTGCTGCAACTCTCAAGGATGAAAGAAATTGCAGCACCTTTTAGGCCACAAGACCTTGTTGTTACAACCTTAATGCACAGCAATCCAACTTAGAGGAAGACCAGAGTAGAGCTGGTATGTAGATAGAAGCTGTCTCTAGTTTGCTTAGTTAGCTACTCTGTTTTTATCTTTTCTGTAACAGTAAGAATAGTTGCTTTTGCAATGAGTTTAGATGGTTTGCTAATATGTCTTATATATACCTATATACAAGGTAGGCAGAGCTAAAAAAAACCAGAGATTCTTGTAACATTATACAAACTCTTACTAATAAATTTGAGAATCTAAATAAGTAATTTCTTTTCATTTTCTCTGGGGCGTTAAGTAAGAATCAATATTTTACACCTTCGCAGTCTTTACATAAAAAAACCATTAGCTGGTATTTTCAAAATTCCCAGTTCTATAGGGCTCATGACCCCTAGAACTGATCAAAATTTTTGTTTCATCTGATATATATGCATGTTAAAAGATCCAAGAATGCAGTTACATGGGTTATATCACTTTGATGGTGCCACTGCATTAAAAGTCATTCCTTAAAGCTCTTTATGGAATTATATATATGGAAGGGCAAGCATGAAAATATTATTGTAACTGTGAGTGCATTGCAAATTACTATATATATATATATATATATATATATATAGATATTGTATGCACTCACTTGTGAAGATAGACTTGTTGTGTGACAAAGAGCCAAGAGCCTTTCTCTGTCAAGCTAAAGGATCTAAACAACTAATTCCAAAAAGTTGAAAGATGAGGATAAAGTTTTCATTTCTTCTCCTTTAGCCTTCTTTTTTTTGTTTCTGTCACATTTTCTCTTGTTTAGAATCAATGGGAAAAAATCATAGATGTATAACCTGCATGAACTGACCATGTGGTTGTAGTGATACTGTATTTTTTGCTTGGATATATCAAAATCAGATTAACAAATGTGTCTGTGTCTGATCATCCAGGGTGAGACATTCATTTGTCTCATTGTTGTTATCAACAATGGAAGGCCACAATTTTTGCATAGAATGAGTTGTTATGGACCCACTGCATGTGATGCTATTGAGCCCTTTATCAACATCATCTCTTGCTGTTCTTATGTTTTTGTTTTCCTTTCATAGCAGGCAAACATGCTTTCTTTGCCCAATCACAACATCATAATCCGAGAAATGTCAATTTACTGATTTATAACCCTTTTTGTTTCGTGTTTTGTGTTACTGGAAATATGTATTGCACATTCACTGTCATTTGAATAGTATCGTATTTGTTGTCGAAGCAGTGAACAGTATCAAAAAAATAAAAAAACTCATTTTGGTTTTCAATTTTGCAACACTTTTTTACCAAATATGTTTTTATGTTTTTTCTTCCAAAAATTTTGTAACAAATTTTACGTCACTTGTTAGAAATATAGGAAGAATATATATATTGAATTGATATATTATCTTGATATTATGAACAATACATAAAGGCTTATTTATAGCTACATAATCTTAGAGGTTAAGTAAACTTAGGAGACAAGAAATCTTAGTCCTAGTTGGTTTAGGAGAAGGTGTAAAAAACCTTTTAGGAAAAAATATATAATCTATAATAGAAAATATATAATCTAACACTCCTCGCAAACTCAAGTTGAGGCATATGAAGCCAACTTGAGTTTGGAGATAAAATCTTAAATACGGCTTGCGAAAGCAATCTGGTGATGTAACTAACTGTGGCTGCGAACACATACAAAGAAGCTACAAAGGACCTGGAAAGACTGAAAGGAATTCATTGAAATTAGCGACTTTGACACACAAATGTTATAGCTCATGAAAGCAATCTGGTAATATTACCAATAGTGGCTGAGAAACACATACAAAGAAGTTGCAGAAAAGCAAACTCGTTGAAGTAATGGTAAGACCAAAAGCTGCTCACTAGAGTGAAAACTGATTTGAAAATTAAAAAAGGAGCTCATTGAAATCAGCGACGTTGACACACAAATACTAATGGAAGCCGATGAATTGAACTTGAGCTGGGCTATCATATTTTTCTTTTATATATATATATATATATATATATAAGGCGGAAACAATTTTCTATGATTGACCAGGACCATCGGGGATGAAGCTGATACGTCATCTCCGACGGTGAGGGCGATGAACAATGAAGACTATCAGGAATTGGTAGGCTTTGATACCATGTTAGGTGTTGATTTGGCAGAAGTTATTATCTACGATTGACCGCCGAAGATAAGGATGTCATCCTCAGTGATGATAATGATGGATAGTGACAGGCTCTGATATCATGATAGAAATATAGAAAGAATTTATATATATCGATTTGATATATTATATGTCTATATTCCGAGTAGAAAAGGGTGGTCAAATTTGTATTTGAAGTTATTGTTTTCACTACGAATTTCTACGTAGGAATTCATCTTTTTCAACTTGAATTTGCGAAGAGATTCAGATTATTCTTCGTCCAAAGCCGCCGACAAATTGGATGCCACCTCCAAGACCCACGATCATTGCCGCCCTCACATTCTAGTCTCCACAACTCCCTCGCTCACTGAGTCCTCATCCAAAGAGTTCGTTACCGCGTCTCCACACGCCTTTAGAGGTAATCACATGTTTTTGTGATTGTATTGTTTATCACAGATGTTACGGGTGTTTTCAATCAATATTGAACACATTTCACAACAAAAATATTATTTCTATTTTGAATGAAAATAGAAATACAAAACGAAAAAGAATGCCAAACAGACCCTAAAAATATAACAAGAATTTGTTTGAGCTAGATGACAAAATCCAAGCCATCCACTTGACACTCAAGAAACTAAATTACATCTATTGATTGCAACTTTGAATGGATTGAACCAACCAGGTCCTCAAAAATTTAACTCATGAATCTTGTGGTCCTTGCTTGAAAATCAACTCTTCTGTTGCATGTTACCATCAAGTCTTAATTATTCCAAATTTGGTTGTCCTAAGGAAAAAAATTCATGAAATTTAAGTTACTATAAAAAGCAAAATGTGAAAACCTTCGTGACAATAAGGAATGCCCACCAAACCCCCCCTCTAGAAAATATTCTATATTGTTTCCATGGCAAGCACTATAATAATCACGAAATTGCAGGGATTTTAATTTATTTTCAAAAAATCTAACCTTGTTTTTTTCTTTTTCCTCCTGAATTAATGTCAAGGTTGAAGGTAGCACTTCACTGTTCTTATGTAGGAATCCACAATAAAGAAAAATATAAAAATATTCGATTTTGTTTAACGACGGATATAGTCAACAGTTTTGTCTTATGTTATATGAACTCTTTAATAGTAGGTGAAGTACCCATATGCGACATATATTGCTCGGACATGAGTATTGAATATGTGTTCGACACTTATAGTTATTCATGCCCCTAACAAATATGTCCAATACTGAAAATTATGTTGCATTAAGGCATTATTTTACTCTAGAAAAAAAAATAAAAGTATCAAATAATATGAATATATATGTATCTTTTTGTTTAAAGATTTGACACATTAGACACGTGGATACATAGTGTGTTCACCGACGTTTTCGTTTTCTATTTTTGCACTAAAAAAACATAAATACATTTTTGTTTTTAAAACAAAAAGCAGAAATGACATTAATTAAAACTTGTTGTTTCCACAATTTTAAAAACAAAAAACAGAAAACAGTGTTTAGTAACACATTTATTACACAAATTTAATTTTAATTTTATTTTTAATTCATCTATTAAAAACTAACCTTCAAGCACATCCCTTGGATCTTTCATTAATCAAGCCACCCAATTGGTAGCTTGAATTAAAAACATCAGTATACACTTTTGTCTTAGGTTAAATTAAAAACCGAGCCTCCAATTGTGTTTTAAATAGAAAAAAATTGGGTTCTTTTATTTGGATCTCAAACTTATAACACATTATTAGTATACATTTTTATCTCAGCTTAAATTAAAAATAGAGCATCTAATTGTGTTTTAAATAAATAAAAAATATTGGGTTCCTTTTTTTGGATCTAAGCCTATAACATATCCGTATACAAGTTAAAAGATAATAATATATATAACATGTATATTATAAAGAGTTATTATTTATAAGTGATTTTTTTTATAAAAAAAAATATATGAAAGCAATTGCATTTTCAAATATTTGAATATAGATATTTTATTCATGTTATATATTATCATATTAATTTATTATGTATTATTTAACTAAGTAGACAAGAAAAAGATTATAATATTTAAATAAGAAAATAATTGTGCAAAAAATCATGGATAGTGAAAGTTATGTTTAATCTTCTATGGGGCATGGATTCAACTTGTTCACCGGAATAGTTTTTAGTTAAATATAAAAGAGAGTGTATTTTGGGTCCCACTACGGTAGAGAAATATTTTTCCTGCTTCAGTGAAGAACTAGAAGAAACATTTTTTTTTTTTTGTTTCATCCCCTCACAAAAATGAGAAATACTTTTCATAATAGAACATAAACATTTTATTGAACATAATTTTTGGTTTTGGTTTTACTTTTTTAGGAGATAGAAACAGAAAACAAAAAATATTTTTCGTTAGTGAACGGGTTCATAATTGCACCCGACGCATCTACTCGAGTCCATATAACATGAGAGAAAATTTTAGTTGCTCTTGTTATACCATGCACTAGAATAATCACAACCTTAATTGTAGTACACGCACAAAACCTACCACTATACCTAGAACTGTAATTATTGCGGTGCATGATTTAACGGCAGCAATTAAGTTTTTTTTCCGTAACAGGGGTTCTGGAAGAGGAGTAAGCGATGGGTTAAGGTCCATCATCCTCCAAAAAGACTCTTGGCTAACATACTACACAAGGCCTTGTTGATTTGGACCATCAGATCAGTGATTTCCTTTGCATTAACCAGATTGTGAGACAATTTCAACCTAAATTTTATTTTTTCAATTTTGAATGATGAAATGAGAGGCCAAACTCCAATAGGGATGATTGACAAAAGGTCCAACATATTTTCTGCTTTATGTAATGTGCAAGTGAGTGCAGGGAAAAGTGATTCAAGCAAGCTTTTTCCAAGGTGAAAGTATGGGAATTTACCTTTTACTTTCCCACCTATAAAGAAAATTAAAGGCAAGGAAAAGGTACATGAGACTTTTTTACTTCATTTTTCCTCTGCCAATGGAAGAAGACTTAATTGGAATTTTACAGCAATAGGGGTTCCAGAATAAAGGCAACATGAAAACATGAACAATACATTTATATTGAAATATGAGTAGATTTAATTATAATGGTGATATATATATATATATATATATTAACAAATCCAATGTTGTGTAAAGCACACTTTCCACTGCCTCTTGGTATGGAAAGTTATGCAACTTTATTGAGGAGAAAAAAAATAGTTATGCGACTTTAAAGATATCTACCAAACAAAACACACATACACACATGCAAAATTACTTTTTTGCAATTGTTTTATGACCATTTATATGGTTCTCCTTAATGATCTTTTCAATAATGAACGAACACTGCTGCTCTTCCACTAAGCAATATATTGCCTAAGGTCCTACATGGAAAAGAGACTCCATTATTATATCACTTGTAATGATTCTACTGTAGGTTTTGAAACACTTTCAAAGCTTTTGATTAGTGTCCTTAAAAATATATTGGTTTTAAAGTATATACGTTATCCAGAGTTACAAAAGGCAACCTGTTAGGAATATTTAAATATAATTAAATTATATTAATGATGATTTAATGTGTGTATTATTTTAGTAGTTAAATTATATTCATGGTTAATAGTATTTCAATCATAATTTTCATAATTATTATACCTTAACCGTTATGCATGTATTAATTATATATATATATAGAGAGAGAGAGAGAGAGAGAGAGAGATGTATGTATACGAAGCATCCACTATCTCTCGTTGTTGTGTATTGATCCAACTTTATAAAGAGATATACTTATGTATCTCGTCGTTGTTGTTGCACGAAGGAAAGCACTATCAACTTAAAGGACAATGTGTTCTTTTACCCATAGCCCTCTGTCAAGCCGGTCCGCTCTTTCTTAACTCTATTTTACTTGCTGTTAATTTTATATAAACATTGCATCTCTGGTGTTTTAATTTATTCTTATTTTATAGTTTATTATTAGTGTTGTTGATGTTGTAAATTTGTCCTAAAATTTTGTTTTTCTCAAATTATAAACTTTGCACAAATCATGTATTGCCGTGTGTAAATAATGTGTTGTTTAAATTATTAAGTGTTCTAAATAAAATAAAATAAAAATTTCCCAACAAGCTAGATAGTTATCCCTATATAAAGAAGAAATTAATCTATTTATAAATTTGGAGAAAAAATGTATTTGTGTATTCTTGTCCTCTGCATGATTTAGCTAATTAGAATTCAATACAATTGCTTACTTTAGCATAACTCAACATGATCCTAGAAAAATAAAAGATGAGAAAATTCAATTGGAAAAAATAGCATGGAATCATAAAATCTTGGTGAGAAATCTCGTGGAAAGTTGTGAAATAAATGGTTGAACAATATCCTTATATTTTAGAGTAATAATATAGATATCAAATTCCACAGTTTTTGAATTAATTTTTGTGAGTCGGGGATGACATCGTAATGACGTGATCAACATAATGACATCATGATGATGTCACACTCCACGTACTCATATAAACTTATTCGAAAACAACCAAATTAATAAGAAGTATAATTTTCCTATATTTAAAGGATAGATGCTCACTGCCCATGCATAATTCTTGATGAAATGTTAATGTTTGACAAAGAAGTCATCTAGGAGAAGAAATATGTTGGAAAACATAAATATCTCATTCACTAATGCCAGGAAAAAAATAAGTGTTAAAATACAAAATTGATGAGGATAAATCTGAGAGCTGGGAAGATGAGGAGTTAGAGTAATCCCAAAGGATAAGCTGATCAGTTTAAGCCCAAATAGGAATAATGTCATCTGATAGCATTAATTCTCCGAATTACAATCCGAGTGAAGTTTCATCATTACTACTCGGCATGACAATTGTCACTAAATCTCTATAAATAAGAGTGGTCGATCAACTAACGAGGTACACTAAAATTAAATTCAAAACACTATATATATATATCAAGGATTGAATTGATCGTTGAAACATACTTGGCCGGCACCTTGCCGGTGCCAGCTTCGGTCTCATCTCCTCTGTCTTATAGGGAGCTTGCGCCAAATTGGATCATGCAAAAAACTACATCAACTGTTGGTGCCATATGTGAGAAACAACAAGTTTTCCGAAGGAATTAGTTTCCATGCGATTCAGTTTGGACACACCTAGGAACCTATAAGTTTCTGGTCAGGTGGCATCTATGTTTCTGGTGTACAACACATTTTCTACTGCCTCTTGGTATGGACAAAACACACACAGAATTACCCTTTTTTTAATTGTTTTACGACCATTTATATGGTTCTCCTAAATGATCTTTTCAATAATGAATGAATACTGCTGGCTCTTCCACTGAGCAATATATTGCCAAGGTCCTATATGGAAAACATTATTATATATAGGGGTGCACATGGTTTAGTTCAGACCGACTTGTTTCACAAAAATTGGAACCAAATCGAATTATGAAGACTAATGGAACCCAACCAAACCAAACCGAACCATGAGAAAACGGTTTGGTTCAGTTCAATTTCACAATTCTAATATTGAAACATAAAAAATAAAAATAAAAGTTAAATTTCAACCTACAACTTATCATCATATAGTTTGTATACGTATATACATACATACATATATACATATATATACATATATATATATACATATATATACATATATATATGAATCCATGATATGAAGTTAAAGGAGAAATCTTTAATTATACACTGATTATGGAGAACTGTGAATATGTAGTTGGGTTAAGGATGTAAGATTAGATAAATAGTGATTTCTGTGAGTTGCGCGGTGCGGAAGTAGTTGCGAAAAGTATTTTAGAACCTAGAGGAGGGGTGAATAGGATCACTTGCTCATTTGCTTAATTTTTAATTAATTCAATTTTAAGTCCAATTAATCAAACAATTAAAGCAAGCAAATAAATAAAGTTCCAGTAAAGAAAAGAATGCACCAGATATACGTGGAAACTCAAGGCAGAAAAAATCACGGAGGGAGGCGGCACGCCTCAAGAAACCAATTCACTATGATGAAGCAAAGTACAACAGACTCTGTCTCAGTCTCACACCCCTCTTCACTCTGTCAAGGATCTGATGCGGAACACCTCAGGCTTATGATTGCGACAACACGTCCAACTGCTGCAGACTTCTGGCTAACGTCACCACCCTTACAGAAAGGTTGCTGGAAGAACCAAAATACTCAACAAGTATTTTGTTCCCTTCGTAGTGCAATATGATCACCTTTCTTCCTCAGCAAGCAAGCGAAGAACCGTCAATCCAATGTTCTGATGAGCAAATAGATTTGATGCAATCTCTGAGCAACTAATCAGAAGTAGAACACCATCCTAAATATCACTCGTGAAGTATGGATATGTGTTCTTAAAAATATATAGCCCTAATTATACTGTATATACTTTCTCTATCTAAAAATAATATTCCAGGACTCATTTTGTAGAGAAAATATGAATATATATATATAAGTAAGGAAGTCCTAATTCTACTTAGAAAAGAAGTTGAATACCAAAATAGAACTCTCTTAAAAGTTTTAAACCCAATAGGAATCAGAATTTTCGTCAAAATCTATTTCCTATTTGGAACAGGCTAAGTGGGACCGGTGCCAAATAAATAGGACCGGTGGGACTTTTTGAAAACCTGCAAAAACTAAACTACCGAGAAAAGTTGGACCGATCCTAAATATTGGGGACCGGTCCTACTTTAAAAAATCCTAAAATTTTCATTTAAACCCTGATTTTTCAAAATAGGCTCAGAACCAAAAAGTGCAAAGTGTCCTCACCATACTTACTTGTATTATATGGTGTTCATACTGATTTGTCGGCTTCCATGCACTTGAGTGTCAGCTCGAAGATGTCGATGATCGATACAAAGAATAAATCGAAAATTATAATTCGATCAATCAAGTTTTGATCACCGAAATATGCCAATTACAAATTTATATCTCACAATTTCAGTTTGAAGCATGATGATTGAGGGTATGTTTTGGTGATTGCTCATGGTTTGAGCATGTATTAATTGTTGTGTAAAATTATAAGCAAATAAGAAAACAGAGGCACTGCTTTGCGTAGGAAATTAGGAACAAAAATTTAAACAAACTATTAAAGTAAACTTAGTTGAGGCATGTGAATACAGGGTCCTTAAAAGTAGATTCGCCCCCTCTGAGACGATGTCTCGGTGTAGCATGTTACAGCGTCCCACCTCCAGGATACAACAACAATTCATCTGCAAACGTACACTCATAATGCAGAGTTAGTTGAACAACTTTGGTAGGTCCTTACTTGTGAATAGGATTTAACAAAGTGTACGTAGTAACAGAACTCCAGTGTTATTTGAATAAGAATAGTCAAGACAGCGATCAACATAATTTAGTTCAATACAAAAAAGAGAACAAAGTTATGTGAGATATTCTGTATTGAATATGACTCCCTATATCCAAAATAGTGATGAACAGAACTTAAATCAATATGAAAAGGAGTATAGAGCTTTGTGGGATATTCTGTATTGATGGTCTCTTTGACAACTTCTGTTTTACAACTGGTGGATGTAAGAAGTACAACGACTATATACGAGATATCTGCAGTGCAGTATATTAGCAATGCACAATTTTAGTGAGACCTAATTGTTTAACGTGAAAGCGCGTAAAGAACGATTCAAAGACAACTAGCTAAACCCTAGACGTTAAGACGTGGGCAGAAAGATACTCAACTAGAATAATTAGATTCACACCAAGTTTCTAAGGATATGTGTATTTTGTAATACCCCAAAATATACAACAATTCTCACATATTTCAAAATACAGAAGTAACTAGATGTAATCAGAAGACCATAAGAATCCAATGTATTAGAACTGGTGTCGTTTGGACTATAAACTAATCCTAAGGAAAGTAAGTTGTGATTTATAGAAAAATTGGTGAAAATATGTTTCAATGAACCAAGATTTCTTATTGTAAATCAGATAAACCCACATTGTTATATCTATACCGAAGCTATTCATAACTGGTTGGCGCGAATAGGCCTTGCGCCCTATTTGAATTTTCATGATCGCTCTAGAAAGTCTGCCTAGACTCTTATAGGAGGCGGCCCCACCTCCACACTCATATAGGTGAATCCATCAAGTGTGTATTGCAACTAAACACACCTACCATAAGGGGTATGGAATTCATTAAAAAACTTAATTCAACCTCTTATGTTACAGTTTTGCACTATCTACACCATAGGAATGGGATTCTCAAAAGATATAAGTGATAATGCACTGCATGGTCAACCAATAACTTATTTTTACCCATATGGACCTACTTTCTGGGGGCTCTGTTCACATAGGTTGGGTTACCATCACTGTTGACCTTTGTTATAAGCACAAGTCTTATCCCCTTTAATGTATCACTCACTAGCTTTCAGCCTAGTCGTTTGTCAAAGGATCGGCTATATTCATCTCTGGCCTCACAAAATCTAGAGATATCACTCCAGACTCAAGCAGTTGCCTCACAATATTATGTCTTAGGTGTATATGCCTGTCTTTTCCATTATAAATTTTATTTCTTGCTATGGTTATTGCAGCCTGGCAATTCCATAGACACAGATGGAGCTGGTCTCATCCATATAGAGATATCTGCTAAGAGGTTTGTAAGCCACTCAACCTTAAATCCAACCTTCTCCAAGGCTATGAACTCAGATTCCATAGTGATGCTCTATAGGTCTGTTTGGAAGATTTTCATGACACTGCACCCCCACCAAGAGTGAATACATATCCACTTATAAATTTCATCTCATTTGAATTAGAGATCCAGTTAGCATCAATATACCCCTCTAGTACAGCGAGAAATCTATTATACAACAACCTATATTCATGAGCACCTCTCAAGTATTTGAGTACTCGGGTTAGAGTTGTCCAATGTTCCTTGTTAGGATTCTAAGTAGACCTACTCAATCTACCAACTGCATATACAATGTTAAGTTTAGAACAGCTCATCAAATACATTAAGCTACCAATAATTTGAGCATACTCAGATTGTGATACACTTTGTTCTATATTTTTCTTTAATTGGGAGTTAGCATCATAAGGTGTGGAAACAGGTTTACAATTAAAGTAACCAAATTTTCTTAATATCTTTTCAACAAAGTGCTCTTGAGAGAGTATGATATTGTCACTTGTTCTAGTTAATTTTATTTATAGCATTACATCTGCTTCTCCCATATCTTTCATATCAAAGCTAGAAGCCAAAAACATTTTAGTCTCATTGACTATCTCAAGATTAGTTCCCAAAATAAGCATGTTATCCACATACAAGCATATACTTGCACACGTATTATTCGTAAATTTACTATATATACATTTATTTGCCTCATTTATCAAGAAATCATCTGATATTAACACGCTACCAAATTTATCATGTCATTGTTTGGGAGCTTGTTTTAGGCCATACAATAATTTTGTTAACTTACACATTTTATGCTCATTACTAGAAACTACACAACCTTTAGGTTGATTCATGTAAATTTCTTTTTCTAATTCACCATTTAAAAATGCAGTTTTAACGTCCATTTGGTGAATAATAAGATTGTTAATGGCAGCTAAATCAATCAAAACTCTAATAAAAGGAATTCTAGTTATAGGAGCAAAAGTGTCAAAGAAGTCAATGTCTTTCCTCTGTTTATAGCCTTTAGCAACTAACCGAGCTTTAAATTTATCTATTGACCTATTATATTTCAATTTCTTTTTAAACATTCATTTACATCCAATGGTTTTAGCACCAGGTGGTAAGTCACGTGAAGTTACTGCTGCCTCATTATAAGTTTGAGGGTCATTATCTCAGAGTGCTTAGTGGTTTCTTTTTCAACTATGTTAAAAGTGACATAATCAATCTTTTCCATATTATGCTTCATTGAAAAAATATTTTCAAAGAAATCTGTGTTTTTGGTTTTAACTATTGTATTAACTTCCATTAAGCCTTTTTGGTTTCAACTATTGTATTAATCTCCATTAGGTTGTTATCACTTTTAGTTACCAAAAATCAATAAGCTTACTATTTGCGAATATCATACTGTTTAATATTTTTTCTTCAAGTAGAAGGACGTTAGCTAAACACTTCCACACACTTTCAAATATGACAAATTAGGTGCATATCATTTCCATAGTGTTTTACCAAGAAAATGGCTTTCACAAAGTTAAGGGGTGCACTACAACTAACTAACATGATATTAATCATTTCTTTTAATTTTTTGTTTTTTTTTTCTATACCATTTTTTATACTCATATATGATGGAAAACCATTATAGCTAAAAAGTATACCATCTTAACAAATCTCAGTTAATAACTAGAATAAATTTACAGTTTCACCACCATCAGGAAAAGAGAGTGGTTAGTATCCTCTCCCTTAACCGATTTAATTGAGTGAGAACATATTGGTTGGTAAAAAGGGTATCAACTATAGAGTTGTTTATGGATTTTATGAGATTGGCGAAAATAAAAGAAATTTTTTTTTATCAATATTATTACCTACTAATTTCATTTATTATTTATTGAGGGCAGTTTAGTCTCACCCCTTGCAATGAATGGATACAACCTATAAACCCCTATAAACGTGACGTATCCAACGATTGTAGAATGGGTGTAAAATGCTCAAAAAGCAAAAAAAATCTAATATATTTACAAACTACTATACAATTCTGGAGTGATATGAAGATAACCAAATAATTGTACACTCCAAAATTTTCTCGCTGGGCTTCCATCATTTCTTTTTCTTTTTTTGTTGGGACTATATTTTCAACCACGCCCTTTAAATTTGTTTTTGCCTTGTTTTATCGCTCAATGGAAGAAACTCGTGTCAAACTGCATTCCAAAATACTCTTAATGTTGTTTTAATCTCAAGTGTTTTTTTATATCAAGAATAAAAAAAATGGCACATTGTAAAGATAAATATTTATATAATTAATATATAATTTTTTTACGCCTAAAAACAATTAGTATTATTTATGAAATTTCAAAAATATTATATTACTGCCACTACTTGGCCCCAATCAAATTCTCGACCTTTAGCCATTTCCTAAGTCCCAATCCAATACTATATTCTAGGGATGTACAAAAAATTCGCGAATTCGTGAATCCGATCCGATCTGGAGGAATCCAATCCAATCTGATATCTAATGGATTGTAGCGGATTAAAAAATTAGAATTCGTTAGTCACGGATCGAATCTGCAATTCGATCCATGGCAATATATATATATATATATATATATATATATATATAAAATTAGTAATTATATGTATAATAATATAATATGTTATATACTTTTATGGGTAAACCTAAAAACTCAATATATATTATATTTATTTATTTAACAGTTGTGTTCATTTGAGATACGAAATAAAAAAATGTTGTGTTTATTGATCAATTTTTTTCTTTATCCAGTTGGTCTCGTCTGTGTGTTAGTGATAACAAACAGACAAAAAAATGAAAAAAAAACTCTTCAGAATTCCTCAACAATAATTTTTATTTAAAGTGAATCTTTTTTTAGATACTATTCTTATATGATATTTTGAATTTTTTAAGTAAACAAGACTTGTAATTGAAATGATAGTTTGAAATTTTTTAAGTAGACAAAAAAAATTCAAATAGGAGAACTAGCCCCAATCCGATCCGATCCATTCAATCACGGATTGGATTGGCGGATTACCACGAATCGGATTGGGTTTTCGCCAATCTGTAATCTGCGGTCGGATTAAGATTATGCATAATCCGATCCGATCCAATTCGTGGTCACCCATATTATATTCCCTCCACAAATCATGAATGAATATAATAATTGATCACACACACACACACACCAAACACACCACAGACACACTATTTATATATTATATCAATTCATATTATATATATATATATATATATTACACTAATTTCTCAACTCAATACTTCTCTATAAGGTTGCAAATTAGGAGTGCACAAAAATCCGTCCAAATCGAAAAACCAAACCGAACCGGACCGGATAGTTCAGTCTTGTTTTTCCACGGTTCGATTCGGTCACGGTTCTAAAATATTAGAACCGTGAATTAACGGTTCAGTTCCAATTTCATGTCCTTCAGGATTGGACCGAACTGGACTGAACTGTTTATATATATATACATATAATATATTATATAAATTAATATAAATAAGTATGTTGTAAACTTATAAGTGTAAGTGTGTAACTAATAATGTAATGTACTAATAATCTTAATGTGAGAATCGATTATATTTTATATAATATATATTATACAATTTATAATAATACAATAACTCAATAAGACACTGATAATGGAACCGTAGAACCAAACCGAACTAAATTGGTACTTCACTGTTCGGTTTGGTTCTGTTCCATTGGTCCAAACGGTTCGGTTCGAAATCGAACCGAATAGGACAGTGTGCACCCCTAGTTCGTGCTCGAGTTTGTTAAGGGCTCGGCTCGGGCTTGTTCGTTAAACAAACGAGCCGAACTCGAACTCGATTTCTAGGCTCATTTAATAAACGAGCCGAGCTCGAATAATGTTGGGCTCGACTCGTGTAGGCTCGTGAATATGAACTCGTTTAGACCTCGTTTAGGGCTCGTAAACTCATGAATATGTTCATGAACATAGGCTTGGGTAGGCTTGTTTACGTTCATGAACAAGCTAAAACAATCTTGAACACGAGCCCGAATGAATTTTTTTATTAAACGAGCCAAGCCCGAGCTAATCCTAAGCTTCTCAAAATAATGACGAGTTCGAGTCCGAGCTCGAGCTCAGCTTTTCGAGCTCGTCACGATCCCGAGCGAGCTCACAAACAAACGAGCTCAGCTCGGCTCATTTGCAGCCCTACTTCTCTGTGCCCACATTCTTTTTTTTGGTAATATAATGGTGCCCTTTTCCCTTTAGATTTATATAACGGTAATATTATGATGTATTCACCGATTCAGATTTATATTTAAATTATTGTTCAATTGTTTGTCAGGGTCTTGAACTCTTAAACTCTCAAAGAAAGATAAAAGAACAAGAGGGATAATGAGATTAAATATGCAAGTTTATTCTCTCACATTAAAAAATTACTTTTTCATTCTTTGAAGCCCAAATTTTTTTTCTTAATTTCTAAAACTCTTGTATAAGTCATATATTGAATTATTATATTTTATATACCGTACTTATACTGTATATATACATTATACAATACATATTTATTATATATACATAAAATAATGGCGATGCATGATTAAATATCACAGTGCAAATGTAAGTTTTTTTTTTATGCAAGTTTCACATTGGACATGTGTCAAGATCTCGCAGGTCGAGACCCTTGTGTATAAAAGTCTAGCCATTCAAGTATGAATTTAAAATCATTAAAAATAAACAAATATCTCTTTCTTTTTTATTTATTTATTTTTTTTGAAAATAAATTAAAACAGTCAGTGGAGTATCAAATTAAACACATCAGTGTTTGTCCCATTCAACACATTTAACATGTTAACACAAAAGAGAAAGAGCAATGCTACACGTCTCGAATAAATATCACGAATTTTAACTCGAATCTATGTGGCAGGTGATATAGTCCATTATTTTAGGAGATAAAATTAAATGGTAAGTTATTATTTGTGGGATTCCCCCCATACATGAAGTCCCTATGGTATTATCGCCTGCCACATAGATTCGAGTTAAAATTTGTGAAATAAAATTGTAGCGTTTAGCATTTCTCAAAGAGAAATTAGAGAGATTGCTAGTTTTATTGAATGTGCGACTCTTTCACTGCTCCAAGTTTTTAATGACAATAAACAACAAGAAATTAAGACAAGTGTTCTTCTTTGAAAATCTTCAACTCATCGTTTAAAATCAAGTTTCATTAGACATTAATGAAATATCGGTTAAAGTCTTCTTCAATCTTAAAATTTTAAAGAAAGCTTACTACAATCGGTCGAAATTATAACCATCGCAATCCAACATTTCAAGCAAAAGAAGTTTTGGGTTGTAAAATTCAAACACTATAAAGGAATTGTACCAATTTTTTGAAATTAATAAATTTAAATAAGTATTTGTAACATTCTTCCTCCTTTAATATTTGGACACAGAAATATGTTCACATATTTGAAAACATGTGCAATTGAATAATGATATTCTGTCCAATTTATGTGAGTGGGGTAATGGGCTCCACCACATAAACGTTATATGGAGGAGCCCATCACCCCACTCGCATAAAATTAAATCAGACTAAGTCTCATCGGCCTGTATATCATTACCCTTTGCAATTTCATTGAAGGTTCAAATCTTTTGCCACCACCTTCTGATTTCATTGAAGGTTCAAATCTTTTGCCACCACCTTCTGAGTCAATTGGTAGACGACCCAATTCATACTTCTTTTATGGACATTTCCAAACACACACAAAGAGAATCGCTTTTCATTGTTATATCTCACCCCTTACCAAGAAAACACAATATAATTCCCCTGAAGAAAATTTTCTGCAAATGCCTTCAAACAGAATCCAAGTCCAATATATATATAAACAATGACCACCCCATTCCTTGCTTCACCAAGAATATAATCTCTCTCTCTCTCTATCTCTTTCTCCAGATGGGATTTACACAAAAAAAGACCACCTCAACTGAGGTCCTACTTTTCTTCAAAATTCTCTATTGGGACATGAGAGTTCATAATTTTCTCTCAGATGTCCACTACTTTCTCCAAACTCTACTAGCTTTCATCTCCACCAAATGGAAAACTTGGACCCACATGAAAAGCCTAAACACTGATCAGCCACTGAAGTACCAACAGTACTGCTTTCCCATTAATGAGAATCCCATTATTGATGATCAGCCACTTTGCTTTGGAGAGCTAAAGATGGTGATGGACAACCTGGGTATATCCTATGATCCAATTAGTAGTTCTGATCATCACAGGTTCGGTGTACAAGAGTTTTCAGGAATGTTTGATGAAGATGAGCCTAGTTTTGAAGAGTTAAAGGAAGCTTTTGGTGTGTTTGATGTGAACCAAGATGGTTTTATAGATGCAACTGAGTTGCAGAGAGTCCTCTGTAGTTTAGGCCTAATGGAAAGATCACATTCACAGGTGGTGGAGTGCACAAGGATGATTAGTGCATTTGATGAAAATGGGGATGGACTCATTGACTTCAATGAGTTTGTTAAATTAATGGAGAAGTTTTGATAGCTAAGAAGTAATTGCTTTCGCACGGGTTCTCTTGGACCGAGTCGTAAACTCGAACGTCTTGAGTTTGATTCTCGGGTGGCATAACAATATCAGAATTTAAATGATATGTGTTGTTTGCATGTGATTGCACATATCTAAGGTTTACCTTACAGTCATAAGTTCGAAGGGCTTTATTTTTCTTTAACTTAAATATGTATTCCATTCATCTTTCCTGTCCATGCATAAAACAATAAATAATAATGAGGTTTTTTTAGTTTATGTACTCATGAAATTTTCTTATTATATACAGTTACGAAATTTTTGTGGATTAATTAAGGATTTAACTTGAACCAAAATGAACTGGAAATGAGCCCAATGAGCCATTGAACAAGTTTTGATAGCTCCTTTAATCGTTGATTTTATTGCTTTTAGGGATTTAAAGCTCTCTATTGATTAATGTCACCAAAATTTTGTAAGAAGCATCGTTATTCTATTTTTATGGTTCTTTCAAATTATTGACATATGCAATCCATCTATCTTAAATCTTATACAATTTTTGCTCAAATTTCATGAGAAAAAAAACAAATTGCCAAACACAATAGGCAAAACTACTTAAAATAATAGAATATATATATATATATATATATATATATATATATATATATATATATATATATATATATATATATATTCAAATTTAACTGAAGATCCCAAATGTATTACCTATCCAAACACCCAAATTGGCAAAACGAAATTGAGATTTGGTATTGATTTTTGAACGGATAAACACTTTCTTGGTCTTGGAACTCCAATGCTTCATATACTTGTGTAATAGCGTTAAACACCAAACCCAACAAGCATATATAACGAGAAAGCCCAATAGATGGTAGGCTAGTATTTCTTTGGAAAGCCCACTGATGACTATAAAATCATGGCATAAATCGAAAGCATTGTCCCATTAGAGACCAACATGTTTTTTCCTTCGAAATAAAACAATGTTCAGCCAAATCTCTATTCTTCACTTTTATTGGATCATATCATCATTATAAATAAATTAAAAAAAATTGAGCCCAGCATATGATGGTTGCATTAATTAAGTTCTCAATTAATTAGTTTTATCGAACAATATTAGAATAAGAAACATGATACTTGCATTGAAATGGTGCACCGAGTTGTGGGTCTACTCCAATGAAACCAAAGGTTGAAAAGCCTTCGGTTACACAACTCGGTTTGGTGCACCATTTAAGTGTAAATAACAGTCTTTCTGTTATGCTTGATAGGTGAGAATAAAATGAAATGTAAGTGGAAATGGAATAAGAATGAAAATAGAATGAAATGGTAAATTTCATTCTACTATTTGGTTGAAATATGAAATGACGTACGAATGGAATAATTATCACCATTCTAGTGTTTGGTTGGACCAATTTAAAACCAAGAATGGAATGAAAATCAAATTGAATTATCTAAAATATCCTTCTCAATGACAACTAAATTAAACTAAGAAAATAACATTCTTTTATAATTTTTTTTTTTATAAAAAAAATGGTGGTGATGGTGGAAGTCGACAATGGTGTAGGTAGTGGAAGGCGATAGTGGAGGAAGGCATCAGTGATAGCAATGGTAGTGGTAGAAGGCAGTGGTAGTGGTGGAAAAAGGTAGTGGTTGTGGAAGGTTGCAGCGGTGGAAGGCAGTAGTAGTGTATGTGGTGGTGAAAGCAACAGTGGTGTAGGTGGTTGTGGAAGGCAGTGACGATGATGGAAGGTGATGGTGGTGGTGGACCGATGATGGATGGTGATAATGATGTAAGTGGTGGTGGAAGAAGGCAGTGAAGGTGGCGGTGGCGGTGGTGGAAGGAGATAATGGTGTAAGTGATGGTGGCAGTGGCGATGGTGGAAGACGGTGGATATGGTGATGGAATGCGGCAATGGTAGTGGCGATGGTGGAAGACGGTGGATATGGTGATGGAATGCGGCAATGGTGGTTGTGGTGGAAGGCAACGACAGTGGCGGTGGTGGTGGTGGTGGTGGTGGTGGAGGTGGAGGTGGCAGTGGAGGAAGATAGTGGAAGTGGCGGTAGAGTAAGGTAGCGGTGGTGGCAGTGATTTTTGAACTTGGAATGTGAAATTTTTTTGAAGTAAAAAAAATTACTTGAGAATGGAATGGTCATTCCATAAATCAAGATGTAGAATGTTCATTCTTTTTCATCCCAATGAATGACCCTTCTTATTTTAATTTTCCTACCAAACAACAGAATATGTGAAATGAGCATTTCATTTCTGCATATCAAATACAGCATTTGAAAAATGATATTTTTTCAAAGGATTCTACTAAAAATCAATCGAAATCTGACGTGGCTATCAACTGCTTAGGTTTCTTATTTATTTTATTTTTCTTTTTGAAAGGTAGCATCACATGTGGCCAAGCCATATCAACTTCGAGAGAAAGTATTGAATACCCTTAAGATACCATACCCCATTGCACATTCAACTGATGGTAAAGTATTGAATATCCTTGATGTACCATACCGCTTTACACATCCAACTAATGATGAATTGATATTTTCTATAATTAAGAAAAATGAAAAAAAAATTATTGATTAAATGTGTAAGAGGTATGATACCTTTGGAGTATTATTCAGATTGCTTCTAAACACGTACTTTGCATTAAAAAATTTAGTAATAATTTTTTGAGTTCTTAATTATTGAAGTACTCATTCCCAATTCAATTAATTTATGTAGCACATTTCTGATTGCATCTCAAAAATTAGAAATGTATTTGGTACTAAATCGTTATTTTCTATTATCAAGTAAAATTGGGAGTTTTCATTCTCGGGCACTACATGGTAAGTCCGGGTATTTTGAAAAAAATTCCCTCAAAAATAAAGTAAAAAGTATCAACAATTTATTGAAGAAACTTTCCCCAACTAGCACTCACTAATTTCAAAATTTTTGCAAGTTGAAGGAGGTTGTTGGCATTTACTGACCAGATGATGAACCTAGATCATTCACCAAATTAAATACTAGTGTATATCTTTCCTTGTACTATAAACATTACATAAATATATATAGGTATGTATATGTGTGCGTTTCTTTATATCTAATGAATATTTGGATCAACCCCACCAAGCATATGGGACAGTTCCATAATCCCATCCCATGTGGGTTGCATGGAACACTCAGAAGATTCTGCTGAGGCAAGGATGTTTAACAGTTACCATCATACATGGTCAGGAGGGGTTTTCAGGGCCAGAATAGTGTGCCTCAGTTTTGCAGGCCCATGAGAAAAGGATGTCTTCAAAGTTCTGGTGTCTTTTTTGTCTTTCTAAACTCTCATCATCACCGTCATCAATCTCCAATTTTTTGCTCCCACCCATATATTATAATTAATTCTCTCAAACTTATTCCTCCATTGTTGTGAGTTGTCACACACACACTATATATATATATATAAAAATATAACACAAACCTTATTGAAAGAAGTATAAACAAAAAACCCATTATCTATAGTTCTTTTTCTTAGTTTACTCTAATTAATAAAGCAATCAAAATTGAAAAATAAAATAAAAAACAAAACAAAAGAACAATGCAGGAAAAAAAAGTGATATCTAGCTAGCTAGCACTTTATTGTTTCACAGATGGGAAATAAGAAGATTGTACAAGAAAAGACCTAGTGGGAATTGACTTCAAAAAGACACTTATGCTTGATATATATTTTACTGTCACCCAACTGAAAACATCTTCAATTTCTCTTGCCTCCATTTGGTCCTCTCCAGCTGCTGATTTTGGGACAACCGTTTTCAGCTTCTTCCTTCATGTGGCTCCTACTCCAAGAAAGTCAATGAATGGTGGTGCAATATTGGTGTCAAAATGGTCCTGATCTGGTGGTGGTTCAGGGGATGAAACTTGTGGTGTTGAGAAATCCGAGAAGCTAGAAGGGTAGTGATGATGATAGTGAGAGTGAGACTGTTGCATTGCAGTTACCAATGGAGGAGGGTGGTGGTGATAGATATAAGACATGTTGTTGGGTACTACATCATCTCTTGGCCTATCCCAAGATCTGTTGTTCTGCCTAAATAACAGGTTGCTCATCATCTCATGGCTCTTGGGACCTGCATAACACAACCAATTAACCACTCAAAAAGATCAACATAACTAGTATGCTAAAAAGGGGTGGGTGTGTGTGTGTGTGTGTGTGTGTATCACACTTTGGATTGTGTGTGTGTGTGTCTAAAGCAACAAAAAAAGTTGAGAAGAAAAGGGTTGCTTTAGTACTCCATGTAGATGAGAAAGAATAAATATGACTATAGTTCCACTGCAAAGAGAGTGGAGAAACTGTACAGCTAGATGAAGAGTGATAAATTTTGGTAGAAGACTAAAATGGAAACCAATGAGAAGCAGCACAGAAACCAATTAAAATTGCACACAACCTGCAGAGGATCAAACTAACACATCATATTCATGATATAGATAGATACAAGGAGAGAAGTAAAGGATGGAATCACAAAGGACACACCAGGGAGGAAATCAAAAGGTGTCTGCTCATGTGCACAAAGCCCAGTACTGTGATGAGGAAGACTGGGGAGCAGGACATCATTGCTTGACAATATTGCTTCACCAATACCACCACCATCAACACCACCACCACCACCACCACCCGTGTGGGGTGAAGAACCATTTGAGCCTGCAGGACCAATCACACCACCACCAAATGGGAAAACATGAGGTGGGTTATCGAAAAGATTGGCAGCTGGAGGGTATGCTAATGGTGGTGGTGGTGGTGGTGGTGCCTCTGTTCTTATGCTGCTTGTTGATTCCCCTTCCATTCTCCTGTAAACTGACTGTTGAGCACCCAACTTTCTCCTCCTATAAGCACTGGACTGTTCTCTATACTTCCTAGCCATTATGACATGCCAATGGTTTTTCACTGCATTATCAGTCCTCCCAGGGAAAAGCCTAGCAATCATGGCCCATTTGTTACCATAAAGTCTATGAGCAGCCATTAGCCTCTCTTCTTCTTCTTCACTAAATGCTCTTCTGTTGATCCTTGGGTCCAACTGGTTAAACCATCTCAACCTACAGCTCTTACCTTAATTCACACCCACACAAGACAACACAACCAAAACATACATAAAATTAGTACCCACCGAGAGAGAGAGAGAGGACAAGAAGAAGAAAATTAAAGAAGCTAGCAGCTTAATTAATTACCTGATCTTCCTTCCAATTTCTCTGCTATAAGGTTCCAGTTTTGAGGGCCATATTGAGCTACAAGTTCCTTGAGCTTAGCATCTTCTGCAGGCCTCCAATGGCCTCTGGCACAAAGCTTAGACTGCCCACTATCTGCTTGTAATTCCTTGCCACTCATGAGTAGTACCGTGTTGTTAATATTGCTATAAGCTAATTTCTCTTGATCTTCTTCTTCATTTAGGCTGGCATTGAGATCAATGGTTGTTTCATTGTATTCTCCAAATCCATCACTGCAATCAGAGCCCTTACCTTCTTGATCACACAATACATCACTATTGTGTGTGTGGGATTCCTCTAAGCTTCCTGTATTGGTGCAGTTTCTCATAAAAGGAAAAGTACTACCCCAAGCCCTAATTCCACTATTTCCCACCACATGAGAGCTCTTGTAGACACAATTAGTATTACCCTCTGGTGAAGAGGACAAAGATGATGATGATGACGACATTAATCCTCCATAGTTGGGATTGATGGAGAGAGAACCCATGTCTGCAAACACCAT
Organism: Cornus controversa; assembly: GCA_026545225.1. Taxonomy (NCBI): domain Eukaryota; kingdom Viridiplantae; phylum Streptophyta; class Magnoliopsida; order Cornales; family Cornaceae; genus Cornus; species Cornus controversa. The sequence goes on from CM048848.1 coordinate 49,642,706, forward strand.
CCCCATTGAAGAAGAACCAAAAGGAGAAGAAGAGGAGGAAGTGGATGAGTAAAAAGTAATGCCATTTGTGTTAGTATTTGGTGCATATATCACACACTTGTTGGCCATTCCTTCTTTTCTGTTACTGACAGATGCTGCTATAGCCAAGAACTGTTACAAAGTCATCTTCATCATCATGGACAGACAGATATATAAAGCTTTTTAGTGTGAAGAATGAAAAAAAGATTTTAGGGACTAAAATGAGAAAGGAAGTTTGACAGAAAGTGAAGGGAATTGAAGAAGAAAGGAGAGTTTGCAGTGGGAAGAAAAAACTTGAAACAGCAACAAACAGCAAAAGTGTTTCTAACAGAAGCCTCTACATGGCCTCTCCATCTCTCTATATCTATACCTATATCTATATCTATATCTTTCTCTCTCCTGATGAGTAAGGGAGAGTGTGTGAGTAGTTAACCACCCTGACTGACCCGACCTCACACTGACCTGTATGTAACAGTCAACTAGTTTTTGTATGTATTAATATTTAGTATTAAAAATTGGACAGTTTAAGAAGATTACAAAAATAGCAGTATCATATACACCATATAATATTATATGTATCTTCTTTTTAACAAAATCCCACATCATTCACACGTGTGAATGTGAGAGAAAATCTCTCTTTTTCTCTCTCTAACTCTCTGTGAGTAGGGGCTGAAAGTTCTTAGGCTGTCTCTCTGTACAATGACAAGAAAAGCTCTAATGTGATGTCTGCTATCTTGGGCTTGTGCAGGTCTAAGACACCTATCTTTTCAAAGTGGAAAATGATAGCTTGAAATAGCAACCTTGTCAACACAAGTAAATAAACCTAGCTCTCAATCTCCATCAACTTTTTAACTTTAGAGAGGGTTTAGCTTTTGTTTCTGTTAACCACCTGAACCTGAAGTAGACCCAATCATCAAATCACTAAAACCATGGACCCAAACTAGGCCATTGAAACTTGATGTGATATCAACTACCCCCAATTACCAAAACTTTATGTTTGGATTCAAGGAATTGTTAGTAAAATGAAAATGAAGATGAAGGATACAGGGCCTGGCTTGTTTGGTTGAGTTTTTTTTTAGGACAGTTTTGTTATTTTTGAGAACAAAAAATTGTAAATATATATATATATGTTTGGAATCTGTCTATAATACACTCAGTATAAATGCACCGAATGAATCTGAATTTTGCTTGTTATACATGTCTGATGAGACCAATTATGCGTGTTGTGCACGCAAAGTTCAGATTTATCCGATGTATTTATTGTTCTAAAAACTGTTTTCTGAAATTCAGTTAAAAAAGGTCTTGATCTGTCACTCAAAAAACAATTTTTTGCTCTCATAAAACTGAAAAATCAAAATATTATTCAAAAACTATACTTAGATTCATTTTTTTGAAAACTCAATTATAAAAAAGTTTATTTTCAGACTTTTATAGTTATCTGATAATAGTTTTCAGATCTATTTTATGGAGAACTGTATTTATAATTATCTGAAAATAGTTTTATTTTTTTAAAATTCTTTTTAAAGAACTCAACCAAGCAAGGCAATTTGAAAGGTAAAGAAAAGTTGGAGGGAAAATGAGGTTATTTTAATCAATAAATCTCATTTTATTTACCAGACACAAAAAGAAGTTAGGACTGTCCTATCATTTTCATTCTTTCAGTATCTAGGTAAACAATATAAAAGCTTTTACAGAACTAGTGTTGCTATGTTTAATTTTATATAAATTATTTTTATAATTATACATTGTTTTGACAATAAATGTCCAATATAAATTACAAGAAAAATGACTACCTCACAATCCTGAATGTGACACTCCTTATCCATTATATGTGGTGAAGGGCCGGCTTTACTTGCATCATTTAATAAACGAGGAGTCACAATCTCGACCATAACTGGCAATCATCAAATTTCAAAGGCCATATAATTAAATATTTTTGAAAATTTCATTGTAATTAATTTAGAAATGAATAATGCTTTATAGCTGGAATTAGCTGAAAATTTCATTGTAATTAATTTAGAAATGAATAATGCTTTATAGTTGGAATTAGATTTATGTGAGTGGGACCATTCTACTCACATAAATTTCGTTTGGACTCGTCGGAATTTTGACCATGTATTATCTCGTCATCACTATCTAAAATTTTCTTTCGAATAGTTTGAAACATATGATGGTTAATCATCACTCCAGAAAATTATTTCTTTCTTTGAAAAGTGATGGTTACATTTCCAATTGTGCAAATGCGAATTTTCATCAGGTAGAGAGTCTACCATGTCCATGAGATCCTGTTTTAGAGCTCGGATTATCTCAAGGCCGTGTCTAGCTAATTGCACAATAATCTTTTGGATAAGTAGAATGAAAAAAGAAAGGAAAAAATAATATTAGTTATGAGAGAAAAGAAAAGAAGGAATAATTCATTCCTTTACTTGTATTTGAATAAGTTTCGAAAGAAGAAAAAGGAAAAAATGACACTACTAATCTATACTCTTGTTTGAAAAAGGTGAAAAATAGAAAAAGAAAGAAATATATCTTATTAATTTCCTATCATATTATTTTTGCATTTTGATAACAAAATAAAATATTAAAAATGCCCTCAAAAGTAATAGCACAAAAGATGGACACCATTTTGCTACTCCAAACCATACCCTAACAAATGCTCAAGATGTTGATAAAAATGTTTTAGGATTAAGACTGTTTTTTCCTTAATAACTCTAAAGACATTGTTGATATTTTGAAAGTTTTATTAAAAAAGTGAGCATAGGGAAAACACTTTTTTTTTTCTCGCAAAAAACTCACACACCCACACACTACCCATATAAAAACTTGAATTCTCCATTTTTATCCCTTCGTATCCTTCATTTTTCTTTTCAGTTTTATAACTAGACATAAAAGAATTAGTTTAATGCACGAGACATTTATCACTGTAAAGTCGGAAGAAAATTGATGTATGTAATCTTACATTTACATTCTTGACCTTTCTGTAATAAAAAAAATAAAAAAAAAATTATGAAAGTAGACTGTTTCATTTTTCCTGTTATAATTTTTTTACTAAACAAAAATTATGTTACTCCTCCATTTTGTGCCTAATTTTTTAACCGTGAACATAGAATGGTTAAAATTTATTAATCAGAGAGTCAAAATTTTGACCATCAATATGTCCTTGCATGGTAAGAGTCATTTCATGGTGGGTCCTAAACCCCATTTGATTTCTTGAAAATCACTAACTTTTACACAATACTAAGGATATTGTCAGTATTTTGATTGGACATAAATTGAATTAACCTCAAATTTTTATTTGGAGTAAGGATTCATAAATATCAATATATTCGCCTCAAGTTTAAAAACTTATTGCACCTCTTGTAAACATATTATTATTATTTATTTTCGTCTAGTTTGAATTAGTTTAGTATTTTAAAAACTGTTCTCAAAATTGTGAAACACTAAAATAATTTTCAATAATTAAAAGGAGTGTTCGCTGAAATAGAAATTTTTTTTTTTTTTTAATTCATCAGTTATCTGAGGATGAAAATGAAAGTTGCGTTAACATAAATCTCTCTTTTAGAATCAAGCTAACTAGGATACATTCGTACATATAAATTCTAATAATTTTTTTTTTGAAATAATGTGAGACATCATAATGTTCTCCTAGAAACAAAAGTATTGTATAATTATTTGTCAAGACAATATAGATGTATAGAATAAAAATAAATTATTTCTTTTTATCACTCCTAATCTTATTTTTCCCTCCTTAATTTGATAAATAAATAGGATAAACCCTCTCTCCTCACTTTTCCTTAATTTTCTGAGAGATTGTACAATAAATGCTGTACAAATAAGATTTTCAATAAAAACAAGAGTCAATATTGTTTGTTACTTATAATAAAAATTCATAATCTGTCAAAATACTGATTATTATTATTAAATGAACTGACAACGTATGCATGCATGCATATCCATGAAAGGAATGTCCTTGCTCTGCAACTATTTCCTGAAACTCTCCAACACCCCCAACAAAAAACAACAAATTAAATAAATAAATAATTATATTTTATTGTAAACTATTTTAAATAAAAAAAAAAATTCTAGTGGTCATTCACTTTTCACTCCCTGTCCAGAAAACCAATGGCAGACGTTTTCAACATATCCAAGCAAGGCATGTCCTTGTTCTGCACTTATTTCCTAAAACCCTCTTAACACCCCCAGCAAAAAAAAAAAAATACTTTATATATATATATACTTCTTAAACATATATATATATATATATATATTTTTTAAATATTATTTTCAGATTTCACACACATCTGAAAACCCAAAAGCAGACGTTTTCATTTAATGTGACAGTGTAGCAGGAATGTACTACACATACATTCAGTGAAGTGGAACCAGTTTGGGTCAAAAATTTTGAAACCTGACTTTATATGGGAAACAACCCAACTAAAAGATCTCAGCAATTAAAAAAAAAACTTATTTAAATAGAAAGCCATAAGAGAGGTACACTCCAATTTTGGTTACTTCCAAACTTTATGGCCTCTCTCATAGCATAGGGTCCCAACCAAATGAGGCATGCCCTTGTGTCATTATTCTCTTGCCCTATCTATGACTGACTTTAGTGCCTCATCATAAAATTTAATTTGCATGTGACTTAACATGCTTGTGAGGTCATGTTGGTGCCTTTTATGTTTCTTTGACTATGTAAATTTCGAAATCAATCACGAACTCAAGTGTAATGATTTTTTTTTTAATAGATTTGACATAAAATTTGCATTCTTGATTGATTACGTGTTACTCTGATATGGATCCGAGACTATGTAATAATTTGTGATAAAATTTACATTGATTGAAAACTTGGAATCAAAACTTCATTATGATTTTTGTATTTTTGTTACTTTGAGTTTTGTCACCATTTCCTAGGCAATTATTGATGAAGAATTGATTGCCAAAGATGATCAAATAATTGGGCAGGTACAATTTTTGGATATAGTTTTGATGAACTCGTTTTAACGTGTAAAAACACTTTTTTAATTGGATATAGTTTAGCGATTAAGATTAACTAGTCAAGTTTTTGTTGGAGATTGCAAAAACACTTTTTTAATTGGATATAGTTTAGCGATTAAGATTAACTAGTCAAGTTTTTGTTGGAGATTGCAACAAACACTTATTGTTTCGATATTTGGTAATTATCTTAATTTAAATCTCTATTTCTTTTTTTTTTTTTTGTAATTTTTAGAGACTGCTAAAATGAGCTGTTTTCTTGGGATTCCTTCTATTTTTGGGATTCTTTTTGTAACTTTACAAAGTAACTTTGTTGATTCAAAGTTGTTGCTTATATTTCCTTTACGGCTTATGCTTCATCAATTATAAATATATTTGTTATTGTTATTAATTTTCACTTTTGAGAGGTATGAAGAGAGAATGAGGTCATTTTCATTTAATATCAATGGGAATTATTTATTTATTTTTAAAAAATACTATTGTATATTGTTATCTTCTCTATCACCCAAATTGAAGGTTTGGGTTCAAATTTCCAAAGAACAAAATTGAGTGGGATGTGGTATTAGGAAAAAAATAAAAAAAAAATAAAGAAATTGGGGAGGTTGAAACTGATCAATAATTACCCATATGATAAAATCACAACATGCCAAAAAGAAAAGCCAATACCATAAATAAATCATTAAGAAGATTTTGGGTTTTATAGTAATTTGAATTTCATCTCATTATTTAAGTGAAGAGACAAAAGCTTCCAAAAGATATGAAATAGATTAGTTATGAGTTGAGACAATTTTTGTGTAAGAGAGAGAACTTCTCAAATTCAAAGGCACCACAAGTGTGTGATCATATATTGAGGTAAGGACATAGAACATGGGGTCCCAACCTTTCATGCCAAATGAGGAAGAACGGAACGTGTGGGTGGCTTTCACAGGTAAAATGTGCAGTCTATACATATACATATACATATACATACACGCTTGCGTGTGTGTGTGTATATATATATATATATATACCATGCATATCTTCGCACGTGTGGGATGCCTCCTAATTAGTACATTACCTCCATGCCCACATGATACCCCCATTATGTCAGATAACCACCCACTTATACATTACACTTGTGACCGTACATGCTACCCTAACGGACGCTTGTGATTGCTCACACATGCGATCACTCCACAAGTGTGTGAGTAATTACAGTTGTCCTTGCAATACAACACGTGTTATTAGTGCAAAGAATCCACTCACTATGTCACAAGTGAAAAAAAAGATCAAATCCCTATCATTTGCTAAACCCATTCAATTTGTACTTTGAGACACAACATTAATGCTTTGTTCGGTAGGAAGAAAAGAAGAGGGATGGCAAAAAAATAGGAGAGAAAGGGTAAATTTTTTTCGTTTGGTAGATAAAATTGAAGGAGAGAAGAGAAAATATGATGAATGAGTCATCATTCTCTTTCACAAATTTTCATCCCTTCAAATTTGGTAGGAAGACAAAAAAGAAGAAAAACAAGACTATTATAAATGTTTTAAATTACAATATTTTTCTTATTTTTCTTTCCTTCTCTCATAACAAACAAAATAAGGTATTATCTACTTCTCTTTTCTTCCATCCAACCAAATAAAAAAAATAAAAAACACAATCTCTTCTCTAAGGATATTTCATCAATTCCTCCTTCTTTTCCTTCCATCCAATTTTCTTCATTACTACCAAACGGAGCATAAGAGCAATCACAGCTGTCTCTACAATACAACACCGTGATATTACCACAAAAAATCCACTCACTGTGTCACAAGTTAGAATGCCCTAGAAAGAAGCCAATCGAATCCCACTACTAACTAAACCCATTCCATTTGTATTTTGAAACACAACATCAAGAGTAATCATAGTCGTCGTTGCAGTACAACACCGTGCTATTATAGAAAAAAATTTGACTCACTATGTCACAAGTCAAAAAATCCTAGAAAAGCCAAGCAAATCCTATATTTGTAAAACAAGTCAAATAATCCTTAAAAAAAAGAAAAAAGAGCCAAGCAAATCCCACCCTTGACTAAGCCCCATTCCATTAAAAAGGGTTGTTAGTTATCTTCTCACTACCTCCCAAACACTAGATGCCAGTGCAATAAGTAAAACAGATTAACCAAACCAGAAAGGGACAGGGTTAGTTAATTGCAGAAAACAAGGGAAATTAGTTCAGCAAAGAGGGCATATTTGTTATGTATGTACCAAACAAGTGAGTTTGTTAATCCATCTAAAGGTTGTTATACACCAAACAAGCAGATTTGTGGGATTGAATTGAATTGAATTGAATTTGAAATTTGGGTGTTGATGAGCTATCTTGAGTTGGTTGTGTTGAAGATATATATGAATGATATGAAGAGACATGCAATTGGGATGACCCATGGCCATGGGTAAGGAAAGAAATAGTAAATCTGTCTGAGCTAAAATGAATGTATGTTTCTTAGAGCATCCACTATGGGATCTCCAAATTTGGATCTCCAAATTTGAATTTTAGCTAGCAACCTCAGCAATTTAGCTAGCCACATCATCATATCAGGATCTCTAAATTTTGACTCCACAACAGGTTCTCCAGATTTGAATTTTAGCCAACCACATCATAATTTCTAATTTTAACTCCACAACAGGTTCTCCAAATTTTTATTACCCACACAATTAAATAATCTTATACAATTAAATTAATCTTAAAATTTTATGTATATACATATTTATATTAAATTTTTTTATACTTTTTTAACTTAAAAAATTCATAATTTTTTCGTTTTAAGTCAAAAAATAGCCTAAGTTGTACTCAAATTAAAGCTCTCGAAATTATCTTTATAACAAAATTAGTTTCATCAAAAAATTTAATTTGTAGTGAAAGTTATTGATATTTAAGTAAATGACACATATATATATATATATACATGGCACAATTTTCGAGAAAAGCAAAGACAAAAAATATATATATACAGACCTTTGGTTAGCTAAGTGGTTCGCCGGATCCGGCTAACCACTTAGCTAACCTCAAGTGGGACCCACAAATTTAGCCATCACATTGTATTGCTACAGTGTGTATTTGATAGCCAAACGTGCCTTTAGCTATCCCATTGGTGATGCTCTTAGGCTGGAGGCAGAAATACAAGAAATGGAATGGGTCACAACTCATAAAGAGAGATATGGGTGGCCCACCATATAAATAGTAGGGCTGATTCATGAGATTCTGTTGGTTCTGTTCACTTCGAACTATGTGAAAAGGAAAGCATGATGGTGCCTCTGTTGCCCATAGGGTACCCCAATACCCCCAATAACAAGACAAATCTAACCAGTAAAATGGGATTGCAATTCCAAAACATTTTAGAGAGAGAGAACAACATATATAGAGAGAGAGTGCAACATATTTGTTTGGGTTTGCACTACCCACTTGTGATATGTTGGATGTGTTGGATATCAAGCATGAAAGTCAGTTAACTTTGTCTGATGGCACATGAACAAGTGAACAACCATAACACCTTAACCAACACCATGTGACTCTACATGACCTTACAACCAATCCTGGCTGCTGCTTTGTTACAGCAGAAAGGGGCCAATAAAGCATATGGATTTTTTCATCTCACTAATTTGCCCTTGTAATTAAGGCTTGTCTATTGCAAGAGGTCACTCATTTAAAACCGAAATCGTCTTTGTCTCTTTATGTGAAGATGTCTCTATAATAACAGAAATTTCATGTAATGAGTTTGTCTAAATATATCTTTTGTTGCGAATTTTAACTCCTCTTCAATTTTGGTTCTTTCAAGACTCCGGGTTTTTTTCTATCACACAAGATATCTTGTGTCACCACAATAATTTTATATCGCTAAATATTTATGCAATAATTTTATATCGAATGTTACGTAATGTATTATGTTAGCTGTGTCACAACTCACAATAAGTGATCCTGATTCGTTCTCCAAAATGCTTTCAGTCTTTTTGTGAGATCTTCATGACAAACACTTTACGAGATGGACTGATGCCATTAGAGTCGGCCTATATCTAGGTCTCCTACCATCAGCTCAGTTCCTTTGCCAGAGCCTAAGATATACAACATCATGACACCCAAAACATGAGGAAGGATGGACTCACTATAACACCATGTATAAATGCTTCTATCTTCCCAAAAAAATAAATGATATAAGAATAAATCTTTTGTTCATTCACCATACATATTTGAGGTTTATCTTCTAATGTAGTGTACTACAAAGTTCATCAAATTAAAAGTAATTTTTTCATTTAAAAAAAAAATACTAACATTGAATCAAAGATACTCCGATCTCTGAGTTGATTATCATATAATCAAAGTGTAGAACAAAATAATGACTATTTTTTTTAAGTAACCGGATTGTTCAGAACTTTGCTCTCCGAAACACCGTACAAAACATCCCTTCACATGGATGAATGATAGACTTCAATTTAACAACAGTAAAGAGCAATAATGCACACAACCTCCTTTTACTATCTTTTGTGTAATTAACATCATCATCTATTGAAAATAACTATAACATGCACTCTTGGTGTTACATGCACAAGATCTATTTACTTGGGAGTAATTTTTTTTTTTTTTTCACTTTACCTATAAATATATTACTACATGGAAATAAAACTGTTGAGAATGAAGTATAAATGATCTTATTAATGGAATGGAACAAACTCCTGTGTGGGATTAAAAACTCCTGTCTTTTATCAAAAATCAAATCAAATTCATTCCAAAGATGTCAATATAATCAAATAGTTTCAATCAAATTCATTCCAAAGATGTCAATACAATCAAATAGCTAGTTTCCAATATGAATAATTTTGGAGAATTAAACATTAAACACCCAAAACTTGTACACCCCACAATGAGTTTCTTGGTGGGGTTCTTGTGTTCCTCCATGAAACCCCTAACAAAGCTATTATTCAGACATATCAGGTGGCCATGTAATATTGATGTGCATGCCACCTTCCCAACTACCTCTCTCTTTCACACACAGACAGTAATGCAATGGAGAGTTTTGCTAGAAAACCATCTCATCTATCATCAATGATGACAAGACATGACCATTGCAATGGTCATGCATGTGTATATGCATATGCATCCATGGTGATGATGGATTGTTGATATATATACAGCACATATATTTTTGCATGTCATTCTCTCTGTGTATGTGTGACAAAAAGAATAAATTTAAAAATATATATTAAACCTAAAAAATTTAGTACAAGAGTTCTCCAAGGATGCATGAGGTGACAATGGGGTGTAAAACAGAGTTTTTAACTCCACAGTAAGACTACAAAACTTAGCTGTAAGACTCAAGGTGAAGGTGTAGGTAGGTATTGCAGATATATATATACACATATATCTGTGTGTGTGTGATTGATGGCATGGGATTCTTTCCTTAGTTCCAAGAACAATCCAAACAAGGGGGTGGATCTACAGGTTTATGATACCACATATGGATAATAAAGGTATGAGTGAGACTGCCAATATAAGCTTAACACTCAGTAACCACAGAGAAATCAGAAAGCGTTAAAAGAAAAGAAAAAAAGCATGACCTCAGTGAGAATTAAATACTACAAATGGAAAAAATAAAGGTAAGTTTTTCCACTCTTTTCCATGATTTGCTAGATGTTAACAACACATAGATAAAAGAGTCCTCCTTTCAAATGTTTACTTGCATACAGAAAGTGAGAAGACCTACAGCTACTACTATTAATCTATTTCTCTCTCTATCTCTAGCTATATCTGACATGACATGAATAGTACTACACTCATGTAGTACTAACTCACACATGTGTGTGTATATATATATAGAGACACTGTTGAAGTAAAAGCCAGGAACTTAGGGGTAGTGATGGAAATTTGAGGTGTTGATTGAGTGAGTACAGTAATATAAAGGTGTAAGAAGTTATGTAACTGTACATAGGGGTGTCAGGAGAGAGAGTAATGGTGGTCTTTGATTTTGTTTGAGATTTTCATTCATTGATTGGGGAAGAGACACAGCTTTACTAACATAGAGGAATTGTCTGCACCTGATTGATTCTTTCATTTACTCTCTCTTTCTCTCTCTACAAATATGTATGTGTGTGTATATATATATATATCTATATATATCACTGTGTGTGTGTAAGGGGAGGAAGTGAGTGATTGTACCTGTCCACGTGCGTAGACCCTTATGTGCTGTTCCAAACAAACAAAAGCAGGCCCAACGGTTCATGGTCTTGTTTGAGACCGTACTACATGCAACTTGTATGACACTACAAGCCTGGCCTGTGAGTGTGAAACTGTTTTGTATTCTGAGCTATACATGATATCAGCAAGGTTTACATGTTACCAGCCAAGGAAGAAGAGTCCAAAACTTCTACAGCCACGGAATGCATGATGATATTTACTTCTATTGTTTCAAATATATATATATATATATATATATATTAGAATTAGTATTTTGTCATTAGAGAACAAGAACACAGAAAAACATATATAAATTGAAAATTGTTTGGTTGACAGAATGTCAAATTTTGTTTAATGAAAACAAGGTTTAAATAAGACCTAATTTCATAGAATAACCTTTCAGTTCTTGAAAAAATATTTGATGAGCTAATAATTGAATCGAATTATTTATTTATTTATTAAAACTCTCCATCTTACTTTCTATGATGATTTAATTAGAAGTTGGAGTCATTCATGCCTTTCCAAGTATGATAAATGCAACCATTAGTTTCATCAAGGAAGCACCAAGCATGCAATTAAAAAAGTGTTCTCTCTGTTTCTCTTTCATTCTTTCATTATAAGTTGTATACAAGACTAACATGTATAGTCACTAGTCAGTGTCAGAAGAAAATATATGTATGATTTTACACACACATTGAAGAAGCATATAGAACAAGAGTTGTGTAATCTTGGGTCGTTTGGGCTACAGGCTGAACCTTGAATGCTTTGGCACGATCCATGATTCATTCAGTGATAAGTTACTCAATTTCCTTTTGTTGATACTCTTCTTTCTCTACTGTTTATGCAACTACAATCAACACTCAATTTGTCAAATATACATGTGAATGTTGAAAGACAGGGTTTATATTTTGGTTCAAATATTTTTATCATATAGTTTAATTAATGTCACAAGCAATAAAACACTAATCCAAATTCTACTACCAAAAATAAAATCCTAAGAAATAAAGAAAATAAAATATAAAATAAATTCTAAAATCAGCCTCTACGCCTAGGACTATAATAAGTACTTAGTCCACGCAGCTAATCAGGATCTCCACATCCATAACTATAAATCTAAGACAAACAATGACTTTGACATACCAGCAGTAAATGATACCATGTAAGCAACAAGAAGTTACATAGAAACAATATTACAGGTTTTGCCGATCAAGTTTCATATATGTACAGAGATTCAGCTAACCTGCTTCTTTATAGTAGTTATAGAATGTCACCATTGAAGTTACTTCAAAGTGTAGGAATTTCCTTCTCTAACACATTATGATGGTGAAACTATCAAAAGTACTAGCATGGCGTGGTTTAGATTTATATTTAGTCATGTTAGCCAGGAAGAAACATGTATGCAGAAGTGCAACAATGGCGCTTGATGTTAAACAGATACATAGCAAATCCAACTGACTGATGCTATAAGGTATATATGCACTATCTCATGGGACTTACTTCGACGGATCTGAAATTTCTTGTTGCATGCTTAATGCCAGACCAAGATGAGTTTAATTTTAATACTCAAGAAGGAGATACCAACTTACGAAATTCCTAACATTCTCACATCAATGTACTTGCCAAAAGAATTTTGAATTGGCAAAAATATTTTTTAAAAAAATACTTAAATCCAACTCATATATTACTCCACAAACTAATACTTATTTCAGTAACTAAAACAAAGCAACCATAAGGTCTGGAGAAAAAAAAAAGGCATAGCAGTAATGCTGCAAATAAATCAAGTTGAGTCAAGCTTCAGGTGTTCAGCCTCCGCTCGCTGAAGTCAGGGAGTTTTCAGCTCCGGCTCATGTTCAAACAAGCCCAGACAAAGCTAAGACTAGCACAAAATTCTTTAGAAAAAATCAGGCTTGGCTCCACTTGACTTGTATGTGTCAAATCTGTAAATATATACATACATAACATTCCAATATAGTTGAATTTGTGTGTAATATTATATGATCTCTGTTTGAGTGTGCAAGAAACCTAGCTACTAGGCATTTGCTAAACCCTCCATCTTCACCTTCAACACCCTTCTCTTCCGCTGCCTATTTAGCATCAATAACAAGCACAAACATAATTCCTTTACTATCAGCAAATTGATATCGGCTTCGGACCTCATCATCCCATTGGTATTTATGTTCACCTCCAACTGCACCAGAACCTGTCTCATGCCCACGTTGCAAGCTGATGAGTGATTAGAGATAGGGATGAGATACAGCTAGGATAGGGTCTGATGAAAGAGAGGAGAGGGATCATCTTTATTTTTTTGGGTAGGGCTCCAAATAGCCTCTAGATTTCCTAAAATCCAACTGCTCACAATGGTCAACTTGGAAGATTAAAAAACTATCAAGTTATAGGTCTTCACAAGGTATGGACCTTCACAAACTTGAGCTTGATTTTGTTCGAATTCGGCTTGCATATGGAACAACCTTAAAATTAAGCTCAGGCTTGGGCTGTTTACCAATTGAACAAACTCATTGACAAGCTGAGTCAAACTGTTCATGAACAACTTAGTTCATTTACACCCTAGACATGGATAATCCACCAATTTCTCATACTCCCAAAAAGGATACAATACATATAATTGGGATCATCCAGTGCTATTTCAGCATGGTGATGTAGGATGGGTAAGGTGTTATGATACCACATGATATAGGACGGGTAGTGTGTTCTGTTGTAGAACCAAAAGAGAGGAGAGAGAAAAGAAGAATTGGGGAAGAAGTAGTCCGTAATTCAACAAGCAATATTCAATATTTATCAAAGGTGATTAATCCAATACATATGATACAATCACATAGAAGTCACAATTGGTTGTCATGAACCCTAGTGGAACATGTAGTCGTGCCTATGTTCGGTGTCAAAAGATAGCCTATCATTTGCTTCAGCACCAATAATAGGTATGTATAAGGGGTGATGCATGGGAGTTAGTGTGATCTCCATCATTTCTCCCTGACTGAAAACAACTCTCCTCTAGAGAGTAAAGCTCATGATACTGTTCCACGAGGTCTAGGTCAATACGCCAAAATTCATCATCAGTGATTCACCGGTCATCTTAATCCGGACAACCTATCCAACAAACACGATACCACCTTGACGAAAAGCAATAATCTAATGGCCAAGTATAACTGCAATCTGATATGTTCTTTGCGGCTAATTCAGTGGAAGAACTGGCACTGGTGCTGATGAAGATGTAACTCCACCTGTGGGTGAACCTGCTGGAAAAGTGGGAGGCTCAAAGGTGCCTCAATAAGGAAATAGTCCTCCACATTGAAAACTGGACTAATACCCGTATCAAATGGTAGGTCAAGTAAATATGCATTAGGTCTCAACTTATGAATGATACGAAATGGTCCAGTGGCACGGGTATGCAATTTTTTGGAGTTTATAGGGTAATGTTATGGACGTACATGAACCATAATATAATCTCCTTCATTGAATTCTTGATTCATACGATGAGCATTAGCAACAAATTTATAATTTTTATTACTTAAAGAAAATTTTCGTCTTATATCAACATGAATATCACGAATGTGATGGGCAAAGGAATTAGCAGACTTAGAAGGATGAGATTCAAGTGGCAAAGGAATTAGGTCAACAGGCTGGCAAAGGGGAAAAACAATAGACAATCTCAAAAGGACTCTTGCCAGTAAACCTATTGACTGAACTATTTACGCAAATTCTGCAGTCGATAACAATGTATCCCATATACCCGGGCGCTCTCCAACTAAACACCTAAGCAGAGCCCCTAGGCTTCTATTAGCAACCTAAGTCTAACCATCAGTTTGGGGGTCGAAGGCAGAAGAGAATTTAATATTAGTCCCAAAAACTTTCCAAAGTGTTTTTCAAAAGTAACTCACAAACTTGACATCCCTATCAGACACAATGGAAGTGGGTAATCAATGAATTCTAACAATTTCCCTAAAGAACAACTTAGCCACATATGCGAGGCATTAGTTGTTTTGCTACAAGGACTGAAATGTGTCATCTTAGAAAACCAATCCACAACAACCAGAATAGAATCATGCCCTCTAGTGGTCTTAGGCTAACCTAGGACAAAATCTATGCTAACATCTTTCCACGGTGTGTGCTGGACAGACAAAGGGGTATAGCATGTGCAATGTTCCTCTTCTTAGCTTTTGCTAACTGACACATGCGACACTGAGAAACAACTCTAGCAACATCACACTTTAAAGACGGCCAATAAAATCTATCCTCTACTAAGAAAACTATTTTATCGTTACTAAAGTGACCAACAATAATGTAATTCCCAGACTAAGAAGTCTCTAACCGACGTGCAAGGAATGCATAATTTAAAGTCTCGAAATAGATAATCGTCTCTAATCACAAAGTTATAATCTCTACGGTTACCATTTTGAACCTCTTGAAATCCAACAACCAAGCCTTTTCCCAATTACTTGGGGTCGGCTACATGAATCCGATGTTTCCATTCCGCTCTATTTAAAGTCATCTCCTCAGTTAATCCACGTGTTATCATATCTTTCTTTACTAACTCTACCCAAGTTAGCTTTGGTCTTCCTCTTTCCCTAGCATTGCCCTCAATTTGGACTATGTCACTTTTCCTGACCGACGCAGTTAAATGTCTTGAAATATGTCACCAAAATCAAGACAAGTGGAATACTCATCCTTCAATATTTAAAAGCCTATAACTAATCATAGCTTAAAGAACAACTACTACTCTCAACTGAGAGCGTTAGCTAGATTATTTTCAGTATCATTGTGGTGATTGAGTACAAAACTGTACTCTTGCAGAAAAGCAACCCATTTGGCATGCTTGGCACTCAGTTTTCTTTGAGATTCAAGGTATCTCGAGGCTTGGTGATTAGAGTATAAAACAAACTCTTGAGGATACAAATAATATCGCCAATGGCAGAGTGCTTGTACAACAACGTAAAACTCTCTCATATCTAGAGTATTTCTTTTTAGCCTCATTAAGCTTTTCGTTGAAGTATGTAATATGTTGACCTTCTTGACTTAAGACACCACCAATTCCAAATCATAACGCATCACATGGAATTTTAAAAACTCTAGAGAAGTCAGGGTGTCGTAGAACTAGTGGCTCAATCATTTTTTGTTTAATCTCCTCAAAGGCTCTTGTTGCTCCTTCAGTCCATTTGAACTCCCCTTTCTCCATACAGTATGTGATAGGAGTCATAATGGAACTAAACCCCTTGATGAACATCAATAGAAAGTAGCAAAACCATGAAAACTACGAATCTTAAAATCTGTTTTAGGTTGAGGCCACTCCTTTATTGGATTTACTTTCTCAGGCTCAGCAACAATACCTTGCGCAGAAATTATAAATCCTAGGAAAACCACTTCAGTCTTGAGAAAATAACATTTCTCGGGTTTTACATACAATTCTCAACTCATAAAATCTCAAGAACTTGTTGAAGGTGACTTAAGTGTTCTCCTTTAGAACAAGTATAAATCAAAACATCTTAAAATCAATCACCAAAAACTTTCCTATAAAAGGGCGTAAAATATGTGTTATTACCCTCATAAATGTACTTGGTGCATTTGACAATCCAAAGGGCATGAATAACCACTCATAAAGTCTATCTTGGGTCTTAAAGGCAAATTTCCATTCATCACTCGATTTGATTCTGATTTGATGATAACCAATGCGCAAATCAATTTAGGAGCCATTTGAGCTAATTTGTTATCAAGGCGAGGTATAGGGAACCTGTACTAGACTGTGATCTTGTTAATGGCATGCTACCAACACACATTCTCTAAGAGCCATCTTTCTTAGGAATTAAAAGAGTAGGAACGACACATGGACTAAGGCTAAACAAAAGGGCTATCTCTAATAAATCCTTTTTGTAAAAGTCCATCAACTTGCTGTTTTCAATTCAACACATTCCTTAGGATTCATTCAATAATGTGGCAGATTAGGTAGCTGTGATCCTAGAACTAAATCGTGTGTTGAATATTCCTCATGGGTGGTAACTCATCAGGTAATTCCTCTGGTGTCACATCTTGAAATTCATGCAACAATTTAGTGACTTTTGATGGAGCACCACCACTTCATTAGGGGAATCTCGAGGAATAACTTTAGCAATGAGAGCTAATACAAAACCTGATTCTTTTCCTTCTTTCTCAAACTCTTTTCGGGTCAAGACTTGGAGGGGTTTCTTCTCTCTAGGTTGAGAGGAAGACCTGTTTTTTTACAAACTATCTTTTCTTATGGGCCTTTGTAGGTCGTAACTTGATAATTTTACCCTTGTATTTGAATAAGTAGGTATTATCTCTACCATGATTGGTCACATCCAGATCATAAAGCCAAGGGCGACGAAGGGGTATGTGGGAGACATCCATAAGTAGAACATCACACCAGATCCTATCAGAATACTCACCTATCTGGATAGGAACCAAACACCTCTCTGAGATAGATAAGGAAGTCTTGTCTACCCAAGCTACCCTATATGGCTATTGGTGTGGTTCAGGTTGAAGCTTCATCCTAGCAACACCTGATTTTGAGACCACATTCATTGAACTTCCTCTATTAATGACTATCTTGCAAACTTTATCCCCACGTCTTAGAAATGTATGAAAGATACTAGTGTGCTTTCAATTATCCTCTCGTGCAAGAGTATACAGAATGCACCTCACAAGAGTCACAACACTAATGCGAGTATCATCATTCTCAAACTCTTCCTCAATTTCCTCAATAAATTCTATAGGATCTTCTACAACATCACCTCATTGCACGACGAGAACAACGTGAAGCAAAATGACCCTTACCGTGACAATGGAAACACTTGATAGAAAACCCACTAAACTTTGTTACCCTTGAAAGTATTAGCACTTTGGTTGGTTGGGATTGTTACTACCTCTAAAGGCAATTTGTTTTGATTATTTGGTCCCATGAGATCTGTCGAAAGAGACCAATCTCATCTGCTAAGACTCTCCAGCAGTCCAGATTGAAGTCATTCGCCTACTGTTGGGAAGCCTATTGAACTTTTCAGTCTCCAAAGCCTTATGATAAGCTTCTTCCAATGTGTCAAGTAAATACAAGTTGACCTCTTTTGATTTCAGGTCTTAATTCATTGACAAGTTTAGCAATTGTGATCCATGGCTCTTCATTTATCTCATCTCTCATCATGAGCTCCTAAAAACGAGCCAAATAATTGGTCACATTAAAAGACATTTGTCTCAAGTTCATCCATTAGTTAAGCAATTGTCTCCTATAATAAGTGGGAAGATATTTTTCTTTCAATCTTTGTTTCATCTTAGCCCCCAACATAATAAGATCTTCACCTAAGCCCTCTAAATTTCTTCGGACTCCTTGCCAATACCTCTTGGTAGAGGCAACCAGTTTCATTTTAGCAAAACACACTCTTTGATTATCTGATATGTCATACCACTCAAAGTAATCTTCCATGTCAGCTAACCAATCTTAAAACGCATTAAGATCCTACTTACCATCATAACTAGGAGCATCGATCTTGACTTTTTTTGTTATGTCTCCTAAATCACCAGGAAAGTACCTAGGCTGGGCAAGGTAATGCCTTTGAGGGAAACAATTATGATGCCTATCTTGGTATCGACATTGAGGTCTAAAAGGTCTCTAATGGTCCTCATAATCATCCTCAGGTAATTGTTCAAACTCATCTCAGTCTTCTTGTGGAAACCTACAATCTGTGAATCGATGGTGAACATATGGAAGAGGTCTCCTATGGGAATGAGGAACTTGACCTCCCTAAAGTTAGAATCTCTTTGTTGTAGGTTTCAAGATGACTCTGGAACAAGGAGAAGACCACGATGAGGATCTGAAGACTCTTCAGGGTAATTATGGTGATTGCCATTATGACTTGGCCCGGGTCTTGGAGAAACTGATGTGTCAATCTTAGGTTCATCAATAGGATATTTACCTATAAATGTGGTCAATTTAGCAACCTCCTCATGGAGCTAGAATATTAAGTCCTTCATAGACGTCATGGAGTCCATAAAAGTATTCATGTTTTGTTCTAAATTTTGGACTCTTTCGGCATTGCAGTTTGGGCATCATATAAATCTATAATGGTAATGGTGCCTTAATGGGTGAGGCAATGGTTATGAAAATGCTGATATTTGACTAGAAATTGGGTTAAGTAACTTAAATTATTAATTACTATGATGCACAAGTGGGAACTTAGAATGTAGTGAAGGTGACTATTCCAAAATTCATGCATAGGGTGTGGGTGTTTGACTACAAAATCAAGTGGATATGGTAATAGCAAAAATAAAAGTAGATATGGAGATGACAAACAAAATATTTTTAGGCAATGAGAAAGGAAAAGGAGCAGATAAATGGGCTCAATTAGGACCTTTCGACTAACTTAGACTTACCAAGTTGATAAAAGTACTAGTAGCAAATTTCAAATGAGGGACACCTTTACCAAAGTCCTATGTTGCCTTTCAAGTGATGAAGGCGACCCAAAATAGCTCTACAAACTAAAGTGTGTGTGTGTGTATATATATATATATATATTGCTTTGAAATTTTATTTTATTTTATCCAAATATGGACTGGGCTACACTTGGGTCAGATTCAGATTTTGGGCTAAAAAGTAACAACTGGGCTACTGGGCAAAAATAAACAAGAGGATTGTTGGGCTAAAAATAAATAGGGTAAATTACACTAACCTCCCTTGTAAATAGGCTAAATAACAGAGACCTCCTCTGTGTTCTCAAAAATAACATTGCACTCCCCTATTAGCATACTTTTTGTAATACTGACCTCCCCTATCAGCTTTCCATGTACGAATTTTGCTAATGTCATAGTTTTTACCACGTAAAAAATTCCAAAATTCCCTTCAAGGCGTTTGAAATGATTGAAATACTCACTTTGACATATTTTTTGTTGACAATATTGCCCTTTCCTCAATCTATACCTTACCTACTCTAACACTCTCTCTCACTAAACTATTCTGAATGGCCATATATATCGTATATATTGACATATATATAAACATAACTCTCTCTATATATATACAAGCACATATACACATATATAAAGGGTACTGATCAAGAACCTCCTCTTTCCAAAGAAGCTAAACTAAATATCTAAGCACATATACACACAGTAACAACTAGCTTCAGTTCATCTACACAGAGAGATGGAGAAGGCACTTACAGTTGGGATTGGGATGGACTATTCACTAACTAGCAAATCAGCCCTTCAATGGCCAATTGACAATGTGATTGAAGCAGGAGATCACATGATCATAATCTATGTTCAGTAACCCAACGTCGATCTCCTCCAGTTCCTTAACCTCTAGCAGCGGCAAATTCAAGTTCTTCATAAAATTAGTTTCAATAGTTCATCTCGGTGCGCTGTTGTTCACGGTAATAACTAGGTAGTATATATGTATGTAATACATGGGTATCATTATGTTGACACATGGCTTGATTTTGGTAAAGTGTTTACCACCGGTTCAGTTATATACCCATTTATATAGGATATCAACCGAGCATTTAATTGCTTGGAGATTTCTCAGTTTTGTGTCAATGGAGCCAAGGGCTTATGGTGACAAGAGTGCGAGATGGGATTCCACAAAAAGGAATCTCGGTTACTGTATATGCATATACCATTTGAGAACTGGATTTGGACCAAACTTGGTCAATCAATTTTCTGTGGTAGTAGCGATTCCCATAGATGACAAGTGGCGATTAAAGGATATGGAGATAAGATCATCACACTGAGTATGAGGAATAGAGAGGACTGTTTGCAAGTTCAAATGTAATACTATTTTGTATATGTGTGTGTACAGAGGAGGAAGATGAATCAATGGAACAATAGACGATGTGACGTAAAGTGATTGGGGTAATTTGGTCTTTTAGCATAATAAGTTTTTTACAATTTAAAAACATTAAATCGTACATGGGTATATTGGTCATTTCACCATTCGGGGTACTCGACAACTCTGACAAAAGAGTGCAATGTTATTTTTGAAAACACATGGGAGGTTCCTATTATTTAGCCTATTTATAGGGGAGGTCAGTGTAATTTACCCAAATAAATAAGTGGGTTGTGTCAATTGGGTTAGGGTTAAATAAGAGTTGGTTTACTTGGTTCTAGTTCAAACTAACTGGGTTAAGTGGGTTGGCTATTGGACCTACCTGATGGGTTAAGGATCCGCGTTAGGTGGGATCTTTCTAGATCTTTCCTTTTATAAGTTCACACAAATTAAGAGAGCGAGAGAAAGCGACAAGTACGATGACGGCACTGAGTCTCCAGTGAAGAAAGTGACGATGACAACATGGTAAGGCGACAATAACCACATTTGCTTCTAATTTCGTCTCTTTTTTTTTTCGGCAGTGAAGGTCGCGAACTGAATTGGTGTTCACTTCTTCACTAGGATTTAGGTGAGGGCCGATGGGTATGGTTTTCGGCTGGTTGAAGGTTCTTGTGGATGCTTGAATCTTTTGCTTTGATACCAAACTGATGTAGAACGGGTAGGATGTTCTAATAACACTTGATATAGGATGGGTAGTGTGTTCTATTACCACTGATGTAGAACAAAAGAGACAAGGAGAGAGAGAAGAAGAATTCGGAAAGATGTAGTCTGTAATTCAACAATCAATATTCAATATTCATCAAAGGTGATTTAATCCAATACATATTCCCATGTATATATAGGCAATCCAAAGAAACTTAATTGCTACAATATCTGATATAATCACATAGAAGTCAAAATTGGTTTCCATGAACCCTAGTGGAACATGTAGTCGTGCTTATGTTCGGTGATGGAAGATAGCATATGCATTGCATCAGTGCCAATAATAGGTACGTTTAGGGGGGTGGTGCATGGGAGTCAATGTGATCTCCATTACATGGCCCAATGCTTTCCACAATTTAGGGTGCCACAATCATCCGATGCATCCTACCCTTATCCTATGTGCTCAGGAAGGGGTTAAGAGCATTATAGTAGAATCCTACAATTGCAAGAAAAATTATTGTGTTGAACACCCCCCTTTTCAAATTAAAGCACAAGAAAATCTACACTTCACATAAAACACACACAACGATCGAGCATAAAACTTTATTTGGCGACTGGAAGTCCTCTTAGAAACAATGCTGACTATGCACTGCCTATTCATATCATGTTGTGTGATAGTTTAATAATGCATATCAACACCATCATAGGTATTTATCCTTTTTATTTTCATAGATATCCTCTAAGCCCAGTCTAGAGACTGAGCTTCATTCCCCATGCTCCAAGCAAGGCTGGAACTGCTATCTGAAATAAATCAGAGAAATTCCTTGGGCTAACTAACTGGCAAAACCATAATAAGGAAAAACAGTTCATCCACCAGAATCAATATACATTATGTGATTCATCAAACAAGTGCAAAGCCTAAAAAATACCAAGATACAAATGGAATGTTACTTCCATGAGATGGATGCCAAAACTAGCACCACATCATGTAGATTTTAAAATTTTGATGATAATAGAGGCTCATCTCTACAAATCATAGTAGTTAATCATCAATAAAGCTCCAAATTTATTTCCATTTTTTCTCAAATGTTTCAAAGGTTCACATGCTTACTCGGCTATAGCTATATTCCAGACCCTTCAATTCACTAGTCTCAGAAAAATATAAAATTCTAAGGGGGGGAACTTTAAATTGCATGGCTACTCTGCCTATCCTCTTGATAAATTCGGTTTTCTAAATAGAGCATCCAGTTTTTTATAAGAACATTCCAACTGAGCTTTAAGCTTCTCAAATTTTCACTAGAGATCAGGGGCATCATCCTACAACCCCTCTCTGTTCATGTCCTCGTAATTATGTAACTACATGATAATTGAAGCTTGAGTCTCCAGCATCCGAACAACCCCTCCATGTTCAACTTTAAATCTTGAATGCAATCCACCATGACATATTCCCTTAATAAAATAGAATTATCAGATGTGATGAAACTAAGAATTAACTTTTGTAAAGCATAAAATAAGGGGCTTATAATACTGAATATGTGATATACATAAGTGTATAGCTCATCTTATCAGTGTTTTTGGTCCTCAACGTTCTAGGAATTTCAAATTGCAGGACCGAGAATAATTTTCCAATTTCATAGCAAGTGTGCATGGATAATGACATAAATCTGGATAGTTATGACAACTTCAGATCAAATTAGCCTACTATATTGTCACAGGTATGTGTAAATGTAAAGCATTTTCCTTATTATATATACAAGTATACAACAACTCAACTACTTGAATTTTCTAAGTTCCATTTCATGTCTTGAGCAGAACTCGCAGCATACAATTCAAAGCAATATATATATATATATATATATATATATATATATATATATATATGTATGTCTATCAGAAGAACAGATATGATCATATATTGCACAAAATGTACATTTGAACATCACCCACAAACAAGACAACAACCAACAATTTACCCAGAGATTTTTATTTTACTATTGAATTGAATGTACAAGAAGATGAGAATCAAGACACTTACTACAACTGTCTCTCATCAAGCAATCGTAATTGCAATTCAATCAACCGCACATTGAACTCCCCATCACTAACTTTCAACATCTCTGACAACGGAAGTGACAACCCATGTTCGACCAAAAGCCTGTGCCGAGGCTTAATCTTTCCCTCCAAACTAAATGAAAAATACTGAGGGAACCTCTTTAGCTCCAGCAAATTCCCATTCATCTCCTTCAAGAAATACTCCACCTTTGGCTGAAAATTATTCGTTATACTAAACGTCAACAACCCCGGCGACCTCAAAACCATGTTAACCACCTCCTCATATGAAAAACCCAATTCCTGCAAATAATTGAGCTTTGGCACAAGAGTGCCATCCACACTCGAAACCAACAACAAAGTCGACTGGCACGTGATGGCATGCTGTCCCACAAACCCTAATTCTCTCAAGAAACACAATGTGGGTCTCAACTGATCGTCCACGCTACAAATCAACAATCTGGGGCACCGAATTATTGATTTTCTGATATCGGGAAAAGGGATATTCACATCATTTAATAGAAAACCAAATACGGGGTAGAGATCGGTGTAGGGATCGCAGGTGAGGAGCTGTGGATGCATATCGAAGATGCGGCCCAAGGCGGATCGTTCTATACCCATTGAAAATAGGCATTTCTCGACAGATTTGAGGGAGCCGAGTGGAGCTGATCGTATATTAGGGTTTTTGTTGAGGGCTTTGGTGGGATTGACTTTGAGGGTTTGGAGGTAGAGGAGTTTCTCGCGAAATCGAAGGCCTGAACCGGAGGTTGGTGGTGGAGTGGTGGTGGTTGTGGTAGTGAGTTGAGGGGCGAGTGAGGCTCGGATATGGAGGGATGTGAGACCATTGAGGGATTGGGTATGGAGTTTTGTATTAAGGTTAGGGTTTGAGGGGAATTTGGGGGAGGAATTGAGGGAGGAGTGAAGGATTAGGGTTTGGGGAAGGACTTGCAGTCGAATTATCATCAGAGGCATTTGACGTGAAGATAAAAGAGGGAAACATATTTTGTTTTGTGTAACCGTTGTAACTATTATGCCAATTTTTTTGGGTGGTCTAAAATATCCTTGATAAGAAAATGTTTTAAATTAAACAAGAATCAACCTATTTTTTTAATTTTTTTTTTATTTTTATTTTTTGGGTGGGGTGTTTGTGGATGAGTTTTGCTTTTTCATGTGAATTAAATGACAAAGATGATATTTTTAAACATTTTTTTTAATTATGGTGGTTTAAAATTGTTGTTAATATAGTTCAAGAGGCAGCCCGTGATGAAAAGTGTTTTCGGACAGCAGAACACATCATCAAATAAAGAATGACAACATTGCCCGCTGTAAATAACCCGCAGAAAAAAAAAAAAATTGTAGTTTGTCACCATGAAGAACCAAGGAGAGTTAAATTTGCTTTCTTTAAAACAAAGATGTATTTTCATACACAGAATGACAATATTTTGTCAAGGGCATGGTCAAATAATGTGCTAAATTGCTAGTAAACGTAGAAGACAAGACATTATTGACAAAGAGAGAGATATCGGTTAGGAGCAAGGGTGTTTTTGAATTGCCTTGAAATCAAGACGTACTATTATCTATTTAATACATGTGAAACATTAAATGTCAAGATTAAATTTTGTAGTATTATTATTTATAAGTATTAATGAAATTCATTGCAAGACTTAATATCAAAAGTTGGAAATTTTATGAATCCCGTTTGTAGGCACATGAATACATGTGTGCTGTGTTTGGTATGCTTGAATGGAATACACATTCCAACAATTTCTTTATTTGATATGAATTTTAAAGTAAAAATGGTCATTCTCTTGGACAATTAATATCTCTAAGAATCCAGTTTTTGCATTCTAGGACAAAACACATTGACATTCGACATCATTTTATTTAAGAATTAGTTGAACAAAATGTTGTGTCTTTGGAAAAAGTGCATACTGATCATAATTTGTCTGATATTCTCACAAAGCCTTTAGATGCTTCTACGTTTCATCACCTTAGATTGCATGACATTGACATAATTTGGATAGAAAGTTCATATTCATCTTATGAGTCTAAATTATACATTTAATCTTTATTTTTTTTTGTGAAGTCAAGCAAACTATATTAGAATAAGTATGTTAAACACAAGGGAATTAGTGACACATAGATTACATGTGTATGACATACTATGGGTATGAGTTGAAAATTTTGGTTTTGCTTACTTATTTCGTTTAGTTGATGAATCATGATAGGAACATTTACTAAATTATTTTTATGTCATTGTTTTGGTCAAAGATAGTGTTGATGTGATAAAACATTAACTTGGGAATTGAATTGTCAATATTGTGTTAAAAACCAAAAAGACTGATGAGTGAAAAAAAAATTGCAACAGCTGGAAAAGAAAAGTGAAAAAAATATGTAAAAGTTTTGTTGTTTAACTTGTTCTTAAGTAAAAGGCTAACTTTGAGATGTGTCTGAAGCTACCAAGATGACATGGTCTCTGATGAGGATAAAAAATAATAAAGTTGTTTTAGGAAAGAACTGGTTGCCTATAAGAGTGAAAACTGCCGAATATGTATATATGAAGAAAAGAAAAATAAAAAATTGAAAGTTTGTGAACATGTTGATTATTTGATTTTTCAATTAGTGTAATATCATTGATATATTGTTTGAAAATATGAACAATTGACAAATGAAAATTTTGACTTATATAATTGGTGATTTTACTACACTTACTAAGGGCCTGTTTAGATGGCCTGTTTTGATATTGTTTTGGTGTTATGTTATCAGATTGTGGGTTCAAAACACGTTTGGTATGTGTGATTTGATTTGCAAAAGTTAAAAACTGTTGTGTATTTTGGCCTAATTCTCGCATCACCAGAAAGATGATATTGTTATGTTTTTGACCCAAACCAATATCAAAACACTGTAGCGGAGAAAACGTGGTTTCACTTAAATCACATAACCATAAC
This sequence comes from Cornus controversa, assembly GCA_026545225.1. Classification (NCBI taxonomy): domain Eukaryota; kingdom Viridiplantae; phylum Streptophyta; class Magnoliopsida; order Cornales; family Cornaceae; genus Cornus; species Cornus controversa. The sequence goes on from CM048848.1 coordinate 49,669,378, forward strand.
ACATATAAAAACTAATCTGAAAACATTTGGTTCATTTTCACCAGATATTTTCTCTCTCCTCTTTCGCATTATTCTCTGGCGATTCGAAGGCGACTCTAGTTTGGAAGGCCCTAATTTGTTCCTCTTCGAGTTCGAAGGATTACTAATCTATTCCATCTTCGAAGCCCTAATCTGTTATTCAATTTTCGAGTTCGAAGCCTTAACCTGAAAATTTGGAGTAATAACAACTGTAATTTGGAGCAAGCCCTAAATGTTTGAAGATCAAATCATGCATATTGAAAGATAAGATGGACGAGCAAAACATAAGGGTTAGGTATTTAAATCTAAGATGTGATTTCTAAATGTTTGAAGTAATGCCAGAACTATAGTTTGGCTATATGTCCTGCATATTTCTGTAATCTAAGGCTTCCTGGTTGACAAATATGGAGTACTCACAACTGCCATATGTTGGTGTCGGCATGCTAGGTGTTACCATTACTCTTGTCAACATTGGCATCACAGTTGCTGCCTATACTTATTTCAGTAAGAAACTCAAGATCTGAGATGAATCATCTTTATATAAATTTCTCCTGATTATTGAATTGTATCATAGTGATTTTGGGAACTATTTAAACCGATATGAATAATTATATTATTGTTATAGTAGTCTCTGCATCATTAGCTTGTCACTTGTCTGTTTGGTTTTTAAATCCGTGTGTTCTTCAATTTTTATTATGTTTTCATTATTCCTTTGGTTATTGACATTTGACAAAATGTAGAACATAAACTTCCATTCAACTAAACTTATACAATCATTTGCCCTTTTCAGGTGATTATTTCCCTTTTTCTTTTACTGTTTAAGAGAGCAAAGCAATGTAAACATGTGAACTGGAATTCATAACTTATTATCTTTTCCTATTCTTTTGGCAAAACCATCACAGTTAGCAGAACTTTTCTATAGTTTGCAGTTTTATTTTATTGTTAGTAATTTCTGCGTTATTCTTTTTAACAATAAAGTTTTAATTTTGGGTATATTTTGAGACCTCCTATTTGAAATTAAATAATCTAATCTAATTATTTTACCTAGCATTTGTAGTGTGTATATTTTCTTGGCTTTGTAGTGAGTCCATTAGTCACATATATAGGATCATTACGAAGTGTTCCTCAACTGAATGATTTTATTTTCTCTTGTAGTCGCTCCATTTTCTTGGTAACTACATTCTAAAGGATGGATTTGTGTCTTAAATATGAGAACGTAAAATGAATGAATTCGTAATTTTGGATGGATGTAAATTTATTCTAATAACCCTCAATTCAAGCATTAGATTGATCATTTCTTCGCGTACCACATCTGAGTCTTCATTTGTCATTACAAGTTCTTTCATTTGTAATTTGCTAAACATGACTCTGAATACTTCTTAAATAAAACTTAATTATCCTTGATGAACCTAACTTAGTATCAAATTTCACTCTTGCCTTGTGATCCTTTGTGAAGACTGAATATCACATGGTCATATCTCATAATAGATCCCCTTATCCCATTTTTTCATCTACACTAATTGTTATTTCCATCATTTGTTTATTACTTTCTTTTCTTTTCAGTTGTGAAATTCTGAATTAGTTCCTCGGTAATTTGCAAATATGCGGAACTTATAGTTGCTTGGACCCTCAAAATTAGAAGCAAGCTTATCTACGTATATGAAACTTCAGATGACAGTTCCTTAAATTGTTGAATAAAATTTAGTTTTGTGTCATGATAGTTTTGTTGGAAAGGGACCATTGGTATATTCTCTCATTTTCTAGATTGATTACATGTTAATTATATGACACGGACGGTGAAGTGGCTACTAGCAACTCATATGGCTATGAAGTGCCCACGACAGTGACCTCGATTATTGATTCAGTTTTGGTTTTAGTTTTTTTTGTTCATATAGTCTTGTAGAGTCAATTTTTTTTTTTACATATACAAGTTCTATATACTTGCTTCCTTCCTCCTTAGGTTTTTTTTTTGGTTTCTTTTGAATCCCTTGTCAATTTTTTACAAAAAAAAAAGGGGGGAGAGATATGAGAGTTGTATAAAGTTGTATTTGAGAGATTTTGTGATTTTTGACTCTTGAGGAGAGTTGTCTAGCAAGGAAGCACGGACATGGGATACGGGTATGACATGATACGGATACGGCGATACGAAAAATCTCAAAAAAATAGGATATGGACACGGCAAGGATATGTCAAATAAATAAATAAAAATATAAAATTATACATAAAATATTAAGTTTTATTCTTCAACCATACAATAAATTTTCCTTAAAGCAATTAGACAAAATATAAGAAGTTAAAATCAAGAAATCTCCTATTGTTTCTAATATTCTTTACAATGATTCACTTGCTTGAGGGTTTTAAAAATATTTTTGTTTTATTATAAAATGACCCTTATTTTCTAATCTATAAAGTTTTTAATATTACAATTTTAACCCCATTTTATAGAACAAAAAATTATAAATTTACCCCGAAAAGTATCCTAAACGTATCCTGATGTATCCCAGCATATCCCAGTCGTATCCCCCGCGTATACCAACTATATCCAATATTCAAAAATAATTTTAAAAAATGGATACTTTTTCGGAGTATCAGACACGTATCTGGCTCTATCTTGGCCGTTTTTGTATCGAATTCGTGTCTAATACGACCACGGGAGATTTTTCGAAGTATCCATGCTTCCTAGTTGTCTAGTCATTTATCATTAAGGGGGATATGAGTTTGGTTGTTTGAAGGGGAGAATTTCATAAGCATCATACATCATTACATATGCATTGGTAGTACTTGATGTATTTTTTTATTTGTGCTTATGTTTATTTGACTGTATTAAGCTTTCACGAGGGTATTTTAAGTATTGTTTTGCAATGTATCGAGGTTCATCATGTTTGCTGAATATAGATGATCTTCATATTGGCCACAAGCTCAAGATCAGAGTGAAGTTACAATTTGATTCAGCTGTGTTTTTTTATTTTTAACAAATTGTAATTTATCTTTTTTTTTTTTTTTTGCTGCGGGATATGTTACATATTGTGTAGGTGGTTTTGTCGTGCCTCAATTTTTGACACTCGATTAAGAGCAAGAAAAATGGAGGCGTGAGATGAAATCTCAACTGGTTCACACACATGAACCCTTCAATCCTAAGACTTAGTTTATGTATGTCTAATATATCAAGATGGGACCAAGCCTATTAGAAAGAGGATTCAAAATCACTCAATTTCAAAGAAAACTACACTTAATTCCATTCCGAAACAAATGACCTATGTTTGTTTGAACTCATGCTGTGAACAGTACATTCGATTAATCGAAAAGGCACTTTTGATTAATTGAAGCTACGATTAATTGAAATTCTATCAAAACTTCAATCGTAACATACTGGTTTTGGAGTCCCATTTCACTCAGCTTCTCCGATTAATTGAACATGGGCCTTTGATTAATCAAACCCTTCGATTAATCGACGCCCCTTTCAGCAGAAAGTCCTGTTAAGTCCTATTTTTTTCTTAGGACATCCAAAACTCATTCACCATTATGTATTTATTCCATAATATATCCTCATACATTCCATACATCTAAAAACACACGCGGAAGCATTTAAAATCATAAACATAGCTTAATTACATCATAAATATCGAATCGAGTCCAAAAAATACATACATTGTCTAATTTCTCAAAAGTAGAGCCAATAAATCAAGGTATGTACACGTCCAACATCCATATTACAACCACATGTTGTGAATTCGATTATGATGATTGTGATATTAAGTCAACCACATGTTGAGTGAAATGTCAAAAATACCTTAACCTCAACTTGTGGGTGTGACACGTCTCCTCCTCAAGCTTGACCTCCTAATCTTAAGTCTCTTTTGAGAACTTGGAAGACCTTGAGAATAAGTTGCCTGTTGTACGGAACATGGGAAGAGGCAAGTTGTTGCGGATGTAAAAGGTCCTGCTCAAAGCTACATTTTTTACGGTTGTGTAGATTTGTGTGGTGACTCTATGTTACATGGACTCGAGTATATGTGTTGGGTACGAGTACATGTCCAAGTGTTGGATGTATCAAATCCAAAAATAAAAGGACATAGGGATACTGTCAAATATTTAAATATTTTTATTCTATTTTTTAGACTAAAATAATGTCTTTATATAACATATTGTCGAATATAGGCATTTCACTCTTCTTAAAATAATAATATAATGAAATTGAATTATATAATATATTTTTGTGGTGCATGTCCAATCAAAAGTGTCAGATACATCTCATACTCATGTTTGTATAATCTTATAAAAATTGGAGTTGTATGAGGTTGAGAATGGTGAAAGGGTGGAGGGTGTTGAGTCGTGAGAGCTGAGAGTTGTGAAGTTGCCCAAGAAAGATAGCCAAATTAATGAAATGTCATCTTATATGAGGTTTTTAATAATTTCAAATTTTCTATTTTTCTTTGATTTATATAATAATATTACATATTTTGAGGGTGGATAAGTCACTTACCCACCCAACAAAAGGCCTAATTTGTTAACATTTTATAGTTTTAAGGTTCTTTTTTTACGTTGAAAGGGGGAATATGCAAAATCTCAGTAGTTTGGAGGATTTTTTTTGTAATTTTCCTAAATTAAATTTGGTCAACATAAATTTTTAGAGTGATGAGAAGTTTATGAAAATGCGAATTACCAAACCTTGTAGAGCTATAGATGTTGAAAGAAAGTAATCACGTGATTAATTATTAATTCAAAATGTATATAAAAAATAAAAATGAGATTTACATTGCAAAAATCCCGTTAGACTCAATTTTTTTGCAGAATACCCTCTGAACTATTAAATCTGCATAAAAACTTTAGTGTTTAACAAAAAGTTGCATATTCCCCCTTGCCGTCTATTGTCCGTTAATAAGAGAACGGAAATAATGTCACGTAACAATGTTAATGCGCCAAACAACAAATAGTAAATTACAATCTTATCTTTTTCACATATATAAATGCCCTTGGATTATTTCGGTCTCATAGGATTTGAACTCATATGTTACCCGAAATTGAAATGTGTACTAATCACCCACCTTATATACAAATCTTCTTCACAGCAAGGGTGACCTAGCAGAATCTTGGGTTCCAAAATTACAACCCAACTCAAATAATTGAGACCCAAATTTACTAAGGTTTTAGGGAGGAGATAAGCAAGTGTATATACAAGGTCTCTTTATCAAGATGCAACTGAGCATACAAAATCAATTGCTATGACTTTTCATAGATGTTGAAAATTGCAAACCTTACTCAACTTGTTGAAAATTGCAACTTCACTGGACCAATTCCAAGTTCAATCGCAAACCTTACTCAACTTGTTGTTTTGGATTTGTCGTACAACATGTTTATTGGTTCAATCCCATCATTTCCCAAGAATCTCTCCTACATAAAACTATCCCATAATAATTTAACGGGTACGGTTCCTTCCACCCACGTTGAAGGCCTATTGAATCTTGTTTGGATTTATTTAACTCATAATTCACTCAGTGGAAGTATTCCATCATCTCTCTTTGAACTCCCATCGCTGAAAAGAATTCATCTTTCATTTAACCAATTTGATGGTCAAGTTGATGAATTTTCCAATGCTTCCTCCTCTCTACTTTATTCAATTCATTTGAGTAGAAACAATTTACAAGGATCGATTCCCATGTCTTCTTTGAGCTTGGAAGGCTTACTAAACTTGCAATCAATTCCAATAACTTTAGTGGCCCAATACAATTGGAAAATTTTTATAGTTCGGCTAATCTTTCTTTCCTTGACCTTTCGGACAACCAAATTGAAGGGGAAATACCAAACTGGTTTTGGGAAGTTGGGAATGGAACGCTCCATTACCTGAATCTCTCTCACAATCTCCTGTCTAATTTCAAACAACCCTATGTTATTCACACAAATTTTAGTGTCCTTGACCTACACTCGAACCAACTACATGGAGAAATCCCAATACAAAGAGGATCAGTTGAATACCTAGACTTGTCAAGTAATAGTTTCATCTCTTCTATCCCTCCTAATATTGGTAATGTCCTCACCGATGCTTATTTCATCTCTCTTTCAAATAACAGCATCATTGGAAACATTCCTCAATCAATATGCGAGATGGGATACCTCCAAGTTCTAGATTTGTCTAATAATCATTTGAATGGCACAATACCATCATGTTTGATCCAAAGGAGTACTAGTATTATTGGAGTACTAAATCTGTGAAATAACAAACTTGGTGGAAATGTTTTTAATATATTTCCGGACTACTGCAGTCTACAAACTCTGGATCTCAATGGTAATCATTTGGAAGGGCAGGTTCCAAAATCCCTGTCAAATTGTAGAGAGATTGGAGATTTTAAACCTTGGCAATAACATGAAAAGTGATAGATTTCCGTGCTTTTTGAAAAACCTACCTAGTCTACATGTTTTAGTTTTGCGCTCTAATATGTTCCAAGGAGACATTAATTGTCAGGGGAGAAATAATGAAAGCCGGTGGAATCTTCATATCATTGACTTAGCTTTCAACAATTTTGGCGGTGCTCTATCGTCAAGTTTCTTCTCAAATTGGAAGGTAATGATGATTGACAAGGATAATGCCCAACCAAAGTTAAATAATTTGGGTTATCAACTTCTTTATATTAGTGAGTAATACTCAAATCGAGTGGATGTCATTTACAAAGGGACAGAGCAGGAGCTCGTTAAAGTTTTAACTATTTTTAAATCCATTGATTTTTCAAGCAATATATTTGAAGGAAAAATACTAGATACGGTTGGAAATCTCAAATCTCTTGTTCTTCTCAACTTATCGCACAATGCCCTCAAGGGATCAATTCCAACATCATTAGGAAACTTGAATCAGCTCGAATCATTAGACCTTTCACAGAACATGATGACCGAGATGATCCCGACACAACTTGCAAGTCTTACATTTCTTTCTGTCTTGAATGTGTCATACAATCTTTTGGTTGGAAGAATTCCGACAGTTTCCAATTCCAGACATTCTCAGAAACATCCTTCCAAGGGAATCTAGGACTATGCGGCTTCCCTTTGAACACGAGTTGCAATAATACTGAAGTTGCACGAGTATCACCACCAATATTCAAAGATGTCCGGCATTCAATCTTGGAGAAAGAGGTGTACCTAAGTGCAACATTGGGATTTATTGTGGGCTTAGGAATTATCATCTGGCCACTTGTGTTTTGTAGTAGATGGAGACAATGGTACTACAAACATATGGATTAAGCTTTTCTGAGAAGAATAATACAGAAAGGAGCTTACAGAAATCCAATTCGAAGGCTTAGTGGTGTGAAGTGAAGTGAAGTGGTTGTGATAAACTTGAAGTCTTGGTTTGAATCATTCCAATGGAGAGTAAAATCAACCATCAGGTAGGCTTGCAATTCATTGGGTAATAATATAAGCTATTTTGATTGAAGTTTTCTTCATATAATATATATATATGGGACTATCTAATAATTGTCGAGATTTTTGATATGTTAATCGTATTACATATAGTTTATTTAGACATTTGTTGCAGTTTGTTTCATATAATCCATGAATTGCTTTACAGGGTTTGAACTTGAAGACTTGGATTTATTTTTGTTGTTATTAGGGTAACCATAGTACAGTCTCAATTCACATGGCAGCTATAAAAGGAAAAAGAAAATCAGAAATATTAAAATGAAATACTCGTGATCTCAAAATTCTTCACAGCTTATATGACTTGTGCTCTTAAATTTTGGTGATAAATTTTCTTCTTCTTCTTCATTTTTTTCCTTTTCAAAAGGTCAAGCAAAGCACAAACACACACAATTTATATACCATAAATTTTGTTCTTACTATATAGGTTAATGCACAATTTCCTTTCAAATGAATGCTGTTAAAAAAGAAGAAAAGAAAAAAGAAAAAGAGTGTAGTTTATTGATAAAAAACAAAATATAACCATAAAATTTTCTGAAATATAGAAAAAAAAATGATCAAACATTATTCAATCAGGAGGCAACTTTAAAATCAAATTATTAAAAACATATATAGAATCTAATTATAAACTCTTTTTGTCTCCAAACCTATTTGCGGTAAAAAGAATGGACAGACTGCTTCTAAATTAATAACCATAAAACTCAACTTCATTATTACAGGAACTTTAGTAGTTTTACCTTACAAATTTAGCAAATTGCAAAAAATCCTATTTAACTATTCAAAATTAACACAAATTCTCCCTTAGAGTAATAATTTGACCTAAACCATCACTATATTACTCAGTTGTTGCAACTTTGAGACTAATGTTAAAATTAACGGTTAAAGAGCATGTAAAGTTTCACACGACCATACAAAAATGTCCCTCAATAGAAAATTAAGAAAGAGCAAATTGCATAAAATCCACTTGGACTATTAGATTTTACAAAACCCCGGCCCCTTGATAGAAATTTAAAAAAATTTAGGTTTTCTTTAAAATGATTTTAATTTTAACTTTTATTTTCCCTTTTAATTTCCAAAAAAAAAAAATTTAAGAAAAATTTGAAGATTAGGCATATTTAAAGTGATGTTATAATGACAAAATTGCCCCTTAATAAAAAAATTAGAAAATTTAGGTTTTCTTTTCCTTTATAATTTCCAAAAAATAGGAATTTAAGAAACTTAATGCGCCAAACAACAAATAGTAAATTACAACCTTATCTTTTCCAAATATATAAAATACGCACTGGCCATGCACTAACATATTTTTCTACAAAACATATTTAATGGGTGGATCCCACACTCGTGACACACATGACCATGGACAAACTGTTAAGACTAGGGAGTCAAGTTAATGGGTCACCCCAGCTCTATATTAAAGCCACCCACCACCGCCACCAGCAGTAAAATTATTATATGGTTATGAGTAATTACAAGATACTGTACAATTAAATGTGTGAGTTTTATTTAATTTTTTTGGTTGTGTATTAACTTGTGATTCTCGAGGATCAAATCATCCGTGTGAATTAGGTATGTTAAGGTATGCAGTATAGTGGCTCCAGAGTTTGGCCTAATTAAAGTTTTAATTAATTAATAAATAATAATATAAATTTACTATATTGCCCATAATAGTGTGAACTTTTTAATTGCACCCAAACTTTCAGTAAAAATTATACATATCCCATGGCATGATGTTCAATGGTTAAAAGATATCTTAGAGAGAGAGAGAGAGAGAGAGAGAGAGGAATGTGAACACCATTACCGACATATTTTATTGGATTCTCATTCCATTCACACAAAATACGCACTGGCGACGCACTAACATATTTTTTTGCAAAACATATTTAATGGTGGACCCCAAACTTGTGACACACATGACCATCGACAAACTGTAGGTTTGTGTTGCTAAAACTAGGGAGTCAAGTTAATGGGCCACCCTGCTCTATATTAAAGCCCCGCCAACACCACCACCGGTAACAACAGCTCTTGAATTCAACTTAATTTCACTTGTTGCCTAAAAATGAGGTTTGAAATCTTGCCATGTTTTTTCTTGATCACCACAACCACACTAGTCTCAATCTTCTTCTGTATTCCAGTTGACAGCCAATGTTTAAAGCATCAGAAAAGTTTGTTGCTCCAGTTAAAGGACAACCTCATTTTCAATTCTTCACTTTCAACCAAGCTGGTGGTCTGGAATCATAATACGGATTGTTGTGAGTGGGATGGTGTAACGTGCGATGATACGGGTCATGGTTATGTTGTTGGTCTCGACTTGAGCGATGAATCAATCTATGGAGGAATCATTAACAATTCAACTAGTCTCTTCCGTCTCCGACATCTTCAAGGTTTGAATCTTGGTTTTAACTACTTCAGCTCCTCTCTCTCTGGGTTTGAGAAGCTAACAAGTTTGACATATCTTAATTTGTCAAATGCTGGCTTCACCGGCCAAATTCCTGTCGGAGGAATTTCGCACTTGACAAGGTTGGTCTCTTTGGATTTGTCTTGGAACTACTTTTTAGCACTTGAGAACTCAAATCTAAAATTGCTTGTTCAGAATCTGACAGAGCTCACAGAACTCCGTCTTGATTATGTAAAGATATCGTCCAAGGGAGAGGAATGGTGTGAAGCCATATCTTCTTCACTCCCAAATCTGCGAGTCTTGAGCTTGTTTGCTTGTGATCTCTCAGGTAGTCTTTGTTCTTCCCTTGAGAATCTCTGCTCCCTTTCTCTGATCAATCTGGGCGGGAACAATTTCTCCGCCCCACTTCCAAATTTCTTTGCAAAATTCCCCAATTTGACAGAATTATATCTCTACGGTTCTAATTTGCGAGGAACATTTTCAGAAAATATCTTCCACATACCAACTCTACGTTCTCTTGATTTAGAGGACAATGAGTTACTTGAGGGTTCTTTGCCAGAATTTTCGCAAAATGGATCTATCCAGACCTTGATTCTCAGCAACACAAATTTTTCTGGGAGATTACCAGATTCTATTGGTAACCTTCGAATGTTGTCCATGATACATGTTCAAAATTGCAGCTTCAGTGGACCAATCCCAAGTTCAATGGCAAACCTTACTCAACTTGTTTTTTTGGATTTTTCGTACAACATGTTTATTGGTCCAATCCCATCAGCGGAAGGCCTATCGAATCTTGTTTTGATTGATTTAAGTGATAATTTACTCAGTGGAAGCATTCCATCATCTCTTTTTGAACTTCGATTGCTGAAAACAATTTCTCTTTCATTTAACCAATTTGAAGGTCGAGTTGATGAATTTTCTAATGCTTCCTCCTCTCTGCTCCAAATTATTGATTTGAGCAATAACAATTTACAAGGATCGGTTCCCATGTCTTTCTTTGAGCTTAGAAGGCTTACTGACCTTACAATCAATTCCAACAACTTTAGTGGCCCAATACAATTGGAAAAGTTTTATAGTCCACCCAATCTTTCTTTCCTTGACCTTTCAGACAACCGAATTGAAGGGGAAATACCAAACTGGTTTTGGGAAGTTGGGAATGGAACGCTCTATTACCTGAATCTCTCTCACAATCTCCTGTCTAATTTCAAACAACCCTATGTTATTCACACACAGTTTACTATCCTTGACCTACACTCGAACCAACTCCATGGAGAAATCCCAATACCAAGAGCATCAGTTGAATACCTAGACTTCTCAAGTAATAATTTCATCTCTTCTATCCCTCCTACTATTGGTAATGACCTCACCAATGCTTATTTCTTCTCTCTTTCAAATAACAGCATCATTGGAAACATCCCTCAATCAATATGCAAGATGGGATACCTTCAAGTTTTAGATTTGTCTAATAATCGTTTGAGTGGCACAATACCATCTTGTTTGATCCAAATGAGTACTAGTACTCTTGAAGTACTGAGTCCGCGAAATAACAGATTTAATGGAAATATTTTGAATATATTTTCAAACAATTGCAATCTACAAACTCTGGATTTCAATGGTAATCATTTGGAAGGGCGAGTTTCGAAGTCATTGTCAAATTGTAGAGGGATGGAGGTTTTAAACCTTGGCAACAACATGATAAGTGACAAATTTCCGTGCTTTTTGGAAAACATATCTACTCTACATGTTTTACTTTTTCGCTCTAATAGGTTCCAAGGAGACATTAACTGCCAAGGGGTAAAAAATGAAAGCTGGTGGAATCTTCAGATCATTGACCTAGCTTTCAACAACTTTAGTGGCAAGCTACCATCAAGTTCCTTCTCAAAATTTAAGTCAATGATGATTGACAAGGTTCCAAAGTTAAATAATTATGGTTATTTGTTCCTACAATATTCTCAGTACTATTCAATTCGAGTAAATGTTATCTACAAAGGGATAGAGCGGGAGCTGGTGAAAATTTTAACTATCTTTAAATCCATTGATTTTTCAAGCAATGCATTTGAAGGAAAAAATACCAGATACTATTGGAAATCTCAAATCACTTAATCTTCTCAACTTATCGCACAACGCCCTCAAATACTCAATTCCAACATCATTAGGAAATTTGAATCAGCTCGAGTCATTAGACCTTTCACAGAACATGTTGACCGAGATGATCCCGACACAACTTGCAAGTCTTACATTTCTTTCTGTATTGAATGTGTCATACAATCTTTTAGTTGGAACAATTCCAACAGGTTCCCAGTTTCAGACATTCTTAGAAACATCCTTTCTAGAAACCCAAGACTATGTGGCTTCCCTTTGAACACGAGTTGCAATAATCCTAAAGTTGATTCACCTTCAATATTCGAAGATGGGCATTCAATCCTAGAGACAGAGATCTACTTAAGTGCAACATTGGGATTTATCGTGGGCTTAGGAATTATCATCTGGCCACTTGTGTTTAGTAGAAGATGGAGGCAATGGTACTACAAACTTATGGATCGAATTTTCTTGAGAAGAATAATACAAAGAGGAGGTTACAGAAATTCAATTCGAAGGCTTTTGTGGGTGAAGAGAAGTGAATGAAGTGAAGTGCTTGTGATAACTTGAAGTCTTGGCTTGAAACATTTAAATGGAGAGTAAAATCAACAATCAGGTAAGCTTGCAATTCATTAGGTAATAACAGTAAGCTATTTGATTGAAGTTGTTTTCATATAATATATATATGGGACTATCTAATAACTGTGGAGATGTTTGAGATGTTAATCCTATTACATATAGTTTATTTTTGACATTTGTTGCAGTTTGTTTCATATAATTCATGAATTGCTTTATAGGGTTTGAACTTGAAGTCTTGGATTTATTTTTGTTGTTGTTTGGGTAAGCATAGTACAATCTCGATTCACATGACAGCTATAAAAGGAAAAAGAAAATCAGAAATATTAAAATGAAATACTGTGATCTCAAAATTCTCTTCGCGTCTTATATGACTTGATGCTCTTAAATTTTGGTCATAAATTTTCTTCTTCTTCTATTTTTTTTTTCAACGTTCAAGCAAAGCACACATACCCACAATTTATAGGATAATGCTTGGGTCCTGTCCTGGCAGAACCAACTTCATCCTTCCTACTTATGTGTCCCAATAGAACTTAAATAGCTGTCCAAAACTATTTTTTTTAAAGATGGACATTACCCATCTTCTTACGGGTTAAATTGAAAGTCCATATTTCATTGTCCATTTTTTTTGTCTCTTCAGTTCCCATATGTGCATTCTCTGTCCACACTTAATCTCAAATGAACAACTTTGGTTGAAAATTGGCAATCCAAGGTGGAGTAAGTGACTGGTTAGTCCTCGTTAACCATCAAAATCCTTTTCATTTTGAGCCACACGCACATTCTTGATTCTTCTATTCTGAAAATTTATAATGAACAAGGTCTTGGATTTTTTGGTTGGAAAGGTACAAGTTCAAGCGGTAATGCATCGAACAATTCTGTATTTGATTATAAATAATTCAAAATTTGGTACCCTATCGAAGAGCAGCTTTTGTTCTCATCTGTTCAGGACCAAAAGTAACCTCACATTGTTCCATCCTGACATTGATGCACCATCAGACCATCTGAGCTAAGCCCAATGACACTATTTTTTATATTTTGGACAAAATATTGAGATCCGAAACTCACAGTTTGGACTTGATTAGTGAGCTTTGGACTTGATTTTCCTGGGCCATGCTTGAAAGCAGAAACAGGTGTAATGGAACTCTAGTTTTTCAATTTCATTGTCTTTCCTAAATTTAAAATTAGTCGATTTGACGGAAATTAAAACTTTTGGTAGGAGTTTTCGGTAGCAGACATATTATTTTGGACCTTTTGGCTACCTTAAAATCAAATTATTAAAAACATATATAGAATCTAATTATAAACTCTTTTTGTCTCGCAACCTATTTGCGGTAAAAAGAATGGACAGACTGCTTCTAAATTAACAACCATAAAACTCAAATTCATTATTACAGGAACTTTAGTAGTTTTACCTTACAAATTGAGTAAATTGCAAAATATCCTATTTAACTATTCAAAATTAGCACAAATTCTACCTTGACTAATTAGTTGACCTAAACCATCACTGTATTATTCAGTTGTTCCAATTTTGAGACTAACATCAAAATTAACAACTACAGAGCATGTAAAGTTTCACACGCCCATAAAGTATTATTACAATGACAAAAATGTCTCTCAATAGAAAATTAAAAAAGAGCAAATTACATCAAACCCCCTTGGACTATCAGATTTTTGCACAAAACTCCCTTGATAGAAATTTAAGAAAATTTAGGTTTTCTTTAAAATGATTTTCATTTTAAGTTTTATTTTTCCTTTTAATTTTCAAAAAATAAAATTTAAGAAAATTTTGAAGATTACACATCTTTAAAGTGACATTATAATGACCAAATTGCCAAAATAGGAAGCTACCGACCATGTGTATTTAGTGTTAGAGTGTTACAAAGTTTTATGTATTTGTATTTTTCATATTTGTTAAGGGGGCAATAATGATGACAAGGGCGAAATAGATGACAAATGGTTTTAGGCTTCTAGCAAAGCCCCAAATAACCAAATTGCTACTTCTGGTGTTTGAAACATTGTCTAAAATTATACACACATAATATATATTATAATAGCCAAACTACGCCTTTTATGCTCTTTAAATTAATAAATATTAAGCCTTCACTTCCAACGACGGTTATTTAGTATGGCAAATCAAACTAAATTAAATGTGTTAGAAAATTTGAATGAAAAATTAAATGTGAAATAGTGCAATTCACACTGAATAGACACCAAAAGTGTCTGTTAGTATCGAATAGACACAATTAGTATTGTTTAAAGTTGAAACAGTACGAATTGTAACCTTTTGCACCAAAGGACGTGTCCTATGCCTATTCGGGTACTTTTGAAAGGGTATTAGTATGCCTATAAATAGGCCATTTACTTCATTTGTAAAATATTTTTTTTTTTCTGATTTTTTCTTCTTCTCTATGAGCATCAAGTCTCTCTCACTGTATAGCCTAACTCAAGTGCTAGAAAGTCTTAGTAGTCTGGTCTGAACCAACAGGTTAGGAGAACGAGTTAGGAGAGTCAAGTTCAAGAGAGTACAAACACACAGGTGGTTCGTAGAAGTTCAGTTGGTTTGTAGTGTTGCTATTGATTGAGATGAAGATCGTTGTATCTTGGGAGACAGTCGCCAAGAGTCCGTTCAACACCATTGCGAGGCGATAATTGTCTTAAGGATATAGAGTCTAACTCTAGCCTCGATCTACAGGTTCTTCAGTATTTATATATATTTTAAGTTCTGTTATATTTCATATGGTTTATATAACATATGATATATATGTATTATACATTAATTCAGTAATCTAGATTATTACATTTGTTATAATCTTACTTGATATATAAACTTATAGAAGGTTTTTATATATTGTGAAATGGTAAGAGATTTTCTAAAATGTTTATGTAATTTAACGTGTTAGTAAAATTGCATTATATCTTAAATAGTAATATATACACGTATATTTTTCCAACAATCTTAAGACAATTAATTTGCTCTGCCGCTGTATATATGCTACTATTTAAGATAGTGATTTTATATGAAGTATAAAATATTGACAAGTTCAATATTAGTTAAATATTTGTGAAATATCAATACCACATAAAGTATTGTTTATTTTGTAAAATTCAATAGTTGTGATATAATATTGGTTAAGTTTGTGATATGCCTTAATTCAATATTGGTGTGATATTGAATATGCATTTTATTCTTTTGTAAATTCAAATATATATAAATCATACGATTTCAGTTGAACTTGATATTATATAGTTGGTATTTTTATGATGCGCATGTAATATGCTTATATCTTGGTGATAAATTTAAGTATAATTCATGTTATTCAATTTTTATGAAATATTGATCTAGTGTTACATTTAAATTAGTGTTGTATTTATCAATATTTTTATAATGTGAAGAATGACAAGTATAATAGAGATAATTATTCTTGTCTAGAATAAGGAGAAATTTTGAGACATTTTTCAAGGCACATGTTGTGTTAGAGGAATAAAGGGGTATAAAAGAGATATACACCATATGAGACCATTGAGGGTACACATGATAAATGGTGTTTATCATGATTTCTAAAATCAATCTGGTCATCAAATCAGATGGTGATGAGTCGATATTTCTCATCATATCTGCTCCGATAAGAGGATTGTATTATTTATCAAATATGAAGGTTAAATCTTTTTAAGAAAATTCTCTACTACCAAAATAAGGTTATATTAGAAATAACCTTAGTGAGAGAACTCGTTCTTAATGAGTTCATGTGTATTTAATCCAAGGGTGTGTAAACTTGGAATCAAGTTAATTTTCCTACTTGTGTGAATGTCCTAACTCTAATTTGGCACATGTGAAAGGAAATTAACTAGAGTTTATTTTCACTCATATAAAAGAGTGTTGTACCTCTAGCGTTAAATCACAATGATATACGTGACTTAATATATGTGCACATGAGAGATGAAAAAAATATTTAATACTTTGATAGGAATTACACAAGATAATGTGAAGTGAATTTTTGAGAATGAAATTGAGAGTCAATTTAGCAATTTAATTGAAATGATGTTGTTAAAATGCAAGCACCCTAAAGTACAAATGATTTGTAGATAAATTCTGGATTATCCAGAAGTTGTGAGGGAAACTCAACTATTCTCAAATTTAGTCTTATACCTCATTAAGAAAATTATTAAGACACCTGTTGAATGATATATAGAAAGACCTTATATCTTCTATAAATATTTCGAAATGTGGGGGTGTCTATATAATGTGACAATCCTAAAATTATTAGGATATTAATGGGACATATCTTGTGTATAATTCAAGAATATAGAACAAGGTTCTATTAATGAAAAATTGATTTAAAATAATCAAAGAGGGTTCATAGTTTTAAATCATGAAAAGAGAGTGTGCAAACTTGGAAAATCTATGTGTAGATTGAAACAAATACTAAATCAATGACATAAGTTAGTTGGTTACATGTCAATGAGTATGATGCATGCTAAAGATACTCTAGATGGATATGTTTTCTAATTATGTTGTTGTGATCCAAATGATAAGTTACACATAACCGTTCACTCAAATTTCTTTAACGTACTCATCTAATCAATTAATGATACAACAACTTTGGAGTCCGTTTCACGCAAAAAAACATTCAAAGCATTAATGACGCTAAATAATTTCTTATTATAAAGGGAGAATAGAGCTCATAAATTTTTGATCAACAATTATTGCATGCCTTCGTTTACTCAAATTTCTTTAACATACTCATCTAATCAATTAATGATACAACAACTTTGGAGTCCGTTTCACGCAAGAAAACATTCAAAGCATTAATGACGCTAAATTAATTTATTATTTCAAAGGGAGAATAGAGCCCATAAATATTTGATCAACAATTATTGCATGCCTATGCCTTGGTTCACTCAAATTTCTTTAGCCCACCATTCACGTAATGTTTTTTTTTTTTTGTAAGACATTTAAATGACTCCACATTCACAACACACATCATTATCGACAACTGTTGTTAGTGAGTCAAGTTGTTGCTTTATGAAGACTTTTCAAATCAAGTTGATACATGCCACAAGTCAAGTTAATGGGTCACCCCTAGCACTCAGTCCAAAACAATTTCCCTACCATTAGAAATTTAAAACTCACTAAATTTTTTATTTTTCTCCATAACAATCAAATGTCACAATAATAGATGGATGCAATAAATCTGGTTGTTGCTTCCATTGTCGCTGTTTCAATACCATGGTTGAAATCAAATCCTTGAAAAATAGTCATCTTTTATGGGCAAGTGTAGAAATTTCAAGTCATTGTAAAAAAAAATTATATTCTAAACTTTTTAATGAATAAGCCGAGCAGAGGACAAGCTAATGCTGCCCTGTGCATTTTTATTTTCTAGTTGCACTAAGTTAACCCATTTAAGCTTTTACTATGTAAGGATAAAATAAGACTAGAATTATAGTTTTGGAAGACTTTGACACTAAAAATTGGACATGACTATCGACAGGGTAGTTCTCCAAAGACTTGGAGTCAAGTTATTGTTTTATATACGAAGACTTGGAGTCAAGTTCTTACAAATTGGAAATAAAATAAAATAAAATAAAAAGACATGGAGTCAACCCCAGCCCTATCTTAAAGCCACCATCAGTAACAATAGCTCTTCACTACGAATTCAGTTGTTGCCTAAAAAAATGAGGTTTTAAGTCTTGCCATGGTTTATCTTGATCATCATACTATGTACCAGTCGGCTGAATTGGTTGCAGTTATAAAAAATTACGTCAGTTTAAAAAATTGACATGACTCTTCATAATTTAAATGTAACCATTAATGAGATTAGACACCACACCGGATGCCCTAATATTGATTCAAAAGAAGAAAGAAGAAATGCACCAATTATTGACCAAAGAATTGAACGACCTGGTGTATACATGGAGACTTGTGTGAATGTGCTGTTAGCACAAGTTCATGGAATTTGAGTGAATGAAGGCATTGTTCACGAAAGAATTGAACGGGTTGATGAGATTTGAGGACAAATGAGATATGAATGCATTAAATGCATTGTCTTGTCATTCAACAAGTTTGAAAAGTCTCATTTCTTATACAACTAAGAACTGTAGATTCTGACAGTAAAAAATACAAATTTTTATAAATATAAGAAGAGATGGCGATATAAAGATTAATAAGAGATATAACTAATTTAAAAAGAATGAATAACAAGGGAGAGAGACAGAACTGTTGTTCACTTCTGTAAAATCATACAATATTGAAAATCAATTATAGCAATTCAATACTTTTGTACAGTAAACAACTATATTTTTAATTAAGAAATATGTCCTTCTAATTTTAACATATTTTCATTAGTACCGTCAACAAAAATTAAACTATGACGATGATAAAGTTGTTCTTCAACTTTTTTAAAAAAAGAAAGTAAGATTTATAAAGTATTTTTATATACTAATTAATTACAAATTTCAAAACATTATATAAAAAATGATTATAATAAGTATATAAATTAATATAAAATAAAATATTATTAAAAATATTCTTTGGTCACCATGGTGTCAAGTGTTATCAGTTTCCAGCAGTAGGTAATATATAGTTTTTGAAGACTTTGTCAAAGTGTAGTTTTCCAAAGACTTGGAGTCAACCCCAGCTCTATCTTAAAGCAACCACCCGTAACAATAGCTCTTCACTTCAACTTTTTAATGAATAAGCCGAGCATATGACAAGCTAATGCTGCCCTGTGCATTATTATTTTCTAGTTGCAAGTGAAAATATGGTAGAATGTTTGGTAGAAATGGTGATATATTCCTTTTGACATCCAAATACGTCGATTAAAAATGAAATTATTATACGATCCCGACTAATCACAAGATGCTTTACAATTAAATGTATGAGCTTTATTTAATTTTTTAATTGTGTAACAATTTGTGATTATCAAAAACCAAATCATATAATAATTTCTTACTAAGTGAAAAAATTTGTTATGTCTTCCATTTGAATTGGGTACGTTAGGAATTCCTGACTTAGTACTTGTGTTTCTATAATTAATGATAAGAAATGTGAAGTCTTATTAAGGTGTGAGTATAATCGGGCTCCGCGCCTTAGCCCAATGAAATTCTTAATTAATTAATTAATAACATAAATTTACTATATTGCCCATAATAGTGTGAACTTTTAAAAAAATAATATGTAAAATATCAAAACACTGTCATATTAGATGTAGTTAATTAATTGATTTGGGTCCTTGTTTGGAAAACTAGGACTTGGTTCAACCTTGATGTTCAAATACCACGGAAATAAGGAGATACAAAGAAAAGTGATTCACACCCCCAAAATGCAATTGCACCCAAACTTTCACTCAAAATTATACGTATCCCATGGCATGATGTTCTATGGTTAAAAGATACCTGAGAGAGAGAGAGAGAGAGAGAGACGAATGTAAACACCATCACCCATTTACACAAAATGCATTTAAAGTTTCTGCGACTCATTTTACCGACATTTTTTATTGGATTCTCATTGCATTCACTCAAAATACATATCTGTTTTGCAAAACATTTAATGGGTGGACCCCACACTGGTGACACGCATGACCATCGACAAACTGTACGTAGGTTTGTGTTGCTAAGACTAAAGAGTCAAGTTCATACTGCCACAAGTCAAGTTAATGGGTCACCCCCAGCTCTATATTAACACCACCACCACCACCACCACCACCACCGGTAACAATAGCTCTTCAATTCAACTTAATTTCACTTGTTGCCTAAAAATGAGGTTTCAAATCTTGCCATGTCTTTTCTTGATCACCACAGTACTCTCAATCTTCTGTACTCCAGTTGACAGCCAATGTTTAGAGCAACAGAAAACTTTGTTGCTCCAGTTGAAGGACAACCTCAAATTCAATTCCTCATTTTCAACCAAGCTGGTGCTCTGGAATCATAACACGGATTGTTGTGAGTGGGGCGGTGTAACGTGCGATGATACGGGTTATGGTTATGTTGCTGGTCTCGACTTGAGCAATGAATCAATCTATGGAGGAATCATTAACAATTCAAGTAGTCTCTTCGGTCTCCGACATCTTCAAAGTTTGAATCTTGCTTATAACGATTTCAACTCCTGGCACATTTCATATGGGTTTGAGAAGCTAACTAGTTTGACATATCTCAATTTGTCAAATGCTGGCTTCTCCGGGCAAATTCCTATTGGAATTTCGCGCTTGACAAGGTTGGTTTCTCTGGATTTGTCTTGGAACTACTTTTTAGAACTTGAGAACTCAAATCTAAAATTGCTTGTTCAGAATCTGACAGAGCTCACAGAACTCCGTCTTGATGGAGTAATCATATCGTCCAAGGGAGAGGAATGGTGCGAAGCCATATCTTCTTCACTCCCTAATCTGCGAGTCTTGAGCTTGTCTGACTGTGATCTCTCAGGTCCTCTTTGTTCTTCCCTTGAGAATCTTCGGTCACTTTCTGTTATCGATCTGAGTGGAAATAATTTGACATATCTTAATTTGTCATATGCTGGCTTCACCGGGCAAATTCCTATTGGAATTTCGCGCTTGACAAGGTTGGTTTCTCTGGATTTGTCTTGGAACTACTTTTTAGAACTTGAGAACTCAAATCTAAAATTGCTTGTTCAGAATCTGACAGAGCTCACAGAACTCCGTCTTGATTTTGTACAGATATCGTCCAAGGGAGAGAAATGGTGTGAAGCCATATCTTCTTCACTCCCTAATCTGCGAGTCTTGAGCTTGTCTCACTGTGATCTCTCAGGTCCTCTTTGTTCTTCCCTTGAGAATCTCTACTCCCTTTCTTGGATCAATCTGGGCAGGAACAATTTCTCCGCCCCACTTCCAAATTTCTTTGCAAAATTCCCCAATTTGACAAAATTACTTCTCTACGGTTCTAATTTGCAAGGAACATTTCCAGAAAATATCTTCCACATACCAACTCTACGTTCGCTTGATTTAGAGGACAATGAATTACTTGAGGGTTCTTTTCCAGAATTTTCGCAAAATGGATCTCTCCACACCATGATTCTCAGTAACACAAATTTTTCTGGGAGATTACCCGATTCTATTGGTAACCTTCGGATGTTGTCCACGATAGATGTTCAATATTGCAGCTTCACTGGACCAATCCCAAGTTCAATGGCAAACCTTACTCAACTTGTTTATTTGGATTTGTCATACAACATGTTTATTGGTCCAATCCCATCAGCGGAAGGCCTATCGAATCTTGGTTGGATTGATTTAAGTCATAATTCACTCAGTGGAAGCATTCCGTCATCTCTTTTTGAACACCCATCACTGGTAAACATTTATCTTTCATTTAACCAATTTGATGGTCAAGTTGATGAATTTTCTAATGCTTCCTCCTCTCGACTCCAATCAATTTATTTGAGCAATAACAATTTACAAGGATCGGTTCCCATGTCTTTCTTTGAGCTTGGAAGCCTTACTCAACTTGCAATCAATTCCAACAACTTTAGTGGCCCAATACAACTGGAAAAGTTTTATAGTCCGCCCAATCTTTCTTTCCTTGACCTTTCAGACAACCAAATCGAAGGGGAAATACCAAACTGGTTTTGGGAATTTGGGAATGGAACGTTCTATTACCTGAATCTCTCTCACAATCTCCTGTCTAATTTCAAACAACCCTATGTTATTCACAATTTTACTGTCCTTGACCTACACTCGAACCAACTACATGGAGAAATCCCAATACCAAGAGGATCAGTTGAATACCTAGACTTGTCAAGTAATAGTTTCATCTCTTCTATCCCTCCTACTATTGGTAATGTCCTCACCGATGCTCATTTCTTCTCTCTTTCAAATAACAGCATCATTGGAAACATTCCTCAATCAATATGCAAGATAGGATACCTTCAAGTTCTAGATTTGTCTAATAATGGTTTGAATGGCACAATACCATCTTGTTTGATCCAAAGGAGTACTAGTACTCTTGGAGTACTAAATCTGCGAAATAACAAACTTGGTGGAAATGTTTTGAATATATTTTCGAACAATTGTAGTCTACAGACTCTCGATCTCAATGGTAATCATTTGGAAGGTCGAGTTCCGAAATCATTGTCAAATTGCAGAGGGATGGAGGTTTTAAACCTTGGCAATAACATGATAAGTGACAAATTTCCATGCTTTTTGGAGAACATATCTAGTCTACATGTTTTAGTTTTACGCTCTAATAGGTTCCAAGGAGACATTAACTGCCTAGGGGTAAAAAATGAAAGTTGGTGGAATCTTCAAATCATTGACTTAGCTTTCAACAACTTTAGCGGCAAGCTACCATCAAGTTCCTTCTCAAATTTTAAGTCAATGATGATTGACAAGGTTCCAAAGTTAAATAATTCTAGTTATTCGTTCCTACATTCTGAGTACTATTCAAGTCGAGTAAATGTCATCTACAAAGGGATAGAGCGGGAGCTGGTGAAAATTTTAACAATCTTTAAATCCATTGATTTTTCAAACAATACATTTGAAGGAAAAATACCAGATACTATTGGAAATCTCAAATCGCTTGTTCTTCTCAACTTATCGCACAATGCCCTCAAGGGATCAATTCCAACATCATTAGGAAATTTGAATCAGCTTGAGTCATTAGACCTTTCACACAACATGCTGACAGATATGATCCCGACACAACTTGCAAGTCTTACATTTCTTTCTGTCTTGAATGTGTCATACAATCTTTTGGTTGGAAGAATTCCGACAGGTTTCCAGTTCCAGACGTTCTCAGAAACATCATTCCAAGGGAATCTAGGACTATGCGGCTTCCCTCTGAACACGAGTTGCAATGATACTGATGTTGCACGAGTATCACCACCAATATTCAAAGATGTCCGGCATTCAATCTTGGAGACAGAGGTCTACCTAAGTGCAGCATTGGGATTTATTGTGGGCTTTGGAATGATCATTTGGCCACTTGTGTTTTGTCAAAGATGGAGACAATGGTACTACAAACATATGGATAGAGTTTTCCTGCGAAGAATAATACAGAAAGGAGCTTACAGAAATCCAATTCGAAGACTTTAGCAGGTGAAGTGAAGTGAATTGCTTGCGATAAACTTTAATCGTATTACATATAGTTTATTTTTACATTTGTTGCAGTTTGTTTCATATAATCCATGAATTGATTTATTTTTGTTGTTGTTTGGATAAGCATAGTACAATCTCAATTCACATGGGAGCTATAAAAGGGAAAAGAAAATCAGAAATACTAAAATGAAATACTGGTGATCTCAAAATTCTGTTCGCTGCTAAAATGACTTGGTGCTCTTAAATTTTGGTCACAACTTTTCTTCTTCTTCTTCTTTTTTTGTTTTCTAAGTTCAAGCAAAGCACACACCCACAATTTATATATCATAAATTTTCTTCTTACTATATAGATTAACGCATAATTTCCTATCAAATGAGTGCAGTTAAAAAAGAAGAAAAGAAAAAAGAAAAAGTGTAGTTTATTGATAAAAAAAACAAAATATAACCATAAAAATTTCTGAAATATAGAAGAAAAAAAATGATCAAACATTATTCAATCAGGAGGCTATACCTATATCAGCCCAATGACACTATTTTATATTGAGATCCGAAACTCCCAGTTTGGAGTGATTAGTGAACTTGGACTTGATTTCCTTGGGCCATGCTAGGAGTTTTCGGTAGCAGACATATTGTTTTGGCTACTTTAAAATCAAATTATTAAAAACATATATAGAATCTAATTATAAACTCTTTTTGCCTCCAAACCTAATTGCGGTCAAAAGAGTGGACATACTGCTTCTAAATTAATAACCATAAAACTCAACTTCATTATTACCTCAACTTTAGCAGTTTTACCTTACAAATTGAGCAAATTGCAAAAAATCCTATTTAACTATTCAAAATTAGCACAAATTCTCCCTTAACTAATAATTTGACCTAAACCATCACTATATTATCCAGTAGTTGCAACTTTGAGACTAACGTCAAAATTAACGGCTAAAGAGCACGTAACTTTTTTCACACCCCCATACAAAAAATCCCTTCAATAGAAAATTAAGAAAGAGAAAATTGCATAAAATCTACTTGGACAATCAGATTTTTGCACAAAACCCTCTTGATAGAAATTTAAGAAAATTTAGGTTTTCTTTAAAATGATTTTAATTTTAAGTTTTATTTTCCCTTTTAATTTCCAAAAAAAAATTAAGAAAAATTTGAAGATTACGCATATTTAAAGTGATGTTATAATGACAAAATTGTCCCTTAATAAAAAAAATTAAAAAATTAAGGTATTCTTTTCCTTTTTAATTTCCAAAATACAGGAATTTAAGAAACTTTTGAAGATTATGCACCATTAAAGTGATGTTATAATGATGAAAATGTCCCTTAATAGATTTTTTTTTTTAAAAAAAAATAGGCTTTCTTTAAAATGATTTTCATTTTAGGTTTTCTTTTGCATTCTAATTTTTTAAAAATAGAAATTTAAGAAAATTTGAAAATTGTTACATCCTTTTCTTATAGACACATCTAATAATTTTTTTATACAAATATAACCCACTTAAATAATCTTCACTCGAAAATATTTTTTAGCAACACTATGCCAAATGAGTTATTTGTATTAATTTTAATATTATCACTAAAGAATAATTAAAAAAAAATGATAGTTTCATCCATGAGTAGTAAAATGCTTTGTAAATTCCAATTCTATGCATTTTGTAAGTTATTTGTATTAATTTTAATCTTGTCTTTGAAAAATAATTCTAAAAAATGACATAGTTTCGTTCATTGGTGTTAAAGTCCTTTACAAATTTCAAATCTATACCTTTTTTTTTTTTTGAGGGGCATTCTTTAAGATGGGGTATGACAAATGACACATTAACATGCCAAGATATTGATAATCTTTCTAAAAAATTTATGGAGTTTCATAGCAGTTTTTTTAGGAGAACACTTCGAATACACTCATCTCTCCAAACCAAAACCGGTATTATATAAAAAAGTGTTACTATGTAGCTAGTGTGTGAAATGTGAATGTTTGGTTTCACTATGAGTTGGATATGTGTGACAATATACACCATCAAATCAATTTAGGGACACATTAATGGTAAACAAAATATATTGAATTTTTTACCTGTGACACAAGCATGCTAACTTTGTAAGATCACTAGCAAAAATTTGCATTGAAATTCAATCTAGTGACACATAGCAAAAATTTGTGTCTTCCTTTTGTTCGCAGAGGGTATGCCCTGTAGCGCACACACACACGTGTGTGTGTGTGTGTGTGTGTGTGTGTGTGTATATATATATATATATATATATATATAATTCCAGAACCGTAAAGCTGAATGAAGGTAACCAGTTGCCAAACTAGGACTGCCTTTAGAACAACTGTGTGCATTAAATTTGAACATATTTAGGAAGATGAAAATCCTCATAATGAGGGTGGGGATCTAATTAATTTGTTATGGTAGATAAATCAGACGAAAATTTGGCTGCCTCAGCTAAAATATGAATCAGAAATAAACCAACACACGGCTTAAATATGAATTTGACCTCAAGTTAGTTATACTAAGCAATTCATAGAAGTAGGCTCATCAATTATTTTTACTTTTTAATTTTGAAAAAAATAAATAAACCATGAAAAGACAATGGCTCACATTGCCCTAAGCAAATCTTACCAAGTTAATGGATCAGCTCTTAGACAAGTATCTACTCATTTGGCATTCCTATTATGAAAAAGTAATGCTACTTATGTGGAATTAACCAACCTCCACAGGAGGCCTTAATCCGTCCGTTAACAGATGAGTTTGGGTGCATTCTTCTAGGGTTAGAAGTGGATCTAAACAGAGTGTCAAAAATTTGAACCCGCTCTGATTATTAATAAATTTGATATATAAATATATTGCATCATTAATTAAGCAGTTTTCTTTAATTATTTTTCATAATATCAAATTTTAAATATAAATTTAAGAAAATTCATGATTGTGATTGTTTCGTATTTTTTATACTTGGATTTTTATAAAAAGTTTATCATAAATTCATTCATATTTAATTTTTTTTTCCTAAAAAGCATGCACAGTGGGCAACTCAAACCCACACCAATTTGGGCAACTGTGTGTCAAGGTAGGTTTGGGAATTAAATTTTTTTGGGGACAGATTTGAGATATGAGTGACCCCTACATCTCTACTCACATTACCTAAACAATGCGAAAGATAAGTGATACATTTCACATAATGTCATCTTATTATGATGTATTGGCCACTTTTGTTTTTTTCATTTTCGAAGGCTATAATGAAGCTACATTTGTTGAGGACCTGACCTAATTGAATGTCTTTGCCTTTTTGGTGGTCCTTGAATCCTTTATATCTGTTTTGAACTATTCTTTTTTATTTTATCAATTGATTTTTGTTTTTCTAATCCTTTTTTGAGGGGAAAGTTTAGATTTTAAGCTACATGATTGAATGTTTATCATCTTCAACTTGCTTAGTATTTTTGTTTTTACATCTTTTGGGGGCTTTATTGGTTATTTTCACGGGTAACATTTGGATTAGAGTCTGCATGTAGTAATCCTCTTTACTTTTCGGCAGTAGAGATTCGTCCTTCTAACATTTTGGAAGTCTTATTTTCTTATGCTCTTAAACATAATATATTAGAGCTTATACTTGAATATGATGTAAATATATATATGCAAGTAATAACATTTCCACTATTATACAATTGTAAATAAGCCCATCCACATAAATTAACATCAAGGATCCTTTTAGAAATAAAATTTCCACTATTTGGCTAATTTCCAATCACTTGGTTACTTGATTCATCAATGAAATAGTTTTTATGTTTTTCCTGTTTTATGTACATTAAGTGTCCCCATAAAATCAGAGTTTGTAGAAGATTTTATGAAATTTTTAGGTACCCGTAGTAAAAAGGCATTTAAACAACCCTTGTTACACTCCTTACCCATCCGTCCACATCAGACCTCTTGTGGAACACAACCATTGACTACACACAACAAGGCTAGCTCTAGCGAACAACAGCCTGATCATGGTGATGTAGGTATGAAGGAATCTATATCTATTTTTGAGATTGTTTTAGTCTTCAATGTTTTCTATGCAAAATTTCAGAATATGTCACAGCCTGCACTAGTAGTTGCTATAAAATTTTCCACGACTTGTGTACACTAACATTTTATTAAACGTATTGGTTGCTGAAGACTGATTGTTTCATTTTGTCGATGAATAGATCCATTGAGGAAGCAAAAGACTCGTGGGGACACAAGGTACCTTAACATATGGGGCATGCAAGAGGGAGAACACCGTAGGCTAGCCCATTAGGAAAGAGGGTGGGATTTTGGCCCAGTTTCTTGGTACTGTAGCACGGAAAAGTGACTTGCTGCCACTCACTTATTGTGATTGGAGCAAAATACCAGATACTTCTTTGGAGGTTGTATGGCAAATAGTTTTGGTATGTACTGATAATATACTAAAGATTGTGTGTTACTTTCACTTATTGCCACTCACTTATTGATAATGAATTGTTTACTTTTATGGTGTAGGAGAAGTTTGATATTCCACAATATACTAAAGATTGGGTGTTACAATCTACTGCTAAGAAGTGGAAGGATTGGAAGGCGCAGCTGATCGAAGAGGAAGCGTTACCGGACACATGAGACTGATGAAGAACGTCTAGCAGATTGGGATGATCGAGTCCTTCCAAATCAATGGCGATTCCTAGTTCACTTTTGGAACTTGGCCGAGGGACAGGTATGCTCTTGTCAAATATATATATTGATTTTGACAACATATTAATTGGGTTCCACATGATAAATTCAAAATTAGATGATGACATGTGATTCTGGAGTAAAGCATGAGCCCACTTGATTTATTTATTTAATTGTCATTGACCTTATTAAATATATTTCCTTCGGAATCAAATTGCTCTCAAGTGACCTGTACGTGTCCCACGTTTTCTGCAGCAAACCTTACCTGTTTGTGACACCATGGTTGTGTATATATATACATATTTATGATATATTATACTCAATTATACTCAAACATATATATACAACATCAGAGGAACACAATCTTACTGAATTTATAAAAAGAATGGAGTTATATATATAGCATATCCCCTTTGGTGTTCATTTAGAGGACAAAATTTTAAGAGCTGGAGCAACTACATGTACATGACATGTCTAAGTCTAAGTAATAGTTTGTGCCACCAGGTTAGGATATATGTGAAAATACTGAAGAAGGCTTCACAATATATAAATGAATAGTCTACATTTTCTTATTACATATTCATTGGGATGGATATATATTATTATAATAAAAAGCAATCAACTCCTCTAAGTATTCTCTCATCTGCATGCCATAATATTTATCAGGCTGAAGATGGAAAATCTATTGAACTCTATAAAACATAAATACACTACTAAAGCTGGGACTTGATAGAGATGATTTGAGAATCTATACTTTGCCACTGCTAATATCTTTTTATGTTGTTTTATAGAAGCACAGTTCTATAATAAGGCAAATCGTGCCAAGCAGCCTACTACACATACCGCTGGATCAAAAAGTTTCGCACGATTGCGTGATGAAGAGGTAATTATTTTATTTCCTATGTAACTTACTTCAGTACTATTGAATGTTGTGGATTCAAGTTTGATTTCTATGTTTTCTATGTTATTTGAGGCTAGTCTAAAAAAAGGCCTGATGGAGATGATTTAAGCCGGGTAAATAAATATGTACTTACCCACACAAGGAAGAATGGGCAGCCAATGGATGATACATCTGCAGATTCCATTATGAGTTAAATCCTAGCCCTCGATAAAGAACTCATCTGCAGCTATTCTTTTCCATTTTTACTCATGTAGATGTAGCCAAAAGCTTACTAATTGAAAATTTTACCTTTTTTTCTACCTTCTTCACCTTGCCTTGAATTAAATATCCATGGTTGTGTTGTGGGAAACCAGTATGGCAGCTAGAGATTTTAATGTTTTCTATAGTTAATTAAATCAAATCCTAAGCTCTTCTTGCTTGAGATCAATAAAGTAGGTGCTTAATTTCCTTGTGCAGAATAAGTTCAAAGAAAAAGCAAGCTAGCAACCAACACAATCTGCAGTAGCTAGGGATGACTTATTCTTCCAAGTTATGGGAGAAGAAAGACATGGTAGAGTTCGTACATTTGTGTTGGGTCCGACTCCATCAGATTTGTGGGGTAGAAGACCTAGTCGCATTCAGATTATGAGGAATGCTTCTGAGGCTAAAAAGGAATCCAATGAAGAGGTACGCGTGTTAAAAGATCAAATGCAGATGGTAATGATGATGTTTGCACAGTTGCAGGGCCCCAATAATTCAAACCAACAAGCTCCTACTAAATCATATCATCATCCTTCTTCTGACTCTTTGGATTCCCGACAGGTAACATCATTTTTATTGTCTATTTAAAAAGTTTTAGTTAGAGTGTTAAATTGCCTAATCGATATAGGTTCGTAATGAGATTGGAACTTCTCAAGCACTGCCATAAGCATCACAACATGCAAGATCATCCTCCTCTTCAAATACACGTGTCGGTCCATCCTCTAAGGTATATTCAGTTAATTTTAGATAAACCATTTCATTCAATTCCTAACCTGTTAGAACATTATTTTTATATATTAAGGTTGAAGGTCTAATTGAAGTTCTCTTGTTGAGTTCTGGAACCTCTACTACTATTGTGGCGAAAGGAACTATTCAAAGTAAGAATCCCTTGACAAAAGTAACGGGTATTGAACTAGGACCTGACCATTGGGAAGTACATATTTTGGTACCGATAGCACGACATGGGCCTTTACCGAGACCGGATAACCGTTTCAGAGTAGTTGGGGATTCTGCTGGAGCAAGTGTTGCGTGGCCATCTTCTTGTGTACGTACTTTTCTTTCAAGACATCAATTTAGGGCTCATTTGTTCTTCCATTTTATATAGTCCTTAAACAGTGAGAACCACTCTCACTACATATATTTTATTATACCTAATTTTTATGAACCACCCACATGAATCATATAAAAATGTATTACACCCATATCACTGTAGGATGCTTCTGTTGATGTGCAAAGAACACACTTGGTCAATGCCAACAATGTTGTGACATTAGGCCTGTAGCATACAGTATAAATCATGGATTGAATTCCTAATAGTTGTGAAATCATAATCTACTGGTTAAATTAATGTGATTACCTCATTGGTAGTTTAGTCTCGTACTGCAATACAGATCATATACATAAAATATAGGAACACTTTTATGTTAATTACTGTAGCCACCCTTTTATTATATTCTTGTGCCCTTCTACTTATTCACACTCAAAATTGAGTGCAACTTGAGTTAATAAATTCCTGAGTATTTGGGAGTTATATTTTCAGAATAAACATGGCCAAACTTCTTGTGTCTGTTAGTCATCTTATTTTTGGATGGTATAAATTATGACAAGTGAATTTCTTGATGAAGACATATAAACAAACAGGATCAACCCTGGAAATGACTCTTGCTCATTCCTTATGCCATCCAAGTATCCAAACCACTGCCATAGCGCTGACTAGTTGTAGACACACAGTAGCTCCCCGACTTTGCATCCCAACATTTGTAACATTTATACAACCCCCTTGTACAAATTATTGCGGTCCAGAACTCCAGCTTTAACCAATTATATATATATATATATTGAGAAGGAGCAATTGGGCTCTTCTTTTGGTAAATAACAGGCCTGTCATTTCCATTTCATATCAACTGAATAGATAGTACTGAATGCTCTAACAACAAAGGATTCAGATTTAGTCCCGACAACCAAGTAGCTAGAATGGTGAGGGAGGAGTTTCATATTATGGATCCAAACTATTTCGAATAACGCTATAAAACTAACTATGACGACCACGATTGTTCACTACTTCATGTCAGATTTGTTTATTTTCTTTAGAACCCCCTAGGCCCTATCTATGTTGGATTGGATCCATTAAATTATGAACCCCATTCCAAGTATCCCAAGCTTGTTATTTGTATATTAGATGCAGATTGACTAAATGAACATTGGTTGTTATAGTTATACTCTTATTTATAGATATGGACATCAAAATAATCAGAAAGATGAATGGTTATTACAACTTATATATATATATATATATATATATATATAATCAATTTTGAGGCCTTTTTGACAATTTTTTTAAAAGCTATCTTTTTTTTTTTTTTTTGTCTTTAAATTTGTAGGTAGTGACTTGGCCATAGGTTCTCCAAAATATAAGTTATAACTTGAAAATTCTTTGGCTTGAGGTTATAGTTTGGTGTGATGGTTTAAATTGTTGTAATGATGTTTTGGGAGCCTTGCTCATTTGTTTGTTGTTGTTTTTTCTCCTTTTGCTCTATTTTTCGTAAGAATTTCAAATTCAATGGCCTATGGTATCAAAAAGTGAAAGTTCAGAATGTATTTTTCAATTTTGAGGCCTTTTTTATAATGTTTCTTAAAAGCTGTTTTTTTTTTTAATCTTTGAATTTGCAGGTTATGACTTGGGCATAGTTTTTGATTTATAATTGTTGTTATATAGGGTTGCCATTTAGATTTTTAATCTTCCAAAAAAAAGGAAAAAGAAAAAAAAAGAAGAAGACCTTTAGCGGTGGTTAAAACTGCCGCTATAACTTAAAATAACCAATTTGAAACACTGCTCAGTAGAGGCGGGCAAAACTGCCCTTACCCAAACAACTTTTAGCGGCGGTGCCCTTACCCAAACAACTTTTAGCGGCGGTTTTCACCGCCGCTATATCTTTAAAAATCGATTGTTGATTTCCCTTTTCTGGCTGTTTTAACCACCTCTATAGCCTATATATTTATAGCGGCGACCGATATTGCGGCTAATACAGAAGTCGCCACTAGACTACCACAACATCCTTTAGCGGCGGCTTTGAGTAATTTTAGTGACGGTTTTGACTGCCGCTAAAGGTCATATTTGTTGTAGTGTTATGGACATTGCATCGTGAACACAGTCTTATTTGTTAAATTGATAAACTGGGTATTTTCGTCTTAAAAGGACGACGGCACCCCAATTAAGGTCAGGGCCGCAGAAAGGTGAAAGCTGAAGGACCATACTTTAGCGAAGAACATCAACACTTACAATAATCGTCCAGCCATGAAGAACCTCTGCCCATGAGTCATGGCTACCATGGCTTATCTTGGTTTGTTTCGACGAAGTGCATCCCAACCATTTTTGTCAAATCAACAGATAGATTTCTAAGCAGAACAAGAAAAGAATAAAAAGACCCTTAATTATCTGACAGCCAAACAGATGTCATGAGCCAGTCACATCATGCATGGGTTAAACTAGCAAGTCAGATCCTATCGGTCAGAGGATAATATCATTTAACCCAAGTATTGACCCTAGATGGAGGGTGAATAAGGTCTATAGCAAGCCACATATAAATTTTTAATTAAAAAAGGATACATGACCAAATTAAAATTATCCTATTATGCAATATAGATAGGATAAACAATTGAAGTAATTCAAGTACAATATAACGAGATAGGGATAGATAAATCAAATGTCAATGACACAATTTTTGCGAGGTTCGGAATTCCTACTCCTCGGCTCAAAACCCCTCTTGAGACTTTCCGAATCCAATATAACACATCCTTACTAAGAGAAGCTCCTCCTCCTAGTCTTCCTTGGGTCACACCCACCATTGCTAAAGGAACAACCTCATTTAAACATCAAACCGATCATTTCAAATGGAAAAAGTGTTTACAAACGTATCTCTCAAAGACAGATTTACAGTAAGAAGCTCTCAATGAATATCTCTCAATGTAGATAAATACACAAGTGTAAGCTCACAAAACTAGAGTATAAATGAAATCACAAGTTGAAGCTCAAGTCGATCTATTGAATAATATTTGCAAGATAATAGATGAATGTATTTAATGCTCAAATTGTGTATAACTAGGTCTCTTCAGTGTGTATAAACATTATATAGGTAATGTCAGCTGAAACAAAGTGGTTAGGGTAGAGTTGGGAGAGCATTGAATGCAAAAAATAGCCGTTAGATTCAAAATCTACTTTTGTTTAATGCCTCCTACCTTGGTGGACTTCCCTTTTTGGGCTTGTAAAATTTACACACACACACACACACACACACACACACACACATATATATATATATATATATATATTACTCATAACTTTACCTTAAAAAAAACCTTTCTTCTTCTTCAGAGCTGTTGTTGGCCAACTTTGTGAAGGGTCCTAAAGCCCTGCTCTTTGTTGCTACTCTCAAAAAGCTCTGGTTACGAATCGGCTTCACAAGGATTGGACGTTGATGATGAAAATGGTGAACAGTGTGTAATGTGTGTGTGTGTATATACACCCATGGAACCAGCAAGGACGAGTGGAGGCAGGCGCTCCCATTGATTTTTTTTTATTTGTATCATATACTCTAAATTTTGTAAAATTTCAATCATGCCTCCACTAAAATTCTTAAAATACCCCACTAAATATTTACATGCCCCTGCTAAAATTTTTAAAATACTCCACTAATTTTTATTTTTTTTTTGGTATTATATACCCTAATTGTTTTTTTAAAAAAAATTTGTTGTTAAAGACCGCCCCCTCTCACTTAGTTTTTTGGCTTCGTCCTTTTATATATATAAGATATATAATAATAATAATAATAATAATAATATATCTACAGATATAAGTATAAAAATATATAAATATAAGAAAATACAATATATATATATATATATATATATATAACATAGGTGTGAAATTGAAGAGAGAGCCTCGTGTGAGAGTGAGAGAAAAGGGGAAGAGAGAGAAAGAAGGAAAGAATTTGTGAATGTAGAGAGTGAGCGAAGAATGATAAGTGAGGGAGAGAAAGGAGTTAAAGTGGGCATTTTGGTGCTTTCACAGTAAGAAATATTTTAGAATTTTTTGGGCTAAAATATTTTGGGTATAAAGGTAATTTTAAAGGTCAGAAGGGTTGATTTGCACCAAATACAAACTGTAGGGAATGAAAGTAAACATAAAGGGAGTTTTTTTGCACACTTTTCAAACTAAAGGGATGTTTTATGCACTTTACCCAATGCATATGTGTGTAGCTATATATTTATTGCCATTTCCTACATAAAATTAAAATATTCATCTCCATTTTTTGCATTTCCTTACGATATAGTGTTGGTGAGCGATTGATGTTTAATTTTATTTGTGTTTGGACCAACCGAGTTGTTTCTGACACCCTACACATAGTACAACATTAGATGACTAGCAGCATTGTTTGTTATCATAATTAATAGGGTAAAGTGCCAAAAACTCCTCTGTAATATATATTTTAAACAAAATCACCTCTACTTTTTAAAATGAACTTTGTTAGGTCCCTATTTTTGTAAAAATGTGCATATACCCCCTCTGGCCACTTTTTGACATAAAGTAAATTTTATTCCGATTTAGCCGTTTTAACATACCCAAAATGCCCCTCTTGCAATTGGTCATTTACTAGTTATTGTATCATATACTAGTTGTTTCAAACGATTATTTCACTTGAACTTACTTTTTTAATATTACTTTATTATACTAATAGAAGGTCATTTTAGTCTTTTGGAGCACATAAGTCCTTATTTACACACTTTTAAAATATGGGGAGTGTTTTTTAATAGGCAGAGTATATGTACTATACATATATCACAAGGGAGGTTTTTACACTTTATCCTAATTAATATTCATCAATACCATTTTTGTCATATAAATAAGACTCAACCAAGAGTTATAGAAATTCATGTAAAAGCACAAACAATCATATATGTTGGGAAAAAAAATTCTATTACACTTTATAATTTACATAAGTACAAAAGATATAAAAATTAGAGGTGCACAAAAATTCGTCCAAACCAAAAAACCAAACCGAACCACACAGTTCGGTCCGATTTTTCTACGGTTTGGTTCAGTCACGGTTCCAAAATATTGGAACGATGAATTAACACTCCGGTTTTGGCTTCATGTCCCTCAGGACCGGACTGGACCATTTATATATATATATATATTTATATATAAAATATATTATATAAATTAATATAAATAAGTAAGTTGTAAACTTGTAAGTGTAAGTGTGTAACTAATAATGTAATGTATTAATAATCTTAATGTGAGAACTGTTTATACTTTATATAATATATATTATACAATTTATAATAATATAATAACCCACTAAGGCACTAATAATGGAAGCGTGGAATTGAACCGAACCAAATTGGTACTTCATGGTTCGGTTTGCTTCTATTGGTCCAAACGGTTTGGTCTGTTTTCATTTTTAGTGGAATTAGACTGTACAATTTGGTTCAAAAAAATACCAAAATCAGATCGAACCGGAACGTATGCACCCCCAATAAAAACACCATTTACGCAATGTAAGAGATATAGAATTTATAGTTGAGAAACATATAACTTTAGGATAAATTTATAACATGAATAACACTCACAATAAAATATAAATAAGCAATACATAAAGGAACACGAGAGATAAATATATAATTAAAATAAAAATAGATAACAATAGGGTTTAAGAATCACTAGCCTAATAAGGAGGCATGTATAAACACATTGGATTAAAGCTGATATTATACATAAATATATTATAGAAATGTACACTGTGTTTGGAATCCCAGGATTTCATAAGAATTGGATTTCAAAAGGGAATTGACTTGTTTGGAACCATGGGATTTTAAAAAGGAATGAGATTTGAAGGGATTTCAAGGGTATTATTGTAACCTTGAGAAATTCGGGCAAAATTGACGAAATTTGAAGGGATATGGAAACTAACTAATTAAATTACCAAAATTGCCCTTATATTTTTAATTGATTAATTGATAAAGTTGTGCTATATTCTCAATTTGCCATTTGTTTCTCCATCGCCACTACCATCATCACCACGACCGTCGCCACAACTGTCACCTTCCACCAACACCACCTCCACCACCAATGTCGCTACCACAACCACCGTCGTCATCGCCTTCCACTCCCATGGTGGCCTTCCCTCACCAACCGCTGTCACCTCTACCTTTGCACTTGTTTTTTCTTATTCGACTTATTTTTTGTATAAGACAGTAATTAACAAAATTATTGTAAATATTTGATGGAGACACATATTTATAGGGGTAAAATGGTACAAATTTTACTTCCTTTCAAATTTTTTTTTTACAAATTCCACTTTGCTCCAAACTAGCTTCCAAGTGAAATTCCATTTTAATTACAATCCAATTCCTTTTCTAATTCCCATTCAAATCCAAAATAATTTGGTTCCAAACACAGCACTAGAGAAAAGAATATAGTGGAAAAATATATCTCTTTATAAGGTTATATCACGGTTCCAAACACAGCAGTAGAGAAAAAAATATGATGGGAAAATAAGGTGTGTTCACTAAAGAAAACGATTTTTATTTTTGCAATCGAAAAAAAAATAGAAATATATTCTTGTTTTTCTAAATGGAAACAAAAAGCAAAAATACCGTTTATTAAATATTGTTGTTTCCATATTTTTGAGAACAAAAAACAAAAAACATTGTTTAGTAACAGATTTGTTACACAGTTTCTTTCCTTTTTTTTTAGATTTGAACATGTAACTATTAGACAATACAAAAGAACTTTCCGACAGAACTAGTATTCCATAAGTATGATATCTTATATATGTGAAAATTAGATTAAATTAAAATTGATATCATATATATGTAAAAATTAAATTAAATTAAAATTGATATCATATATATGTGAAAATTAAATTAAAAAAATATGATACAAGTTAAAAGATAATAATATACATACCATGTATATCATAAAGAGTAATTATTTATAAGTGAATTTTTTTATAAAAGAATATGAAAGTAAGAGCATTTTCAAAGTATTTTTTATTTTAATATGGATAATTTACGCACATTTTATATTATCATATTAATTTATTATATATTATTTAATTAAGTAGACAAGAAAAGATTATAATATGTATATAAAAAAATAATTTTGTAAAAAAATCATGGATAGTGAAAGTTATGTTTAATATTATATATTATTTAATTAAGTAGGTCCGCTACAGTGGAAAGAATATTTCCCTCCTACAGTAAAGAAACAGAAGAAATATATTTTTTTTTCTACTTCTTACAAAAATAAAAAATATTTTTCATTACAAAGAATAAAAACATTTTATTAAACATAATCTTTGTTTTTGTTTTTGCCTTTTTAGAAGATAGAAACAAAAAAACAAAAAATATTTCAGTCCGTGAATGAGCCCTATATCTCTTTATAAGGTTATATCACGACACACTAATTAGAGATAGTACGTGGATGTTATATATATATATAGCATGTAACGGTTAAGTATAATAATTATGAACATTATGATTGAAATAAAATCCACAATAAATATTATTATGTAACTACTAACGTTATATTCATATTAAATTATCATTAATATAATTTAATATATTTTTATTAAAATATTCCAACAGAATCAATGAGCTTAATTGTTCCTACTTGCACCATCTTTCTATCAGCTATATATAAAGCTAGGTCTCCCACATCAATCACCAAGCACATAACATTTTCAAAATCTAAACCATGGATTTTTCTCTACCTGAATCCTCCTTCAGTTACAAATGTTGTCCCGAGCCCGAAAAAGCCCAACAAAAATTCAAGGAAATCATCTCAACATCTCCTAGAAACAGTGACTGGACAGCCTTTACTGATCTTTTCCAGTATCAAGGCTTTTGGTACACTCCTAGGTTCCTAGAAGGGGTCATATTAGCTCAAGAACAATTCCAGGCTCAGCCAAATGATATCATCTTATGCAGTGCTCCGAAAACTGGTACCACATGGCTCAAGGCTTTAGGTTTCGCCATCATGAACCGAGCCTGCTTGAATGATTCAACAAACCCTTTGTTTGTCACCACACCACACGAATGTGTTCCTTACTTGGAGGTGGATCTTTTCCAGAACAAACCTAATATTGGATACCCGGAGCTTCCTCTACTAGCTACACACCTTCCATACACTTCGCTTCCTGGATCCATAATAGCATCTAATTGTAAGCTAGTTTACATATGTCGCGACCCCAAAGATGTGTTTGTTTCTTTATGGCACTTCATAGGCAATGTGAGAGCCAAGGAAAAGGGACACTTCCCTTTGGAAAAAGCATTTGAGTTGTTTTGCCAAGGGATGTCCAAAAATGGCCCATATTGGGACCATGTTTTAGGGTATTGGATGGCAAGCTTGAAATGGCCTGACAGAGTACTATTCTTGAAATATGAGGAGTTAAAGAAGGACACTTGTTTTCATGTCAAAAGATTGGCTATGTTCATGGGCTATCCTTTCTCTTTAGATGAAGAGAGAGAGTGTGTGGTGCAGAAGATAATAGACTTGTGTAGCTTTCAAACTCTGAGCAAATTAGAGGTGAACAAGACAGGAAAGTACCCTATGTTTGCATCTGTGGTGGTTGAAAACAATAAGTATTTCAGAAAGGGTGAGGTTGGAGATTGGAAGAATTGTCTTACAGAAGAGATGAAAGAGCATCTGGATGTGATCACAGCACACAAGTTAAAGGGTTCTGGTTTCACATTTGATTGCCAATAAAGCAGTGCTTGTATGGCTTGCAGGTCATCTTAATATATATATATATATATATATATATATATGGTGTGTCATATTATGTTTTAAGCTTGCTTAACTAGGTAAAATATGTTCTTAGTGGTTTAAATTGTGCTCTTTTCAATTTATGAAGGAATTCCATGTTTGGGTCCTACATCCCTCTGCAATAAGTTGCTACTAAAATAAATCAAATATCACTCATTCTTGGGTAGTCACATTTTGTAAATAATGTGTTTCTTTGCTATAAAAAATAAAAAATATGAACTAGGATAATAAATACTGCAATAAATTTTTTAGTGGCTAAAAAAATTATAAATATTGATTTAATAAAAATTAATCTCGATAAATAACGGTCTCTAACTTTAAATTGATAACAATATATATTTAACATATAAATTATGAACTATGATAATAAATCAAGCAATGAAGTTTTAAATTGGCACAGCACTACGAATATTAAGTTTTTTTTTTTTGGGTAAATCAGTAAGTATTATAAAATAAAGAAAAACCAAATAGAAGAAGAAAGAGGGGCATACCATTCTACAAATTAAAAAAGAAAAACAATCAGAAAACAGAAAAATAACAAAAACCTCCTGAGCAAAACTATAAATCATTATGCTGAAGAACACAGAAAGCACAGAAGAGGCAAAACAATCAAAAAGAGAACAATCTGATTAGGCAAGCAATTGTAGAATTTGTTAGAGAAGTTTTTAAAACTTCTTTGATCCAAGTTTTAAAGATTTAAACCTTTAGAGAGTACAAGATTTAGTGGGTCTTTTAAGGCCTATCAGTTTTGATTTTAATTCTCAGATTTATTGTGTTATATGGCCCATTTAATTTTTGACTGTTATGGGTCATTATTGAGAAAATAGTATTGTACTCCTTGCTTATAAATAGCAAGGTCAGCCCAATAGAATAAATATACCAGCAACATTCATTTCTAGTTCTTTTGCTTTCTCATCTTTTTTTTTTCAGATTACTTTCTTCCTCTCACTCTCTTCCCTTCTAAACTTCTTATTCTCTTTGAGCGAAATATCTTCATATTTTATACAAAACACCCCTATATTGTAGATATTGTCTATATTGCACTCCTTCGGTTCTAAAAACACCCCTAAAGTACTGATTTTGTTCGAATAGATCCTTACAATCTCCCGTTACCGGCAATATAAAATTACTATAATGCCTATGGAATGTAATAGGAAAAAAAAATAAAGAAAGTTGACCTATAAAGAAAGCTGGCCTAACTTAAGAAACATGTAACCTAACTAAGAATCAACTCTCTCTCTCTCTCTCTACTGGCCATAACTTCTGCTTCATCCAACTCCATCATTGCTCGCACCACACCTGACCATGGTTGAACTCCAATCGTCTTTTTCTCTCTACTTTCTCTCTCCCCACCTTCTCCGACCTCAAATCCGATCCTCTTCTTCTGCATTCTCACAGGCCACCACCTCTTGCCGGCGACTAAACTCGTGTCACCTAATCCGTGCCTCACGATGGAAACATTGGACAAGACAGAATGCTAACCACTAAGTTAATTAAGAATTTAAGTTACTAATTGAAGACATCATTTGACTAAATATCCCATTATTAAATTTTTTTCTAGATAGAAGTTTGAGTAAATTACACTTACTGCCCCTCTAGTTAAGGTTTATTACTCTCGCCTCTCCTGTGTTTTGACATATTACAACTACTCCTCTAGTTTGCATGTTTGTAACAAATACCGCCTATCATTAGT
This sequence comes from Cornus controversa, assembly GCA_026545225.1. NCBI lineage: Eukaryota > Viridiplantae > Streptophyta > Magnoliopsida > Cornales > Cornaceae > Cornus > Cornus controversa. The sequence continues at coordinate 49,710,204 of CM048848.1, forward strand.
CGAACTAATGGTCAATCATGGTCAACACTAATGTCATCACAATTCAAGCTTAAAATGACAATTTTGCCCTTAAAATATTGTGAAGACATTTTTACCCTCGCACTAACTTCTAGTTTTCTCACATGTCACCCTCTATATAAAATACTCCCTCTACAACAATCTCTCTCAAACTCTCACAACGTTTTTTCTTCTCCCTCTCTATACACACACATAAAGTTACCAAAGATGAAGGAAGGAAGAACAAGGAATATATGAAATTCTCTACACACACACACAAAAGATCTTGATGTGTAAATGATATTTTTGCACTGAAGTAAGAATCTCAAAACAGGAGTATTAGACCCATTAATACGAACACAAACCATGAAGATCTAAGTGAATGGAGCCATTCAAAGTAATAGAGCAATTCAAGGTATAAGACCCATTAATAGACCCATTGAAGTAAAAGTCTGGCAATCAGGAGGCGAGAAAATCAAAGTGAAGATTCACACATACGAACACAAAACCATGAAGAAAATCAAGGTATTAGACCCATTAATACTGCTCAACATTGGGGACAGACGGACATAGATTGGTGGTAAGTAAGACCATATCGATGCATCCTATTAAAGATGGTGAAATGTAACCGAATTCATATATTAGCAATATACACATAACACATAAATAGAACTTGAAATGAAAACAGAACTGTGCAGTAGTATTGAATTTGAAGAATTAATGAAATGTTTGGGGTGGAAACAAGTGGCGTGTGTTATACTACCTTGAGAAAAAAGATATATATACACACATATAAGTATATATATATATTTGGTTCAGCCTCTGGATGCGTTCCAATTTCAGTGCCAAGTTGCTGACGCTTTCAACCAAAATTTGCATGTTCGGTTGTTAATTGACTTCACATTTGGATTCAATAATCGCCATAAATATTTTGACACTTCGTCCCACCTGGTGTGCCAGATTCGACTCGAACGAGAGAATAGTCAAACTATCCTTGTTATAATGATGCGATCAGTCTCTAATAACAGATTGGTCTCTTTTATTATCAGGCAATTGTTGGAAGGCAAACATCAGCCCTTCCTTCAAATTCTTCGAGACCTCAATTAAGAAGTTTTTTTTATAAGTATTGATACCATTCTTGAAACAAAAGAAAAAAAAACTTATAGAACACTTTGTAGTAGTTACCAATAGCAAAGAAAGCAAGAAAACACTTCATAATTTTTACTTGTATCCCATGAACAGTCTATTTTGAAACTCAAGAAAAGAAAATCACAGAACACTCTGTAATATTTACCAAAGGCAAAAAGAGTCACAGAACATTCCGTAATATCCACTCTCATTTCATGAACAGTAATCTTTGATGCCTCAATGAATGGAGCTTTTGACACCAAGTAAATAATGAGTTGAATGTAAGGAAAGATCTAACAATTGAACAAACCCACACCTATTTTATTGCTGATTATGTTTGTTACAAACACTTGGAAGTTTAAACAAATTGAAATTTGTATACAAGATGTAAAGAGGTGTAAAAACAAAACTAAGTTTAGAATTAGAATTACTCCTAAAGAAAAGCAGTAAATGCTGAAATATGTAAAGATTACATTATAAAGAAATGTGTTGTTTTGTCTCGAACCCTGTTTGAGTCCCTTCTGCAAGTATTTATAAGTGAGTTTCAAAAGTTATCTGAAGTTACCAAATCAAATTCAAAGTCTCAATTATCCAAACAAATCCTTCATTAGCCTCTTGACTTGTTCCATTTGTCGTCATTTTATTGGCTAAATAAGATCCCAAATTTGTATTTGCTGATTTGTCTTCTTTCACATGTATTTTTAATTTCATCGTATGATTGAACTGCATTAGTGATTGAACCATGTGACTAAGTCGTCGTGTGGCTGAACTAAACTGCATTAGTGATTGATTCATGTGACTGAGCCATCACGTGAGTGAACTGAGTTGCATTAGTGAGTGAACCATGTTACCAAACAATGTGACTGAACCATAAGGTCATCCTGAACCATAATTTAATCACTTTCGACCGCTCCAGAATCACTTTCAACAGTTATTGGATTCGGTCTCTTGTTTAACCTCTGAAATCAGCACCTCACCCATACTTGTGCATTTTCATTCAAATCATCAATAGGGACATTACTACATGGCGGAATCTTTGTAAAAAAATTTCTCTTTGTGAACATAGGTCAAATTAGCCAAACCACGTATATCTTGTATTTTCTTTGTGTTATTTTTTTGTTTCATGATGGGATCTCCATAGTTTCTTGTGATGTACATGCTTCTGTTGGCCCCAGCAAGTGGTATCAGAGCCGATGGTTCATCTTGAGAGGTTCACTCTTTATTTGATTAAGATCCAGAAAACATAAGGATTCTCAACAAATGCTACAACAGGTTTTAGTTGTAGGTGGAACAATGGTTGACCTGATGGAATTTGAGCTAAGGTGAAAATTGTTAGGAATTGTGGTTCATATTCCATGCTGGAGTTGAGTGGAGAAAGTAGAGAAAAAAAAGATAATGGAGCAGTGAGTGAGAAAAGAAGAGAGTGGACGGGTAGAAGAATAGAGAGATGTAGGCCCATAGAAATTGGTGAGTGTGGGGGGATGGTGATAATGATGATGATGATGAGTGGTACACCGTGAAAGGCTCCAGTATCCAACATCATACCCTGAGCAGAGAATCTATATACACGGTTTGATGTTCAAAGTCTCTACCGGTATGATTTCTCATGAGGTAGTGGGTGAGTGTTGAGTGTTTGTATTCTACCATTATAATCTCTTCTTGATAATAATGGAGTTTTTCTCTTTATGGATGTAAGTTGATTTGGCCGAGCCACGTATATCTTGTGTTTTCTTTGTGTTGTTTGTTTGCTTCACGACGGGTGTAGAATAGTGGATGTATGTCGTTATTTCTTTACACTTCATACAAAAATAATAAACCTGCAAACACTTTACTAAAAATTGTATAGTAGTAAGCAGGTCGAACCACTCTCAAGTTAGATTCTGAATGAGCACAAATGAGCACACTAATTTATGGGATGAAAATGAATTTTGTAAAAACATTTTTTTTTGGAATTATAATGAAATAAATAAAACTAATACTAATAAAATAAATCTTAAGGGAAGGAAATTCACCACCACATTAATAAATTTTCTATTATTCTTATATAATTTTTCCTCCAATAACTAATACACTTTACCAATCCAATTACAACTTGAAAATATGAAGAAAATATGGAATAAAAAAAATGATGTGAGTATATATGAGAGAGACATTTTTTTACTTAATCTGATACACATTGGCTAGGTAAATAGAGGTAAGTATTATTCGAATTACCATTATTTGGCAAACATGAATAATCCTCCCTCTAATTTTTTTACATAAAAATTCAGAATAAAAGAATGCTCTTGAAAGAAAATATTATACAAGAAAGTAAAAGAAGTTACATATATTTCACCATAGTGGCTTCATCACTCCCTTGAGAGGAGTGTTAAAAGAAAAGAAAAGGAATACAAGAAAATAGAGAAAATGACTACGCTATATTTTTTTCTGCAATTTCCAACTCCTTCACCAACCCCTAAGACCCCCTATTTATAGAGTTAGTGAAGCATGATTTAGGTGGGAAAAAAAATTTAAATACGAAAATTTAAAATATGAATTTGAATTTATAAGATTTGATCTCCATATCTTCAATTTAAATTCTGGACTGCTGACGTGGCCATGTAAAAAAACTATTTTCCAAAGTTCTGAAATTGAGACTCTCTTGTGGAATAGTTTTTGTACAGAATATCATCTCTTCTACAATTATTCTCATGTTCATATTTGGCTATATATATCATTTTCAGCCTTTTTTTGCTACTTTTTTTCTCATTTGAAAATCAACCCCTATAAAACATAAAATGCAAATATAAGAACATTTAAATAAATTAAAAGAGTAATTAAAAACTTATTTTGAGATATAAAATAACAAGTTTTATGCACTTATCACTTTATGATGGGATCTCCATGGTTACTTGTGATGTGCTTCTGTTGGCCTTAACAATTGGCATCACATCGGTAAATCTAAACATAATATTTTCTGGGAGTACTCATGAGGTTGTTTAGTCTAGATATGAGAGTAACACCACATCGGTAAATTCAAACATAATTATTAAGGGCCCGTTTGGTAACCGTTTATGTTTAGTGTTTATTGTTTATCAAAACAATTTTTTACGATAAATATGTTTGATAATTTTTGTTTTGTTTATAAATTGTCAAAACGTTTTTAAAACAACACTGTAGTTAAAGTCTTCAAATCATAAACACCAAAATGATGTTTATTATTTATGTTTATTAAAAAAAAATATTTTTTTTCTTTTTTTATCTAAAATGGTGATTTTATTATTTTAATTAAAAATTAAAACTAAAAGTGAGAAAATGAGAAGAAAAAAAATTATAAAAGGCTATTGTTTGATACAACGATAAAAATATTAGAATTATCAAGTATGGACAGAAATAAAGAGTATCAATTGCCTTGAGAAAAAAATGTTGGGTACAATATGAATAATTACTAATATACTTGATAATAAGAAATAGTTACTTAGGGGTACCCATGCTAAAAAAAAAAAACCTTATTTGAGGAAAAAAAACAAAGAAGTCTCAATCATCTCCTTGTCAAATAAATAAGAATGGTATTTTGTACTCATATCATTCATTCATTTTTAGTGTTAAAATAAAAATAGAAATCAAAAAAATGAAAAAGAAAGTAGTAACGTAAGAAGTTCAAGAGAAAGAATATGTCATCCAAATCCCTCTTCTCACTTAATACAAATTGGACCGAACCGAACCGAACCGTACACTACGATTCCAGTTCCAAGCCTTGGAACCGGAACTGGAACCGTTGAATATATATATATAATAACATTTTGTTATGTAAAAAATTTTAAACAATGAAATTATTATTATTATTATTATTTTATCATAATGAAGTTATTATAACTATTATAAGGTTAAATACAACTCCTATAATAACCGAATTGAACCGAACTCATTTATTCCAGTTTCAAAATTAAAGAATCGTTGGGAATAGTTCTGATTTTGGTTCCCCTATAACCGTAAAGAACCGAATAGTGTGCATATCCCTACTTGTTAGGGTCTTCTAGGTTGTGGGTCAGTCTACTTTTACAGTATCATTTGCTGTGTAGATATATATGTAACCCAATATTATTTATTTATTTTTTATGCATATTTCTTGCTCTGTTATTGATGTATATATTTGTTGTAGCATAAACTTGACTTTTTATGCAGTTTATTGTGTTGATTTTAAAATATAAAAAAAACAGTCTAAGGTTAACAAACATGTTTTTCTGTTTATGATTTTTAAAATAAGCCAAACATTTTTTCGTTATCAAACAAGACTCATGTTTATGAATAAACAAAAGCGTAACATAAACACTGTTTATATAAACACTTAAACAATAAACACTAAACATAAACGGTTACTAAACAGGTCCTAAGTTTATCTCAGAGTGGTATTAAGCTCATAAGGATAGCTTAGGATAGATATAGGATTGGCTCCATATCGGTAAATCCTCACATTGAACAAGAGGTTGGCGGTTTGCTGTAAAATGTTCAGGTGACACACCGTGATGATATGAAACACGACGGATAGTGAGGTGTGCTTTTAGACCACATGTAGTTTGCACATCTCATGAATGCAGTAAAAATCACATTATATTTGCTTGAATCCTAAAATGAATCGATTTTGAGACCATGGAACTGTTTAGACTAATATATATTACTTATTTAAGCATTCATGATCTATTATTGAATAAATCTATGGAAGAGAGTGTTTTAAAATTTCAATCCATCTATTTCGATAATTGTATTTTTCTAAAATAAATTGAGTGGTCACTCGATTTTTCTAAAGTGTTGCAATATGTAGTATCACTTTATAAAACTTAAAGTGCATGGACTAAGTGGGTAATTGTTGAAAATGTTTTAAATAAATAAAAATTGGATTGCAATGTGATTGTCAATTTTTTATGTGTTGGGGTTATACTTGTCAATTTGTAGTCTAATTAACAATATAGTTTTATATAGTTGAATTGTGATTTTTCAATTTTATTTGATATAATTTAATCGTAACCATGGGTATTTAAATTTTTATGATTGAAAGGAAGACTTTAACTATTGTTGTTTGTAAAAAAATCAACCCATGTTGTTATTATTATTATATATAAGAGTTTTGTCCCCCAATTCAGCCTTATGCTAAGATCAACTCTTAGAATACTGAAATGGAAAAGTATTCTAAGAATTAATCTTCAATCAAGCACTATTGCTAAATACCCTCGGTAATTATGATACTATTCTTCATTTCTACAGGTTATTGAATTTAAACCCAACATAAAAATCATACTTAAACTTTTATGCTATACAAGATCATTTACCGTAAATTCATGTACAGAGCCTAAATGAATGGTATTTGCCTAAATTCCAACTATAGTAGGTTGGTAAAAAATTTGTCACCAATAGGTCCAATATGTAAAAGCATTTTTTTCTTTTCTGGGTAGGTAAATTTACTAAAAGATATTTTACAACATGTTTTCTAAAATCAAACATTTACAGAAATCTTGTTTTTTGAGAACTTCTATTCAAATTCCGGAAATTTTTTACTATTTTTAAATATACTTTAAAATTTTCAGAATTGTTAATTGCAATTAATCCTTTTAAACTATAAAAAAATTTGCACACCACTTTTTGACACCTCTTTCCGTCATTTATTTTAAACAAAAAATCAAGTCACTTGCTAATCACTTTGGACTCTCCTAAAAGTTATATGTTATTCTTTCTTATTGAAAAGTAAATGGTAAAAATATTCAGGCTTTCTGAAAATCTAATATATCCAAAAGATAAATTGCTTAAAATATCACTACACTAAAAAAATGCATAATACTTTCTTTTTTAGAAGGTAACATGCAAGTTTTTTATAATATTGGAAGTACAAATACGGAACACAGTACGACACGATACAAACACGATGATACAAAAATTTTTAAAAAAATAAGACACAAACACAGCGAGGATATGACTAAAAAATAATAATATAATATATTAATATATATTAATTATTCAACAAAAAAAATATTACATTACAGAAATACTTCAATTCATTATCAAACAATTAAGAACCAAACAAATTTATAAACAAAAATAGACAAATAGATTAAAAAGACAGACTTATTCAGTCTTTTACATATATTTAACTTAGATTTTTAATCATAACTTAGTCGCATATAATTTCCTTTCAAAATACTTGAATATATATCACTGCTACGAAATGTTCGATACATGTTCGATGAGTGTCCAAGAAGTGTCCAAGGAGTATCCGAGAAGTGTCCTAAAAAATATATATCATAATACTTCTACGAAGTGTTCAATACGTGGCCGACACAATGTTCTAGTGTCCGAAATGAATACAACACTCTCAGTAAAGTGTTTGTGCTTTTTAGTTATAATTCTGGAGTTTATTCGCAATTAATTTTAATAATAATTTTGCAATTCTCAAGATATGGTTAATAACTACTCCCTCTGTCCCATAATTTTAGTCCACTATTCTATTTTGGAATGTCCCAAAATACATGTCCATTTCTTAAAATGGATGTACTATCTTTTATATGATTCCTAAACTACCCTTTTCAAACTCCATTATCCTAAAAGTTGGCCCCACTATATAATAATAATACTAACTTTTAAACAAGGATTAATGTGTAAATTCATTTATTATCACTATAAAAAATAAGTCCCACCATAAAAAGTTAGATTCCCAAAGGTGCCCATGAATTTTGGGACAGAAGGAGTATCTAATGATGGCAGGGACGAATCTATGTACTGTTGAGTAGGGCAGACGCCCCCGCTGACTTTTATATTATTTGTATAAATTATGTAAAATTTTGAAAGTGCCCTACTAAAAGTATGAAAGAAATTAATATATAAATCTAAGCCTACTAGTAATATTTTTGGATATGATCTAATCCATCATCTCTATGAACAAAAAAAAATCCATCATCTGTCTCTCTTTGTCTTTTGTATATATTGATTTAAAATTTAGAAACTACCCTCTCCAAATTTTTTATTTTTTATTTTATATATTATCAACATTATTCTTGTCTTAATCAATTCCATGTGAATGGAGTTGGTCATATGAATACTCTTTCTCCAATCTTGTCTTTGGCATGTCATTTTGCCAACTATATTTAACTTTTTAAATTCATTTTTAATAACCTATCTCATGTTAATTTTGGTTGCCATCATTGTTTCTTACCTTCTATGACAACCAGTGTTCCTCGTTTGATCGATACGTCTTTGATGAATGTTTTCAAACCATCTAAGTCAACTCTATCTAATTTTTTCACTAATGGAAGTCACTTTTAATTTTTGTCTCACGCTTTCATTAGTGACTCTATCACTTCTAATTACTCCACTCATTCATCTTAACACTCTTATTTCTACTACATAAACGCATTGTTGTTTTTTTAAGGGAGTTTTATTTTGTATATATAGAATTTTATAAATTCTAAAATTGTCCTTTACTTGTATTTTTTTAGCTTCAAATTTAATCTTCCTTTTTCTCTCTTTGATCATCGGACAGTCGATAACTCATCTTTAATTCTCTATTTTCCTAGGCTACACGGCTCTATTTCAACTGTGTTTCTCTTTAATGAAAGGTCACAAGTTCTAAGAAGGTATGGGGGCAAAAAGCCTAAATAATAATTTTAAAAAAGAATTATCTACTATTCTGTAGACTATTGTATATGATGCATGAAAATTATGAACATACACTTGTTATAAAACACATTGTAAAGCGCACAATTCCTTTTTTATTTGATTTAATTTAATTATAAATTAATTTTTAATTTGAAGAACCTAATTGAAAATAGTTCAAGTTTTCAATAAAAAAACAAGTTTTATTTGTTAATTTTTAAATTGTTGCAAGCGATTTGTTGAGTCTTAACTAATTTTAACGTAAACTAATGAGATATATAGTTAGAATACAAGTACACATTTGAATTTGTTTGTTTTAGTTTCCATAATTATGTTAGTTAAGTATACATAGTTTTTCTCTTAAGTTTTATATGAAAATATTGTTTAATAAAAAAAATTATCAACAACAATTGTAAATATCACAATTGCCAATTTTTAATAGTTTAAAGGTATCGATTTTATTTCAAAGTGTAATATATAAAAAAAAAGAATTATATTTCAAGATTGGTCTACATTAGGTTTCTTTTCTCTGTACAAGTTGATTTTATTCATTTTAATTCGAGTACACAATACATTATACTGAGGACACAACACTCATACAAACACTCATGTATTTTATATCGAGTTTTCAAAGTTGGTGCACCATACTATATCGATATTTAACATTGCAACACTATTAAATTGATAGTATTACATTGTCAATTCAATAAATAATTTTACATTGTCGATTCAATAAATATTGCATTTTCAATGTAATTGCACTCAAAAATTAAATACACAATAGTGCAGTTAACCTTTCTAGAACTTTGCCCAAAACCGGACGAAGCAAATTTGAGAGAAATATGTAGTATAAATTTCTCAATACAGCTGTTTTGTGAGTAAAATATAAGATGGAATGTGTAAATTAAGAAAAGAACAAGGGTTTGTTTACAATTTCTTCTTTTCTGGGTTGCTTGCAGTTATCTGAAGTTACGTGGCGGAAATCCAAAGCGTCAGACCGGCATCGGCTACCGTCCGATCTCGGACTCCTCGCCAATAAATGAACAAGGGGTGCGCCACGTTAGCATATTTTCATTTGATCAAGAAGTGAACGATAGGATCGATGCAGCTGAGCACAGTCAAAGGACACGACACTCAAGAGCATCACAGTTTGCAGAGTGAGCAGAAAGCTAAGGTTTGACCCATCATTATCGATGTCAGCTCCGAAACCCGTAATGTTTGACCCATCATTCTCAGATCTTCTTTTCAGTAAAATTTTAAAATATTTATTTATTTTTTATTGTCCCAATATAATATTATATCTCGCATCACTCTCATGCCTACAAAAACAAAAAAATTGGATTGAAAATTCCAAAAAAATGAATCTCAGTGTACATGTTATCTAAGTACACTGTGATTTTATAACTACATGTTATTAACTTTGTTATGAAATAATTAAATTTTTTTATTAAAATCGAGACGAGTTTTATAATTTAATTTAAATTAATTATTATTCAAATTGAATTATTAAGCAATTAAAAATTAAAAAATATATATATAAAATAGATTATATATCAATTATTAGAAATATTTATAATTATAAAATTTTACCTCTATTAAGTATGGGTATAAATGAAATATATAGTGATTTAAGATTTAAATAAATAAAAAAATAAAAAATTGAACTTATTGATTCTAAAGAAAAAAAATTAAGATTTATTTGTCATTTAATGAAGAAATAAAAAGGAAAAAATAAAATTCTATTTTAACAGTAAATGCTAAATGCCCAGTTGAGTTGTTGAGGAGTTGACAGTTCTAGGAGTACATTCTGGTTGGTTAAAGGCTAGAATCTCATTGACAATTAAATGTAGTCCCCATCTGTATAAATAAACACAACAAAATGAGCATTTATAACCAAACGTAGAAGAGGGGACAAATAGTTGAAATTCATTTTCCTTTCAATAAACAATTTGTACTGGACTACTGTTAAAGTCAACTCGGTTTAATTATTCAAAAGGCCTAAATATAGCCTTTGTCGGTAACTCTTCTGAATGGTTGAGATATCAATCACAATCCGTTGATTCTTTTTCGTTTCATCATTGTAAAATTTTGTTTTATTTTACTTTTATTTCATAATTTTTGTGATTGATTAAAAAACAATGGTATCAGTAGATTGTATTGTATACGAATTTATTTTTCAACCAATTACAATAATTAGTGTGCATCGAGAGTCACTTAAATGACTATGCTTAACACTCCTCATGATACAATGATATAAACTTTATAAACACCACTTAACCTAATCAATTAACATTCTTTATCACATCCGTTCATAGTTGTTGAAATTGATTTTTCAATCGATCACAACAATGAGTTTTCATCAATAGTGACTTCCGCTACAATGATATAATAAACTTTGTAAACACCATTTGACCTAATCAAGCAATTAATAAGTAGTCTGTCTTTCATTATGGTCTAGTACATGTTGTATTAGAAGAAAATATACAATACTCCGGGAATATTAATGATGTGCTTTTTTTGAAAAGTGTAAATCCTCTATTTCTCATTCATTGTAATGAAATTGATAGTTTTCAAAAGAGATCGATGGCTTACACTTGTCAGGATGCCACATCATCAATATTTTTGTAGTATTGTATAAATTTTTCAAATTAGACTTATCCCTAACCAAATGTTGCACAACCTTTTGAAAGCCATACGATAGAATTCATTAATGCAAGGGTATCGAAAGTTATTATGACTTAATGATTTTATTACTATTTTCAAATTTCAATAAATACATGCACAAATACACTAGATCAATCAAACTCACTTTATAGACTATGAAGTGTAGGACAAGGATCATCTCCAGTCAAATCTCTCCTAAATTATGCGAATTTCAATCTTCTTTGTATTCTCTTCAATATAAGATTGAATTTTTCAAATGCATCAACGTTACTTTGGTAACAACCTTATTTTGAATGTGCCACACAATTAGATCAAATACTCAACACTCCTTATTTTCAAGGTTTCAACACCATTTCTTTGAAATAAAGGTGGTGTGCGTTTGAAATAAGGGTGTTAAGAGTAATTGTTGCACCTTCAAAATAAAAAGTGTTTTGAATAAGAGTGTAGCTAACTTGAACTAATGATGTTGCAATGCATTACAAAGTAGCGTACATCTTGCATGAGATTCTCTTCTCTGACAAAATTAAAATTTAGGTCTGCTGGTGGCCCATTGAACAGGCATGGATCTTCACTTCGAAATACGGACATGTGTCGGCGGCATGACTAAAAGTATTTATTTATAAATATTTTATTTTTTGGTTAGACACAACCGACAAAGACATATTTTAAATACTTTCAAGACACAACGAGGTGATTTTGTAATTATTTATTTTTAGAATATTAAGATTCAATGAAATTTAAAATCTACTATGGATTAATTAAAAAAATAATATAAAATTTAAGAGAAAAATAACAAACATACAGCTCTAAAACTTAAAATTAGTGATTTTATTCATGTTTATAGGAATAAAATGATTAAAAATTATTAGTTATATATATAATAATATATTATATTATTATTTTTTGATATATTCATATAGTATTGGTGTCTTATTTTTTTAAAATTTGCTCCTCTGGACTCTCTAGACTCCAAAATTCTGACCAGTGCATCGGGTTATTCAATGCATTGGTGTTGGGAATCACCTCACCAAAAGGTTAGACCTACTGGTAGAATGATCTTCTTTGTGGACTAGTTAGTCCGCATAAGTTAAATTTATATCACAATAACACGTCTAATTTATTCCATCAATAACTTAGAGCATTGTAAGGTCCTCATTTAAAAAAGAAATAAGCAAAAAAATTGGAATAACATCGTTTCTCACACCGCGCAAAAAGTTCAATCAAAGCCTCGTCAAACCCTTCAAAGTCAGCACTAACAAAGTGATGTTGTATGTGTATGCATAAGTATATATACAATTTATATATATATATATATATATATAGAGTGCTGATTTCACGCGGAAGTAGAGTTGTTCCCCATTTGTATAAGTTGTTTAAATTTATTTTGTAGACTGTGGAACACTCTAAACCATCGTGTACAACCACCAGCCCAATCATTTGTTGTCAAAATTGTGTTGTGAGATTTTTCTACACAATTAAATCGATTTTTCAATACATATTTCAGTCGAATTTAATGTATTAAATACCAGAACAAATGTGTTGAGAAGTATAATTAATGTGGAGAAAAATTGAATCATTATAAGTTTATAACAGAGGATCTCTGCTCATACAACATTTAAATTAATAACCATTTAATCAATAATCATAAAAAACGAAAGATAGAAATCAATACTAATTAATAAGAAACACTTGCTTTTCATTACTAGTGAAATTAAATTTATAATTTCACACTCGTACAATTCAAACATGACAAACAAGGACACCTATCAGAAGAAGAGCTTATCATAACCCAAAAAGGGCTCTGATTAAAGCAAAAGAACTACTTACTACTTGGCGGGTTGGTAAAAGTCCCGCCACTGCCATCTACCTCTGCCTTACAACAGAATGGAAGAAAGCCCTCAAGATTGAGAGATCCCATCTGTAGGGTACCCCACAATCAAATGACAAATGATCAAAGGCCACCTCAAAACATATAGACCCTTTCACATTTTGACATTAAATACCTATAAACTAACCACATATAATATATTTATTACATATATATATAGACACACATCACATGCTTCCACTGTACTACTAACAGTCACATTACTAATACTAGTGACTATATATAGACACAACACATGCTTCCACTATACTACTGACAGTCACATTACTAATACTAGTGACAATATATTAGTGTCATACACCTACCAAACTATATATATATATATATATATAGATATAGGTGGTGGTATCTAGTGAAACTGTCTTCCAGCAAAGGTCTGGCCAAAGGACCAACTAGGTGGGGCAACATTGTAGGACACCACAGTGTGACCATCACTGGTGGTCACCTTAAATGAGAGGGTTTGTCCATTGAGATAGGCATTGCTCTGCCAGTTCTGGCCCCAGTTCCTTGACATTGGCTGCCAACCAGTCCTTGACCCTTTGATGAACACAGCATGGACATCACCAGCACCACCAACATTCGTTATGAGGACCAAGTTGAAGTAGGAGTGGCCATTGATGGTGAACCTTATGCCTCCCCTCCTCCTGCAGGGTACCCTACAAAAAGAAAATCCCCACAACAAGTAAAAACATTTTACTTGCCCATCCCATGAAAATACATACAAAAGAATTGAGTACTTCAGAAAAGACAAAACTAGAAAAGCCAAGGGTAAAAAAGACAAAAATACATGAAACCAAGTTGATTAGTAAAATAAAATTACCCAAAACTTGCAAATCAGAAGGAAAAAAAGGGTATTTTTTAGATGAGGAGTTCAAAAAAATACATTTTTTTTTCTGGACTTCATTTTCTTTTGGCCTTTGGTTGAGGTCATTAAACAAGGACTTCTGCTGTTTTCTTTTCTAGGTTGAATTTTTAACGATAAATTTCTAAATATATTGTTAAGAGTCTATTTCAAAAACTTAAACCGTTAGAGAGAATGTAATTTAAATATATAAATTCTTCAACACCCCCTCTCACGTGCGACTCTTTTTTTGTCCAACACGTGTTTCAATTTGAAGTATTAGAGTGACAGTGACGTTTAAACACAAAACCCTCGACTCTCTGATACTATGTTAACAACCTTTTATTCCGAACAAGTCGAACCGAGCCAAACTTGAGTCTGTTCGGGGATTGGCTCGTTCGTAGACTCCGCTCGAGATCGCAGAAGTCTATTATCCTTCAAATTTTAAATGAAAGAAGACCATGGTTCAGGGATCAAGAGATTTCAGAGGGGCTAAATTCCTAAACTGTGAAGTTAATATAGTTCATAAAAGTTTTTGGGAGAAAAACTAGAATGTAGTGAAGACAAACTATAAGTTGCATAATAAAGCTCATCAGAGACCAAAACAGCTCAAAACACAGACATTTTCTAACACAAGTTGGGATTAGTTTGAAGGCCATAGACCACTTAGCACATATACATATATAGATATACCTTCTGTAAGCAACAGGGACAATACCAGCCCTGTATTGGGCAATGTGTTGGAAGATAGGCTGGGATAGGTCAAAGTGGTGTTGGGGAGGGTTACACCAACCCCCTGCACTGTTTGGTGGGCAAAAATTGGTGGCTGTGACCCTAATGGAGCCAGGGAGGCACCATTTGTGGTCATTCACACACCTAATCTCATAGCAAGACCCACAGCTTAACCCATTGTTGAACATAGCTGTGCTCAGAGCAGCTGTGTTTGTTCCATACCCCTGGCTGTACAAATTTCCATACCCACAAGCACCCCCTGCAAAAATTACCCAAAAATAATATAATAAATTTTTTTTTTGGAAAAATCAGCCAAATTGGTCTTGTCTATAGTACAACTTTAGTGAAGAACAGAAGCCAAAAAAAAATTAAATTAAAATAAAATACATACCCATTGTCCCAGAGGCATCACCCCCTCCATAGAAGGTGGCATGAGCATTAATCCAACCTCCACCACCATACCCATGAACAAGTGAGACCATTGAAAGAAAACCCACCAAGAAAAATCCAAAATGAGCCATTTCACTGCACATTGAAGTTAAAGAGTACCTTAAGTACAAGTACATTTGCATAAATAAAAAAGACTAGCCTTATTTTTGTAACAAAGTAGAGAGAGAAGATGATTACATTGTGAATGAGCACTTGGAAGGTAAAAATTAGTGAGAGAGAGAGTTTAGTGAGGAAAATGAAGAGGGGGTGGGAGGAACAATTTATAGAGATTTTGAGAGGTCGGGTCGGGTCCGGTAAGGGGTTTAAGTTCTTTTTTAGCCAGTCACAACTACTGACACTTTTGAGGCTGCTGGGACCAGGACATGTTGGGTATAAAACGGTTTTAGGATTGTGTGAAACAGGGTATTTTTTGAACCGAAAAGTGGTTTTTGTGGCTTAGGAGTTAGGACCGTGTGGTTTTGGAGCTCTCCGTGTGGGAAATCCTCTAAATACAAACAGGGTCTAGCGGTTTTGCAGAAAACCTTCCACAGCCACATGCAACTAAAGGACTAGGGGTGCAAAAATAAAAAAAGAAAAATCATTATAATTAGTAAATCCAATTGAATCTAATTAAAATGGTTTGTTTTCTGTACTAAAAATTAAAGAACATGTAATAAAATTATGTTTTCTTTTTTTTTCAAAATCGGTAATCATTGTTGGATTGAATGTTTTAATCCATGTCTGATTTATTGGATTGAATTCAGATCAAAATTTAATCTATTGACAAATCTACCACTAACGTACATAAAGCAATTTTGTTTTCGTTACGGGTGAATTTTTTAAACTCTCTTATTTTTTCTACAATTATTTTTACATGGCAAAAAAGTCACATATACATTTATTTATACAACTGCAACATTGTATAAGAGAAATTATATACATTTTAAGAGATATGAAGTCAAGATGTATATACATTTCAAGAGATATGAAGTCAAGATGTACCAAAGCCTGCGACTTAGTATTATATATTCTCCTTTAAAAAATAAATAAATAAATAAATAAATAATGGAGACCAATATCATGTCTATTGCATGTTATAGTATAGAATTTAGTTACTATTACAAGGACGTGGTAGGGTGAAAGAATTTAATACGAAATATTTTCTAGTAAATAAATTGTAAAATTAAAAAAAAAAAATTGTGGTAAAAAATTCAATCAATTTGTGAGCCTCACCATGTGAGTTTTAAAGGTCTGTATCTTATTTGGTGATTTTTACTTTTCTATTATTATTCATTAAAATATTCACCCCCATTCTTCCCCTTTGTACTGACCGAACCACAGTAAAACAATAAAAAAGAATGAAACCAGCATGGGTAAATTTATGGCTAAAGAAGATTCCTTCTTAGGTAATTTATTGCAGAGCAGATCCATAATTGAAGAAGGAAACAATCTCATTTAATTCATAACCCCTTTTTTCTTCAAGGAATCGAGTCATCATTGGTATATATAATTCCAAACATCTTACACATATATAGGTACGTACGTAAATGCAGACATAGTAGGTACTATCAATTATTGCAAGACATATCCTTCAAAATGTTTCTCTTCACCGGCTAGATCATTGTGTTATGCTTTTCGATTATATATATATATATATATAAGATCTGCTTGGAAAATAAGATCTTTAAAGTTAATTGATCGGCAAATAACAGGTCCAAGATTCTTGGAAGTGTGTTTCAATATTCCCATATGAGAATCATAATGAAATACTAAAATATAGAAGATCAAATTATGAGAATATATCATGGTATAAATGTAGTTCATGAATTTGCAACTCTTCACATGTCATTGTGTACCTAGATGTCCTCGAGAAGCTCTCAGGAAGTATCCCAAAATAAATAAATAATAGGTTTCATTTTTCACTGTCCTAAAATAATTTGTCTCATTTCAAAATTTAATGCACCATCATTTTTATCATTCCTAATTTACCCTCAATTTGTGGACCCACTATAAAAAAAGTTGAGTTTTCAAAAATGGTAAATTTAAAAATTCATTCACTTGTCTTATAATAATAAAAAAAAATAGTAAAAATTACATTCACCTTTTCGGTAAACATAGACTTCTCTTGTGTTTATAAAAAAACACTGATCTCTCTTGTACATTTTTTTGACAATTATACTCCTATACAATTGGTATATCCTATGTAAAAATCTCAAAAAAAATATTATTATGTAAAAATTCTAAGGATATTTTTGAAATTTTTAAGTGATTTTTGTACATGAAAAGCTAACAGGGAGCTCAGTATTACAAAAACCTACTAGTAGGGGAGGCCCGTGTTATTTTTAAACAATTCGTTCTTAAAAAGTTAGGTTTTCAAGAAGAAACTTTTTTTTTTTTTTTTTTTTTGAGGACAGAATATTATTTTGTGGGACAAAAAGCAACTAAACTATAAAGAAATTCCACATTATTTTTTTGCCGTTACTTGTCTCTTAAATAAAGAGGTAAAATGACGTTATTGTTCATTTTTACTGTTTGTTTAATGAACAACTAATGGCAAAAGGAAAATCTGCAGGTTTTTTTTTTTAGTTCAAGAGGATTATGGGCTAAAAACATAGTTCAGAAATTTTTTGTGCCACAAAATAATAATACAAAGGAATTTAGTGCAATTAAGTCAAAGTAATAAGGTAAAAGGATATGATTCATTATATTTTTCGTTTACAAGAAGTGTTGGGAGAAAAAGTCCAACTAAATTTATTATTTTGATTTATTTTACATAAAGTGACTCTAGTAAGCTCTTTAGACAAGCACAGAAAAAAAAAAAATCGTATTCGACATCTTTAATATATATATTATTAGTCATAGCATTTTATTTATTTATTTATTTAGTTGTCTTTTTGAGGTGAAAAAGTTGGAATCAAAACCACCGACTTTTCTTTTTATTAGATGTAATTTTGTAATTATTTAATTAGTCAACTAAGCCAACAAAATTTGTTTGTAATCATTTGCAATGAGCAGTGTTTTGCATGTTAGCTAAGAAATACAGACAAGGTTATAAGAAAAGAGTAAGACAACGTAGTACAATGAAATATACAATTTTAAGACCTTGTTTGGCATGTTTTTGATAAAGAAAAAAAACAAAATAAATGAATTTCAAATAGGGGTGTAGTTACTGCTATTTTGTCTCTTGGGAAGGTTTTAAAGAGCTCATGTAGCAGGTGCACATGCAGTCTGTTTGGCTGTTTCCTACCTATATTCAAAAACCCATTTGGCTTCGCTCTCAACTTTACTTTTTGTTCTTTTGGAAAGATTCTCCCACACAATCACTGTAACAGATCTTGAATTTTACTTTTTGTTCTTTTGAAAGATTCTCCCGCACAATCACCGTAACAGATCTTCAAATGCAATGTCAGGATCAGCCCGAAGATATTGTCTGTTTTGCACATTATTTTTTTAATATTCACAAATTTATACATATAAGTGTCAACGATCTTTTATATGAAGTAATGTGAGACGCCACAATCACCCTATCTTGAAACGTCATGTCGTTACTGGCCTGACCTTATGTACTTGCGCACGCTCCTTTCATTTCTAGTTGAAAATTGGTTCTGGTACCAAACTATTATGACCCACTCACACCGTATAAATATTGTCCGTTTTGCACGCTCTCTTCTTGATGTTCACGATTTTTCTCAAACTACGTTTACACAATTAAGAAGTGTTTACACATATAAGTGCCAACAATCTCTCTCCCTTAAACATGTGAGGCGTCACACACAAACATAAAGAGAAATTACAGTTACCTTTTCTTTTCTCCATCGGAAGAGTAATTTTTTTTTTTTTGGTCCCATTTGAAAAGACATCATTTCTAGTACACCTGTACTCTACGGTGCATTTAACCTATTGGACCTACTGATGGGTTCATCTCAGTCTAGAAAACACGGACACTTCATCAAGGGTGTCGTACTCTCGTCGGACACCCCTCGAACATGTGTCAGACACTTCATAAAAGTGTCCTGACATTTTTCTTTTTAAAACACTTCTCGGACGCTCCTTAAACACTTCTCGAACACTCTTTAGACACTACTTGAACACGTGTCGGACACTTCGTAGCAGTGATGTATATTCAAGTATTTCGAAAGAAAATTATATGCGACTAAGTTATGATTAAAAATCTAAGCTAAATAAATGTCAGAATTTTTAATTTTTTAATAAGTGAAATGTCCTAATTGCCCTTGATCCATTTCAATTGAAAACTATCCAATGGAATATATTAAACATTCAAAGTATAGATAGTTGCCAACTTTTGGTTAATTCTATGCACATCACTAAATGCCAGACAAGAACACCCCATCATACCTCTCTAAAATTCATACAAGAAAAGAGTTACAAAAGGATTAGAGTAATTGTTTAAAGTTACAGTGTACCTCACAAAATTAGCATAAAAAAAAGAAAAAGAACATGAAGCAAGTATCGGCATTAGTCATGGCAATTGATAGGTCTCTTCATGGCATCAAGGTCTAGCATAATTGCATGTGGTAGAATACATTCTATCCAAAAATTGCTTAAACACGTAACTATTGCAAGTTCAACATTTAATGTAGAAACTCATAACTAAAGTTGCAGTACTTGATCGTTGTTGGGCTGTTGTAAGCCATTTTTGGATTGTTGTAACAAAACTCACAATCAAACAAAATCAAAAAAATAAAAAGGAAGAAGAATGTCAAAATAAAACTCATAATTAGTATAAAAAAAAAACTAGCAACAAACAAAATTATCTGAGCATAAGCATATTCAAAAAGAGATGATTTAAAAAGTTCATGTCATCTTTGAGTAATACTTGGTTCAAAAGTTCATGTGATCTTTCAGAAATACTTGGTTCATTTATAAATCATGAAACTAAATTATGGGTGAGGATAGGAAAAAATTAAAGAAATCAAATTAAAGATTATTCAACTCATAATCAAGAAAAAAATTCTTTGGAAAGTGATAACCATACAATTAATGTACACACATACCATGACACAGATCAGTAGAATCGTCGAATCGTCAAACCTGGTCCAGGTTGAATTGATAGTCATACAATTAATGGACTGTGTTTGGTGATTTAAAATCATATATAACTATCTTTCTCTAAAAATTGGACCAAAGTATACATTTTCTTTAAATTCATTAAATGTGAGTTCATTCATAAATTACTTAGCCCCTATTTGGACCTCTTTTGAATTCAAATAGCCCTGTTCAAAATGTACATAACGATTCAGAATATGAATTATAAGAAAAAAAAATCTCCTCCATCATTTTTATATGGGTATAATTATTTCAAATGAATTCATTCAAAATGATGAACTTCTACCCTGAAATACTACTATGTAAAGTAAATTAGGATCATTCAATCTAAGAAATAACTAAACAAGCCTTTGACATTCATCATTCAATGCATACCAATTCCTCTGTTCATATACTTTAGTGGTTCTATATATCTAATCTCATGACTGAAACTTTCAAATTCACGTAAAACATACCAATAATAACTTGTTTTTGATCACTTAACAGATGAGATTTCTTTTCTCAATATACTATCAATGGGGTCAATTTGGGGTATAGTTATTCAAAAACACTACTATATTCTACAATTTGGACCAGGGTCTTCAGTAAATATATATATATATATGTGTGTGTGTGTTATTTCCTATGAAGCACGGATACTTCTCCGGAGGCGCCGTGGCTGTATCGGATACGTATCCGATACGGATACGGCCAAGATACGGCTGGACACGTATCGGATACTCCCGGGAAGTATCCGTTTTTTTTTAAATAATTTTTTTATTTTCGGATACGGTAAGGATACGACACGGATACTTGGGGATACGGCCAGGATACTTCTCGAATACGTTTGATTTTTTTTTTTTGTTAATTTTTTTTTAAAGATGGTAGCCATATTGTAATATTAAAATTTAAAAAGCTTAGTTAAAATGTGGGGCTTAATTTGTAATAAATCAAAAGATCTTTAATGTTGAAAAAAAAATCATTTAAGTTAAAACTTAAAACTTAATTTGTGTTCTATTAATTTTTTTGTATAATATATAACATATATATATATATATATATATATATATATATTTGTCGTATCCCGCCGTACCCGTATCCTATTTTTTTAAGATTTGCCGTATTGCCGTATCCGTATCGTGTCGTATCTGTATCCCTTATCCGTATCCGTGCTTCATAGGTTATTTCCCAACTTGGTGTGAACAACGACTAAGAAACCATCCCCTATAAGACATGAACCAGTAAAATAAATAGAAAAATCAAGTACACCCAAAGCTAGTAGTATTCATCCCACAACTCAGACTGTCTCTTCAAAGCATATTCAACACCCCACTCATATCAACCAAAAAATTCATAGCAGCAACAATAATGATCAACAAACAAAACTGATCTTCTTTGCATACAACATCCATACCCGAACCTTTTTTAGCCTTCAGATAATATGCTATAGTAGCACAATTCCAAACACCCAAACAAGTAAAATATATTTACTCTACATGTACTAAAACAGAACAGAAGATAACTGCCCACATAAATCAAAACATCTTAGAGAAATTAAAAAACTTAGATTTATGGTTAGAATTTAACAATATCCTTTTACTTGATATTGGAGTTGTGAGACAAATAACTTTTTATTAATAAAAAAAAGATAACATAGCTTATTATATATCATCACCAAAACTAGTTTTACATAAATTAAACTATGTCGTAGCTATTTTAAGGACTTAACCACAAATAAGCATTTTATGAGTTCTAACTGAATCAAACAACAACAATATCTGAGCACATAACATACCTACCAGTGTCCAAACTAATTTCTACATAAGCATGACTTTTACTAATGAATAACAAGCCCCAATTAACTCAATGTACAATAAGCATAATCACCAAGAATGTTAAGGCATCTCATATACTTATAGTCAACATATATATTATTGAAGAAAAAAGAAGACAAAAAAGTTATTACATCATATTTAATGTACTCAAACTTTCTTTCAACATAATCAACCCCAAAACATATTGATATAAAAAAATGAAATTGCTTCCTAGACCCCGAACATGAAATAAACTGATTTGATTCCTTAAGCCATCAAACTGATTAATAGAAATTTAAATTGATTACATTGAAATGTGCATATCCTTCCATATTATAGGTTGTGATTAATAGTACTTGATAAGACAAACTGAAAATAAAATAAAGCTATTGAAACACAATATATACACACTTGAGATAAGAATCCTAATAAAATTCTCTCATGAAATTCTATTTAGGAGTTTTATAGAAACCTATAACTGCAATTGTTAGTCGTTGGTTACAACTTTTTATCCTAGATCTTTTATACTAACTCTCACAACCCATCACATGAAAATAATCCTAATGAAACAAGTATGCTTTGCTATTTTCTTCTTTTTTTTCTTGTAACTACACAAATTTCCATTATTTTATGCAATAAAATTGTCGATTCCAAAACCTACCTAAAATCCAAACAAAAAACACACATAAACAAAAATTAATCCCGCCTAATTGAACTCCAAAAGTAGCTAAATTGATAAAAAAAAAAAAAATACTTGCATTTTTAAACTAACAACCAAAAATAAATAAAAGAAGAAGAACTAATTGCCAGATAAACAAAGTGGAAGAAACTAGAGAGAGAGAAAAAGAGTGAGGAACAAGTGAAGAAGAAGAAGAATAGAGAACAATTTTGATAGGTATAGCTCTGGAGGAGAGAAAATCGTGAAGTAGCTCTTCTCTCTTATAGAGGAGCGCGCGATGGACGGTGGAGGAAATTGGCAGTTGACCTTTTAATCTTTCCTATTTCTCACCAATCAACAGTAGACTAACAACTAAACACCAATGAATCAAAAACTGACCAGGTAAAACCAAAATAATCTAGTAGAAAACAAAAATCAAAGGATGCAAATAGTTTCAATTAGTTACCAATTGTAACCAAACGCGAAGGTATTGCAAGTCATTCGTGTAACAGTGATGAGTCTCAAAAGTGCGAGTGCATTGCTGAAGGAACCGAGATAGCTTTTCTATGATTATCTGAGGAGGCAGACACTCTTTCATCTTCCAAATCCCTCTGTATCAACATTCAATTATCAATACATACACCCACATATATATATAAACACACACACACGCACATATATATATGTGTGTGTGTGTGTGTATATATATATATGAGAAAACTTAAAATTGTCAAGGAAGCGAAAAGAAAAGGAAGAAATAGAGAGAGGGGTTTGGAGGAGAAGAGGATATTTAGGGTTTTGTAAATTTGAAAATAATACTGGTTGGAAAAGCTCTCGTTTTTACTAAACAATGGAGATGCTGCTTTTGGTTTAGAGAAAATGATGTTTAGGGTTTTGCAAATTTGAAAATTGCGGGTGACTAAAAATTTTGAATGAAAATAGCTAGCACCAACCCACCATAGAAGAGCGTATACTTCCAATACGATAGCTAAAAGAATTCAAATACGATATATATGATATTTAAGCGAATCCAAATACGATATATATCAAATACAAATACAAAAGTTTATAACCAACCTACCGTATTTACCCATTAACCAAACGCGATCATTTTTGCCACAATAGAAAAAAAACAGACGCTGCCAAATCGGAGACAATTTTCTTCCGTAATGTTAGAGCCTTAACATTTAAACACTGTGTCACCTCATCTTCTATTGAACATTGTGACATCGTGACATGTGATACCTACTGTGCATGTGGCGTAATATTAGAGTCTTAATGTTTAAACACTGTACGTGATCCCTAATCTTTGAACACAGTGATGTAAATGTTGCTCCAACAAATAAATATATATATATATATATATATCCTTTTATCTGTGACAAATTTATCTTCTAGGGTTATGTAGTACCAAACACTGTCACAATCCAGTTAGAGAAAAAAAAGAAAAAGGAATGAGTTGTTGTCTCGGTGAGAAACAAGAATTGGCCCAGAAAAATGATTAAAATTGCTTGATAGTTAAACAAGTGCACTGATGCAAACCCTTCATAAAAAAAAACCACAAAGTATCTCACTCACCCTCGAGAAGGTCATGAAATGAGCTTTGAATTTTTTAAAAACCTTATAGTTAACCAAAGCAAGTGATGAATTCAATACGTAACTAGATTAGAAGGTGAAACTATCAAGTTCTTCAACTTGCCACAGCAAGAGAAAGACAAAGATGGTACTAATCCTTTTGCATACTTTTGTCTCTCTCTGATTGTGGCGCGCAGTTGAAGAAATTGACAGCTTATCCACATATATTCCAAGTGCTCAAACACATTCATCACTCCTTTTGATTGTACTCCTAATACTTAAATTAAGGTCATAAAAACAAAAAAAAAATTGAAAACTCAAAAGTGTTTAGAAAACAGAGTTGAACAAAGAACTGTGATTTAATCTTTGTATAAAAAACAAATGTTAATTTAACACCCAAAGTTATACTGCTCCACATTTTGCCATTAAATTGGAGCAATATTGTAAAAACAACGTAACGAAAATATATATAGAGAGCATACCACCCTAGTTCATAACCATTAACACATTTTGAGACTCACTTTCTAGCTGCAAGGTTGAGGCAGCATGAGATTCTTATAAAGAATTATTAGAGGCTTAAGCTTTCAACACTATTATCGTTTTGGGAAGTTTCACATGGTCGAGAGAGCTTCAGATTTATATCGTTTCGGGAAGTTTCACGAGGTCATGAGAGCTCTAGTTTTTATCGTTTCTGAAAGTTTCGTGACGCGGAGAGAATTACAGTTTTTAAGGAAAGTTTTGTGAGGTGGAGAGAGGTCCGTATTTTTATCGTTTCTATTTACTCTTATTGGTACTGTGACAGATACCGTGGCATGTGACGTAGTGTCAGTGCCTTAAATTTGAACATATTGACACCTAATAAATCTACCTACCGAGACATCTACAGTGACATGTGACGAAGAGAGCTACGGCTTTTATAGTTCCACCAAGTCTAGTTCAGTCTTATCGATATTCAAACAGATTGTGGCGCAATCAGTGCCTTAAACTTTGAACATTGTGTCCCCTAATAAATGTCGCTTGCTCTTATCAATCAATATTGTGACACCTACCAATACTGTGACACCTACAGTAACATGTGCCGTAGTGTTAGCGCATTAACCTTTGAACATAGTGACATTGGAGCAATGCTATCCGTCATAAAATATTTCATAAATTTTTATCTTGAATGATGTGACAATTAAATGGTGAGTTAGTATTGGTGGGATTCCCCCATACACGGAATGTCAATGATATTATCACTTGCCACATCATTCATGAAGGCAATTCATAATAAAATTTCATGACGTTTAACATTTCCCGTGACATTGTGGCGTAGTGTTAATGCCTTAACCTTTGAACACTGGGACACCTAATAATTCTAGCTTACTCTGAGGGATACTGTGACACCTACTTCGGCATGGGCTTAGAGCATCTCCAGCAGTATCTTTAAATTTAGCTATTCAGATTTAAATTTTGTGCAACCACATCAGCATTTAAGTCAGCCACATCAGCATGTCAGGATCTCCAGAATTTGATTTCATAACAGCTTCTCCAGATTCCGCTAGTCAAAAATAATAATATTTTAATAAATTTTTAATATTTTTTTAATTAAAATTTAATTTTATTAATTATTTTTTTATCTATTTCCTAACGGCTATATTTCTAACGGTTTTATTTTCAACAGCTATATTTCAAACGTCTATATTCCTAACGGCTATATTTTTCATCTTATATAAACACTCATTTATTCATTTATAAAATTATTACTACATTCATATATTTCATTCTTGTAAAAGTTCATTCGTCATCTCCTTCACTTTCGAATTTTCAATGGCTTCGTCATCACGACCTTTGCCAGATTCTAATTCTCCACGTTTTTCATCATTCTCTTTATCAATAGATCTTGACACGTTACTTGAAGAACATTTAGCTGCCTACAGATCGATTCTGAATTGTGCGAGGCCGGAGATTGTAGCACAAGTCTTTCAACCACCTTAGAGGTGGTTGGTTCATCGTGACCGAGAAGGAAGCCACCGTCGGCTAATGAAAGACTACTTTGATGAGAATTGCACATATACACCCTAGCAATTTCACAGACGATTCAGGATGCGACGAGAACTATTTCTTCGTATCCTGAATGATGTTAAAGTTTATAATGACTTCTTCATCCAAAAAAGGGATGCGACTGGTCGTTTGGGGTTGTCTTCTATACAGAAGATGGCAAGTGCAGTACGTATACTCGCATATGGTTGTTCAGCTGATTCAACTGACGAGTATATTAAAATACAATGCTTGATAGCATTTTGTAACGCTGTAGTTGTTATGTATGAGGCGGAGTACATGCGTGAACCAAACGAAGCCGACATAACATGACTGCTTCAAGAAGGGGAGGCTAGAGGATTCCCAGGTATGTTTGGTTCCACTGACTGTACGCACTGGGAGTTGAAGAATTGCCTAGTGGTGTGGCATGGCACGCATAAGGGACGTTCATATAAGGCTACTCTCATATTGGAGGCGGTAGCCTCACAAGATTTGTAGGTTTGATATGCATTTTTTGGAATGTCAGGTTCACACAATGATCTAAATGTGTTGGATCATTCCTCGGTATTTAACTGCATTGTCAATGGCCGACAGCCTCTGGTTAATTATGTGGTGAGTGGGCATCACTATAGCATGGGCTATTACTTGTCTGATTGTATATACCCTAAATGGGTAACTTTGATGCAGACCATCCCAAATCCAAGAACTGCAAAACAAAAAATGTTCGCTGAAAGACAAGAGACATGTAGGAAAGATGTGGAACGAGCATTTGGGGTCTTGTAAATCAAGTGGGCAATAACGTAAGGACCAGTGCGTTATTGGGATAAGATGGACTTGTCTCTTATAATGAGAACATGTATCATTTTTCACAATATGATCATTGAAGATGAGCGTCACACCAATACTGGAATTTGGTAGCCACCGGAAGAGAGGATCCCGAATCCCATTGAAAGATTAGACCCCAATGTTTTTGCAGCACACATCTATGCTCGCCAATTCCAGTACTGCAGTAGAGAGACAATACGCAATTGAGGAAAGATTTGATAGAACATTTGTGGAACTAAATTGGTGATGAAGATGATGACAATTAAGTTTATGTTGCCTTTTAAGTACTAGAATATTTAATTTGTATTATTTTTTTATGTATTAGAATCTTTAATTTGTATTTTTTTTTTTATGTACTAGAATTTTTGATGTGTGTTTTTTTATGTACTAGAGTATTTAAGTTATGTTACATTTTTTTTTGTTTTTAAGATGTTACGAAATATTATGCAATAATATTTTAATAAATTTTATTTATTTTAAAAAAAGTCAAAATATGGCCTAAGTGCTACACAAATTGAAGCTCTCAAAATTTTATATTTAACAAAAATAATTTCATCAAAAAATTTAATTTGTAGCAAAAGTTATACAAGTTTAAGTGAAGATAAGAAATATATGTGTGTGTCTATATATATGTGTGTGTGTGTGTGTGTGTATGCACCAAACAGAGGAAAGACTTTGATAAAAAAAAAAAGACTTTGCATCACCGGATCATGAGCTAAATTAAGCCAAACTCTTGGCTAAGCATTTTGTGGGGCTCGTTTTTGACTAAGTCGTTGGAGGGCTTTGTTTGGATTTGCATCGCCAGAACATGGTCAGGCGATGTCGCTGGAGATGCTCTTAGTGTTATATTGCTTTAACTTTGGACAATGTGACATTTGTTCCTTTTTTTATTTCTAGGAGTTTCACTTACTCTTATCGATATTGTCACACCTATAGTGGCATGTGAATGTGGCACTGACGCAGAACGGAAGTATAAGGGGTTACCAGCGTAAACCCTAAGAACACAGAAACTGGAATCCACCAGCATAATTAATTGTAAATCAAAGTAAAACTTTATTGATAAATTTATTGATCTCTACCCTATGGCAGTACATATATTTATAATAGAGAAATCATAATCCTAACAGTACTAGGAAACCTAAAAATAAAGGAAACTTGTAAAAATTCTAATCCTAACAGGAAAAGAAAATCTATTTCCAAAGGAAATGAAAAAGGAAAAAAAATACTAAAACAATAAAAGAAACTTGTAGAAATTCTAATCCTAACAGAAAAAGAAAATCTATTTCCAAAGGAAACGAAAAAGAAAAGAAAACACTTTTATACCCGTTTCTTCAGACCAGCGCATTTTGCCAATTTTCGGTCAATCTCTTCTTCAAACTCCAAAGTCAATTGTCCTACATCAGTCTTTCCCACTTGCGAAGAACTCGACCTCGAGTTGTAATCCGGATAAAGCGGAACATCATCACTAAACTCATAAAGGTCAGCTACATTGAAAGTACGAGATATGTTCATATCGGTACTCTACTTTCGGCGTGCATTACTAAGTTTCTCACTGAAAAATGCCACTGGTCTCTTCTCTTGTGATAGAACTGCTCCAATCCCAATTCCACTAGCATCACACTCCACCTCGAATAGTTTCTCAAAACTGGGTAAAGCCAAAACAAGAGTAG
Organism: Cornus controversa; assembly: GCA_026545225.1. NCBI lineage: Eukaryota > Viridiplantae > Streptophyta > Magnoliopsida > Cornales > Cornaceae > Cornus > Cornus controversa. Next base: position 49,739,110 of record CM048848.1, read on the forward strand.
TGCACAGTTTTTCTTTAATGACTGCAAAAGCTGTGTTGGCATCTTCACCCTACTGAAACTTACCCTTCTTTAAGCACTCTGTAATAGGAGCCACAATACTGCTGAAGACCCTAATAAATCGACGATAAAACGTCGTCAACCCATGGAAACTCCTCACCTCTCCTACTGTCTTTGGTGTAGGCCAATCACGAATGGTTCTCACCTTTTCATCATCAACCATTATTCCCTCAGAACTGACCACATACCCAAGGAATAACAATCTTTCTATCAGCCAACTGCATTTTTTAAAGTTGATAAATAGCTTAGTTTTGGACAACACCTCTAACACAGCCCGTAGATGCTCCATATGATCTTTCTCACTCTGACTGTAAATCAGTATGTCATCAAAATAGACGACTACATATTTTCAAATGAAAGGTCGCAATACCTGGTTCATAAGTCGCATAAAAGTACTAGGCGCGTTAGACAATCCGAAAGGCATAACCAGCCACTCGTAGAGTCCATCCTTTGTTTTGAAAGCCGTCTTCCATTCATCACCAGGTTTGACCCGAATTTGATGGTATCCACTTCGCAGGTCGATCTTTGAGAACAACTTTGAACCCTCCAACATATCTAGCATGTCATCCAATCTCAAAATTAGAAAGCTGTATCTGACAGTTATCTTGTTGATCGCGCGACTATCAACACACATCCTCCAACTGCCATCTTTCTTTGGGACTAGTAACAGCGCAAGGACTCATACTCTCTCGAATGAACCCCTTTTGCAACAATTCTTTCACTTTAGCTTGTAAAATTTGATTCTCCTTGGGACTCATCCGATAGTGTGACAAATTTGGTAAGCTTACTCCTGGAACTAAATTAATATGGTGTTGAATATCTCTCAACAGTGGAAGATTATTTAGTAACTCTTCAGACACCAACTCACTGAATTCGGTCAACAAGGACTGCACCTCCTCGGGTAACACAACTCTCTACTCTTCCTTACCTTCTATCACTAAAGCTCTCACAACCACAACATGTACCTCCTGTGCCTCCTTAACTTCAGATTCTAACTCAGTTACTGACGTGACTAAAGAGACTAAGGACTGCTCTTTTACCGTGGCCTTAGTTGAGCCACCACCGAAACTCTACTTTGGAACCATTGCAATCGTCCTGCCATCCCAACTGAAAACACAAACATTGTCGCGCCCCTTATAGGTAATATCCACATCAAACTGCCATGGTCGTCCCAATAACACGTGACTAGCATCCATGTCGACTACATCGTCGACCACCTCATCTCGGTAATGCTGCCCGATTGAAAGAGGAACTTTACACACCTCCGTCACGTTCGCTTTAGGCCCCTTCTAAATCCACCCAATCGCATACGACTTTGGATATTTTTCTGCCTGCAGCTTCAGATGTTCCACTAGCTTTCTGGACACAAAATTCTCACAACTTCCACTGTCAACAATTAAATCACAGACTTTGCCCTGGATACTGCAGCAAGCCTTAAAAATATTATTTCTTTGTGAGGAATCCTCCAGCTTCGTTGAACACATGACTCGCTGAATCACACAGTTGACATGCTCTCCCTGTTCCTCCACAATTTCTGCACCATCCAGGAGTTCGTCAATGCCTACTCCTTCTTTAACATCCTGATCGTACTCGTCGTTTTTCCCAATATCCACGAAATTCACTAGTTTTCTGGCTGGACATTCATTCAAACGATGGCCTGGTTGGCCGCACATGTAGCACTTCAAATCGCATGTTTTAACATATGGGTTTGGCACCATATTTGGGGCTTCCTTCGTAGCTACTGCTGTCGGATGCGTCCCAGCATGGTTATTACTAGAAGACAAACCCCTTTGAGTCTGATCTGTAGCAGCTTTAGACTAATAATTCTGCCCATCACCTGATGGAAATCTGCTCCTGTTTGCAACTGCATTGGACGTCCCAGCCGTGTCCTTCTTGTAGTAGAAAAATCGATTGGATGTCTTCTCCATTAACTTTGCTTTTAAGGCCATGTTTTGTGCCTCATCCACTGTCCAAACAACTTGTAGTCCAATTTTGTCTCAAATGGTAGACTTCAATCCTGCTAAGTATCTGGAAACCTGCTGTCCCTCAATCTCATTCAGGTTGTTACGAACTGACAGTCTGGTCCACTCCTCAGTATAATCCGCAACAGTCCTATTACCCTGCACACAATTCTGGTAATTCTGGAAAATAAATTGCTCATAATCTGGGGGTAAAAACCTGCTCATCAGAAGTTATTTTATTCTCCTCTAGGTTTGTATAGAAGTCTTGCCTTGTCGTCGCCTATCGTTTTGCAACTTCTCCCACCAAACAGCAGCCCCGCTTCTCAACTTATAGGCCACCATCTTGACTTGTCGATCCTTCGTAACTTTAGTCATCTCGAAAAACCTCTTAACCTCAGAAATCCAGTCCAAAAATTCTTCAATCTGTAATTTACCATGGAACAGCGGTATGTCTGCGCGTATTCTATAGTCAGGTTGATTTTGGTTTTGATTTTGTTGACGAATCCCTTGGTGACCCGCAACGTCCTCATCAGAGTCTTCATCACTCAAATCTTCAAACTGCTCGTGTCTCGCCGCTCTAGGCGAATGTCCACCTCCCGGGCGGCCAAGGGCAACTTCCTCGAGTTTAACTCTGTTGGCAGGGCCTTGAGTGTTACCAATAGGGATGTCGGGATTAGGCTGTCGCTCCATTAGTTGCTGTAACGTGGCCGTCAACCTCTCCATCGCCTGTCGCTGCTTGTTAATCGCTGCCCATATATCTGCATCCCTACGACCAGCGTCGCCAGGGTTAACTCCTCCGTCTTCGTTGTTGACCATCATACAAGGCAAATCCTTAAGCTCTGATACCACTTGATGCAGAACGAAAGTATAAGGGGTTACCAGCGTAAACCCTAAAAATACAGAAACTGGAATCCACCAGCACAATTAATTGTAAACCAAAGTAAAACTTTATTGATAAATTTATTGATCTCTGCCCTATGGCAGTACATATATTTATAATAAAGAAATCATAATCCTAACAGTACTAGGAAACCTAAAAATAAAGGAAACTTGTAGAAATTCTAATCCTAATAGGTAAGAAAATCTATTTTCAAAGGAAACGAAAAAGGAAAGAAAACACTAAAACAATAAGGGAAACTTGTAAAAATTCTAATCCTAACAGGAAAAGAAAATCTATTTCCAAAGGAAACGAAAAAGGAAAGAAAACACTTTTATGCCCGTTTCTTCGGACCAGTGCGTTTTGCCAATTTTCGGTCAATCTCTTATTCAAACTTCAAAACTAATTGTCCTACATCAGGCACTTACTCTTAGAGATATCATTTTCGGGAGTCTCGCTTACTCTTACTTATACCATCACAACTACAATGACATGTGGCGTATACTCTTAGCGATACTGTCACACTTACAATGACATGTAGCACTTACTCTTAGCGATATCGTTTCTGGGAGTCTAGTTTACTCTTATCCATATTGTCACAACTACAATGACATGTACTCTTAGCAATACTGTAACATAGCTTTAACTTTGAACACTCTGGCACTTGATTCTTTTATCGTTTCTAGAAGTCTCGCCTGGTTAGGGATGGCAACGGGGCGGGGCGGGGAGGGTTTTGACTTTTTTGTTCCCGCAATCGTTTAACTTTTCCCGCCTCGTTCCCGTCCCACAACCGTGTATAAACGGGGCGGGGCGGGTTTTGACTTCCCCATTCCTATAACCGTTCAACTTTCTCCGTCCCGCCTCGTTTATACTTTTTTTTTTAATGCAAAAATTTTTATAGTAATAAATCTGATATTTCGATACATATACACCAAAAATACACATTTAAGTACATGCAACACAATGTCTAATATTGAGTCATCCATTACTGATATAATAAACTTGTATAGTTGTATGATATATATAATATTAATATTTCCTTTATATATTATTAATATTTCATTTATATTATATATATATATGTATATATACTTAAACAGGGCTGGTACCCGTCGGGATAGGGTCTTATCCCCCCTCCCCGCCCTATTTAAGTGCAAGTTATTTTTCCTAACTTGATCCCCACCCTGTTTCTTTAAACGATTCCGTAAATAGGGTCAGGCGGATACCCAACGTGACGGGGCAAATTGCCATCCCTACGCTTGGTCATTTTATTATTTTCGGATATCACGACTTACTCTTACCGATACAGTCACACCTTAAATGGCATGTGGCGTACTATTAGAGTCTTAACCTTTGAACTCTGTTACACGTACGAATTTAGCAAGGGCTTAACATGGCTGGTGTGGTAACAAACACTGTCACAATCCAATTAGAGAAAGAAAAAAGAAAAAAAGAAAAGAAATGAGTGGTTTTCCAAGAATTGGCCCAGAAAAAATATTAAAATTGCTTGATAGTTACAAGTGCACTGATGCAAACCCTTCTTTGTAACACTTGTGAATATATCCCTTTATTCTATGTAGGAATATATAGTTCACCAACCTAAATATAAAAAGAGAAATGCTAAACGTCACAATTTTATTTCACGAATTTTAACTCGAATCTATGTGGCAGGTGATAATACCATTGGGACTCCGTGTATGGGCAAATCCCACCAATAATAACTTACCATTTAATTTTATCTCCTAAAATAATGGACCATATCACCTGCCACATAGATTCGAGTTAAAATTTATGATATTTATTCGAGATGTGTAGCATTGCTCATATAAAAATGTCACATTCTAGGTACTAACTTGATGGCTTATATTTTGTTAAAAAAAAAATGTTGATAGATTTGTTAGTAGATTTTGTTTTCTCGCTTGTTGGTGGTAGTAATTTTTATTACAAGGAAGAAAATTGTTTGTTACCAAGTTATCCAAATTATCAAGTGGCTCCAGAATCCGAGATTTACATTTTCCAGCCATGCTGGTGATATTCACTTTCCACTAGTCTCTTTAGGCGCTTCATTCTCTCTTTTGTTTAAAATAAATTACAAAAGAGTTCTTAAATCACAGAATACTTGATTATTATATTTTTAATACCATAAGTGTCCTTCCCTATTAAAGTTTGGATTCTTCCATTTCAATTCATTGGTCTTCTCTGACATTTATTTTTTGTCAAATAAAACCACTGTATTGAAGAAAAAAATAAATTTCACTTTAGTTCTAATGCATCATTTTAGTTTAGATGATAGTTTTTTTTCTTCTTTATTTTTGTTTAATGCTAAAGTTTCCAATTCGGGCTCTACGGATAAAGATGAATTTTTGGAAAAGAAATTTTTCATTGTTTCGAGTCTTAGCCTTCACAAATTTATATAATATATATAAACACTAGAAATATATGTACACTATATTATATACTAGTCAAGCGTAGATAATTTAATCACATAATAATATAATTTTTAAAAGTCTACTTTTAAATCAAACAATCTTTCCTTAGCTTGTTTATTGAACTATATAACATAGTTTCTATTTAAGTAAAATTAGAATTTCCTTTAATTTTTAATTCAATTAAATATATCTTCTGGAAAAAAAATCAATTAAAAATATAATTTTTTTCAACATAATGAGATAAGTTGTTTTATTTATTGATATAAAAGTTGCTTCCAACTCAAATTCTTTTTATTCTAATTACATATAAATGAGTAAATGTAAATTTTCTATATTAACTAATTTTTAATATGGTAACGGTTAAAAGAAAAGGACAATTATGACATTAAAAATGTAAGAATCAAAGTATTTTATAATGGAGGGATTCTTTTATACTTTTATTTTATAAAAAAATGAAAGTGGAGTGTCTAAGGATATTAGTGGAGCGCGAATATCAACTCCCTTTCCTAAACCTTGAAGTGTGATCTTTGTAGGTGTCAAGTCCCACTAAACACATAAGGCTTTGAATAGTCTAGCATGACAGCCATGTAGGACGTTGAAAGGTCAAGACAAAGACCCTTTGGCCCACAAATATACAAAGACTTTGAGAAGTCCTTTCCTCAAAACAAAACCATAAAGAAAACCCTAACACCATTTCAGGCCATTTAAAGTCTCGAGTCACAAACTTGAGCACCATTGCAAGACCTGACACCATGTCAGACCATTAAAGCCTCGAATCATAAACTCGAGCACCACTGCAAGATCTGACATCACTGCAGGCCATTTAAGCCTCGAAGTCATAAATTCGAGTACCATTGCAAGCCCTTACGCCATGTCAGGCCACTTAAGCCTCGAAGTCAAAAATTCGAGCACCATTACAAGCTCTTACACCATGTCAGGCCATCTAAGCCTCGAAGTCACAAACTCAGGCACCATTAAAAATCCTTCTTTGTAACATTTCAGCACTATCTATTTTTTTGGCCTTTTGATATATATATATATATATATATATATATATGGGTAGCCTTAATTCCACAAATTATCGCGTATCTCCCAAAGTTTTTCATTTGACCATAACTTTGAAGTAACAAAACTAGTACAGTACCGTAGAGTATCTTCCTTCACCGTATGCTCTCTTTTGAATTATATAACCCCATTTAGCATAGTTGAGAACCTTAAAGTGTGAAAAGAAATTTAGCAGCCAAAGAACTCTTTCCACACATAAAATTTCAGAGGTGATCTTTATATGGTTAGAAACACATCAAATTTCGAGGTGATCTTAATATGATTAGAAAGTAGACTTTATAAGCTTTTCTGCAATAGCTTACGGGCTCAAATCCGAGTTCATTTGACCCATTAACGAAAGGTAAAACCAGATTGTTTAGAAAGTAAATGGTCCCGAAGCAACAATTACACTAGTACAGTACAGTACCGTACACTACCTTCCTTCACCCTATGCTGTTTTTTGAACCTTGAAGTGTGAAAAGAAATTTATTTAGCATCCAAAGAACTTGTTCCAGGCATGAAATTTCGAGATGATCTTTATATGGTTAGAAAGTAGACTTCATAACATTTTCTGGGATGAGAAATGTTAAACGTCACCATTTTATTTCATGAATTTTAACTCGAATCACAATTTTATTTTACGAATTTTAACTCGAATCTATGTGGCAGGTGATAATACCATAGAGACTCTGTGTATAGGGGGAATCCCACCAATAATAACTTACCATTTAATTTTATTTCATAAAATAATGGACTATATCACCTGCCACATAGATTCGAGTTAAAATTCGTGATATTTATTCGAGACGTGTAGCATTGCTCTTCTGCGATAGTTTTCGCAGTAGACTTCATAAGTCTTTCTACAATAGCTTATGGGCCCAAATCCTAAAATAAATAACTTTCGGGCCCAAATATGAGTTCATTTGACCCCTTAATGAAGCCCGAAAGTCAGCAAAACCAGATTGCTTAGAAATCATTTAAAGCGTAGTTGAGAACTTTGAAGCGTGAAAAGAAATTTAGCATTAGACTTCATAAGTCTTTCAACAATAGCTTACGGGCCCAAATCATAAAACCAAAAACTTCCGGGCCCAAATCCGAGTTCATTTGTCCCCTCTTAATGAAGCACGAAAGTCAGTAAAACCAAATTGCTTAGAAATTAGAATGGTCCCGGCGGGGCTCGAACCCGCGACCTTCGGCTCATAAGACCAACGCTCTAACCAACTGAGCTACGGGACCTAGGCATTTTTATACTAAATTCGTCAACAATTATTCACTCCTGAAACTTCTTCTTACCTTCACTTTTGTAAGGGGTAACATAGGAAGAAAACCATTTAAACTTTTGAGAAACTATGTTCATCCATTTTATGGAGTGTTAAACAAATCAATAATTGTACATTGTAAAACTCTTTGCTCATTTCTTTGAGTTAATATCAAATGCATCTTGTTCCAATTATTATTTTTAATCTTTTAACTTCATTCAATAGTTTACATGACCAATTCCTTTTTTAGTATCACATAAACATTATGTTTTCAATCACTATTTCATCGTCTTGTTATATTACTAATTCTTTATATTAATTAAGCAAATTACAATCTACAAATGGAAGAAACAAAAACATTGCCCTGTCAATATTTGGCAATCCATTCAGTAGCTACACACATTCAGTAACACTAGCATGAATGTCATCAGTCAAAACCAATTCCAACATTGAAAACTAAACTTAGGATTCGTTTGTTTTGATATAAAATATTTTAAAAAAAATTCGGTGTTCGATAGCATCAATTAAACTAGTTGTTCAATATTTTACGAATTAATCATATCAATCCAAACATTTTGGTGTAAAATGTTTTACAAGTATAACATTTTTTTTTTTAAATATGCAATCAAATACCGAATTATTTTAAAAATATTTTACGAAGCTTAATATGCTTTCATTTGCCATCAAAAACTGGAAAAAATATATAGGAAGTATTTCATGTCATTCCCACAAAACAACCCCACCACACCTCAACTGTGAAAGCTTCAAGGATCAAATTTCTTTCTAGCATAGAGTGTTGTAGAAAGGGCATAATTGGCATAAGCCTTCAAAAGCAGTGCTCCGTACACCAATACTTGCATACAGTGTAATTAATTAAGCAATATTGTATCTTACTTTGTTCCTGCGGTCTATCACACAAACTCATTTGGAGCTTAGAACATGTGAATAAATACTGGATGGCTTTTGGCCGCATTAAAAATTAAGGCGGCAGAATACAGTTACACTTTTTGAGGTTTGTTCTGATACACTCATATGTATAAGTTGACAAAATTTATACTCACACCCTTTGAAATTTGATGAATGATTACACTCAATTCCAACATTATATGTATTGTCTGTTTTATCTCTCCATTGACTGCAAATACATTTTTGAAATCATTTTTCATGTTTAAAAGACTATATTGCCCCAACTTTCTTTTCATTGCTTCTCTTTTAACCTTAAGCCACACACACACATACACACATATATATATATATATATATATATATATTTGCATCACTAGAAATATATTGCAAATTTTATTAAATATATTTTTAATATATGTTATATTATGTATTTTACTAAAAAAATAAATTAAGAATAAATTAGAAATTATACAAACTTGTAATTTTTTCAAGATTTATGAATCTTAATGTGATGGTGATTATGTATATATGTGTATGAAGCTTTTTTCATCATCATATTAATATTCATAAAGTTTGAAAGAATTACAAGTATGTATAGTTTGTAATTTTAAATTTAAATTTATTTTATACTAAAATATGTAATATATCATATATTAAAAATATATTTAATAAAATTTGCAATATATTTCTAGTGCTCCAAATATATACATATGTGTGTGTGTGTGTGTGAGAGAGAGAGACTTAAGGTTAAAAGGGAAGTAATGGAAAGAAAGTTGGGGCAATGTGAGTGTAAATTTTGCCAAATTATAATTATGAGTGTAGTTAAGGCAAACTTCTGAGAGTGTGAGTGTATTTTGTTCTAAAAATTAAATTAGAAATAATAATATCAACAACAACAACCGTATAACATCAGCAGAAGTAGCAACAACTAATAATAATAAATTTATAATACATAAAAAAATAAAGGGTTAAATTCATAAAAACCCCTTGTACTATAAAAAATTCTCATAAAATCCCCCTATACTAAAAAATCAATCAATTTGCCCCCTCTCGTTAGTTTTCGTTGAAATTAACGGAGAAGCCGCACGTGCATCTCACGTGAGCTGTAAAATGGTGTGTAAATGACTAAATTACCTTTGACGCATTTGTTGAAATTTTATTTTATTTTATTAAATAAAGGAAGGATAATTTGATAATTTCGTTATCAAATTGACGAAGACGTTTAATTTTGTCCTCATACGAGAGAAATTGATAATAAATGGGGATTTTTGAAAACTCAATGGGTTTTATGAGAATTTTTTTTATAGTGAAGGAATTTTTATGAATCTAACCCAAAAATAAAAAAATAAAACACACAAACCAAGCTAACTCACCATGAAGAAGAGAAACACAAAGTCGAGGAGTGAGATGAGCTCCGAAGCTTTGAGTCATCGAGGCAAAGAACCTTATAGTTGATGCCTCTCTGTAGAGTTTGGTTTCTTCAAGGCGAACAAGAATGGTGTTTCAATTCAATACATGACTAGATTAGAATATGAAGCTGTCAAGCTCTTTAACTTGCCCCAAATGAAAAAAGACACAGATGGTGCAAATCCTTTTCCATACTGTCTGTTTTTTTATTGGGGCAATTTTTATTGTTTTCACAAGTGTCACTTACTCTTACTGTATGGCATGTGGCATAGAACCTTCAACTTTCAATACTGTCACACCTACAGTGAATGCGGCGTAGTGTTGAAGTCTTTAACATTTGAACACTGTGACACCTGCATTGAATGTGGCGTAGTGTTATAATCTTAACCTTTAAATACTGTGACACCTCATATTTGAACATTGTGACACTTACAATGGTAGTAGATATTGAATGAGTCGGGTATATCATATCATTTGTATACCGAATTAATTAAAATGCATTATTTAATGAAATGTTCATTGAATGGATCTCACTTACATATAACAACTACTCAAATAACATGGTATACCAGACTCACCCAATATCTACTCCTACTATGGCAAGTAAGTATTAGAGCCCTTAACCTTTGAGCAGTGTCACACCAGCAGCGAATGAGAATGTGACGTAGTGTCAGAGCCTTAAGCTTCAAACACTGTGGTACTTGATCTTTGAATGTAGTGACACCTACAGTAGCATGTGATGCACGTGTTTTATACGTTATGTCTTGTTCCACCCACTCAATCCATCTAATCCTTCTATCTGTCATTAATTTATCTTCTAGAGTTGTGCAATTAGCAAATCGTTGGAAAATGACAGGATCTTGAACATGGCTGGTGTGGTACCAAACACTATCACAATCAAATTAGAGGAAGAAAAAGGAAGGAAAAAAAAAAAAAGAAATGAGTGGTTGTCTCGTGAAGAACAAGAATTGTCTTAGAAGGAAGAAAATTGTTGGTTACCAAGTTATCCAAATTATCAATTGGCTCCGGAATCGGGGGATTTACATTTTCTTGGTTTTAATATTATTTCAGTGATCAAAATTGAAAAAATATTGTTATTTAGTTACCTTAAACTCAATAAAAGGTAAATAGTGATCAAATTTAAAAAATAATTGTTAATAAGTGACCATTTAATCTTAAAGCCCAAAATACCCTTCATTCTGTCCATAAATCTCCATTTTTTTTTTTTTTTTTTAAACTAAAATATCAAAAAATTTAAAGAATCCAATGACTTGTATACAATATATGAACATATATACATTCTAAAGAAGATATATATATATATATATATATATATATATATATATATTAATATCTCATTAACAAAAAAAAAAAACCTAATTTGGGTGCAATTAATTATTAATAAGAAATATTGGAGGATATGAATAGACTTGGCTAATAAACATATTACTTACTGCCTCATATCTTTCCTTTTTTTATATCAGGTATCCCATAGTTAATTCATTTCAAGTTATAACTCTTGTTGTATCTTTGAAGCCCTAAAATCTATCAAAGAAAAAAAAATTCATATATGCACATGCATTAATTGTAAGATGAACATATATGTCTAAATATATATATATATATAGAGAGAGAGAGAGAGATTCTCTCTCTATATATACTTTCTTTTCTAAATATTTGTAATTTGATATTTAGAATTGAAACTAGAGAAGACGAATAAGAAATAGAGAATTTCTAAATAAAAAATAGGGTATTTTGGACATTAAAGTTAATTGGTCACTCATTGGCAATTACTTTTCAAGATTGGTCACTATTTATCTTTTATTGAGTTTAAGGTCACTGTAAATCTTTTTTTTTTTTTAATTTTGGTCACCACAATCTAATTTTCCCTTAATATAATATATCTCTATCATCATTTCAGCATTTTTTATTTTTTGACCATTTGATATATAAATACGCATTATAATTCTTTATAAAATATGCGTAGCTTTAATTTCACAAATTATCGTGTACCTCCAAAAGTTCAAGTACATAACTTCTTGAATTATATAACTCGTGAATTATAACCAATGCTTGTGGCGAAGTGGTATTTTCTAATTAGGAGTGGCAAAATTTGTCATGACACAATAATACAACACGAGTTAAGTATGTTTGAATTTGAGATAAACCGACACGTTTAATAAATGGTTCGACACGAACACGACATGCAAAAATTGGATTGAATTTGAGTTTAAATTATTTAACTCACAACACGATTACAATACAAATTATTCATATATTCTGGTTTTATTCAAACTTATATATATTTCAATTGTTTGTAATATATTTGTTTGTTTACAGGACTGATGTAGGCATAAAATGTAAGGATAAAATTGTTATGATATCTTTTCAGATATTGAATCACCTTACTATGTGTTTAAGATTTATATATAGATACAAAATTTATAATATAGTTTGATTTTGCAGTTTATGTACTTTATTTTTTATATGATCTTCAAAGAGTTTTAGAGAGTGGAAAAAATCACATCATATAAGTTAAACGGATTAAAAAAGTTATTAAATGAGTTATGTTTTTAGGATTTATATATAAATACAAAATTTATAATATAGTTTAATTTTAGGGTTTATGTACTTTATTTTATATATGATCTTCAGAAAGTTTTAGAGGGTGAGAAACTAATATCATAATTTAACAAGTTATTAATTAAACGGGTTAAACAAGTTGACGAATGTAACACATTTAATAATCAGGTTGAATTAGTGCTTAGTACCAAGAGTCTTTGCAAGTAATATATCAACACCACACGAACACAGAAAGTAACATGAATTGCTGCCCCTATTCTTGACCTTTCCGTAGGAGAGAATAAAAACACATTTGTGAATTATGTAATTGGATTTAATATATCCTGATATAACGATAATGATTTAACTTTGTTATATTATATGTATATCTTGTTCCAAGCATAACACAAGAATCAATTATTTTTTATCTTTAACTTCATTCAATTGTTCCCATATCACATATATGACCAATTCCTTCTCTAGTATCCGTCATATTTCAACTTAAAACATTATGCTTTCAATCCCTATTTCAGTTCCACATGCAAACCACTTGCAAATGGAAGAAGCCGAACCATTGGCCAAATCCACTCAGTAGATACACCCATCAGTATCACGAATGTCATCAGTCAAAACCATCTTAGCAATAAATTTTCATGATGTCAAATTCCAGCATTGAAAACTAAGGCTATGTTCGTCTGCACATGGACATGAACAAAAATTTCTCCAATTCCGATTCTAAAGCCCCAATTCCATGCATACGAACATGCCCTAAGCTTAATTCACTTTCATTTGGCATCAAAAACAGAATGGCTAGAGGAAAATGCAAAACATGGATTAATTAATCTCGGTGCCTGTACTTTCAACCGACATTTCCCACTAAATTAAAACTACAAACAACATATGATCATAATATGATCATAATCATTCAGTCTGATTAATCAAAAATCAGATCAGCTAAGTGAGAGACAATCAATTAGACAACAGCAAGGAAAAGAACATTACCCCATTAGAAAGGAAATGTCTCCATTATGTACACAATTTCCACCTTCACTTAATATTAGGGCCTGCTGTCGTCTTCGAAGAGCCAACTGCTCCATGATCAACAGACCTTCCAATTAACAGTTGTGAAGAATATGAGCCACTTTTCTTCAACTTACCAGGAAATTCCTTGCCTGATTTACCCTTCAAGGAAAGATTCTTTTTAATTCGATTGCGATTAAGTAACAACATGGTGTTGCGAGGGGGCGCATGCAAAGCTCCTTCAACGCAATCACCAGCCTGTGCACATCCCCATGGCCTTGATGGTCCATCTTCACAAAAAGGTCTAAGCCTCGGGAAACCACTCCTCAACTTGGAAAACACTGGCTGCTCTGGGGAATTTTCCTCCTCCGATCTTACACAGAGAGGACAAGGTGGGTCACTTTTGCGTGTTTTTGGTGTTGCTTGCTCCAAGCATTCAGCATGGAAAACATGCTGGCATGAAAGAACTCCAGCAACCGGCAAATCTCCACTCCTCACAATTCGACGAGAACCCCAAGGTGACCTCTGCGAAAGAAATCTCTCACACAATCCACATTTAAAACCCTCTGATGGATTACATGACCGACTATAAAAGTCGGATTCAAATGACTCAGCCACGTCGGTAAAATCAATACTACCACTAGCACTGCTCAAACGGTGCACCTCTCTTTGTGGAGTGGCAACATCAAACTCTGAAAACCCAGCAATCGTGGCATCAGCAACTTCTCTTGTAGGTGTTTCAGGTGGAAAGGACACAGGGTGAATAGGTTTGGACATAAAGCAGCGGCGACTTGAGAAGCTTCGATGAGAAGAGTGTGACTTCACCACAGGCTCATACTCACTACTGTCTGATCGAGATGAAGTAGAGCCTCCACTATCTTGAGCCACTGATCCCTGTATTAAAACCTCATCACCGTAAGGAAGTTGAATTCAAGGAAAATACTCAGCTAAGTACCAAAGAAAATATGACAAAACAGTACCTCCACAGTTGGTGAAAAGGATAATGATCCCAAAACTGCATCTAGCAAGGGTGAAATCATATCAGTAAATGCAAACAAATATACTGTTACAAGCAATTTTAAGCTAAATATCTGTGTGCACGTGCCTGTGTGGACAAGAGAACAGTAGAATGCTGAGCTATAATGATAAAATCATGAGAATAAGTATTCTATTTGCACAGCAATTACATCCTTACACTAAAACTTCAGAATCCAATTCACAAGAACAAGTGTCAGCTTAATTTGTCCCGAATTATTTTATCAAAGGAACCCAAGTCAATTTTCAGTATTCAATAATCGTCCTTAAAAGGTTTTCATTGCGTGACAAAGGATCTTGATAGTTGCATTCAATTGAGATCCCCCAATTCATGTGGACACTCAAATTATTTTATCAAAAGAACCCAAGTCAATTTTCAGTATTAAATAATCGTCCTTAAAAAGTTTTCATTGCATGGCAAAGGATTTCGATAGTTGCATTCAATTGAGATCCCCCAATTCATGTGGACGCTCAAATCCATAAATAGTCATATCTTTTTGGTTTGTCTATTTGTTCTTTTTCTATGTCAAAATCAATAGATATATAACATTAAGTTCTTCCTGTATAAGCCATGCGTTAAAGGAAAATCATATTCAGATGATTATAAAATAGTAAAAGGTTCAATAAATATTATTTACAATTCTTACACACAAGATATTAGTTAGTGTAAGACCTATTATATAGAAGCATTTGAAACATAGCAAAATGAGTCATCTTTTCGACAGTGCTAAACTGCAATATTTATTACAATTATTGTAATTAGTTAATCAAAGAGATGTAACCAATGCCTTGAGATCTGAGCAGTGACAAACCTAATCCAATCCACTAAGTGCACCATGATGTTTCAAAGGTCCAATCCAACAAAACATGCGCAATTTTTCATTTTCAACTTCTTTTTTGGTGCAACCCGTGTGAAAAATCTAAAAAAGAGCAGCCTAGTGTAGGAGAATCCCGCCAATGTGGGATTTGGGGAGACTAAGATGTACACATGCATCCTTACCTCCAAGTCACAACGGAGAGCACCAGGACCCTCCCTCATGTGAAAATTCTATATATATATATATATGGAGTGTGTGAGTGCGTGCCTGTGTTACTTACCTACCAAAAAATCTTTTTGGTAGGTAAGCAACATATGCACACACTCACAGACACCACACTGCCCCATTGTGGGGCCCAAACTGCTCACCTCTCCTTTTGGGAAGGAGAGCTCATACCACCTAGGCCAATCGAAACTAAAATGGAAAAACTTATGCTTAAATTTTTAAAAAAGGAAAAAAATAATAGAAGGATATAATTTCTTAAGATAAAGCAATCCCCTAAAGGGCACCTGGGGGCCCAACCCTTGTGCACACAACATATGCAACGGCCTACTCCACAAAAAACATACAATCTCATATCTCAGGAAGAACCAAAAAAGAATCATTAGAAAAGATGTTCTCCCTTAAAGCCATAACAAAGGGAGCTCAAGGACGGAATTTTATCCCAGTTACATAAAAATACCATCAGTTTCAACATGGGCTAGTAATGAATCTAAAATAGTTCAACAAAGGGCACAAATGATTGTTATTTTTAAGTAATTGCAAATATATAAATAATATCATCAATAGGTCAATGATGTAGAGGACGTCCAATAATAGGACTTCAATAATCTGAACACGACTATATATACTCAGAGAGCATTATTGAAGTATTCAATATGCCATAATGTAGTGGCTGCTCTCATATTATTATTAACCTAGAACTGTCGTATCATAGGAGTGCCAGTGAGCACCATCTATCCAACAACAGAAACCAAAAGACATGCTTATGGATCAATGAATCTGAGCCAGATAGGCTCAAACCAACTCCAACTAGCCAGAACATGTCAAAGGATTTATTTCTGAGCAACTACTACATTACATACAATTTGTCTGAAATTCAACTATATCTATTCTAATACTGAATGGGATAATACAATCTTTAAGCAGGTTTACA
Organism: Cornus controversa; assembly: GCA_026545225.1. Taxonomy (NCBI): domain Eukaryota; kingdom Viridiplantae; phylum Streptophyta; class Magnoliopsida; order Cornales; family Cornaceae; genus Cornus; species Cornus controversa. The sequence goes on from CM048848.1 coordinate 49,755,641, forward strand.
CAAAGTCGCAAACACAGCCACAGGCACGTGAGTGCTTAGCTGTGAGAGCGCACACAGAAAGATAGAGGTCTAGTCTGACACAAACCAATTTCAGTTGATGTAACATACACATATGTTAGTATCATTTACATTAAAAAATAGAGAGAAGAAAAATTAAGAAAAAAAAAAAACAAAAAAATCTTTTCATCGCCAATAGTATGGTCATAAGTGCAGAAAAGAATGAAGACGGACTAATAAAAGGGAGTAGAAGTTTTTTTTTGTATCATTTCGTGGTTCAGATTAAATTATGAAGTAAAATAAAAGGTTTATGGCATAAATATGCGGCTAAAAGTACACTATTTAAGTTCTTTAGTCTTCGTCTATATAGCCCATTGCAAGAGAGACAACTCAAAGAGATTAAACACAAAGCTCAACCCAAACCTTAGAGGCTTAGACAGTCTTGGGTAAAATTTAAGTAGTTAAGAGTTGGATTTGGTTAGGTTGAAAACGGCCAACCTGACCTCAACTCATGATAGCTTTAGGATAAGTAGTTGGCAATCCAACATATTCAAAACCAGATCCCTTGTATCTTAAACAAAGACACCAAGCTCAAACAAAAAGAATGAAATGCTTAATATGAAATAAAATAATAATAACCATTATAGCTATGCAGTTATCATTCAGGTGTGCTGGTAAGGAGTTCCATGCATAAAGTTCACAAGTCTCTATATTTGAATATAAATGTGAAGCAAACAATATATAATTGGGGAAACCAATCTAAATATTAACAGACCTAAAAACTTTATCCATGTTCTGGATCCTTCCGTACATGGCTGATTTAAGGAAGAAGACTCATGCAACAATGTGAAGACTTAGGTATCAATGTGTGTTAGTGTGTTTTTATTTTAACTATTTAGACAAGGGGGAAAAGAACTGCGTGCTGCTCTTGTTTGTCTCCAACCTCATTCTTTCATTTCAATAAAAGCGAAGGAAAGTAAAATGTCATGGCATTTGGAGGCAGGCTTGTGGGGCGTGGGAGATTGAAAAGAATCCAACAACCAAAACCCACAGCACAAACCCATACTATGACACCATAGAATAATTAATGTTGGGCCACAGTGGTTCAGCATCCAACAGAGAACCTGCAGGAATTTCAGAGCTACTAGTTTAAAGCCCCACCAAGATTGAGCCCTTCCACAACAGAACTAGAAGCACCTAGAACCTATATGTTACAACAGTCAATATCAGGCAACTATGCACAACTGAATTAAAATTTAAAAGAAAAACTATGGTTTGAGCTTGAAATAAAATACACATTCATTAATAAAACCGGATATGTACATATTTAATAGACGTAAAATAACTCATAAATTCATGGCAATTCTCTTCCTCTCCAACTGAGAAAAGCAACAAATAACTAGTTCTTTTGAACTTTGAACTTTCATAAATTGATTCAATATATATATATATATATTTGGTCAATGTGATGAACCTCCATGAAATCCCGGGGGAGGGGGGGCAAAACTTATGAACACTATAACATCATATCACCAAAAAGAGAGAGAGAGAGAGAATCACAAGAAACTCCCAGATACCAACTGCCAAACATATAGGGAGCTCAGGAACCAAGTAGCACAAGCACAGGACACAATAGAATCAAATACACCAACACATTAGATTCAAATTAGTAGAAATGAACAGGGATATATATAATTATAAAATTTGATTTATACATATATCTATTAAATGATACAATAATAGAACTTCAATTCATTTTTAAATTGTCAGGGATTACATATCTTATATATACACTACCACTCTCCCACTTTGTCATTACAATTATATTTTGGTCATATTTGAAAGTCATTGCATACTTGTAAAGAAAAAAAAAAGGTTAGACATTTTAAGTTGTACATAATGTTTCTGAGATCATTGAAAATGGCTACTTCTAGATGTGTTTGCATTTATATAAGACTTGTCATGGAGAGTGGATTGGATGTGTTGGCAAGTTGTCTTCAAAATAATGAAATTTATTTTTAAATTATGGACAAATCCATGGACTGGCAAACGAGTGTCCGTGAAATGTTGGTATTCGACAAATCTCCACCATGGACATGGCACCTTTGTAGAGGTGTTCATGCTTCTTAGCTAGGAAACAAATCTAATTCTGAAACCTGTGACTCCACTCATTGAAGTGTCTACCTGTTGATTTCCTTCCAAATTTACCACTAAAGCACAATGATGTAACCATCCGCACGTTCCTAACTCAGAGACGAAATAACCCCTCAAACAAAAAGAGGGACTATAATTCCCCCACACTCAAACAATGGATCAAGTGTTTTCTGTCTCTTTTGTTCACTCACCCATACAACACCAGTTAGGAATAATCTTTGTGTGCCAAGTCATTTATGGTTAAGATCTTCTCTAAGGCTTTGCCTAACCAAAGAAAGCCACCTTGAAAGGTACTTTAGGACACCGAGTGACCTTCCAAGGAAGATTTGAGATCCCCGCTTGAGACTATATTGAAAGACCAAACCTCTATCTCCCCCTCCTAAAGGCTTTCATTTGCAACAAACACCACCCTACCCCAGCCATAAACCCATAGAACATGCTAATACAAACTACACTTGACTCTTAATTCTAAATTGCCAACCAAACTTAGGATCCTAAACCACAACACTCTTTATCAACCCCACATAGTCGGACACGGATTGCTTCCTATCCACTGTAATTCTGAATAGATTATAGATCTCAACTTCGTAGGACCCTCCAAATGAAATGAACCATGTCAAACTCCCAACCTTTGCCCTTTTCCCATTACAAACTAATGAACTCCCTCTAGCCCTTGCCAATGCTCTTCCACGTACCTACCCAATAAGATGACACAAGATTTGTGCATTTCAAAACAGTCCAATCTAGATCTAAAATTTAATTGAATAGATGTATCTAGAGAGAATTCACTTTGAAGTGACGATTCCTAGATATACATACTGTGTCATTTTATTTCACAATTCCACTTTGCAACCCAAATAAAAACAATAATGCGCAGAAAAACAAGTCAAATGTGTAAGGTAGTTATGAAGTTTGAATAATGAAATCTTACTTCACTCAACATCTAGTCACCCGACATGCTCCCATATTTCCCTTCCACCACTCACTTCCGCAAGAAGCAATTTTCTACATATCTCCACAACCACTTGCCTAACAAAGTTTGTTTAAACAACCTCAGCTTTCTAATGCCTAATGCCTCTCCTTCACACACAAACAAGGCAAGCGGTGCTCCATAGTCCAAACGCAAGATATTCCCACCCCTAACTCCAGGCACAAACACATTCATGCATGTGTGAAACATGATATGAATTGCATCTTGTGAGAAACATGGCATACAAGAATCCAGATCATTTGTCCAATAAAAGTTAATTTCAGCTGTGCAAAAACATGTCCACACTGGAAACACACCTTAGGATCTAATCTAAATCAATATTTATAAACACGAAATACTATTCAGGTATATACTAATTATCTCCTACAGGAAAATGGATATAATTACTTTGGTTCCACAACATCTTTCAGGATCAGAGCAGCAGTGTACTAAAAGCCCTCAAGATGTTCCTTCCAATCTTCAACTAAAACTGATTTTCTCAGGAGGGGAAAAAATATTAGTTATGTCTCCATTTCGATTCACATAAACCAATGACTTTGCTTGTTGAGGCAGTGTAGTAGGCATACTAATCAAGTGAAGCATAATCTACAATGTCTTCACAACAAAATTTGTGGAAGGAGGCTATCAAATGAACAACTTATTAATCCTAATTGGTATGGCAACTTGGAATGCATAGTCAGTGGATTAACTAGTAACTTAGTAAGACTAAATCAAGAAAAAAGCAAGAGGCTGTACCAACCATTAAATATTAAACGCAAGATAGTGGCATGTATCAACATATTGTGACTCATCCATGCTCTCAATTAACACTTTGGTCATATTTTAGCATACAAATGTCACATCATTGTGTCTCCTGATCTCGTTTAGCATACAGCAGATACCCAGTAAAATAAATGAAAGGAACTTCTCTATAAGTTCATTGTAATCAAATCAAATTAGTTTCAAATCCAAATGTATTAATACATACTAAGGATAATACATATAATCAATCTGGTCAATGATACATTTCAACCTGTCTATAACTCCTTTGAATTTTGGAAATAAATAAAGGAGTGAAAAGAAACCCCAAATCACTTTAGTAAGACATATAAACAGAATAAGTGAAACCAGTCAACGGCGAACACAAATAAGAACAGGTATAAACAAATTAGACGATAAATGTAGCTCAACTTCACAGCTATAAAATTTCCTACGCAGCATAATAATAATAATAATAATAATAATAATAATAAATAAAACAAATAAAAAACAACATAGCAATCAAAAAAATGCCACTTAGGGAAGTCTTGACAATTCCAATACATGAAGCGTTGAAAGGATGTAAAGTCAGTTTAAATTACCTCTTCTTGACGAAGTTCCATAATCATCGACACTGATTTCTTGTATTGCTGGGGGAGTCCACTGCTGGGCAGGAGAGATGTCTGATGGACTACTAAAATACGGCCCAGCACCATCAGGTGTAGAATATTGATGATTGGGAACATGAGTTCCCCTCGCCCAACTCCTACTTCCCCTACTGTTTGATGATGTAGAAGACCCATACAATTGAATACCATCATGAGACCCAAATGATAGCCCCTCAGACTGGAACCGGAAATCCCATCTCGACGGGGGAGGTGAAAAGCTTGTATTAGTTCGCCAGTAGGGCTCAGGGGGGCCCATGGACCACTCCCTGCTGGCTGCATTAGATCCATGTGGCCTTGCAGCCACACAACAGAGCGACCCCGTCTTAGCTATGTTTTATAGAACTCACCGAAACGTATTCTGCTTGCTTTGCAACCTTTTATGAGCTTTTGACAGCTCTCTCAAAAAATTATATCATTTTCTCCCAAACTCTGGTTATAATAACACATGCTTACACCACATGCTGCAAATTAAAACCACTATATACAATCTAAGCAAGGATTTGGCAACTAATAAACCCAAGCTTCTTTATATTAGAATACTTTATTCTGACTCATGATTAAACTTTGCCTGTACGCTGAATACATTCTGAATATCAAAACCACTGTTCAGGAATTCCAGCAGGGTTCCTTGTATCAAAGGAAGATAACTACCATCAGAATAAAAATTCAATACCATTAACGCCATAGAAAGAAGCATGGACCCAATACAGTCATGTAAGATAAGGTTATCATCACATTATATAATGGACATCTGGCTTTACGGTAATGGTCATGGTAACATGGGAGCAGGTATGACGCACAAAAATACAGATGCAGATAATAGCACATGACTTTTTTCCTTTCCGTTGCATAAGTTCCACATAATGTAATATATGCTTGTTATTTTTAACCCCAGAATTCCATAAATTTGATATTTTAATGACTTAAAATGAATTTTATTGACTTAGAAAATTGATTTATAGTAATGATTAACATTGTATTTTTATACTGATTTTTAAGTTTCTGGCAGCAAGAATTGCTTATTAATTTTTACCTTTCATCACTTTCATGAACAAAAAAACACTTAAATATGAAAATTTATCAAGGTAAAAACACAGTCAAAAAACATTATTGTCTTGATGTAACATAAGTATAAAACTCAAGGGAGTAGATCTATAGAAATCTAGGTCAGCAACTAGACAAAGTCAGAAATAACTCATCAACAATTCTTGTGATCTGATTCCAAACAAATATTAATGTTAGAGCTGATAAGTATAACCTAAAAAAATACAAAAAATAAATAAGGGGAAACAAAAGTTTGTAACTTTCCATCAAAGTGGAATATCCAAGAGCCTTGATTAAGACCTAAAGTTAAATCCTATAGTTGATGTTTCTTAGTTAAATATACAGTCATATTTTGGTTCCCTAGCACTCCAATACCAAAGCTACAAAATTGAAAAAGGGCTGAAATTTGTTTAAAAATATTAACCCGTAACAGGTTGTTATTGGCGCCACAATGGACCATAATGACACCATTATGGTCCCCTTACGCCTGTGCATTTCAACAAGAACACATGGTTGGCAACATGTTCAGCACCTACCATTACCATTGTGTAAAATTGATTAAATGGAGATTTAAATAAACTAGAGAAAATATTACTAACATAAGAAAGCTAAGTTAAAGGGCAACTAAAAATTATGAAAGTAAAAGAGATTTCAAGCATGTGGTGCATACAATAAAATTAACAAAATGCCGTGATACATTAAATATCAGAATTTCAATAAAAAAAGGGTTCTACTACCACACATTGTAAATGGAAGGGGCTCAAATAACCTTGGTTTACAACTGCAAATGTTCAAGGAAAACTCAGCACTTCTACATCACCAGCATCAACAATGGCTGCAACAGCAGCAACCACAACAACAATAATATCAATGATAGGTATCATGGGCCTAGGATGCATACAAAGGATAAAAAAAATGGCATAAAGCAGAAATTTAGAAAAGTATTATAAAAAAAACTAAAAACATAATAACAATGGGACTGCTCTTACGATTATAGTCCATCAAAGATTACAGCAGGCGCCAAATTTGAAGCAACAAATTCCTATTTTTTTTAAAAAAAATAAAAAAGAGGAAGAAGAAGCCTAGAAACAGAAAATTCTCAGCGAAACACCTATAGCAAAATCAGAAAGAAAAAATCTTGAAGACAGTCTTAGTTTGATGTTTGACCAAAAACAAAATGCGATAACTGGAAAACTAGGGCATGATAAATTCACAAAGTTGATTCACACTCCACCTACACCTATATAGTGTGTGTGTATATATATATATATACAGAGAGAGAGAGAGAGAGAGAGAGAGAGAGAATTGGGTTTCGGTGGAACTGTGCTTACGATTATGTTCGGTGAAGAACTCTGCGAGTGTAGGAGCGACTGAAAGGCTATTATTGGAGGAAATGTGTGCGAAGCTCACAAAGTCGAAAACCCTAATATGTCGGGGAGAGCGCGATTATCTATGGACTTTTTGTATTAACCCCCTATTCTTTATCCTATTTGTAGTTATTCCCTGTATTCCCTTATTTTCTTCGAAAACACCCCTTGTTGCACAAATTTCTTTATATTATTATTTTTTATTTTATTTTATTCCAAATGCAGAAAGTGACTCGGATCTAAAAGTACCATATCATCACCTGAAAGACATTACTTATATTTTTCGCTTCATAATTACTTCATCTTCAAAGAGAAAAAGATAAAAATGAATAAATTTCATGATCAGTATCACGTTTTCATCAATTGGACACTAGCATGAGAGAATTGCTTTTTATTTTTTTCAAAACATAAAAAATAATATAATTTTTTTTTTGTTGATAATTGTGGTAATGGTCCTTTTAAAATATCTCATAATCCATCACTGGATACATATAGTCCTCCATCCCACATGCTTTGAATAATTATTGAAAAAATTGTATGATTTCAAAAAAATTCGAACTCTCAAAGAATATAATTGAAATATTTATAAAAACACCATAATAAACATATTAGTATGCATTTGATCATATATTAGTGTGTGTATATACATATATATATATATATATATATAGGCTACATGAGAGAGGGGGAAATGTGAGAGTATAAAAGATTTTTCTCAAAAAGATTATGGAGGTTAGAAGTTTGTCCACAAACGATTTTCACCTTTGTGAGTAAATCCCTGTCTCTAACTTAAAAGCAAAAAAACAAGCTTTCTTTCAAAATGTATAAAATTGACTCGAATTTTAAATCTTAAAAATAAAAAGTTAAAGATTATATTGTAATAGCAAGGGACAACTGTGAATCCCATAACCATTAGATCATTAGCCTAGCTGGTATAACATCTCCTTTCTAAAGTAAGAGGTCCGAGCCTCGTAGTGGATATTTGTGAGTGTATATGTGAGTATTTTCTTAAAAGAAAAAGAAAAAAAAAACTATGCATCACATAAATGTCATCCAGAAAGCAATATTAGATTTCAAAATACTAGGGTTTCATTATCAAAAGCAAGAAAAGCAGTTTCAACCATTATAACTGATTTGTGATGATTTGTCATTGGAAGGATTTGATTAGTCCAGTATTTGAATATATGCTCATAAGCATATACAATATTCAAGTTGGAATCAAAGAAATAAGCATCTCCACTTGAAACTTTTGAGCACCACTTGTCCAACCTAATTCAAATCATTTCAAATTATCTTTTTCCTAATAAATATAATTAAATGCTAAAATCTTGAATCACAAGATTTTCAGTGTGTGTGTGTGTGTGTATATATAATATAATATTATATAGACAAACATACACAATACTTTTCAGTCAATAATTCACCTCTTCAAGCAGAGTCCTAATGCACCCTCCAATTACATAAATCAAAATCAAAAGCCCCAAAAAGCCACAAGAAATGCTCCCACATAAATTTAGATCAACACTACCAATATCATTATGACCCATGACAAAAATTCAAATTGATAACCATAATTCGAATATAAATCCAAAAACAGCCATTTTGTGCATCGTAATGCCCAGATCAAGTTTTTCTCCGATCGTATCCTTGCAGAAAACTTCACATAGGTGGGGACAAACACTGAATAATGGCTTTTTTAAAGCTCAAAATCATTCTACCATAAAATCACTGCATCACAATGCCGGGCAATCGAGGCTAGGAACATCCCAGTGCAAGGCCAAATGGCCTCGTGGGCATGGTTGGATGCCATGAACCAACAGAAAATTAATTTTTGAAATGAATATTGAACCGAAAAACTTTCTCATGGAAAGCAGCCCATATGCAAGCCAGAAATACTTATGCAGATAGTCCATATACATTTAAATGCAGTTCATCTTGACAAGGATATTCCAACTACCAATGATGGCAACAAACTTGTAGTATTATGCAGATAAGCCATATACATTTGAATGCATTTCATCTTGACAAAGCTATTCCAACTACCAATTATGGCAAACAACTTATATTATGACTGGGAAGAAGCCATAACCTCCACAAGTACCCCCAAGTCAAATTTCATGATTGCATTGATACCTACCTTAAGGTGCACACTTTTGAGCTGGCCATCAAAAGGCTACAGCATTGCTTCACTTTTGGCCCCAAACCACAAGGTTAACAAGAATTACAACATTGCTTCGATTTTGGCCCTACTTGCAAGCAATTCCATACACATGAGGGTTTATAAGCGAGGCATTAGACACAAAAGCCATGTTAATGTCAACCCGCGAAAACCCTGCTTCAGATATTATCTTCCCTGTATTCCTGGTGAGGTGACACCCATCAGCAACTGTCTGCTGAATAGGATCAAGAACACCCTGAACAAATCTGAGAAGTGTTCCATCTAGCAGCCAACAACAAAAAACACATCCATTAATTTCAACTTGAACTAGCTCAGCAAAGGTGGGTGAGGGAGAAATGAGTTTCCACTTGAAATATATAATTAGTATAATTTCCCTTATCACACTGAACTGAGGAAATTAGCGTATACCTTTTGCAGCTACATGCTCCACAAATACGTAAAGCCCACCCGGTCTAAGCACCCTCCTCGCCTCTGAAGCCAATGGTAAATGTTGAATCTTAGCAGCTCAGATTTTGAAGCATTGATATGTATGAAAATGATGTCTCCGGCTTGGTTAGATCTAGAATTTTTGCTACATTCAATAGAAAATATAAAAAAAACCAAAACAAAACAAAAAATAAAGAAAAAACAAGTAGCTCAGATTATTGGCTAGTTCACAAACAGTTCGGGTTTGGGTAATTGGAGTTCTTTTAGTTCAATCAACTAAGGTCTGAAGCCCCTTGGAATTGGAATCATGAGATTATAATTAAAATGGCTTTTGAAATAAGTAAAAGGCATTTCATATTTAAGATTTTATAATTGGTTCCGTTTCAATAATTTATCATCATTTTTATGTGTTCCTGGCAGTGTGCCTTCAAATTCCAAAAAAAAAAAAATCAGATAATTCATTTACATTAGGCACCCCAACACATGCAAAAAATTTTACTCAATTAATGAAGTCCTTTTACATTTTAGTAGCCTCAAGCAGAAGTTTAAAACATACAGCAAGTTTCCTCAATGTCTGCATTCTTTAAAAGCTAATCGAACACCCAAAGAGCACAAGAACTGACTCATCATTTCTCAACTTCACAAATTATATCATAAAATTTACTGAAAATGTATGGAAATAAAATAATAAGTTCACTTTCACTCAGAAAGCAGTCTCTCAATGAATCTGAGGTCCCTAAATGAACTTAAACATGCCAAGTTGACTAAATTGGGATGAAACCATAGTAGCCTATATACCTTTCAGAGTCATATTAACATCTGCAACAGAACATAGCACAAGCGTTCCAACTACCGCATCAACAGAAGCATCGCTTAAAGGTAAAGCCTCTGCAACCTGCACAAAAATCAATGCCGTCAATTTCGAGAGAATATCAACCTCGTAATTTCACACTTAATTTCTTGAATAACAGATAAATAATATAAAGAAACAAACACAGTTTGATTGAGTACAGTATGAGTAAGATATGACTTATATTATAATGCCTCCCCAAAAGTAAAAGGACTGAAGCACTGAATACCAGAATAGCACCTTCACAAGTCTATTACCAGAGTTTTCTAAAACAAAACTTATCCTACAGGTACTTTGAAACTTTAAATTTCTTATAATTGTTTTCTTTCAATGATGGATTCCATGTTGTTGTTACATGGAACAACAATGATCAAAAGGCACGGATTTACTCTAGGCCCAGTGGGGGCGCCCGCCCCCCACTGAATTTTTACTATTTCCATTTTAAACCTATAGTTTTTGACAAAATCCAAAAAATGCACCCCTGTAAAACCTCACTATTTATACTTGTCCCCACCAAAGTTATAGGTCCTGAAAAAGTGTAATGAACTTACTCTCTCTCCACATTCTATTCTTATAGTTTCCAAAGAAAAAAAATTCTTATTTAACCAAATTATAAAACCTCACTGCATATACTTGTCCCCACCAAAGTTATAGGTCCTCAAAAAGGAGAAAATATTGGGTGCGCCCGGCGCAAATGCACTGGGCACATCTTGACCGTCCGTGCGATGCACGCGTGGTGGGGCCCACCGCGCATGCAGCGCACAGACGGCTTGGATGCGCCCGGTGTGCTGGGCGCAACCAATATTTACTCCTCAAGAGTAATGAACTCTCTCTCTCTCTCTCGATTCTGTTCTTATAGTCTTCAAAGAAAACAAAATCTTATTTAAACAAATAAAACATGCCAATGGTAGAGCCACGTTGGTCTACTGGAGTAACTGCTCCCACTCAACTTTTTTTTGTTATTTTAATTTTGTATATCTATTTTTTAATAATTGTATAAATGCCTCCATAAAATTATAAAAATACCCTTGGTCTGAAAACCCAACACAAAAACAAAAAAAAAGGAGAGAGAAGAGAGGATGAGGCATGTTTTCACAACTATTGACTAGGTTCGTCTAATGGCTTAAAGAATACCATGAAAGATCATATTTATTAAATATATTAAGAGAATTAAATTTAATGACATTGAAAATGAGTCATACAACATTTCTAAAATATGAAAACTCATGGATTACACTTGTAAAAGTATACATTTTTGTAATCATTATCTTGGTTCAATATTTATGGTCGCCCCCACTATGAAAAATTCCTGGCTCCGTAACTGATGATCAAACCCTTTCTAATGATCCAATCACCCAAAACCTCTAAGAACAGTCATCTCGCTGAAGCAAACCTATCAAGAATGTTCTCCAAGTCGTTTAGGTATTCTCACATTGGAATTAGAAGTATGGTAATACCTGATGAGGAAAAAAAAGTATTAAAGTTACTAAGAACATTGTATTTACTTCATATAGTGAAGCTAAGTTACCTTATACCTAGAAAACATTCCTCTATCTTCTTGGTTTAGTATGCAAATACAAAACAGGTCCAACACTTAAAGTTGAGGTCTATAATGCCAATCACACTGCCTAAAGCCTCAGAAGCACCATACTAAATATGCCAGAGCTGAAAAGCCTGAAAGTCATTGCATGATAGTAGTCCCTTGCAACTTTGTTTTCTCTACAACAGCATGCCACATGCTAGTGCCACAACACATTCTACATGCTACTGTCATTGGTACCCTTTGCTGATAACACCATCTAGACAAAGAACTTTTTGAGCATTTCTATCCCAGTTAAAGTAAAAGGTTGTTTTGCTTCCAAATACATCATTTTCAGTAAGTCTCATAATTAAAACTTTGTGAAAGTTCAATAATAAGTAGTATCATACTGAAGAGAAACTTACTGCTAGTTTAAATTCAAAATTTGTGGGAGGTAATCCTGCAGCAAGTGCAGCAGCCCGAGCATATTTTTCCATCTTTCTGTTGGGATCTATGCCAAAGACATGGACACCGGCATCAGCCGCGTAATATCTGAGATTAGGACCTGTCCCAATGCCAATTTCCAACACTTCCTGAGCCCTTCCCCTCAAATTAGAAAAGAGCTGTGATTTATAACCTGCAATCTTACCAAATGAAAGGCACAGCTTAGAAAAGCACAAAATTAGAATAATTCTCATCTGGATCCGAATCAATTGATCCTAAATGATCACTAACCTCGGTCTCGTAAGATTTCATGCCCTTATCCAACACTGACGCATAGAATTCCTCATACCAATCTGGCCTAGGAGGGTGAACCCTCTTCAACGTGGCCTGTATAATGAGTGTATATAGAATATGTCACTTCCATTCCACAATCACTCCAATTCAATGGTCTATACTCATGTAACTACTACTCACTACATCAAGAAATCAAGTTGGAAAGAGAAAATTAACTCTAAGAAAACTAACTGCAAATTTGTTTGACTAACATTCGGAAATTTTCTAGAACATGCTTCTAGTGTTCACATGGTATGAAAAATACCCATATAATATATAAACATGGTATGAAAAATACCCATATAATATACAATCATATATATATATATATAGAGAGAGAGAGAGAGAGAGAGAGAGAGAGAGGGAGATGCACAGTTGGATCAGGATGCAACTGGGAAGCATTGGAAGGAGGGACTGATATGAAAGTGGTTCCAAGTGCTTCAATGAAATGTCTTCTTCCACAAGAACAGAATCTTGTGTGGGCACACAACGGGTCGGGCACGGACGATTTGGGCAGTTTTAGCATTGATTCTTGGCGTGTATGAGAAGAATTGGACTTTTGTTCGACATTGTTGAAGATTGTGAATTTAGTAAGTGAAGTTTGATTGGAAGTGCAGTGAAGGTTGGGACTACAGGGGATGAATGAACAGAGTGGATGAAGAATCATTTTGCTAAGAGAGGACTTGGACTTTGAAAGTTGAAGCTATAGAGGCCATTCTTATGGACGGGAGGAGGGGTACGGTTAATTCCGATTCTCGGTGGAGGTGGAACCTGTGTTTTCGACCGCGGACTCGAAATTGAAACGGTTGAATTCGATTCGATTTTGTGTGATTTTGGTTCTCATATCAATAGCTGTTCGTTTCTTTTTTTTTTTTTTTTATTTTATATATATATATATATATTTTACATCAATAACATACATATTCATTCTTATGCACCTATACTTATACCAATAGGTTAAAAGTTATTAATATTTATTTATATATTTTATATTATATAAATATATATAACATTAGAACTTAGAAACTAAATGGACTTATCCATATATTATATATTTTATACTTTATATATAAATAGAATACTAGAATTTAGAATGTATTAGTATTTATTTATATATTATATATTTTATACTTTATATATTATATATTTATATAGATCACTAAAACTTAGAAACTATTATTATTCATTTATATTATTTATATATATATATATATATATATATATATATATATTCTAAAGGTTTCGGTTCCTTGACTTGGAACTTAGAATTGAAACCGGAACATGGTTTGGTTTAGTTCTATACAATTCTTTACTGTTCCGATTCTTTGTGCACCCCTATGGAGGAGGAGGTGGAGCTGAGATTATCTTTGGGTCAATTTAATTTTTGACCATTTTTTATGGCCTAATTACAAATATGCCATATTTGTAATAGTATATGTTCAAAAAATAACTTATGCAAAAATATTTATATATTTGACACTTTTTATTGTTCGTTAATACACAGGATCAAATTATCCATCTAAAACTCATTGTGTACTGCTTAATATTTTGTGCAGTAAAATTATAACACAATGCAGTTAAAGTATTACATAAATGCAGTAAAACTATTACATTGTGATACCCTTGTAAAAATTGGTGCACTGCTTAATGTTTTATGTAGTAAAATTATAATATCATACAGTTAAAGTATTACATAAATGCATTAAAATCATTGCATTGTGCCCTAAAAATTTTAGTAAACTGATATGTGAAGCGTCTTAAGGACAATTTGAACCTAAATAATATAAATTATTGTATTTATAATTACTTTTTGAAAAATTATTTTTTATCATATATTATTTGAAAAGTTGGTGTATAATTAGAACGCCAAAAGTGGTCATAAATTAAATTAACCCATTATCCTTTTATGTTTTGTTTAAACGGAAATGAAAATAAATCGTTTGTTTGTTAAGAAAAGAGTTGGAGTTTGATTATTTTAGTTTTTTTTTTCTTTCTTTTAAAATAACAAACTGTAATTATCTACCAATCATGCACATCATTTAAGTCCAAATTTTTTTTACATTCCGTGATAATTCAACTCACGATGTCCGAGCTGAAACCTACTTGATTGACCAAGTCTGACTGGTTATGGATCCATAATAAGTATATGAAACACATGACCATTCCCATGTGTTCAGTTCTTGTATGCTCATCTTTCAAAGAAAATGGCTACTCTTTTTATCTTCACAGGAGCTTTTCGTCCGCCACAATAATAGATAGATTTTCTTTTCTCATCTTCAATAGACCTTCTTTGTTGGGGACGATAAATTGATTCTATTATCATCGGTTTTCTAATAAAAAAATTAATCAACTCTTTTCTCAATTATTTTTCATTGATAGAGGTTCAAGATCATTTTTGTAATTTCGATTCATCAAGCTATCTTGAAGCCAAATCTATAAATATACAAAAATATTTTCAGTTGCGATTTAAAGTTTTGATTATGATCGTGAAAAAGATAGACACTGAGGAAAAGAAAACATGTTCAGAAGTTGCAACAGAATCGTTCCTTTAACAAAAGAATAGACTAAAAAGTTCATTATTCATCCGGTGAAAATGACTTGTTTAATTAAGAGTTATTTAAATTTATAATCATTTTTTCTTCTTATATCAATCTTGATTTAAGATCGAGCTAAGATGAAAATAACTTGTTTAATTAATATTTATTTAAATTTATAATCATTTTTCCTAAAGATTGACACACTCTACCCCCAACAAGCGTATCAATGGACATTGGTGACTCTAGAGATGACACATCCAACCTCAAGGCATAAGTAAATGTAACAGATATGAATGAATAAAATGCATCCGAATCTATCAACACCCTAGCCTACGAGCTAGAAACTAGAAAAATAACTCTAACCACTGACGGCTCTTGGAGCTCATCTGCCTAAGCAAGTGTGAAAACACGGCCCTATGTCTGCTGACCCTGCTGGCCAATCCCTTGTAACCCTGATTGCTGACTAGAAGCAGACGTAGACCCTTTCGCTGCTCGATATCCATGACCTAACTGTGCTGGCTGGGGTGGTCGTAACGTCGTAAAGCCATACTAAACTGTGGCAACCTGTATGGTCCTCTGCTGAGACTATGAACCACTCTGTGTAATCTGCCTCTGAGGGAAGTTAGCTCTAACATGCCCCGGATGTCAGCAATGGAAGCATGTCCGCTCCCTTACTGATACCACGGGCATTGATGCCACTACTTGCCTCTGAGGGCACTTATATCTGTAATGACCGGTCAGCTGACAGTGATAGCATACTACCGCAGATCATGAAGATCCGGTAGGCAAGGTCAATGAAGGCACTGGACGAGCCTTCTAATGTCCCTAGGAAAATGACACGTTATCTCTGTGCCTTTTCTTCCCCTGATTACCCGAAGATGCCCCAGCACCCCGCCTGATTCTTAAAGTCCCAAATCCTTTGGGTAACTCTATCGTCTTCTTCCGCTACTAATGCCCTGTCAATCACTTCGTCATAGACTTTCAAGCCTAGGATTGACACCCTTTTTCTGATAGAAGTCTTAAGCCCCTTCACAAATTTCTTTACCCTCAATTCCTCATCATTCACCATCTCTAGTGCAAAGCGAGTCAATGATGTAAACTTGGTCTCATACCCCATAACGTTCAAGTCACCATAAACTAGGTCCATAAACTCCCGCCTCATCCTATCTTTCACTGAAGCTGGAAAGAACTTATCAAAGAAAAGTCCTTTGAAAGTTTCCCACTTTATAGTCTCAGTATTGTGGGTATTCCCAATAAACTGTTACCATCTATTCGTTTTCTCTTGCAAATGAAGCGCCGCCACACAAACCCTAAGCGCTAGTTTGGTACGCATGAATTGAGGTAGAATGGAATGGTCATTCCACCTTTGATTTCTTTTCTCTTGTTTGTTGTGTTACATTAGAAATGGAATGGTCATTACTAGTCATTCCCTTCGGATGCTCATTCCAACAAAACCATTCTTCTTCTTGAGTTATGGAATGACCATTTCATTCCCACTTCTTATTAAAATCATCATCTCTCTCTTCATTAATTTCTCTCCCTCTTTTACAACTCACTCCACAATATATATATATATATATATATATATATATAAAGAGAGAGAGAGAGAGAGTGAGAGAAATTAACACTAATTACCTATTATATATAATATGTATGTTATATACTTTCCACACACCTATATATATATACATGTCACATGCCCATATATATAACTTGCTATATTTTAAGTTGTGAAAGAAAAGGAAGGTTCTTGTTTTATCACTTTCAGTTTTTAATTAAGTATTAATTTTTTTTCGTATAAAAGATTATATTAATCTCTTTACTAGAATAAAAAGACTGAATATATCTTGATTTAGAAAGTTTTAATTAAATGGGTAATTAATTTTTTTTACATGATAATTAAATTAAAGTTGGTCAAATGTCCCATTTTTAAAATTGATTATGTTTTATGAAAAAGTATAACATGTTGGAAGGTATTATCATTTCATTTCTACATCATTCTCTATCCAGAGCCAAACATTAGAATGATAATAGTCATTCCATTCTGTTCTCATTCTCAGCTTCATTCCATTCCCATTCTATTTCATTCTTGCGTACCAAACTAGCCCTTAGATCCTCATTGATTGCTAGAGCAACCAAGAGTTTGTACGTTTGATCTATGCAACCTTCCGTCGCTAATGGATCCCGTCTACCAGCAAATGTAGGAGGTTTAAACTTCACATACTCTTTTATTGCAACCATTTTTCGGCTTAAGCCAACCATATGTTGTGCTTGAACTTCCTCTTTTTGAGCTTCCCTTGCGATTTGTTTCATGGTATATACCATGTCTCGCATAAACTGTGCTCCATCTATTGCTCTTGTGAAACATTAGCGCATCTACCTCACACTATCCTTGGTGCCATCTTGCTATACACATAACAAGGAAATTCAACACCAAACACATATAAATACATACAACTCTCACCATGCTTACACAACACAATACTAATTCAATCCACAATTAGCATCTTATAAAGGCATAAACAAGTAATCATGTTACATATAAGTAATTTATAAACTTCAAGTCTAAATCCTTATGTTCCAATCCTTAACCTCAAATTAACATGTAATCAAATTCCCACCCTTCGTCCAAGGTATTCAAACTTATGGCTTTGATACCAAGTTGTCAAGCCCCGATTTTTGAGTCACCGAAGACTCCATCTCCAGGCCCGAATCCTAAAGGTGAACCCATCCATTAAACCCTAATGAACCATCTTAACATTTAAATCACTACGGAAGTTTAATCAATTTCTTGCACATGCATATGTACAACCCAACATCAACTAATCTCAATAGGCCCCACACGTAGTCACACATACACATCCAACATAGTGTTGTGGACTGCAAGTTTCGATTGAGCGAAATATACCCTTCGATTAATCGAATATGGTACTTTGCTTAATCGAGATTGGTCTTTCAATGAATCGAAAGAGTCGATTAATTGGTGATCTATCAAAGTACAATCATAATCCTGCTGGAATTTGACCCAATTCCATCATAATCTTGCAACATAAATGAAATGTTAAATATTATACATTCATCCCAAAACATACATGTCATTGAGTGTACTTCCAAAATCCACAAGCCATCTTCATTATACATACATAAAGGATCCAAATCATGTATTCATTGATATGGTCTTCTAAGTTCATAGTCATCATATGAATTACATATATATAGTCCAAAAGTACTAGTAATTCAACTATGACTACTACTACAACAAAATCAACATGCCACAAGCCGGCATGGATAGCCACATACATAATATCTAAAAAAAAATCCAAAGTGTCACAAGGAACTCCACTTAGACGTTCATGTCCCATCTGTTATTAATACCTTATCTAAAAAAGGTTTGGGGGGAGAGGGGTGAGCAAATCAATAAGCTCAATAGGAATGTTCAACTCACCTAGGCATTGACCCAACACTGACATACATGATATGTATGTCACTACACTATATGGCATATTCAATGCTCTCATGTCAAGTAAACCCAAATGCAAGTTAAGTAGTATGCATTTAATCCACACGTCATGTTTAATAGTTTAAACACATAAACAACAAGATAATTACATCGATGTAATTTCGGTCATAATCCGATACATAAACATGATTGGTCAACTCCGACGATCATATGACTTTGGACTTTTCCAATGACACCCGTATGACTTGGACAACTCTGAAGAATCATACAACCTAGGTAATATATTGGTTTTGCCAAATGTGAGTGGACTACTCCGACATTCACAAGGTTTATGGACAATCCCCGAATCTAGGCCTTAGCCTTGGCATGATGGGATAACTCCGACGGTCATACCTAGTGGATAATTATGCCACTACAAACACATGGTCGGGCATCTCCGACTTCCATGTATACTACACTTCAGACAACACTCCAATTTGCATATACGTGATCTTTAGGCACATATATATGTATATCACATAGCATGTAATATTAATGCTTTTCTAATGCACATTCTTGCTACAATTAAGTCTAGCATGCATTCCACTACACATTCTCCATATAGCCACATATATGTTTAACGCTAAGCATACATTTCATATATGGATACATTTCACAATACATTACAACATGCTATCATTTTATACATATCATATGTATACATTCAATACATCATATATATCACAATATGCACCATACTAGCATGTAGAAATCATAAGAAAAAAAAAGAAAATACATAATACCACAACCCCACCAATTCTCTCATGCATGCTAACTCAATCGAAATCCCCCCAAATTCACTGAAACCCTAGAATCAATGACTAAGAGAGAAAAAAACCCTACCTAGAATTTGAAGGCTTTTTTAGCAAATATCAAGAATGCCTCCAAGTTTCACCTTGCCAAAATTCAAGTTTTTTCGGTTCAAACCAAAGCCCTTGACCCGTGCTACAAATTGTCCTTTACTAACAGCTTTCAAATCTAAGCACAAGGCCTTCGAAATCAAGAGAGAAGGAAGAGAGATGAAGTGGGAGAGAGCTAGGCGTGAGATTGGTCAAGAGAGAATGAGTGATTCTTTGTAATTACAGATATTTAAAATATCTAGGGGCACGAAATGACAAAAATTCCCTTAAGTCAATTAACATACCCTCCCAACCTCCATTTTTGATTTCGAAAGCGATTACTATTCTGAAATCACTTCCTTAACTCCTTAAATATTTCATTTGATCTAAAATCAAAAATAAATATTTTTCAAATATGAAAATGGGTCAAAATTGGACTCAGTCTCTACAACCGCTTTGGCCATGGACTTTTTTAGTAAATGACGACTTTGGCAATGAACATTTTAAGCCATTTTGGCAATGTACTTTTTTAGTAGATGGCCAATTTGGCCATGGACTTTTTTAGTATATGACGACTTTGATAAATGAAAAGCAAGGCACACTTATAGCGAGTCATTGCTTGACACTTTAATAAAGGAAATGTTCTGCTTGCCCCTTAATAAAGGAAGGTGTCAGTGGAGTTGTAAGTTGCTCACCCTATAGTAAGGGGAGGTGATGACTTGACATTTTAATAAGAAGATATGGTAGGCTCACCCTTTAGTAATGGGAGTTGTTATAACCCTATGCTTCACTTAGCTTTTTAAGGGGCTTTATACTCTCACCTCTTTAATAAGGGATAGCCTTGGGCTTCACTTAGCCCTTACGGGAGTTCGTAGTCTCACCCCTTTAATAAGGGGTAGCTCTAGGCTTCACTTAGCACTTTACGGGGATTCGTTGTTTTACCCCTTTAATAAAGGATTGCCCCCGGGATTCACTCAGCTCTTTAAAGAGATTTGTAGTTTTTAGCTTTGTGAGATCGCCCCTTTAATAAGGGGTTCATAATTTTGAACTTTGTGAGCTCGTCTTCCAATGTCTAGGGCACATATGTCTCCGATTTGAATGGCTCTGTAATGCCCCCTAGGTGGGAGTAACTTTCCCATTGTTTGGTATAGTTTACCATAAGAAATTCATCATCATTTTTGTTAAGGATGTGGAGCCTAAATCATAAATTTGTTTCTGTTTGTCAGTTGGCATCTAGGCTAACTTAGCAGGCAATTTAGCCATACAAGTAAGCCACTTCAGGCAAGTACAAGGTAGGGTGTGCCACGCTGGTACAAGGTAGGGTGTGCCACACTAGTACAAGGTAAGGTGCGTCATACTGGTACAAAGCAATGTGTGCCTCCTGGTTTAGGGCAGGGTGTGCCTCCTCGTACAGGATAAGGTGTGCCTCCTCGTACAGGGCATGGTGTGCCTCCTAATACAACCTCCTGGTGTCAAACTCTCAGTCGATCAGATCAAACTTTGATAGGTGGGTTTCCCTGCAGAATATGCTGGATAGAGACCTTGACATGGAAATCTCTCATGTGGATTGTGTAGTGGTAGGGAACCTACGGAGACACCAGACCAAAAACTTGTAACAATTGATTTCCGGCTATATCCAAACCAAATCGCATCAAAATGTAAGAAACTAATCGTTTCCCACAGACAACGCCAGTTATTGATACATAAATCCACATGATCCAATTCGGCGCAAGCTTCTTGCAAGACAAAGGAGATATGACCATATCGGCAAAGTGTCGATTGAGTACATTCCAATGATCAAGTCAGTGTTTGATGAGATATGGAACAAAAAGTAATTTTGTATGTAATTTTGGCATACCTTTGACGTGCCACAACTCTCCTTTTATAGGAGAGGGTTTGGTACTCAGATCTTAGTAGGAGATGTGAGATATATTATTGCATGTTGGCTAATTTTAGTATCAACTGGATTGATCAAGTTACAATTTTTGATTTATTTTGTGTCTCAATCATGAAGCTGAAGAACAAGTGCATGGACACCGTTGATTCGATGAGGTTTTAAATTAATTTTTTCAGATTTTCAAAAGTCTCACCGATCGCATTTTTTGTAGCCGGTCAAACTTATGTCAGTTGGATTTTCTGCAAGGTCTGACCAGTCACACCTTTTACAATCGGTCACACTTGCCTTGATTCAAAAAGAAAAATTATTTTCAAGCTAATTTTTGTTTCCTTTTTAATCTAAACTTGTAGAAATGTCCTATAATGATTTTAAACTTCTTTTCCAAGTAATTTTAGGACTCTCTCATCCATAAATACTACTCCTAGCTTCTCTACAAGATGTGCACACTTAGATTATTATTTTTGAGTGTAGAGAGCTTTCTGAGAGTATTTGTAGGCAAAAAAATCATCGTTAATTTTTCTATTTGTTTTTATTTTGTTTTGTTTGAGAGCACACACATATACACTGAGTGATTTTAGGGTGATGTCTCAATCTGATCGATATACGAAGCTACTTCAAATTATCTTGTTTAATCAGGACATTAGGATTTATTTTTCTCCTTTTAACTTTGTGTTTGTGAGGAATGCGGATTCGATCACACTATGAAGGGAACAAAGTGTTTATGGAGCATTCATGTTCTTACAGTAACCTTTCTACAAGAATTGTGGAGTAAGTCTAAAGTCTGTAGTAATTGGACAAGGAGTCACAGAAGTCAGTTTGGGATATTTAGCAACTAATTCTTGGTAAAGTGAAGTGAGTGTGAGACTGAGAGTGTCCATTTGGGGGGAGTTTCCTGGGGGATTGAAACGTCCAAACCCAAGAAGTAATTTTCAAAAAAAATGTTAGTGTTTGATGAAATAAAGAAAATTGACTTCTAATGAAAGTCGAAGTCTTAAAAAATCCGTTCAAAGGAAGCTAAAAAAACATGCTTTTGAAAGGAAGCCAGAATTATTTTAAGTAATAAATTTTATAGACAATTTTGCCTCCTGTTATTCTGTAAAACTTGCCTATTGAGAGTAATTATTAAAGATAAATTTGTCAAGTTAAAAATGTGTTAATTGTGGAAGGAATTTCAAAAAATGCATCCACCAAACAAATTTTTTCTTTTAAATTCCTTTTATTGAAGACATTTTTCAAAGGCCTTTAAATGGAATTAATTTTAGAATCAGGAAGCTCCTCCAAATAGGGCCATAGTTTTTTGCATTTTTTTTTGAAATAGTGGATCTTTTCGCTTTGAGAAGGCCAAGTTTTCGTGGTTTTTCTTTCGAGTTTTTCACTCTAAAAATCCTGGTGTAACAAGCAAGTAACCCTATTCACCCTTCTAAGTTTTGTTTAAATTTTCACAACCACTTCCACAACGTGCAACTCACAATAGACCATTTTTACCTTCTCCCACAATTAACTCCTACCTTCTATAACACATAACTATCTCTTTAGGCTATGCCTTTTGAGTTTTTCGTGTCATTCAGACTCCTATTGAGATTCGAAAGTCCCATATCACTAAATATCATTCAAGCCAAAATGACAATTTGTCAGACAAGCAAAGAGTTAAAGAGAATAAAACCATGTCTTATGATTTATATGGCCTTTTAATTGCTTTTTATAACAAAAGGGATGAAAATGTTATTATAAAAGTTAGTAAACTTTGTATTAGTCCTTTCATTTCTTCCCATTTTTGAAGTGATAGTAAAATCTAATCATTATGCCTAATTTGATTCCCTCCAAATCTCTCAATTTCCTTTCTTTTCCTCCTAAAATTTTAGACCAAACACAATATACTATTTTCTTCCTTGACTTTCTTTTCTTTTCCATCCATTTCATTCTAACCAAAATGAGCCTTAGGTTTCAAAACTAAAGGTGACAAAATTCTTCCTGACCCACCAACCTGTCTATATCCACCCATTTTTTAATGGATATGGTGAACCATTTTTAAATATGAATTAAAAACGAGTTGAAAAAGTTAAACCATTTTTATAAAGGTTTAAACGGGCTGAATATGGGTATTTATATTCAACCCATATTTCACCCATGTTATAAGAGACCCAAAAGTATTCTAGGAAAGAAAAAATTCATATGGTATACTAGGTAAGTCGGGATTCTCTCTCTCTATGTCACAATCCCCTTTCTCTCTTTGGCTCTTTATCCACTCTCTTGTTAAAATTCTTTTCCTATATCACAGTCTCCTCTTTCTCTTTAAGATCCTCTTTTTATATCACGGTCTCCTCTCTCTATATATCATATCCCTTCTCTTTCTCCCTCTTCATAAATTGCTATTCTTTCTTTTGTTACATACTAGCTCTGATAATATCTGTTTATTTTTTATTTCTAGAAAAATTAGTTTTTCTAGGTAAATGCGTCAGGGTATTGTAAATGAGTCAGGTTGTATAAATGGATCGAGCTATTGTAAACGTATTGGATTTTATATAAATGGATCAGTCCATGCCAACTTGAATTTTTAGCTTCGAATTTCATAAAATAGTATAGAATTTAAAGAATTTTCAAAAAAGGTTGTTAGATTTAAGTTTTAAGTAGAAATATTCAAAACTAAAAATGTCACGGTAGGCCTTAACTTAAAGAAAAGAATTAAGGGAACCAAACATGGGATGGAAGTGACTAAGAAAGTTCCACGAAAATTCTTAGAACCTAGATTCCCTCCTATTTAGGGGATCTGTGCACTCATCTTGTGCATTGGTGTAACATAGCTACATCATAGTGCAATGTAGCTTCATCATAATGCAACATATATAGTTACATCACAAAATGTACACCCATGCAATAACTTTTAAAAAGTTATGCAATACATTTATATGGAAGATACAACAATCATGTAACATATTACATCATGTTACAATGTTATAGCACAATTAAATAGAGAATTTTAATACATTTACGTAGTTGTTGCATTTAGGAGTGCACAAAGAACTGATGGAACTGGAATCGTAAAAAATCATAGTTGAACCGAGTTGAACCAATCATTATGGTTTCGGTTTCGATTCTAAGTCCATTAGGACCGAACTGAACCGTTCCTTAGAACTAGAACCGGAATCGAAATTGCTGATATATATATATATATATATATATATATATATATATAATAATAAATAATAAATGTTATTAGCTAGATTTTAGCTTTTCATGAATGCTAATTCCAACATTGCATTTATTTTAAAATGATTTGGAATCATTTTACGTTGTTACTTGCATGGAAAACTTAGTCTTACTTTAGGAAGTGAATCATGTCTTAAGGGGGCAAGCCTAGTCTTCTGGTGTAACAGGCTAGCAGCTACTCAAAAGATAGCTTATAATTTTTTTAAAGGAAAGCTTGGAGTTTTAGGAACCAAGAAAATTGCAAGGGACAGTAGGAAGAAAAATAAAGGCATTATAAACGTTCTCACTTATTCTTGATGGGGAAAGGAGATTTTTCTGAGAAAAATCATCAAAACAGTTTGTGGAAGCGTGGTTCATTGAAATAAATTGAACCCCTTGATGTATGAAAGGTTATGCAAGTAACAAAAAAATTTTCTCATGAACACGAATATTATTTCATGGAGAATATGAGATTCAGAGATCAAATACCTGATGGGGATAATTTTCCAACCCCGTAGTCTTCAACAATTGATGAAGTAATCGATCTCCTTTGGTGTACCACCCATAAGAATCACATCTATGACTCTCGAGGTTGATTCTTTAAAAACCTAGTTCTTATAGGAGAACTTTATGTTTTGTGAATTGATTTCTACTTAAACGTACACACTGATATGGAAGAGAACATGACATATTTATAGGAGAGTCTCTTCCAAGTCAAGTATTCATTTTCATATATGCAAAATATAATAAATAATATCTTCATATAAAAGGAAACTATATACACACTCCATATCTTATATTTCTCCTACGAAAAATAAGATATTATGTATATATTTAAATAATATATATATTAATACATATTTCAGAATATTAAAATATCCAATATATATTTATATATAATTTCACTTGTGCCCTTAGTATGTTATTAAATTACAAATGCTCTAGCACATTATAATAATTCACATTTAACAATCCAAATAGTTTTAAATTGAATTGGCGGGCTAGAAGTGATAATCTTATTTAAGGGCCCAAACTCTTATCGACTCCAATGGATTATAGTTAGTCCGATCATTCCATGACTCTTAATTTCACTATATAAGTGTGGTTGCACTCCAACTTGAGAATGCTTGAACCATGTGTTGTTTTTAAATCTTGTGTTGCCTGAACACACAACACATGTGTTAATTATACGAAATTAACCCTTTATGCACAATTGGATATAGACGTATAAGTGCCCTCATTCCAAATCAACAATTAAATATTTATTAAGCCACTTAATTACTTCTCGTTCAATCAATAAACCTTTAATAAAACTTATGCACTTTACCAAGGTGCATACCCATTTTATTAAAGCCGAACCAAGCTCTTGAATTTACTATTGATTAAACTAATCAATCCATAATAAATTAGCTAGCATATATGTAAATGTTGGAAGTATGTTCCAAAACACATGATCAACCAACTTCTAACATATTTAGATTTTAGACCCTAGGGCCCACCGCATATATCAAAGTGTTAACCAACCATGCCTAGAGTTCACAACTCCCTCATACTTGAGGATAACATTCGCCATGACACTGACAAGTAGTAATTGCAATGACGAACTTACAATTACTTTGATAATAACTTGTCAGCGATCCTGTTCTGTTCTTTATCAATAGGGAGTCCACCAACTATTGTCGAACGAACAAAATATTTTATGATAATGCAATATAAATGACTTATGCTCCCAACTTTGATAACCATACTATGCACGCACCAAGTCATTGCGTAGTCAATGGACACTACGATTTGAGTCTTGAATAAAATCAATACATATCATTCATAATACATAAACAATGTTTTTGATAAACAAACATATTCTTATTGATAAGTTAATGTCATTACATTCTAATTGGTGCTATAAAGAGCATACAATCTGAACAATTGTTGCACTTTTTTCTTTTTTTCCTAGCAGCAATAGTTTCAGTATTTCTGTCTTTAGTTTCAGTATATTACAAATGTTTTTGGATTATAAATGATCCAAATTAATGCACATTTGGGTCTCAATTAATGTTATATATGATCTATATATATATATATATATATATATATATAGGATGCATAAAGAATTGTAACTATAATCGAATTGAACTAAAATCAACAGTTTCAATTTTAAAATTAAAAAAACTAATTCTACTAAGAAAAAAACTGTCTGATTTAAAAGTATTACATTTATTTATGATATAAAATTATTGCATTAGATACATAAAAGGCACGAGTCGAAAATGACATAAGAGACCATCCTAGTTCAGTCCTCGTATTAGTCGCAGAGGTTTATGATTGAATTTTGTCTTAACTGAGGTTAGGGCCTCACGGGGAATTTATGAGTAGTGGGGGCAGACCATCAATCACATTACTCACATAATTAGCTCATCCATTGTCCCATTAAATAAATAAATAAAACAAATTGATTGGATACCATTATACATTAATCAAGGATAAGAAATTGTGGGAAAATTCATGCACACATGGAGTTACACTTGGAACAATTGTATTCTTTTGTTCTAGAGGAAGGATTACAAAGTACAAAGGGCTAAAAAAAATTTAATTCATGTGATTTTTTAATAAGTGAAATTTCTTGGGAAGAAGAGAAATTGAGTGGTCAAGGAGGAAACCAAGGTGCTGTAGCTGTGCCTCAAAATATGGCAGAAAATAAGGGAAGGCTGAGTAAATAGGTAGAGCTTTTTTCTTCGGAAAATGAATCAGAGTTTGTATAAATGCTATGCATCACATGTCACTCCATAACCATATTCACGAGATCCACCAATGCCCATCTCCATTACATCATTCACAAGGACCCTTCATAACCTCCTTCCCACATGCCGCAACTTCATATGCTCTCTCTCTCTCTCTCTCAACATATATATATATATATATATATATATATATATCTTCTGTTTATGTGATCTTCCAATGAACTCTTATATTGCCATATTATCGTCACGTGAAAGTTTTCAGAGTACAAAAAAATATTCTCGAGTATTGAGACCAATGCTTAGTTGTTACTTTCTATTATTAAGAAAAATAATAAATATTTATTAGCCAAAATATAAATAGGAGTATTAGTATTTTTTTCTGATGTAAGGAGCAAAAGGACCAAATAAATTAAAAGAAATAGTAACTATTAATTTAATCATTCTCTTGAATAGGGCATATTGGCAATTAATTAAATTAGGAATGTGACATTTATACTTTACTTTTATGTTCCGTTTGGTAGGAAGGAAGAAAATTGAATTAAAAGAAAAGAGAGAATAGATGAATGAGACAAAAACATCCCTAGATTGTTATTATGATGGGTGATTGCTATTATGATGGGTAATATTGTAATTTAAAATTTTCATAATTGTCTTGCTTTTTTTTCTTTCTTATCTGCCGTCATATCGGGATGAATGAAAATTTGTAAATTTTCTTCCCTTCTTGTCTTTTCTTTACCAAACAAATGAAGTTAGTTCATTCTTTCCTATCTTCCGACAATCATTCTTCCTTCCTTCCTTCCTATCAAATGGACCATTAAATACACACACTCCACTTTTCAATTCTTTCTACAAAAGTGTCCCTAAGCTACGTTTGGCTAAATAGAAAATGTAGGAAAGAAAAAGAAAAGTAAAATTGTGAGAAAGTAATTTTCCATAACCAACTAACTTTCCCATAAAATTTTCCTACATAGTTGAATAATAAATATTTATTAGCCGAAGTACTACATAGTCGTATCTCGGAGTATTCAATATTTTTTCCACTGTGACCGGTAAAAGGGACCAAGTAAATTAACAGAAATACTAACTATTAATTTAGTCATTCTCATGAATAGGGTATATTGGCAATTAATTAAATTAGAAAGGTGACATTCGCACTCTACCTTTATACTCCGTTTGATAGGAAGGAAGAAAATTGGATAAAAAGAAGAGAATAAGAGATGGATGAGACATTTCTAGGAAAGAGATAATATCTTTTTTTTTTTAGTTAAATGGAAGAGAAGGGAATAAGATAACACCTTACTTTGTTCGTTAGGAGAGAAGTAAAGAGATAGATTGTTAATATTAACACATTAGTTTGTTTGTTATGAGAGAAGTAAATAGATAGATTGCTAATATTGAGTTTATTTAATAATTATGAAGGTTAGTATTGTAATTTAAATTTTTTATTACGTACGGTCCTGCTTTTCTTCCTTCATAATTTAAAATTTTTATAACGGTCTTTTTTTTCTTCTTTCCTATCTTCCGGCTATATTTGGAGGAATGAAAATTTGTAAAGCATGAAGGATGGCTCATCCATCCTCTTTTTTCTTTCCTTCTTGTCTCCTCTTTACCAAACGAAGGAAGTTTGTTCCTTCCTTCCTATCTTTCGTCCGCCTCTCCTCCTTCCTACAAGACGGACCATTAAATACACACACTCCACTTTTAAATTCTTTACACAAAAGTGTCCCTAAGCTACATTTGGTTAGATAAAAATAGCAGGAAAGAAAAAGAAATGAAATTTATTTTTGAATATTTTAAGAGTTTGGATAGAAGGAAAAGAAATTTTTTGTGAGAGTAATTTTCTATAACCAACCAACTTTTGGATAAAAAAATTTTACAAAAAAAAAACACGAAAATTTTGATTTCTTGAGAAAGTTCTATAAATTTACAACAATGCCATTTCTTTTCTTGTAGTCCAAACTATAAAATTGTAATTTCCTGTCACTTTATTGAAAAATTTTCATGCTAACCAAATGCATGTTAAAGAAATTTATTTTCCTTTCATTTACTTCACTTTCTCACATGTTTTTACTTTCACTTCCCACTATTAGTTTCTAACCAACCAAACCAACCCTTAATTATTAATTATGAAGTTAAAAACAACAATGTTATTTTCTTAAAAATTGGAGTATATTTGGCCAAAAGTGGAGTGAGGATATCTCTACTCAAGATAATTATAAAGTATTGATTGTTCCTTACTCTTAGAATTAGCAAGGTCAGTTCTTAGGCAATGTTGGCCAACCAAACAATGCCTTAACTTCTCTCAAGAGCTATGTGGATTGCGACAATTGGTAAGAGTGGTAGCTAGGAGTCTTAAGAAAACCACTTTTCAATCCCTTATCCTGAAATTGAATTTAACCAAGTGATAAGATATGTCATTTTTTTGAAAGAGAACAAAAATCTGGATGAGAAGATGGTGACCCCACAGTGACTGTGAGTTCAGAAAATCTCACGCTCACATTCTTTATTTGTAGCTAAAATGGCCTCATTTCATTCCAATTCCATGATGGCCTTGAAATCACTCTCATTCCTTCTCACAAATAATGGCTCAATACACAAATTACAAGTCAAAACTTCACCTATCTTCCCACCATATCAAGAGGTGCTAAGCTTCAATATATATATATATATATGCAACCCGACCATGGATTCCAATTGCTCTTTCTTAATTCAGACCTTATTTTTACTCCTTTTGAGAAATTCATGCTTGAACCTATAGTGTGTGTATATATATATATATCAAGATATATTCATCCAAGGTTTTGCATGTGAAGATGAGATATGTGTAGTGTAGCCAAGGATGACTTGCCGGGAAGCTTAATTTCTTCATGCACACAAGAGTTTGAAGTTTCAAATGCAAATATTTCTGTGTATGTCTTTTTGTAGTATGACTAGCTATGTATATAATATGCATATGTATATATATACACACATATATGGTGTTGTTGTCTGAGAGTTTAAGTTTACCCAGATATCAATAGTGTACATTTCTGATCGAAATAGCCGGCAAGTTTTCATTGGCTACATGTCTATCTCATATTCACATGTTAGATCTATGATGATTATGATAATGGTGAAGACTGTGGGTGATGTTGTCATGCAGGAGTGTTACACATAAGGTAAGTTTCCTCAAAATCTCATATTACATTGGTTTAATTATATTAATAATTCTTTTTTTGCAAGTTCATTAATAATTCCATTTTTTGATTCATGTTAAAATGATTTGTAGTATATATTATACCAATTATAGTACATTTTTGAATTAGTGGAATATTAGGTGAGGGTAAGCCTCGTTCACTAATGGAAATATTTTTTATTTTTCTGTTTCTATTCCCTAAAAAGGTAAAAACAAAAACAAAAAGTATGTTAGTAAAATATTTCTGTTCTTTGTAATGAAAAATGTTTCTCATTTTTTTGGAAGGAGAAGGAAACAAAAAAAGATGTTTCTTCTGTTTCTTCAATGTAGCAGAAAAATATTCTTTCCACTATAGTAAGACTTACATAGTTAAATAATATATAATATTAAACATAACTTTTACTATCCATGATTTTTTGCACAATTGTTTTCTTATTTACATATTATAATATTTTTCTTGTCTACTTAGGTAAATAATATATAATAAATTAATATGATAATATATAATGTGCATAAATTATCTATATTAAAATAAAAAAACACTTTGAAAATGCTATTACTTTCATATTTTTTTAAAAAAAACATTAACTTATAAATAATAACTCTTTATGATATACGCGTTATGTATATTATTATGATTTAACTTGTATCATTTTTTTTAATTTAATTTTCAAATATATATGATATCAATTTTAATTTAATTTAATATTCACATATATATGATATTATACTCATGGAATACTAGTTTTGCTGAAAAGTTCTTTTGTATTGTCTAATAATTACATATTCAAATATAAAAAAAAAATGTGTTACTAAATACTGTTTTTGCTTTTTGTTCTCGAAAATGTGAAAACAAGTTTAATGAACGTTATTTCTATTTTCTATTTCCACTCAGAAAAAACAAGAATATATTTCTATTTTTTTCGAGTACAAAAACAAAAAACGTTTTCGCTAGTGAATGCACTATCCTTCAAATCTCATATTATAATGATTTAATTATGTAAACTCTCTTTTACAAGTTGGTTAAGAATTCCACTTTTTTTATTCATGTTAAAATGATTTGTAATATAATATACATTTATTTATTTATTAGTGGAGTATTAGTTATTGGTGAAAGATTACGATAGTTATGACATGTAGTGTTGCTTAACATAGACGAACTTAATTACACCTCTGATGCTAAAACTAATAATTTTTTAATGCAAGTGATGTTTTTCTTTTTCCAATTACAAAGTAATTTTTATTCTTTTTCAATCCCTTCCTCTTTTGAATGTTGAGTAAAATATATATATTTTAAAAAATTTCGAAATTAAATTTAAAACATTTACATTCATAAAAATATCATTTAATTTTTGTTTTTGAATTGAAAAATGAACCTTTTAACTGAATTAATAATAAACTAGTCTCAATAACGTCGTACCCTTACTTATTATTGTTCACTAAATGTTTATCCTTTAATTGAAATCATCTCACTTATAAAAAAAATTGATGTTATACCTTTATATAAGCTTCTCACCCAACAAAAAAAATTCTAAAATGCCCTACAAATATCTATATTTACACACTACTTCAAATCTCCGTAATTTTTTAGAATGTTCCACCACATGAACTTATTTTGTTTTAAAACATTCCTCAAAATACAAATCACAATTAAACCTGTAATACAGCACATTATACAGCTCTGCAGGTCTTCGGTTAAGCACTTATGTGATACTCTCAAATAATTATGTTTGTGGTGTGACATTAGCCACAACTTTAGAAAACTATGTTTAGGGTGTGACATTAGCCACAACTTTAGAAAACCAGACTAGATGATACCAATTCATAGGATGATTTTTCTTTTTAAACTCATATACAAGTTTTGAGACCCCAATAACTCAACACAAGACCTCTAATCATGTGCACAGGCCTTGCGCTACTTTCTCTGTTTCAACATTTCTAAATTTACTAGATTCAGAAGGCAGCCATTTTACCTCATCTGCTTTTCCTAACAAGAACAAAGTCGCTAGCATATCATTTGGCAACTCTTGTGTGGAGGATATTTTAATAAAAATCATTATTTATTGTGATTTATTATATTTTATTGCCTATTTTATTAGTGTGATAATTCCCATCATTATTTGACCATTAGAAGTTACAACTCAAGCATTATATATACGTGGTCATATTTATTTGTTAGGGGTTACAAGAAAATATTTAATTATTTTGAGTTTGTCAATTCTCTCATATCTTCTCTCAAAAATCACTTCATTCTTGTACTTTTCATACAATATTTTTATATAATCTTTTACGTGTTTATGGACAACAAAATGCGACTTGATTACTCTGTCTACTCTCGGACGTGCATAGAAGGACATCGTCTATAAACTCTTGGGTTGTACTTTGGAGCCGGTAGTACCGTCGTTAATATTAGCATATGGGAAGGAAGTATCGACTTTAAGACAACTAGTACGCCTTTCAATCTCAAAGATCCATTTTCTTACCTTTATCTAATCTATTTTATTTTCATATATATTATTAATGTTTGTCAATATTTGATTAATCTTTGATTATTCCTATTGTTTCTATTCTGATTGTCACATTGTTGCTCTAGTTATTGTACTCTTTGTTATTTGTATTTTATATATGCTTTAAATTTAGTATCTAGATGTCTTTTTTAGTAAATGAAAAACTCTCTTTATATTCTCTTCCTATTTAGTGAGATAAAATATAAAAATTCACAACATCTTTTACCTCTCAAGTGATTGCAACGAGACATGTTAATAGAAAATAGTCATGATTTCTGCGACTTGCATTTCACGTAAACGGGCAATCAATCTTATCAGTTTTGGATAGTTGGGCAAGAATCATGCCACTTACCAAACAAAAAAAATGCCCTTTCTTATCACCAATACAAATATTGACAAAATGCTTCACTTCTTCTTTAAGATTTCTCCACCAACTTTTGCACCCAAGTCCTTCCTATATGTGAAAATTAGGGGCACAACTAGTTATTTCTTAGGTTCTACCTCTGTTATTTCACAGGTACTACCTCTTTCTCCATACATTTAACCCTCCCCAAATCTTGCAACGGTGAGAGTCCGCACACTAGATTTGCTTTTTTTTTTTCGGAAAAATTACACTGACCTCCCTTGTAAATAGGCAAAATAACAAATACCTCCTCTGTGTTTTCAAAAAAAACACTGCTCTCCATTGTTAGTATACTTTTTGTTACACTGACCCCCCTATTAGCTTTGCAGATGCGAAAATTACTAATGTCATGGTATTTTTTATTTGAAAATCCCAAAATGCCCCTATAACATATGAAATGACTAAAATACCCTCTTTTTAACATAAATTTTATGGACAATTCTACCCTTTACTCAAGCTTGAACACACACTCTCTCAAACCCTCAAATCCCACACCACCATCAACTCCCTCCTCCGACGCCACCAAACCCATCACTGATCAAAATCCAACATCCCCAAGACTCCCACCTCAACAATCAGCCATCACGAGGACACTGACACTTGCAAAAATATATGTTCTACTTATAACACACACGTATATATATACATATATATATATATAAATATATATATATATATATGTATATATATACGTGTGTGTTATAAGTAGAACATGTATATATCTCACACACAAAGGTGAAAAAGAGGATGTCAATTTCTCTCCCTCTGCTTCACCGGTACACCTTCATCAAGTGAATCTTGCTTCGAAGAGGATATTAATGCTTCACTGAGTTATCACATTAGTTTCATGTTTATTTTCTTAATTACAAGTTTTATTCCAAGATCTAGGCTTTGAATTTTTTTCCTTCAATTTGGTAACATGTTCTGTTCTTGGTTATTGTGTATGGTCACTGGAAACAATGGCCTCTATCGAAAAAAGCTCAGTTTGTTGGAAAGCCACCATGCACAACTAACCACCATCACCAAACCGAAGTCACCACCGAACCATCTCCACCATCTTCAACCTTCCACACCACCATGCCAGACCCACCACCTAATGCACCACCCACCATTGTAGAGAGAGAAAAGAAGAAGATACGAGGCCGTACACTCGCTGTCTACCGATGCGATCACCGAGTTGTCCGAACACCAGTTGACCAATCATCGTCCCCGAAGAGAGATGTAATCGAACCATTTGTGGTCGCCATACCCAAATTGAGGCATACAAAGAAAAGAGCAGCGAAGTCGCCATAGGAGTGGAAGAGTCGCTTGTTGGGTCGGTGGTTATGGGTCAGGAGTTTTTTCTCAACTAAGATGGTGGCAGTGATCGGCAAGGATGTAGCGGTGGTGGCATTTAGGATTGTGCTAGTGGTGGCGACAGAGTAGTGTCTGACAGAAGAATAGCTTGCCGCTCTTGTCGACGCCTTTCTTGCAGGTGCAAAAGGCACAGAAGTTCTTGATGGCCTGCGAAATGGTGTCATCGTAGAGGTGACGAGTTTGCTGGCCGGAAGTTCTCTGGGTCTGGGTTTTGTGTGTGTGTGTCTATATATATATATATATATATGCATGTGTCTGTTGTAAGAGATGGAGATGATAAATATTCGGTTAATGTGATAAGGTTAGTTTGGTAATTTAATATTACAAAGCTTTTTCAAATAAAAAATATTAAAACGTACGTGGGCATATTTGTCATTTTACCATTTTGGGTGTCTGACAACTCTGACAGAGGAGGTCAGTGTTATTTTTAAAAACATAGGGAATATTTGTTATTTCGCCTATTTACAGAAAGGTCAGTGTAATTTTTTTTTTGATCGGTGCAGGGTAATAAAACAAGAAGTTTTTTAAAATTGTTTTGAGCCCAAACAGATCATATAAATCATCCTGAGTTGCTTTTAGGGCCACTACTAAAAAGTATGGCTTATGAGTTAGCTTAGTTTTACTACATCTCCAAGGATTGTGTGATCCTCACTTTTCTCCTATATATAATCACAGAGAAATAAAGAAAACATTGGACATTCATTCATCAAGTAGGAAATTCCAAATTTTGCAAGGCATGAATAATTCAATCCCAATTTGTTTTGTTAAATTTCATTATAATATCAATTTTCATAATACATTTGGGTAGCATACCCTCTCTTTGTATGGCTTCTCAGGACTCTTTTACTGGAATTATACAATTTGAATTATTCTCTATAAATGTAAGATATGTGCTTCATTGATAACAATTTTACAATTATTGAAATTTTTGTGCCCCCATTCAACCGTAACAAACCCAATCTCATAGAAGATTAGATGTCTAAATCAACATTATCATCCCATCCACATCCATATTGGCAACCTCACTTTCCTTCCTGAAAATTTATATTTGCTTCTGTTGTTTCTACTATAAGGCATCATCATTTCATTAATGGAGTTAATTACATTAATTTACTAGTTTGTTTGCTTGTTTGGTTATATCTTGTGATATGAAAAGTTTTTTTCCAATCACCATTCACCAATGGTCGTAATAAGAGATTAAGGCAAGGGCGACAATGATGATTTTAACTTTTTTTTTTTTTTGGTTGGATTACACATTCTTTTGATTGCACATATTGAGATCAAAGAAGATGAAATGGGCAAACAAAAATGGTCTGTTAAATTACACCTACTAGATTGTGTTACAAACCGCCGTCTACTTTTCTGCTATGAGCTGTGCTCTTCGTGCTCATCTCTCGTTTGAATCATTCTCGTCAAAATTGAAAATTTTACTTCTCTTCTGCTGCTCCCCAGTTCAGTACGAGTGCAGGCAGTAAAGCTTCTAAAAGGAGGTCTTGCCATTGCTCTCCACTTGTAGCTTTGGATCAAATGGACGAATTCAATTCCATCATTCTTTTATCACTTCTTCAGAAAGTACATTCCATCTCTTAGTTCCAACTTCTCTTCCGCAGCTAAACCAGATAAGAAGCTTTGCAGCTGTTGGAGTGACTTGTCATAAGGAGGATCGGCTACGCAAAACATCTGGAGGAACATTTTAACCATTCTTGTGATTATAATAATGTTCCTAGACGAATAACTATTGTGGGGCCTGATAGTAACAACCATTTTTACCTTGAGAGTATTATGAATCCGATCCAATGTCATGCTGCCGAAATTTGTAAGCATCCCAGTGATAAATTTCTACAACCAAAACCAAAAGTCCTCAGACATAACAACATACAAACTTTGACACACATCTCATCTAGTATCTTTAACCCAGAAGTCAAATGGTTTTCAGAATTGTTTAAATTGCATAGTTTCTGAAGAATTCTTAAGGTTTACCTAACTGAGACACAGAATTTATGTCGTGTGATCTCTTTTGTACATCCCCAAAGCGAAGGAAGGCAAGTTAACGTGCAAAGTTTCTGAAGACACCCAGAGGCTATTTCCAAACCCCCCCTCCCCCCATAAAACAAAAACCCCAATGGAGATGTTGACCTTCTCTCTTTCTACCAATACTGAATTTTTTATGCTCATTTCAGTTTTTACTTTCAAAATATTTATGTTGTGATTTCTTTTGTAGATCCCCAAAGCGAAGGAAGGCAAGTTAAGGCATCAATTTTAACCTCTTCTTACCTCCCTTCTCCTAAAGGTATTCAACTCGGAGCATTTACTTGTTTGGGGACTAATTTTGAAGGAATTAGTGTACTTTGAACTTCCCTTTCAGATCTTATTCTAGATAAAGAATTTGTATCCTTTCAGTTTGGGATCAAGTTCAAATTACATAAATTTTGTCTAATTTACCAATGGATGATTTGTTAGAGATATGTCTCAAGTGTGACTTTAATGCGCTCTTGGTGAGTACCAACGGACTAGTTCTTAAAAATGGGCTCGTTTCAGTGTAAGTGGAACTCTAATTCATATTAACGTTTTTATGCAGCATTTGATCAAAAGCAATTTTGGTCTATGGGCATCAAGTGGTAAAATGAGACGTTGTGGCAACATAAATATTTTGAGTGCTTGGAAACCTATTAAATTTGACTTGGTCCATTACGTTCAACATGAAATGCAAGGTTTGGAACTGTATCATAATGATCATCAGAAATGAAATGCAAATGAGGTTTAAAAGAATAGATAAATGATATCACAAACTCAGGAGTTACTTCAAAAGACCTAAAGAACCTTTCAGCATACATACTAAAAGCAAAACAACAATAATCAGACAACATACCTCATACACAGTCATTTCTTTATGCAGCTGATCCTCAATGGAGGCCACTGATCTCTCACCATCCTCATCACCAACTAGAAGCTCATCACAGCTACCACTGCTAACACCAGGTTTACTAGAGTCGGCAATGCTATCCACCAGGGTAAATATGTGGTCGTTAGAATCATCTCCAAATGATTCTGCAAGAATTCCCTGGGTGACCGTGAAACAAACAAACAGAACATGATAGTTAATCATATGCTATTTTAATTTTTAGCCCTATTGAAGTATTGATAATCATGACAAGTATTTCAAATCAAATTTTATAAAAACAAATGACCCTATTTGAGCAATCAAAAGACAAAATGCTAATGTTTTCATCATTCAAAATGACCATACGAACTGATTTGGCCATAATTTGGCAAATAAAAGCTAAAGGAAAACAACCCAAGGAACTGGCAGTGATTTGGCTGCTTAAATCTGGAAGTTCCTTAATGCTATTTTATTAGTCATTGGGATCACAATGGGTTATGGCCTTTTTTGGGCCAATGGTCAGTTTAACATAAAAGGCTTTGAAAAAAGAAGGTTCATGTCAGGCAGACATTTAAAGTTTCAAAGCAAAAAACATCAAACTATGTGCCAATTTTACATCTCCAAGAGAAAAGAGAAGGATTTTAGTTACAGCTACAAGTAAATTGCATAAAATGTTAGAATGAGTATAACTAACCTTGCTTATCCAGAAATTTATTCTGCGATTAAGTACGTCCGCAGGTATCCCAATAGCAGCTGCAAGATTCTTAGAGGTCCAGCTGAAAGTATATAGTATAGATTCTGTTCAACTGTATACAAATAACAAAACGTATTGAGGTGGTTCACAAGGTTACCTTGTTTGATCTTGAAATTGCATAATAATTGACGCATGCACAGGAGCCACCGCAAACTGCAGTGCACTATCTTCAAATTGCAACTCCAACTAAAATGGAACGACCACAACAAAAATAGTCAATGTTGTTTGCTGAAGCAAGGAGTAACCGATGGTGTTTGGTGAGGCAGGGAGTGTAAAAGGATGAAATTTGTTTTAATTTTCCATATTGGGAAACCAAACTTAAGTAAAAATATAAGTTTAGGACAAACAAAGAGTTGCAGCATATAAACTTTGAAGTGCCTAACCTTGACTGTACCAAGGTTTTTCTTCCACAGTAGCTTCCGAGGGGTCTTGATTTCATTAAATCTTTTCGCATAATCACTTAGCAGCTCATCCACAGGCCCAGGTATGTTAATGGTTTCATCCTGCAATTTCTCTTCAAGGTTTTTTACAGTGTAACAAAAACTTGTTCACAAAGATCAATGAAACCATTCTGAAACAAAATTAAGAAGCAGAAATACATGAATGAAGTTCCCGCCATTTCCTTGTGAGCTCAATTTAAGTAATAGAAGTATTTCATATAAACAAAGTAGATATAATATTATATTTTTCATGAAAAAATGTGAAAATCGTGATAGTTTTGCTTGAACCTGCCTGATATCAGTAACTTGAGTAAGATTTTCAAAATTTTATCCAATGGATACCACTACATGCCATTATCATTTCCCCAACTCCTGTTCTCAGTTAACAGTATGTATACTGAAAAATATTGTTTTCCTACCTGGATGGGGGGCCAGAAATTTGAAGATATGATTGTAGCATTCAGAATAGCCAGAGATACACCATTCTCCCCTAACTCACCACCTGTGTTCCAATTACAAAAAGTTACTTGCAAAGCTTCAAGAAATATACACTAGTAAAGTAAAAATGGTCTTTATCATGATTGCAAGAGTTAGCATAAGGCTACCCATAAAGGCTGAAAAGCTTAAAAATATAATAAAAAGAAGAATAAATAAATAATACCTGTTTGAGAAGGCTGGTTTATGGTTGCTTTTATATTGGTGTTTGTCCTTTTCGAATCAATCAGATCATTGAGCATAATCTCACACCTCTGCATGCTGCTCTCTCCAAAATGTATCTGGGAAATGAAAATACAAACTGGATACTATGCATTAAGCTGAAACCAACAGGACACTAAAAGAACTCCAATTAAGTGCCGCCGGCAAACTCAAATGAAACTGACATAGATCACAAACTTCTATATATAACCCACCTACCTTAAGCAGTTCCAAAGTACGTATTTCTGAGTCAATATCATAATCAGATTTGTTCAGAAGCTTTTCAGCTAGCATAACATGATATTCATTAACTAGCTGATCCTTTGAACCAATTATGCCAACAATCATTCCAAGTATGTCAACCTTCCTTCGATTCCTGCTACCCTTCATGGGGTCAGCCTCTACAGGGTCAGGCTCCCAGCTGAAAGGATTCAATTCAATTACAAAAACATGTCATGCTTTTAACATGGTAAGCAAAAGTTCATACTCTCTGGTCATCTTAACTCAACTCAATTTAGCATTTTCCCAACTGTTCGCATCAGCTACATGAATCGTGTTACATCATTCCGCTTTAAGGCCATAACTAACTCATACCACATACTATCATATCTTTCCTAACTATCTCAATCAATGTTAATTTTGGTCTTTCCCAAGCATTACCCTCAATAAAATCAACGCCACTTTTCCTAACCTGCGCAATTACATGCTCATCCTCATGTGTATACAAATTGAATTACTTTGTCCACATGCATGATAACATACACATACCGTTGGGCATTTATCCATGCTTGTTTGTCGTCAGTGTTGATGTCATCATCAATGCTAGTGTTCTCCTGATTTTCTTCATCTCTATTTAATTCTTCAAGAAGGCTATCCCCAGTATTTCCAGGTCCATTGGGATTCCCACCACCATCAGTAAGCATGGTCACGATGCATTTAATGGTGTCCTTCCTGCCCTTTAGGTATTCCCTTATTGGTTCACCAACTGCTTCAAGAAAAACACCAGCTGGATCAATTGTCCGAAGTGCTTTAATGGTTGAAACATATTGGTGCAATATGTCATTGGTTGATGCACCAGCTGTAAGCAGACGGTATCGCAGTGCAGAGATAAATGAATCAACCAGCTTTGAATGCTGTCCAGTATATTCAAGACATTGTTTCAAGTCTTCGATAGCAGGAGAACTGCAAATTCATAACAATTATATGTGAAATTAATAGTTTTACTACACACACAAAAACTAGGTAAAGTTAATAACTCTCTCTCTCTCTCTCCCTTTTGCTTCTACTAATTGACTAAGGGAAAAGAAACTAGTCCATGCCCTAGATAGAAACTGCAATATGATTTGTATTAACGCCACATATTGCAACCCCAATAGAAATTCCAGAAAGTGCTTACATATAGGGAAATGAATCATTCAGAATTACACGAGGCACAATTTAAAAAAAATACGTAACATACAGCCAGAGGCCTCCAACACCAAAAAAAAAAAAAAAAAAAAAAGAAAAAAGAACCATCCCAAATAATTTGGTAACACATACAAATGTGCTATATATCCCTCTTGCTCAATTCAAATATACAATGATAAACGATAGAACTACACTAGAATTTGTTAGAATTAAAAATAAATGGCTGCATAAAGTTTGTTCCTGTGCTATGTATCAGTGTTAATGCATGCCAAAAAGACCAACATTATTAGCATGGCCACAGTAAAGAATTTTGGTTTTCCAGATTACTGTCAAAGACTAATACCTAAATTAAACTCCCAAGTAAAAAAAATAGTGTCACTACTGAAATACATTAAAATTCTCACCATACTTGTATCTACATAAATCTTTCTGATAAAAGACTCGTGAAGGAAGCATGTCCAGTGCAGAATTTCAATACTCAGTTACCAAGACTAACAGATACTTCTTGTTAAAAATGTGGTAGAACATCATTTACAATGCAAAAGAATTACCTGTCAGGATAATCCACAATAATCTCAAAAAGTTTGGCTATTCTTAAATCTTGCAATGTTTCATAAGCAAAATACTCTAGCCGCAACTGCCATCTAACAAGTCCTTCAGAGGGTGTGTCAGTTCCAGGATAGCATGAAGATGGGTGTAATGCCAAAGGTGATTTCAGACCAGAAGAAGGGCCATCATAACTAACAGAGTCACCGAGATAAGCAAGAAGTGCATGCAAGAACTGAAGGGGCACAGCCTGTTTGATATACTTCCCAATATTATAAGACGTTCATTATCCAAGATTGTGTGGCAAAAAGCAAGGATTAGGAACAGAATAAAAGTAAACCATAATGTGTTCACAACTTATATATAATACATCTATTTGCAATTTTAGCATTACAATACATGGGAGAATTGAATAATCATATTTGGGCACTTGCAGTAGTCCCTTTAAGTTAATTAAAGATGTTACTAGGCATAAACTACTTAATGTAATTTATAGTACGATATGATCTATGGTACATGGACTCTTCAAAAGTAGTTGAAGCACCCATGTCGGACACACTATACTTGGACATGGGTATGGGATATGTGTCCGACACTTTTGGTAGGACATGCACCTAAAAAACATATCCAACGATTCAATTTTATTATATTATTGCTTCAAAACGAGTGAAATGCCTAAATTAAACACTACGTAACATAAAGAAATTAATTTACTCTATAAAATTAAAAAATATTAGATAAGATGAATATTTAGCAGTGTCTATGTGCTCTTTAGTTGGAGAATTTGATGTGTCTAACACTTGGAACCTGTAGTCGAGTCCAGTTAACATAGGATATGATCCAGTTTACACAATGTGCAGAATTGATACAAAGAGAAGTGCCAAGGCATTGGCAAATGATGCTTATAGATGAAAATCATGCATTAGATACTCTTAATCATCATAACATAGTTAAAATCCACCCCTGCAATCACCAAGCATGGATATCAATAACTTGCCAAGTTAGGCTAATAACACATACTACATTATAGCAGCATGTGCTTGGATGAAATATGTATCATTAGATATTAAACAACCATCAAATGAAATTATTAAAAAACTCCACAATTTTAAAGGATAAAAATGAGAAGCAGTATTTGGCATGTGAGAGCCACCTGTATCCACTCCTTGATGGACTCCAAAACAGAACTCCTGAAATCATCGCCGGCCAGATCGTGAACTTTAACCTGCCGAGAAAATTGAAAAAGACAATGTTACAGAAATTGTTTAAATAAAGATATAAAATATAAGAAACAGGAACCAGCTAAATGTAACTGAGCAGCTATAATGTTCTCTATTAGACATTAATGGATCTAAAGCAGCTAAAGAAGAGCTGATGAATTATACGAACCAAAGTATGAAGGGAATCAGATATGCTGAAAACACATGCTCACCTTTAAAAGCAAAAATATAGCAGAAGCATAGGCATCTTCCGTCATTGATGTAAATCCAAGACTTCTAAGATTGCGAACAACCGTTCCAATGTTCTTCACTAGTTTGTTGTTTTCTGAAAACCTTCTCTGATGATAGTACCCATCAATATCCATGTCACCAGTTCTGTAGGGGAGTTTACTTTTTTCATCTAGATCCATGTCATCTTTATTTTGTGGTTCATTATCATCTACAAATTCTCCAGCCATAATTGTACTTAACTCCTCCAGCCTTCCCTTAAAATACCAGTGGAGTATCTCTGAGAACATTGTAAGACATAAACAAAGCAGTGATTAATATACTTCTAGTTTGTCAAAAGCATCACTTAATTTGAAGCTTCCAAGAAAGACCTCTGGTATGGATAATTCAAGCCCAGCCCAAAGAATGAAGTGAACCATTTTTAAAATATGTCAAGGAACTACAACGGCACAATATTAAATGGTGACGGATGAATTGGTAAGAACTTTGGAATAATGAAATGGAACAACATAGAATGAGTATGATAACTAAGGATGGCATAACAAGAAGAAATGCTATTTAAAAGAAGAAGTAGAAGAAGAATTGAATAACTCAAAATAAGTGACCACAGACTTGTACAACAGTAGGTTAATTCATGCAATAAATTTATATGGACATTCAATTCAGTTACTCAGAACACATATCTAGATTATGCGGAGCTGAAATGTCCATCTGAGAACATGACATATACGGTTGTCTTATAAAAAAAAAGAAGACATATACTGTTGTCTTCAGAGATCATTAAACTAGACAAACTTAATGATG
The DNA here is from genome assembly GCA_026545225.1 of Cornus controversa. Lineage (NCBI taxonomy): Eukaryota > Viridiplantae > Streptophyta > Magnoliopsida > Cornales > Cornaceae > Cornus > Cornus controversa. Next base: position 49,799,464 of record CM048848.1, read on the forward strand.
TTAAGAGATCTTTCCACTTACCATATACTCATGAACTACTTGGAGGATCACAAACACAGTCATTTTATACGAGCATGACAGTATGATACTTCCCTTGGCTTATGCCAATTTTTTTTTTTTTTGATAAATAACAATTCATTAAAAGGTGCTCAAGAGGGGAGCGCTCCCTAGAAGATACAAAAAGCCGAGCACGGCCATCTATAAGCTTAAGCTATTAATGAAGTCCACTACTTCATCACCCGATATACAATTTCTCCCTTTTACCCAAAAAAATAAAGAACTCAAAATATTGTATTTGAGAGACCAAATAGGAGATTCCGCGTCCTCGAAGCGCCTCCTATTCCTCTCATGTCACAGACCCCACCATAAACAAAGGGGGGTGCCCTCCAAACTTCTCTGACTCGGCTATCCACTGTACACCCTCTCCAAGCCTCAATCATATTTGCCGTGGTGCTGGGAATCACCCAGACTATACCAAAGGCAACCAAGAACATGTACCAAATATCCCTTGCCACTAGACAATGAAGAAGAAGATGATCCACCGTTTCCTCCGACGTTTTGCACATGCAACACCAATTCATCATAATTCGACCTCTTCTCCTTAGGTTATCAATAGTAAGAATCTTGCCTAAGACAACTGTCCAAGTAAAGAAAACCACCTTCAATGGGGCCTTTGTTTTCCAAATTGCCTTCTAAGGGAAGATGGGACCCGTGAAATCCAAGAGATTTCTACAATAAGAGCAAGGTTCCCCTCTTGGAACCCAACCAAACCATCTCGTCCATCCCCTCCCCCTCAACCACCTGACTCTACAACAGGGCTAAGAACTCTGCTACCTCTGTAAGCTCACAATCGTGGAATGCCCTATGAAAGCGCACATCCCAAGTCAAACTACCACTATCAAGTTGATAGCAGTTGACAACCAAGGCTTGCCTATTCGTAGCAATCATGAACAAACTAGGGAATCTACGGGCCAAGGATGTTTCCCCACACCAAATGTCCTTCCAGAAACTGATATGCCTCCCATTCTTCACCTTAAAACGAATGTGTTTGGAGAACTCATCCCAGCCTTTCTGGATGCATTTCCATACCCCCACCCCCATAGGGAGGTTCGTCTCCATAGATTCCAAGAAGACAATAGAACTTTAAAATTACCAAGAGAGAGAGGACCTCTTTGACTTAAGAATTGTCATTAAAAATAGCTCTACAGATGGCTTTTTAAGTTTGTGATAAGATACCATTCGTTGCAACATGTATAAGGAATTCAACAACAATATTGCTGCAGCTTTGTAATTAAAGTGCCCTAGAAATCATGTTCTTGTAGTTAACTTCATAAATTTCTATCTTATGATTTGCTACCAAAGTAGTTGACAGGCAAGCACTGATGTGTTAGGATAAGTGGTCGTCCAGAGAGAATAATCAGACCATGCACCTTACAGAGTATCCACTTACATGGTGCAGCAGGATAACAATGATTGGCCCATATGTACCTAGTCTTTTTGTTCACTGGAAGCAAATTTATTCTTTCAACAATTTACTAAACAACTTGAGAAAAATAACTGAAGATGACAATGGCTCAGATGAGCACTAGTGTTTCTGTTTATCTGTAGGAAAATAAATGGCTAGCCTGAACAATTCATCTATATTTCTTCTATCACATATTCAGCAAACAAAAGTCCGAATTTTCTCATGCATAACTGCAAAACTAAGATATCGAGACATACCAGGAAAATACCGAGGAAGAGAGGCCATGAGAACTGAAGATACCATTAACTGATATTTAGAAGAAAGATGGATTCTTTCTGAATCTGACTTGTGTCTTCCCTCCGACATACTATCTCTGTATGACTGTAATGCATGAACCAACATTGAAAGGCACTTCTCCTGATATTGTTTTTCCAACGATATCTCTTCCAGAGCTTTATATAATACTTGCTGAACTCCATCCTCTTGAATCTGTTTCAGCAATTATAGGGATCAGGATTCCAACAAGACAAGTAAACTACTGGAATCTGAGCAGACCAATAGAAATTAAAGAACAGCTGGCAGCAGCTTCTTGAAAAAAAATGAGTTCCTTTTAATTCTATTGGTAACTGGTAGTGTTGGTCACAAACAGGTTTACAATTTAATATGAGAGGATTTTCTGGTGTCATGAAAGTATTCAGCAATTCTAAGGATATTTCAACCAGATCCCCAATAATCTCCCATATAGCATTGGATTTTCTGATGTCATGAAAGTATTCAGCTTCTTGAGAAATGAATGCTAATGTAAAATTCCAAATCACATAATCTCCCAGATAGCATTGGATTCATGGATTTACATCTGAGCCCCCAAATTCAAACCCATTGTTTGTCAACACTCAATACTCCCTATTTCGGGTTTAATAAAAAAAAATTAAAAAGAACGTTGAACATCAGTATTATACATTTTAGATAACAGGTGGGGCTCTAGCTGCATATATCTGGTATTTAAAATCTATATACAAGTGTCCAAACACTCTCCTTCTGCTAAAGTAAGTCACTGAAACGATTAGCTTCACCAAAATCACAGGGAGTGCATGTGCTTAGTTTGTACGTATACGCATGCTAATGCGTGTTAAAGTTAAAACCATCAAAAAAAGGAGAGAAGTGCCAACCTTTTTGTTGGAATACAGTCAGGTAGCTTATTTGTACTTTTGATGAGAACATTTAAATATCTGGTGGTTGAACTGATCTTTTGTGCATACTGAACAATGTTGAATAGAAGCTTTGATTTACCAATCACTTTCAAAGTGAAAATGTCAAATTCATCAGTGAAATTCAAAATATATGTTGTAAATTCATACAAACTAAAGCAAACTGTTAGAGATTAGTTTGGCTCCTTTAACAACTGAAGTATCACGATATGTCAAGAAGCTGAAAGTACTATCTGTAAACTATAAATCTATTGAGAAAAAGTATAGTATCATATCATTATGAACTTCAACGATTAGATGAATTCACTACAAGGCCAACAATCAACAAATGATACTCAGAAACAAAACAAATATCTCTATCTCTAATCACAAGTTTCCTAGACAATTTAAATTGATGGAAGGATATATAATTAAACAGGCAACAAAGTACTTAGTTTGCTAAAGCATCTCACATACGTACCGGGTCCTTGTTCATTTCTAAAGCTGCAACATTGCTGTAAGCATCAAAATGCCACCAGAATTTTGATGCTCCATTTTTCTCGAAGGTTTGCTGTTAGGAAAACAACAAAAAGAGATACAAAATGAAAACACAAGTATCTGGAAGATTAAATTCAATAGATAGAAAAAGAAGGTAAACATAATTTATAGCTGCAATACTGAAACTGTAACACTGAATCCATTTTCTTTTATGTTTGAATGGGAATGATCTAGCATCATGCCATCACCACATACACATTACTACAGTATACAGCACTCCTCGCTAGTTGATAAAAACCTATTCAATACTGACTAGATTGCACCACTACAAGTGCATTGCCACCCACACTACAACCATGACACCATGTACTTGCAGCACGTAATATTGTTCAATAGGGATGCTAAGCACTATCAATTTCTACATTCAAAAACAAAATTAACTAGCTGAGTAACAAATTGATTTCACAAAAAATGTTCATAATCAGAAGACATGATTATAAGGAAATCACCTCAATATGGATATTCAAACGACGATAATTGCCACAAATCTCAATAACCAATATTTCAATCATCACATGTACAAAATTAAAGCAATTAACATGAATCAATGCACAATTTTTGAAAAGAAAAAAAGAAGAAGTATAAGCACCTCAAGGGAGCGAAGGAAGTGTTCTTGAACGAGAGATTGGAGACCGTGGTTGCAAAGAGTGAGAGCGTAAGACACGAAGTCTGAACCATACGATAGATCACCGTTGCCTTTGAGAAGAGCTTCTGTGGTGAAGCAGAAGCCATTCCAGCTCTCCAGAATTTCTTGAATGGAATCGTCATTTAGAGAGTCCAAAATCCCCAAATTACAAACTGATGAGAAAGAATCCACTGTCATTGTAGAGGACTCAACGACTCAACAAGCTCAGCCAACAATATTCAGAGTACAAAACCTATTGCAAATGGGTGGATTAAGTTCTCATTCTAACTAAATATATATATATATATATATATATAGAGAGAGAGAGAGAGAGAGAGAGAGAGAGAGAGATGAGTTAGTATCTGATAACTATAGGCAATTACCTTTCTGATTTGCCGCCACTTGACATTTAAATGCTTGTCCAACGGCGAATCTCCTCAAGACTCTAGCAGTGGTTGGATTCCGAGGCCAGCGTCAAATTCCTTCGAGGTCTATTGACCAGCGATGTGCACAAGTTCTAATTCTGCCAAAAATTGACTGTGCTGGTTGAGACTCACAATCAGGTGGCTCAAAACTTGACTCTGTTGCTCAGAAAAGCTCTGCCTACTTTTTGTTATGAACTCCTTAAAATGTGTTAGCAACATATATTGTGTAAATATTGTAGTGCCCAACACTGGGCCGAAGCCCAAGTCCAATTATCATTACTACGAGTCTGAGTAACATACAAGAGTCCGAAGTTTTCAGTATATTCATCTTTGGAAATTAAAATCACATCCAGAACAGGGGAATATCTGCAAGGGAGCTGATATTGATATTTACGCTCCACCTCTCCACTTTCTTTGTTTTCTTAATTCTTTAAAATAAAATTACAAAAGAGTTCGTACATTTTTATTATATTTTTAATGTCATAATTGTCCTCTTTTTTTATTAAGGTTAGGACTTTTAACCATAAAATGCAAATTTATTCATCCTCTCTCTCTCTGTACATAAATGAAATATCTTAATAATCATATAGTGTATGAGTTGGAGAAAGTTATTGAACTTATTAAAACAAGTAATATAAAAAAATATCATAAATCTATGAATTATTAAATTCTTATAATTCTCGTGGTAATGGTGAATTTTTTTTCTTTAGAATATAGTTTTTGAGTTGATTTTGAAAATAATGACTTGAGAAAGTATCGATGATTAGGATAAAAAGGTATGTGATTAGGTTAAAAAAATATTTGAATTGAAATTAAATTTTATATCAATGAATAAAACCTATTTATAACATTAATTGAAAGCAAAACAATCTCTATGAAGCATAGTAATATTTAATTGAATTGAAAATTAAAGGAAAATCAACCTTTTTTTTTTATGGGTGAGAAAAACCTAGTTTTACTTAAATAGAAACTCTGTTGTATAGTTCAATAAGTAAGTCAAGGAAAGATTGTTTGCTCTAATAAAGGAATATTTATAAATTATATTATGTGATTAAATTTACTTTTAATTATTATATAATCTATTTTACATATAGTGTGTGTATATATATATATACATCGTGTGTAATTTCAATATGAGAGAAAATACTTGAGAGCTAGGAAGCACAAATACTCCGAAAAAGGCTTCGTGGTCCTATCGAACACGTGTCCAATACAAATATGGCCAGAATACGTGTCCGATACGGCTAAGAAATATTCAATTTTTTTTAAATAAAATTTTGAATATTGGATACGACTAGGATACGTAGGGAATATGGCTGAGATATGTTTAAGATACGTCTGGGATACGTTTATGATACTTTTTTGAACAAATTTGTAATTTTTTTTTCTATAAAATAGGATTGAGATTGTAATATTAAAAACTTTATAGGCTAGAAAATAAGAGTCATTTTATAAAAAAACAAAAATATTTTTAAAACCCTCAAGTAAGTGAGTTATTGTAAAGAATATTAGAAAAAATCAGAGATTTCTAGATTTTAACTTCTTATATTTTGTATAATTGATTTAAGTATATTTATTGTATAGGTGAAGAATAAAACTTAATATTTCATGTATAATATTATATATTTATTTATTTATTTAACGTATCATTACCGTGTCCGTATCCTATTTTCTTGAAATTTCTCGTATCGCCGTATTCATATCGTGTCGTACCATATATCGTGTCTATGTCTGTACTTCCTTGTTTAAGAGTGAATTCAAGTATTCTGACTTTAATAAAAAATAATAATTATGGTATTAAAAATGTGAGAATCAAGCATTCTGGAGTCTAGGAACTCTTTTGTAAACTGTACTTAGAAAGAAAAAAAAGTTGAGCGTCTCAAGTTATCAGTAAAGCGCGTCTCAAGTCATCAGTAGATCGCGAATATCAGCAACTTATCTACCATGCTCCCGGTATAAATATATCATATAAATCTGAATCATGCATGCACAACACATAAAGTGAGTCTTATCGTACGTGTACAACACGCAACGTCTAAATTCACCAAATATATTGTAAATGTTCTCCAAAAATAGATAAAAATACCGAGTTTTTATTAAAAGAGTTCCAAAATACTCGGAATATTATAGAATTTTTTCAAATAGTGGCCGCGAGAGCAAAGACAAAGCCAACGTAGGCTCAAGGCAGCATGTGCTCTGGTCCGACCCCACCCAATATATATATATAAGTTTTCTTTTTTTTACATGTATATAAAAAAGAATTACAAAATGTCCCCTAAAATTTTCAATTGTTAAAAATCTCTTAATTTCTTTCTTTTTTTTCTCTCTTTTACTCTTCAAATTCCTTTGATTCCCTTAAAAAAAAAATTTGCATTCCCTTTCTTCAGTCAAACTCTATTTTTTCTTTCTTTCAAAGTTCTTTCACTTTTCTTTTCTTCTACGTTTTTTTTTTCCTTCTTAAAATTCTGCTTTTCACATTTATGTGTGATGTATGTACTGTAATATTTTTTCCCCTTCTTATTCCTTTTATTTTCTCTTCTTCTCATTTAAATTTATTATTATAATTTTATGTACTCGATCTGCCAAACTGTCCCCATCAAGTGGATGGTGCCTGAAGTGCGAACACTCCATTTAGTGAACATTATATATATACACACACATATTCGTAGGTTTTTTTTCTTTTTCTTTTTATCTTTCCATAACATAAAATGAAATTAAAGAAGAAAATTCAATTCTCAAGATAATCATGCCTTTTTTTTTCCTGGGCTATTTGACTAAATACTCCTGTCATGATAGTGGGTTGGTGTGTGTTCTTGGTGATTCAGTGGCTCTCCTTTTTCTGGGAGTAGAGTACAGAAAAATGTCTCCATCTTTGTAGTAAGATACTCGGGTGTATTTTAGGAGAGCTAAAAATGCGTATTCCAACTCCAACACCCCCTACATCCCTACATGATGATATTAGGAATGTTTTTTTTGTATTGCATCTAATCCCACAGTCTATGAGAGCATCCACATCTGCCTCTTGACCTATTTGAAGAGCCAAGAGCCACATTGGGCTCTTGGAATTTAGGGGTCCACTTGGGGCACGCAATGGAACTTGAGGAGGGTGAGCCTTTCTCCTGTTGGGGAAATTCAATTTTTTGTCCCGCATGTGAGCCCGGCCTTTTTTTTCTTTTCTTCAATAGAAAATGATGTTGTTTTCTATCTTTTTTTTTTTTTTTTTTCCGGATGGCGCGTGTACCACACATACCAACGGTCAAAATTATTTAAATTATTTAACCGTTGAACTTAAACCCTATTTAGCCAGCAATTTTAAACAAAACTATTTTAAAGCAATATTTTGGGTATTTTTTTATAAAAAAAAATTCTGAAAAGTTCTCTTCCAATATAGAGCCAAACAACCCCCAACGGTTATAATGGCCAAAAAAAGCTTAATTTTTTTTATTTAAAAAAAGTGTTTTTTACAAAAAAAAAAAAATCATTTCCTTTCTTTTCACCTCTATAAATACATCAACCTCACCACCATTCACCTCACATCTAATTGTTCTATCTTCTCAGCTCCATCAAGCTAGAAATCATTTCTTATATTAATCTTATCTATTTTTTCTATACTCAATCCAATTCCATGAAGACCGATCACCATACTATCCCCAATTCAACGAATCAAGCGATGAGTTTCCCGTATTTGACGAAAATAATACCGATTTCGTATCTTACCCACAACTACCGTTCAATGTGAATTACAATTAATTCACCTACAAAGAATCACAATTTCCATCTCTCAACCTACCAAAAAGCAACCGGGTACCCAAAATTCCAATTGGTCCATGGTCGAAGATAAAACTTTGTGTCATGCATGGTTGAACACTGGCTCTGACGCGGTAACCGATTCAGACCAAAGGAGGTCAACCATATGGATCCAAATTCAATAACATTTTCAAAAACATCTTGGCGATCCATCCCTTTGAACTCACATCGCTTTGATAAATCGTTGGTCCGTCATTCAAGAAAAAATTAATAAATTTTCTGGATACTTGACTACGATTGAAATGAATAGGTGAAGTGACTACATCAATGATGATACGGTAAGTTCTTTACAATGTGAATTAAAATTTTCAATTAAATTTTTTAAACATTCAGCTTCTAATTATTGCTAATTTTAAACATTTAGATAAGCACAACAAAATATCTATATGCTAGTCAAAGTGAGAACAGGGAGAAATTTATGTTAGATAGTTGTTGGCTAATTCTGAGGCTACTTGGTTATAAATGAATTAGTTAGGTAGGCCAATTTCTTGCAGGCGTGCTAGAGCCGTCGTGTCAGCTCGATGTAAACAGTTTGATCGAACACAAGTATCTCCTTTGGAGGTCTTGTTGGATCAGACGATTGGCTAGAGAGAGAATACGAAACTCTCTATTGAGTTCTTTCCTTGCCTTAATTAAAAGAACTTTTAATCGTGCGCAAAGAATTGCGAGACCGAATTGTAAAAGGAAGGAGGTAGAAGGAGGAAGATAAAAGGAGGGAGGTAGAAAGTGAGGGAGAAGTAGATTGACGGACGGATTAGAGGAGGCTGAGAGCAAGAAAATTGAGGGAGATGTAGATCGAGTAAGAAATAGAGTAATATTCTGGGAGAATATTATGAGAGAGACAGATTGCACGTGATGCAATTGTATAATTGTGGTTGTGAGAATCCCTAAAATAGAGTTCTGTTTATTTATTTATAGAAGAAAAAGAAGTACATCACTTGCATTTAATCCTAAATTACATGATAATTACAGAAATAAAATAATAAAGGAGATATATTATTGGTACTTTATCAACTTCTTCATACAGGAGTCCATATTCAGCCCAAAGTTGTCCCATGCAATCTTTCCTCTCATAGAGTCCATGCTCAATCTCTTTTTCTAATGCAGCCGCAACTCCTTGGAGTCTTTATTCACGAAGAGTCCGTCAATACTTAGACTCAATCTAGAGTCTATGTTCAGCCAAATCTTCCATTATAGTCGAAATTCATAAAGGTCTTTCGTCAGCTTTTCCATAATATGGAGTATAAGTAATTTTAAACTCCTTACACCCATCCTGTAAGATCAAATGACACCCATATATACTCGCGTGTGTGTGTATATATATATATATACACACACACGCATGTGTATACATATGTCATGCAGATGATCAGATACGTGTGTATGTTCCTAGGTGTCGATTACTTCTGTTAGGTCAACTTTGCTCAAATATCGGGCCTTTAGAGTTTTACTCCCAGGAGGACTCTTCGTCAGCCTTCTTATAACAGCTTTTACCCTTGGCACCAAGTTTTGGTGCCAATAGAGGCACATCAGTAAATGGCTTGCACATTGTGCCGAGACAAATAAGAGAAACAAAAATAAGCAACAGCTGAAGAAGAGGAGTGAAATCCAGATTCAACATGTTGGTTCCTCAAAGCCATCTAATACATCAACTAATGTAACAATGACTCCAATTTTGGTTGAAGGATTCTCACACATCGACGACGATGATTCACCCAATGTTAAAGAATGTCAACCATTACAATGATCAACAGGACGAAAAGTGGTAAAACATAAGGGAAATAAGTACAAATCTCAAACTTTTGAAACATTACAGCATTGATTCGTTAACCGTTTTGATGATGTAAAAGTAAAACTAGATTTTCAAAAAGCACATCTTGCGGCCGCCCAATTAGCACAAGAGACGCAAAACAGAAAAGCAAAGAGGATATAAAGAACTGGAGAATCGGAGATAATGCAAATAATTCTAGAATTGATGCCAACATGTGAAGTGAAAGAATGACTTATTGAATGACAAAAAGAGATATTGGAGAATATACGTTTTCACAGTGACTCAACTTCTTAAAGTGTTATTTTTATCCTTAGGGAATATTATTTATTTTTAATTTGTATTGTTTAAACCTACATTGTATTTGTTTTGATTTATTTCAAATTTGTATTGTTTAAACCTATGTTTTATTTGTTTTAATTTATGTTAATTTATAGGGTTAAATTCACTGACATCCCCTGAGATTTAGTAAAATTACACTCAGAGAGACTGTTTGGCCTTTATTTCTTTCCCGTACATCCCCTAAATCCATTTTTTTTAGTGGTCGAAGTAAATTTTAAGTGTAAAAAGACAATTTTATCCTTGCATTATAATATCACATTATATTTCAAATAGAGTAAAATACAATGACCTCCCCTGAGGTTTATTATAATTGCACTGACCTCCCGTGAAAAAATTTTGATTTTTAAAATGACATGTTTTTTCACATTATACTTTATCTCTCTGTTCAGTAATCTTTTGTAGACCTGCTACACCACCACCGTCACCACCCATGACCACCATTAATCTTTGATCTTACTCTAACATATCTGCTCAATCACCAAAAATTCTATCACATCATTTTTTTTCAAAGATCTTCGATCATGGTCATATATATACAAATACATACATATGATCGGATCTGTGGACTAAGTTGTTGAGTTTTATCGTGAGTCACGGGTACGGGTTGACGAAAATGATCGGGCTGGTTGTGTCGTGCGCGTGGAAGCGTACATATATTATTTTAGAAATCAAAATTTTTTTATTTTAAAATCATTTGGGGGTATAATGGTAAAATTATCCTAAAATATTATTTCAAATCATCATAGGGAAGGTCAGTGCAATTATGACAAACTTTAGGAAAGGTCAGTGCAATTATGACAAACCTCAAGGGAGGTTAGTGTAATTTCGGCAAATCTCAAGGAATGTCATTCTATTTTACCTTATTTGAAATATAATGTGATATTATAATGTAAGGGAAAAATTATCTTTTCACTCTTAAAATTTATTTTGACCACTGAAAAAATTGATTTAGGGAAGGTGAAAGAAATAAAAGTCAAATGGTCTCTCCGAGTGTAATTTGACCAAACCTCAGGGGAGGTCAGTGAATTTAACCCTAATTTATATTGTATGTGGCCAATATAACCGTTTGAGTTATAACCGTATGAAATATAGTCATTGCAAAAAAGTAAAACAAAAAAATAAATTAAATAAAAAATATTAAATTATTACTATTATTTGGCTAGCAAAATTTTTAAAGAGGTCAATGTGAGCCAAAATCTGGAGAGCCAACAACGTTGATGTGGCTCTTGGAAAAGCTAACATAGCTCTTGGAAAAAATGAGGTGTCAAATTTAAAGAGCCAAATTTTAAAAATGCCAATGTGGATGCTCTGAGTATATGAAGCACGTTAAAGTCAATGCCAAATATTTAAATGGTAAGAGCATCTCCATCAATCTCTTTCGATTTTGGCTCTCCAAATTTGCCATCTCAGCTTTTCATAGAGCCATGTCAGCTTTTCCCAGAGCCACGTTAGTGTTTTTAACTCTCTAAATTTTGGCTATAGAAGGTGTCACATTGGCCTCTCCTGATTTTCACTTGCCAAAAAAATAACATTTTAATAAATTTTTAACTTTTTATTTTATTAATAATATTAATAGATTTAAGCAAGAAATAAATAAAAACTAATATCATATATAATATGTGATAATCAAATCATAATAAATTAAAGAAATATATAATTTTGTCTACATATAAAATAAATTAGATATAAATAAATTTGTTTACATGTTTTATTTTATGATTGATTGAATATAATTTTAGTTGGACTATATATAAGGATTTGGGTTGTATAAAATAACTCATATGAAAATGATCCCTACAATTCAAAACATAAAATAAATATAATAATTGTGTTTTTACTAATAAAGAAATCAAATAGTTTGGTCAATGGTGTGGTTGTTCTTCTTGGAGAAGTTACCAAGTTCGAGTGCGGGCTATGTTGTCAGCCCGTGATTCCAAAAAGGCTCGTGAGCCTAAAATGGGGCCCACAATTTTCACAAGCCCAATGGGGGCTCTAGCTTGCTAAATTTCACAAAAAATGGGCTCTTTAACATTATATTTCCTCGTGTAAGTTATAGTCAAACATTTGCAAAACATGAAAAGAGTAGATGATGTGGTCCAAGCTTACACTTATAGTAACTATTTTTCAATAATAATTGTCACTCGTAATAGAACGAATCCTTAAAAGATAGGGCTATTTAGAGGGTGTCGAACTACAAGGACTGCGTTGTTAAATTATCAAGGTTGTTTCCGGTTTAATTCAAAAATAAAGATTGGTTGTTATTTTAATGCTAAATTGTGGAAATTGAAATAAATTAAATTAGAAAGCAATTAAAGTGATCAAGATACTCAAGAGAGAGATCTAGGGTTTTGACTTCACCGCCAGCTTCACATTAAGGTCAATTGCACATACATTCAAAAATTCAACATAAATGTAACTATGATGCATGTGGCTAAATACGTACAATTAAAATTCATGTATAATCCATATTCGATTAGCACGAATCATCTACTTAACTTCGTTATACTAAGGTGTAGTACGACTCGTCTTTCTTAGGCATGGCCTATCAATTATCTTATCTTATGCATTCATGCACACAAAACATCATCAATAAGATAAATACAATTATATGCTAAGCTATAACCTATCTTCGGTCATCATGAATTGTATATCTAACTACATTACACTAGGGTGTATCTCAATCTAAACTCCCTATGCATAGCCTATCAAAGCAAAATGATCATAAATGCATGTAAGAACCATTGTACAACCATCATTCCAAAAACCATAAAGACTTGGAAAAATTCAAGTTCAAACAAGATAAAATACTTTATAGAACAAGAAAAGAACTTCATCAAGAATGAAAATGACATTAAACTCAATCACAAATTTATAGCCATGCAATTGTCATCACTACACAATCATACAATGTGATCCTCAAAGTTATACAACTATTATATGAACAAAAATCATTCTCAAAGTATAATACAATTAAACTATGATGTTTGGCTAGGGCAACATCAAGGCCCTAGCAAGGAAGTTAGCTCCTCATGATGGTGGTGGAAACCTCAAGAGATGACAAAGAATCCATGCTCCAAGCTTCCATAAATCTCCACTTCTAAGCTCTAACAATGGTGGTTGACCAAGAGCTCCCACTTTCTCTCTCTAGAAAAAATGTATATCTCTATGATGCCATATGAAGTTATGAACCATATATATATTGAGGGGCTCAAAACATAATAGAAAAAGTTGCATAAGGGTCTGTGGTTGCTTCATCAACTTCCTATAAAGAGAGGGAAAGTTTTAACTTTTAGGAGAGTAGGTAACTTTATACCTGTTAACATTTGTGAACCTTCGTAATTGGCATTGCGAACCTTTGCAAAATCCTTACGAGGTTCACAACCTACTAGGGCTCCAAGAGCTAAATTTTGAAATCTAGGACTGTAATGCGAAAGTTTGCATTTAAATGCGGTCATACATTCTGAGAATTACGAAGGTTCGCATTGCTTTTAAACTAGGCTGTATGGTTGGGCTTATATTCAAATGGGCCCCTTGCTTCCTTTGGCTGGCCTACTTGGTTCCTTGGCCCAATTGACCTTTGATCTACAATATCAGCTGGTCCAAGATAGCCGGGCGATGCACACCTAATATAAAAATGACATTGAACGCTCGAAATCACTGGAATTGACCGCATTCTCGGAGAAAATCCTGAAAATAACAAAAACACAAAAAAACGTAAAACTATACAGAAAATATAAATAAGGAATCACTTATCACACCCCCAAACTTACATATTGTTAGTCCTTTAGCAATGAAAAACGAAAAGTAAAATGAAACAATTAGACTACTTTCACTTTTGTGGAAAACACGGTTGCATTTAGCAAATATAACAATCATTTTAAATCCCTAGGCAACACTAGTGGATGAGTGAGTCTCATAAGGGTTTAACATAATTGTTAAACCCAATAAAATATGCAAAAAATCATATAGCTCAATCATCGCCTAAAGAAAAAAGAGAGAATCAAAACTTTTGTCAAGTATTTAAGGAAATGTCATATCATAACAACCCAAGAACTTCTACTTTCAAGAATCAAATAACGGTCCCCACACAAAGCTCAGGTAACATACCAAAATAGTTATCAACCCTAGCTTCCTTTTGAAAACTGAACTTACATCCAAACAAGTGGCTTACCTTGCCCTTAGAATACAAATCACAACGTATTTCAAATCATTATAATCCCTTTTCAAAATATAAAACCAAGGCGTGAACTCAAACATAAACGTAAATGGAAATACTCATTTACAAGCAGTCGTGCGATGTCTGAGTCCATTAAGTTTTCTAGCAAACTGATGTAGCAAGCTTTAGGTCAATGACTCTCAAATCAAACGGCTTTAGGGCATTGGGTGTAGAGACACCCCAAATGATTTAATAACTCAAGTCTACTAGGCTTCAAACCTAAACGAGCCATTTTAACACATTTATTTTTCTAAAACCCATACCTTTGGCACGAACACTCAATGTTTATTAAGATAAGAGGTCCGATTACTTAGTGAGAAGGCCGAATTGTAACATGCAATTATTTTCTTTTCTTTGGTATTGTTTGTTGTTGTTTTTATTATTTTTTTTATGTGTTTCATGCCAAGGGAAACCATTCTCAAAGTTCTCCAACTCAAATTAGACATTTGCAAAAAGTAAACCATGGTTACGGTACATACCTCACAATTAAGATGCAAGTGTGCTCATGTGCATGCAAAGTCTACTTGAGATCAACAATTAGAAGATAGTTAAAATGAACAATGATGTGGACCATTTGAATTAAACATGACTTCAAAGATTTGAACTTAGTAAAACGTAACAATTTCCAACTTATGAGGTGTACCCATTGACAATTGCCAAGACATTCAAAACGACTTCCAAAAGGGAGAAATCATAGCTAACAAAATAATAGCTAACCATAATGTACAATAAATATGATAATTTTTGACGTACCCAAAACTTGAATCCAACATTGTCCTTAATGTTAAAATATAGAGATAGAATAATGTTACCGTGGTTGATGAAATATCAAAAAAAGCAAAATATCAATAAAAGACAAGGGAAATCAACAAAAGGGCATTCTCCTCCAAACTTGGATGCAAGCACCTGTCGTGATCAACAAAACTACATAACAAACATATTAATAGGAAACAAGAAAATATAACAATTACAATAAATTAAATACAACTAAAATAGCACACAAAACAACCATGATATTGCATAAAACTAGGAATGAAATTATAATATCCATATGGAGATAACAAAATCTAAACGATAAGGACAAAATCCAAAATGTGCCACAAGCTGCTTATAAAAGCTAAAACAAAAACGAAAACAATGAGATCTTAATAGAGTCAAACATCATTGGAGGGTGTGATGCGGATGTCGAAGGGTTATCCGAAGGTGGTGCAGCGCTGCCAGAGAACCAACAAAGGATCTCTTGCAGTAGACTTTGAGTCTGTCTAGTATGCTCGTCAAAGTACAGTTACAGCTCAACCACCTGTCCACTTAAGCACTTGTACCTCGTAGTGAGATAGTCGTACCGAGCGCGAGTTATCATGATGGGCTCGTTAGGGTCAAAACTGTTTTTCTCCTTCGGTTCAATCGGATCTTGATCTACAGTAGGGATCTCCTTATTCGTGTCCATAGGCTCTTCACCCTTAGGATCGTGCAGCTCGTGGGGTTCATGCAGCTCAGCCAAATAATGTATACTGAAGTTTCATTCCCTTAACCCAAAAAACAAAACTTCATAGATGGTTTCCTTGTCGGCTACCAGCACAAAGTTTTTTGAAATGAGTAGAGTCGTGATGAGGAAAAGAAAAAGAAGCACCCTTGATTTGGCATACTTGGCTTTCCTATTTATGTTCCCCTAAACCTTTAAGATCTTACCCCAACCGATGGCTGAAGCTGAAAACCAATATCCCTTTGTAGATGGTGTAGAGGGCCCATAAGAACACGCTGCAGAGCTCACCTTATGCCCTAACGAATGCATATTCTTATTCAGCACTAAATCGAGGAACAATAGATGCCTAGGGAGCATGGATTGAAGTGTGTTATCCTTACGATTGTTATTTGTGAAATGACCATCTCACATGTCCTAAAGCGTTTCATGCACAGTGAGCTCCCTGGGCATTACTCTGAATAATGAGCACCCTCCTCGTCGACCAAATCTACAGGACAATCAAGGGGACAGCCCGTGACGGTGGCAATGTCGTCTAAGGTGATCGTAAATGTCACCTCATCAATGATCATCTGAAAGGAAGCCCATGCCTCGCTTGAATAGAACAAGTTTTGATAAAATAACTGCATCACACGCGGATAGGCGATGCCATTATAAGGCGCAAATAGACAATCCAAGCGGTGGGCGTGCAAGGCTAAGACAACCTATTTGGTGTTATTGTTGACACTGAACACATCGGTGATGTCAAAGGCTATCTCGAGTAGGATCTTACACTTGACCCATGGCTGTCTAAGGGCTCTTTAAACTGGCAAAGTAGGAATCTTTGTTTTGGCCATTTGTGAGCATGGACAATGGTTGAGGACTTTCTACAAACAGCTGGCGTGCACCCTTTTTTTCACAATTTCTACACAACCCCTCAACTACGAAAACACCTAAAAATTGCAACACACCACTTATCAAACATAACTCCAAACCAATCACGACACAACCCCGACCTACTGCAACCCCAAACTTGTCACAGGCATTTTTTTTGGTTCACAAAACCCTACTACCACTAGGGATGGTAACGGGTCGGTTATGGGGCGGGGATCCCAATCCCCATCCCCATAACCGTTTCATTCTGAAAACTCCATAACCGCCCCATAATCGGTTATAAATTCCCCCTTTCACCTCATCCCCACCCCATAACCGACCTAACCCACCCTGCCCCAAACTGCCCCGCCCCATAACTAATTAAAACTCATTTGATTCATGAATTTTTAACATTCTCCAAACATTAACATTCTGCCATTTTCAAAATTTTCTTATTTATTTTTGTTGTCCTTTCTTAAAATAAAGGATTACACAACTTCCAACAAAACCAAATATTTTGAAAATTAATATTTTTTGAAGTATATATACACATAAGTAATATAATATAATATAATATACTAACAATTAAGTGTAGTATAATTGGGGCGAGTTTTAAATGGGGTGGGGTGACCTTGTCCTGACCCCGTCCCGAAACCGACCAGGTTTTAAATAACGAAACCCATCCCCATCCTATTTAAATAAATGGTTTCCCAAACCCGCTTTAAATGGGGCAGGGCGGGTCTCCGCTGAGTTGGAAATTTTTGTCACCCCTAACTACCACTGCCCACTGCCAATGAAGAAGGAGAAGAAGTGAAGAAGAAGATGATGATGACAAGAGATCTAAAAGAGAAGGGGAAAAATGATGGTGATGATGGTGGTGGTTAGGTGACAGGGTGAGAGAGAACACGAGAGTGAAAGAGATGGTCTAAATGAAATAAAGGAGAGGGAGTGGGAAATAAAATGTGGTCACGTGATTGTCTCTGGGTAGTTATGAAGGTTCTCAAAAAAGGTTGCGAAGGTTTGTAACCTGAAGAAATTTATTGTTGGATGTGAAAGTTTGTAAGAAAATGTGAACCTTGAATTTTAAAGTTTGCAACCTACTGGATTGTGAAGATAAAACCTCAAAAATTTGTTACGAAATGTAAACAGTCGCATAGGATACTGCGAAGGCTCAAAAATTGTAGAATTTACACAAACACATAATAAATAAAACTTCGATGCTCGAGACTCTATGCTACGAAGTGAAACATTAAAAAAAAATGGAAGGACATGGAAAACTGGTGTCTCCATAAAGCATGCTAACTTTAACGTTGATAGCAAGACGATGAGACCATTCTCTAATCCAAATAGACGGGATCCGTCAAGTCGACGGTGTTCATGTCTTTGGTATTCACTTGGCCTTCTACATAAGGCTTCAACCTTTGTCCGTTAACTTTGAAAAAGGTCCTGTTCTTAGGGTCCTTGAGTTCCACCACTCCATGGGATGAAACAGAAGTCACAACGAATGGACCATCCCACCTTGAGTGGAGCTTTCTGGGAAAGAGGCATAATCGTGAATTAAACAACTACAATTTTCCCCCCGACATAAAGGCCTTAGATACAATATGTTTGTTATGAAATATCTTTGTTTTTGCGTTGTAGATTTTGGCACTTTCGGGCGTATCATTGTGTAACTCCTCAAGCTATTAAGTTAAAGATTCTGGTTAGAGCCGGCCATTTTTATATCAAAGTTGAAATATTTAATAGCCTAAAATGCATTGTGCTCTAATTCTACGGGAAGATGGAAATCTTTGCCAAAGACAAGTCGGTATGGCGGCATGCCAATATGAGTCTTATAAGCGGTTTGGTACGCCCACAATGTGTCATTTAGTCTTTAAGACCAATCTTTCTTATCCGAGCATACCGTTTTCTCAAGGATATGTTTGATTTCAACGTGCCCACTTGTTTGAGGATGGTAGGGTGTGACAACTTTGTGAGTAACGGAGTACTTAAAGAGTAGGGTTTTGAGAAACCTATTTCAAAAGTGTTTGCCTCTATGTCACAAATAATTGCCCTTGGCGTACTGAAATGGCTAAATATGTTATATTGAATGAACTTGACCACCATATTGTGATCATTTATTTTAGTCGCCAAAGCCTCAACCCACATAGACACGTAATATACCACTACAAGATTGTTTTTACACCCGAAAGACCAGGGAAATAGTCCCATGAAGTTGATGCCCCAAACATCAAAGATTTTTATAATTAAGATAGGGTTCAAGGGCATCATGTCTTTTCAAAACATAGCTCCCAATCGTTGGCACTTATCACAAGTTTGACAAAAGTCATAGGCATCCTGAAAGAAAGAATTAAGGCCAATAAAATATATTTTTCAAGACTTCGGCAGCGATCTTTTTGGCACTAAAGTGCCCACCACAAGATAGAGTGTGACAGAAATTTAGGATACTATGAAATTTGCCCTCGGGGACACATCGACAGATAATTTGATATGAGTAATATTTGAATAATTTTGGATCGTTTCAAAAGTAACTTCTTACTTAGGAATAGAAACAATCATTTTCATGTTTAGACCAATCAAGAGGGATTTCCCTGACAATGAGGTAATTCACAATGTCACCACACCAAGACAATTTCTTGTCAGTGATGGTAAATAGTTGGTCATCCGGAAAGGAATCATTAACTGGTCTAACATCAGAAGAGGATTCAACAAGAATTCTAGAAAGGTGGTCCCGCTATGACATTTTTCGAACCTTTCTTATCCCAAATTTCAAAATTCATCTAATTAACTAGGGCTTAGTTTTTTTCTTTGACAACAAATGCCGCAAAGTGGCATGGTCCGAATACACAATAACCTTGGATCTTAAGAGGTTTGATCTAAATTTATCCAAGGCATACACTATCGCTAGTAATTCATTCTCGGTAATTGTATAGTTCAATTGAGGATCCAAAAGGATTTTACTAGCATAGTAGATGGCGTGTGAAATTTTGTCCACGCGTTATCCCAAGACGTCACCCATCGCGTAGTCGGATGCGTCATGCATCATTTCAAAAGGAAAAGCCCAATTTGGAGGTTTTATTATGAAGTGGAAGATAAGAAGGACCAGAGCTTTTTAAAAGCTTCAAGACACGCCTTATCAAAGTTCAAGGAGGTTTCCTTGGCAAAAAGATTGCACAAGGGCATTGATATTTTGCTAAAAGCTTTGATAAAACGGCGATAAAACCCGGCATAACCAAAGAATGAACGAATTTGTCTCACCAAATACATTGGGGGAAGATTCAAAATAAGTTCAACTTTGGTCCTATCAACCTCTATGCCTCTTTTTGACACAATGTGCCCCCCAAACGATTCCTTCTTGAACTATGAAATGACTTTTTTCCCAACTTAATATCAAGTTTGTCTTATTACATTGTTGAAGGACGAGTGACAAATTATGGAGACAAGAATCAAAAGAGGGTCCAAAGACAAAGAAATCATTTACGAACACTTCAAGGGATTTTTTTTCACCATGTTCAAGAAAATAGACATCATACATCGTTGAAAAGTCATCGGTGCATTGCACAACCCAAAGGGCATGCGTCTATAAGAGAATGTTTCGAAAGGACATATAAAAGTGGTTTTCTCTTGATCATTTGGATCCATAGCCATTTAATTGTATCCGGAGTATCCATCTAGAACAACAATAACTTTGGCCAGCTAACCGTTCTAGGATTTGATCAATAGGAAGTGATCTTTCCTAGTCATGAAGTTGAGTTTTTGGTAATCGATGCACACACGTCAACCGGTGGTTGTGAATTAGTTCTCCAACGGAGTTCTTAACATCGGTGATACCCCTTGAGTGGGGCTTACCCATTTTCTATTCGAGATGGGGTATCTAATTCCCGTATCTAGCAATTTCACAACTTCCTTCATTACCACCTCTTTCATGGTGGGATTTAATTGACGTTGGTACCTCACGAGAAGGTTTAGCGTCATCCTCCAAATGAATGTGGTGCATAAAAATGGAGGGGTTAATCCCCTTCAAGTTTGTCATTGTCCAACCTATAGCCTCTTTGTGGTCTTTAAGCACTTTCAAAAGGCAATATCATTCTTGGTCCTTTGTCAAATCGAAAGTGATAATGACCGGAAGGGTATCATTAGAACCTAAAAAAGCGTACTTAAGATTGTCTAGAAGAGTTTTGAGCTCAAGAGTAGGCAGTGACTCAAGGGAGGGAATAAGAGGAGTACTTGAAGTTGGAGGAAGTGACTTAATTGACATTTTCAATGGAGAAAAGTTGATAATGGTCAAGAGATCTAGCAAAGCATTGAATTCACTAATGGACTCATCCATATCAAAAGTACTTGGTTAAAAGGCCCGAGAGTGAATCCTCAACACATAAAATCAATGATGCCAAAGAAGAAACACTTTGTTTCATCCAATGGATGTTGAGATGCATTGAAAATGTTAAGTCAAACTTTCATATTCCCAAAGAATATGTTCATCACCCCGATTCTACAATTTATGCATGCAAAAATCATCCCCAAAGTATAATATAATTAAACTATTATGTTTGGCTAGTGCTACATCAAGCCCTTAGCAAGGAAATTAGCTCATCATGATAGTGGTGGAAACCTCAAGAGATGATGAAGAATCCATGCTCCAAGCTTCCATAAATCTCCACTTCCATGCTCTAACAATGGTGGTCCAAGAGTACCTACTTTCTCTCTCTAGAAAATTTGTATATCTTTATAATGCCATATGAACCATATATATATATTGAGGGGCTCAAAACATAGCAGAAAAAACTTGTGTAAGGGTCTCTGGTTGGTTCACCAACTCCCCACAAATAGAGGAAAAATTTTGACTTTTGGGGGAGTATCTAACTTTACAACTGTTAACATTTGCGAACCTTCGCAATTGGGATTGCGAACCTTTGCAGAATCCTCGCTAAACTTTACCAAACCACCCCTCATATATTTTATTCTTATTACGGGTTACAAATTTGGAGTTTTAGGAATATTTAAAAATAAAGTGAAACTTTACTGCAAATCCATCCCTGGCTTATCTGAATGGATGCATGGGAAACAATTTATAAGACCAACCATTTGTTTACTTGCCTAATAATCTTTGGTTTAATGAATGAAGTTTGCGCTTTCTCTCGTACGCCAATTTGTATGCCAATTTGTGTAATAAAATTGATGTATGAAGAGAAAGGACCCCTTTAAAAGGGTCACCTTGTTTGGGGCAGAGAAAGACATTTTGCTGTCTTGAATATCTCTCTGATATTTTTTCGACATTCGACTCCAGAAATGGGTCTGTCATTACTAGTAGTTGATCCAATAGGATCAAATATTGTTAAACTCTTACTGTGTTAGTTGGTCCATGTAGTTGTTGTGGCTAGGGATGTCAACCAGCGAGGTTCTAGTTATGAATTTGAAGGATTCTATGAACTCGCCAAGCGACTCTCAATGTGTCACGCTTCTCTGTCATCCATGTCTGAAATAATTGGAACATGAAATCATCTATTTCAGCTCATTTGGCTGGCACATGCTCCATCATAACAGATCGAACAAATATTACTAATAATAACAATTCACCAATATATATATATATATATATATATATATAGACATACGTGCATATACACACATATTATGCATTAGAAGTGCATGCTTATGCTCTTTTTTGCATGCTGTTATATCACAAGGAAAATGGCAAAATAGTTCACGTGTTGAAGTATGATTTATATCACTAGGCACAGACAAAGGAGCTGAGATAAAGCACAAGTTGCAAAGGGAAGCTGACAACTGAAGCAGAGTTTTAATCCAGACATGTAGCTATTATTCATATTTCAATGAGTGCACACTAACCTGTGGAGCATTTCATTTTTCATCAGAAATGGATTATTTTGGTTAAACTCAATTTCTACTATTGTACCCCACTCCCTAAAACATATTGTAGTAGTAAAATTCAATGGAGCATTCCATTTTTCGTCAGACATCCAACCATCCCCTCGTTGAACTATTTGCAGTCGGAGCCAAAAAAGGACAAATCAAGTGCACGAGGCTTCCGCTATTACGGGATATGGGGAGTGCCAAATATACATAATCTTACCTCCGCATGCGAAGAGACTGTTTCCTTATTTCGAACCCATGACTTACAGTTCACAATGAAACAATCTTACCGTTGTCTGACCTTGTGGCCAATGCACGAGACTTGCCCTCATTTGTAGTCTGAGCCAACAAAAGGAAAATCTTCTCTAGTTTGATGAATGGCACTATCCTTGCATTCTGAGCCAAAATTTTAGAGCAATTACCTTAAGCAAGGTAAACAGCTACAAGATCAGTAAATTCTTTGCATATGAACACAATAATGGAGGATTAATAGGCTATAGTTGCTTTCTGCTTGCATTCTCAACTTGTGTATGCACTGCTGCACCGTCGTGTTTTTAATCATAAAATTTGGAAGCATCTCTTTGCCGGACTAGTACCAAAATATTTCAGTTGTTAGACAAATACACTGATACAGTGCTAACCGTGTTACAATCTGATGTTACTATAAAGAAAGAATGTTTGGCCGTAGAACAGCTAACAATCATTATTCCATCCTGAATATATGTACATTAGTTACACAACTAAGATATATATATATATATTCTCCCTTCTAGAAATGCAACTTCCTATAAAGATTCAATTCAGAGAAACCACACAACAACAGAGATCATACTGAAAAGTGAAAACACAAACTAATAAATAAACATTTTGGTAAGTTTAGAGAAAATGTTCTGTTTCATTCAGAGTTTTTGAAAACTCAAAAACTGGATAATAGAATCAAACAAAATTAACTTGGCAATTAGAATAGGAAAGAGACACAAGAAACCAAACATCAAAGCTCATGGTCATCAAATATAATAATTTGGTTCATTTCACTTATGTGCAAGTAAAAATCATCAGTCATCATCAAAACATGTAAAATTTTAAATTCAACAACAAAGCCAAGTTAGATTGATCTGATACAGCAAAAACACTATAACAAAAAATTGATATAGTACTCACACAATATATATGTTACAAATGAAATCCTGTCCATTTTCTAAAACTTCTAATCTCCCTTCCTGCAGACACTGCCATTCCAATTCCCGTCCGCCCCCCTTTGCCAATTCCTCTGTAGTACAATCTCCATTCATCTGAATCCCCATCCATCTGAACCAGACACGGCGATCCCACGTCTTTGTTATCCCATCCATCTTCTTCAGATGGCTGTAAAACCGAGCCATCCTCGACCCTCTGCCAATTCTTCAGCCCATCTTTAGACACAGCCAGTCCTATACTCCTCCCCCCATCCGCAGCTACACCTTCATAAACCATCACATAGTTCCCATCTTTCCGGTTTCTCACAACACGAGCATTCACCGCCCCATATTCATCAAAAGCACCATTTGCACCTCCTCCTATTATCTTCCCCAATTTCACCCACCTCATACCATCTCTTGACCTTGCAATCCCAATAGCAAAGTGTCCATTTTCCACATCAAACGAATGATAATACATCCTAAGATCACCAGTACCATGAAAAACAACCTGAGGCCCGGCAATAAACATTGAATCCCACTCACCCTTCGATCCCACATCGAGCAAAGCTCCAGTATGATGCTCCCCTTCAATCCTAGCCCAATGCCTCCCATCTTGACTCATTGCCAAACCCGGCAAAGACTTGAAAACCTCACCGATCCCACCATTCTCATCAACATTAATTCGAGCACTTTCAGGGTTTTGTAAATTGAATCCCATCAAACTATCAAAAGACTCAACCTTTTCAGAACTAAACCCAGTATAGTAAAGCCAGTACACGGCATTGTTTGCTCTAATCTTTGAACTAGACATAATCACCACCTCACCAGGCCTAACACTCTGTGTATCAAACGCCCACCAATCCTTACTACAATTCATCATCAAACCCACATCCCCGCTCGATCCAATGGGTCCTACACCTCTCTCCCAATGAATTCCGTTGCTCGAAACCGCCAAACCGATCGAATCCGAAACCGAATTCTTCCCATTAGACCTTCCATGGTACCACAGGTACCACCTTTCCTCCTCATCACTGAGGTACCTTTTCACAACCGGGGACCCGATTTCCGTACAATCCCAAGCGTTCTCGGGGCCCAAATCAAACACCAGACCCCTAGAAAACGACGAATTTGAAGAAGAAAGTGCGTAGTTCGAAGTGGGTGTTGCTGATTTCTCCAACTTCGAATTTGAATTGGTCTCAACGGTCGAATTCTCGTCCGTTGCACTGTCTCTGTCACTGTCGGTGTTAGGTCTCGTGGAGCAGTGGGTGAGATAGAGGGCAATGTTTTTCTTTCTAGGGATAGGGTTTGGGAGTGTTTGGGGTTTAAGAAAGCTATTGGTGGCATAAAGATCGAGCATGTTTGATCCAGAGACGAGCCATGATGGGACTAAGTTCGGTGGGTTGGTTAGTCTACGAGTGGCGGGAGTTGCAAGGACGTTAACCGTTCTGGCCGTAGCTAATGCAGTGTCCATGGCTGGTCTAGAGGTGCAAATTGTGCAATATGGTTCCAAGGTGAAGACTGAAGAGATTGACTCAAAATATCAGTGGAGGGTTTTAAACCAATTAAATATTGACACGTTTGAAAATTATATATGGTGTGCCCAGTGTATACTGTATATTTAATATATATGGGTTGGTGTTCTGCGTGTGTATATGTGTGTGAGAGAAAGAGAGATATTTTGACAGTACACAAAATTTCAAACCGGAAATGTATAAGAAAACCTTGATGTAGACTATTACTACTTATAGAAAAAGTGGATAGATTTAGAGCTGGCAGATAAAAAAAACACAGAGATAATACTACAAAGTTGCAAAAGGTAAATTGGTGAATAAAGATAAAGGAATAATCTTTACTTAGACGATTGGTAAAAGAAAAAAAAAAAAAGCAAAAAGAAAGATTGCATTCTTGCATCTCAAGAAAGGTAGCACTGGCCACATTTACAGCTTGTAATAGATCGAAATCTAATTAATAATTGTTTTTGGGTAAATAAAACTTAATTAATAATTTTAGAGAAAGGACGTGAAATATAAAATAATTCTATCGTTATCACTCTACACTTGCAGTATCATAATAGTCCGTTATAATTATTCATATGTGTGATTGTGTCACACATGAAAGTGATTTGACTGTCCACTGTAGTACAACAAAGTGATAACGATCACACGTATAAATTATCGTAAACCTATGTTCTGATAACACGTATGAGTTATCGTCAACCTACATTTCGATACAAGTGCTAACAATCGCATATTTGAGTGATCCTGATCATTACCGCAAAAGATCCCCTCACTGCCACCTAATAGTGCACAAGATACTTTTATTGTGCGGTTCCAATAATTTCTCTCATTTTCAAGGCTGTTTTAGCAAAAACAGGCCTTGATTTTCCATTTTTGGTTCGTGTCATCGTCAAATACTTCTTTGAAATAGCATAAACTATCTTTATCCACTATGAATGTATGATGTGCAATTGTAGCTTTTACTTTTTAATAGTATTATGCTTTTCTAGATTTTTTCTTTTCTTTTCTTTTTTGCTTTTCTAGATTTTTCATGTCCTTTGAATTGTTTTATAATTATACTGACTGTTCATCACATTAAGGAATCAATCATCTGTTCTCATTTAATATAAGTCTCTCCTTCCTGTCGGCTACCTCTTTGGAGTTAGAAATCCTTTTCATCAATCCCTCCAGCTTAATTCTAACCACTTCACACACAGGTTGAGAGTGCGATAACAGCAAATTTTATGTCATACAGTGAGAGTGACAAAGTAAAAGCACGTGCAGAGGAATTATACGACGTAGGTTTCAACTCTCTAATGGCATCACCAAAAAGGTCCCGGACGAACTGCCTTTTCCATGTATTAGTCTCTGTCACTGCAACTGCTCCTTCCCTCCTCCAAAAAGGTCCCCGGACAAACTGTCTTTACCATGGATTAGTCTCTGTCCCTGCAACTACTCCTTCCCTCCTCCTCCGCACTTCTGTTTCTTCCCCGGGCACGAACACTGGCTTACGCCACTTTTGATGCAATACCATTCAACAAAACCAGAGTCTACCTGGCTTACGCCACTTTTGATGCAATACCATTCAACAAAACCAGAGTCTACCATTGATGTAATGCTCCACAAAATAAACTCCACATTTAGCAGTAGCTTGTGCAGGATCGCTAAATATAGCCCACAAATTCTTGTCTCTAACCAGACTACAACACATTCCACACCAATCCTCACGACCAAATGCATGTACTGCTTGATAGAACAAAATTATCTCCTTCCATATTCTAAATGCAAACGTTAGATTATACAATTTCAATGTTAAAATTATACAATCTGCCTGTGAAAGTCTTGTTTATGATTTATCAAACAGAATTATAATCTAGCTACATTTAAAGAAAAAGCTCCGAAACACATTAAAATAAGTCTAAAATGGTTCCTAGAAGTTCAGCTACATTTTCCTCAATTGTCAAAATGAGCTAGTATTATGTTGGTTTTCCATATGGCTCCGTGTTGGTAAGATAAGTTCTAGTCACCGTGAGGCACACATATTTCAATGTTTTAACATAAAAATATTGAGCCAGAGCCTAAATCAATAAAACCTGAACGCAAAATACTAAATCAACAGTAAGAAGTACCGACATTGAAGTTCATTTCTTATTCATTTTTATCTGATACTTCAAGGGATAAAAATTCAGGAAACCAAATTCATGTTAAAGGTATCCAATGAATGACTTGAGTAAAAATATTATTCTAAGTAGACTTCAAAGAGCAAAGGATGAGTCTACGTTTGAACTGTCATGCCACTTTACCAGCCACCCCCTCTCGTTCGGTCCTGCATCTCAGCAGCTCTCTCCTCTTTCATCTTCTCCACAATTTTCAGTATATCGGGATTATAAAATCGCTCACGGACATACTTCCTCTCTTCAGCCTGTATCTCCTTGACAGCACTAGGATATGGGTTTGGAGGAGGCTTCTTCCCCTGTAGACGTGCAATTTGCTTCAAACGAGCATACGCCTTCTTTTTGGCTTTTTTCTCCCCTCGATATTCCATCTATATGGAAAATATAAGTTAAATTGACAGAGATCATAACAGAAAGAAGATTTGGTCATGGGACATTTAAATTCAAGAATCTGGAATAATGAAAATATATGTTAAATTGACAGAGATCATAACAGAAAGAAGATTTGGTCATGGGACATTTAAATTCAAGAATCTGGAATAATGAAATATATACATCTGCTAGAGCCATAGCTTCCTCCTCATTCACTCCCTGCTCTTTTAACTCAAGCACCCGCCAACCAAACACACGAGCTGGAGGGGGATCAAATCCACAAAACCTGTTGAAATTTTACACAAATGAAGTTAATGACTAACTTGAATCTCTTAACAAATAGTGACAATCCAATTGTGGCTACAAGATCATGATACAAACACAAATCTCAAATTTACTGTGAAAAAAAACAAGCTTTTCAACAGCTTCAACAGTTACTTTATAATTTACCTGACTAGTAGCAGCAGATTTAGATTGACGTGTCGCATTTTAATCCATGCTATCAATCAAATTTATTATAAAGAGCCAAGCAAGTTTTTAAATTCAAAGGATTAGGCTTTAGATGAAGACATATTTAACACTTCACCAGAAATTAAATAAATAGATACAGGACAAGAAGCTAAGGAGCATCCTTCATGAACTTTCAGTTAAATGGAAACAAAGATAAGCAACTCTTCTACTTACAATGACTGATGCCCAAAAGCAAAGCAATGAAACTCATACGAGATGCCAGTAGCATCAATCATCATCCTTTTGTTTACCTTCATTGACAGTTGGTACTGCGCTATCTTTCTTTCTTTTCTTTCACATATGTTATGGAGAAATTCATTGTTTCCTTGCTTTTTATCTTTCATTCATTATCAAAAGCTACCCTCTTTACTATTAGTTCTATTAAGTAACTGCAGAGGTGATAGTTTACATCACCAGATGGCACGTCAGTTTTTCTCATTGACTAGCCTTAAAAGTCAAGAAACTGATTCACAGTACTGTAGTCTGACAACATATATCATCAAATTGGAAAATAAACACATTTGACAACGAGGCCAACTCAAAATTATAGCTGTCATATTAGCAAAGAACAATAACTATTACAACTCAGGCTTCAGCCGGCAATAAGCAGTAACCCAGTACAAATCATGAAAATTGTAATTGCCTTTATCAAAATGCAGGATCAGCATTACATGAACTCAGGTAAGAGTGTTAGTACAAGTGCATATCCAGATCCTTCCAATCCCTAAAATATACAATACAAGGACACCAATAAAATGTTGAAAAGTCCATGAAATATGTGTTGGTACTTGTTGAAATAAAAAATAAATAGGAGTGGTAAATGGAAAAACTTAATTGATGTGAGGAATCATACGAAAATATAATTATTGTCATTTTTTTAATTATAAGAAACTAAAAAAAAATTTTTTTTTTTTTGAAAAGAAAGGCAATTGTATATATGCGAATAAATGTACAGTGAAGGGCTGGGGCCCAAGAACAAATACTCTTGTTCTAGTTACATTGTAAAGAAAGCTACACATTTGTAGCAGCAAGCCCATAAGAGAGAACCACAAGGAGCCCATCTTATTGGCAATAAATAAGCAAGCCCATAAGGAAACCCAAGAGGAAGACCCTCTATAATCAACCGTATACCAACGGAATCAATGAAAACAGGCATGAAGCCATAACAAACTCAGTGTTAGAGACATCATCTGTGATCATCTGGCAGTCTGGTGGGAGGACGCAGGAAGGAGGTTGGGAGATCCCATGCTGATTTAGCTCTCCTAGAGCCCTCGGACAACTTCAGTTCAAGTGGAAGTAATTTTCCTCGAATAGAATTACATATACTTGCCAGAAGAGAGCTCTGCAAAGAATTTATTCCCTCAAAGATTCTATTGTTCCTTGCAATCCATATGTGGTATACTGTTGCAAAGAGTGCAAGTTTGCTGATTTTGTTGTTGCAACAATTTGATTTCCAATGATGTGCAGCCCAATGGATCAAGTTTTGCCAAGAGAGGCCACCAAGCAGGAATCCACACCTTGACTGGATGTGATCCCAAATTGGTGATGAGAAAGGTCATGAGAAGAAAAGATGGTCAAGTGTTTCTATTGCAGAAAGGCAGAAGGTGCAATGGTTAGGAATGTGCCAAAAAGCCATTGATTTTGATGAAAGATTTGAAAGACGATTTCTAATGGCAAGCCACAGGATGAACTTGTGTTTTGGTACTGAAATAGAATTCCAAACTAAGTGAGTCCATGGATCTGGTTCAGCAGGAGGAGCAAGATATGTTAGTGTATTCTTTAGTGAGAAAATCCCATTTGGAGATGCTAGCCATTTGAAAAATTCGGAAGCAACAGACGGTAGAGGAATCGAATGTAGGTCAGTTATTTGTCGAAATAGAGGCGCAGGAATGTTCCATTGACTCTCAATAATTCTCTACACAACAAGGCATTCAAAGGAATAACATGTCTGTGGATGTCAGAGCTGTTTACCTTACTGCAAAATGAGTAGTTAGATATCCAATTGTCATGCCAAAAACTGGTGGAGGATCCATTGCCAACCTTGACTTGGATTAGAGGTTGAATAGAGTGCCTCAGCTGCAGTAACTTTGGACTTTCTCCAATTCCAAGTAGACTTTTGAGGTATGTTCATCTCCCAAATGCCTTTGTTTCGGATCAAGTATTCTCTAACCCATTGAACCCAAAGGCTATCTTTATTGTTTGAAATTACATTCCAAAGATTTTTCATAACAACAGAGTAGTTGAGAACTTCAAGATTGGGAATGCCTAAACCCCCTGCTTCTTTTGGTTGGCAGATTGATAGCCAAGCAACCTTGGCACCCTTGGATTGAGAGTCACATCATTTCCATAGAAAATTTCTGCATTTGCTGTTGATGTCATTGAGCACAATCTTAGGAAGAACAAAGATGGAGCTCCAGTAGAGTTGCACACTAACAAGGACAGATTTGATAAGCTATAATCTCCCAGCATAGGATAAGAGCTTACTTGACCAGTGGCCAATTCTTTTGGTAATTTTCTCAACCAAGACCTGGCAATCAGCAGCCCTAAGTCTAGTAGAGATGAGGGGAACACCTAAATGTCTTATAGGTAGATGGCCTTTATTGAATTGGAGTTCAATGTTAGGGGTAACTCCACAAGCAAAGAAGCAGCTTTTAGAGTTGTTAATGGAAAGGCCAAATAAAGCTGAGAAGAGATCAAGAACTTGTTTTAAAATTGAAACAGAGGGAAGACTGCC
The DNA here is from genome assembly GCA_026545225.1 of Cornus controversa. Classification (NCBI taxonomy): domain Eukaryota; kingdom Viridiplantae; phylum Streptophyta; class Magnoliopsida; order Cornales; family Cornaceae; genus Cornus; species Cornus controversa. The sequence continues at coordinate 49,830,527 of CM048848.1, forward strand.
ATGAGATAGTAATAGGAGGTCATCAGCAAAAGTTAGATGAGTGATAGCCCTTCTTTTGCATCTCCAGTGAAATTTGAAGGCTTAATTAGAAGTAAATGAAGAGATGATGGAAGAGAGGACATCCATGACAATTGTGAAGAGAAAGGGTGAAAGGGGGTCACCTTGTCTTAGACCCTTAACTCCATGAAAATATCCATGGAATTCTCCATTAATGGACACAGTGAATGATGGAGAGGTGATGAATACCTTAATCCAGTTAATGAAGGCAGGAGGAAAGTTGAGCAAACTGAGGGTTTCAATTAAGAAGTCCCAGCCTACAGAGTCAAATGCTTTCTGTAAGTCAATTTTGATGGCACATTTGGGAGTGGGGGAGGGGATGTGATAGCCAAGAAACAATTCTTGAGCTAGAAGTATATTATCTGTGATATTCCTCCCTTGGATGAAGGTTGATTGGCATGGATCAATAAGTGAAGGCAAGACACGCTTCAGTTTGTTTGCAAGGAGTTTGGCAATACATTTGAACATAATATTGCAGCAAGAAATGGGTCTAAAATCATTGAGAGATGAGGGGTTGGGAGATTTAGGCACAAGGGCAATGTATGAGCAGTTAACCTCCTTGAGAAGTTTTCCTTTTTGAAAGAACTCTCCGATTGCTTTGATAACATCATACCTGATAATTGACCAGGATTTTTGAAAAAAGAAGGCATTAAATCCATCTGGACCAGGGGATTTATCGTTGTTAGGTGATAAAAAACAATTTTCAATCTCGAGGTCAAATGGAATTGAAGAGAGGCTGTCAAAGGAGGAGGAGGAGGAGATACTTTTAGAAACAAAGGGTTGAAGGGATGACCTACCATGAAAATTAGGAGGGTTACAACCTAGAAGACATTTGTTATGGTCCAGCACAGCCTGTTTGATGGCCAATTCACCTTCAATTTGTTCTCCAGCAGGGTTAGACAGGGACACAACCTTTTTTTTTTTTGGTTAATTCTTGAACAAATGGATTTGAAAAAATATGCATTGTTATCATCCCTTGCCTGCAGCCAAAAGAGCCTTGCTTTTTGTCTAATGTTGTGCTCTTCAGCGTTGAGAAGAAAGGAGACCTCCTGCAGAAGTTTGGCTTCCTACAACCTGAGAAAGCAATTAAAAGGATCAAGGTCAAGGGCCTCCTGGCAGTGAGATAGTTATAACTTGGAGCACTTGATTTGCAGGGCAGTGTTAGAGAATTCTGTTTGAGACAGAGTTTTAAGTGATGTCTTGATCATTTTCAACTTCATGACAACTTGGAACATTGAAGTTCCTTTTATATATGTCCTCCAAGCATTAGAAACTGTGGGAAGGAAGTGAGGTTTAGCAACCCAAGTATTGAAGAACCTGAATGGTATAGCCTTCCTCGATGCTGGAACTCCAAGCTTCACCAGAATTGGACTATGATCTGAGATCCTTGAGGGAGGAAACAACAGTTTGACAACGGAAAACAGGGGTTCCATTGGTCATTAATCATTGCCCTATCAAGCTTTCTTGCAATGTTTGCAAGGCCCAAGTTTTTGTTGTTCCAAGTGAATTTTATTCCACTGTGCCTTAAATCTTCAATTCCAGCCTCATAGATACAGTCCTTGAAGTCATTGATTGCTGGAGTCCACTTCCCTGAACCACCATATCTTTCAGACAAGCAACTGATGGCACTAAAGTCTCCTAACAACAACCATGGATGAGATGAGAATTGAGTTGAGAAGTGTGTGATTTCTGACCATAGATTCCGTCTTTCAAGGACAGCATTGGAGCCATAGATAAATGAGCATTTGAATTCAATGCTAGAGTCCAGATTTGAAATAGAATAATGGATAGCCTGACAACTGACATGAATAATATCAATTTTGATTGAGTTTGGATTCCAAAGCAGCCAAATTCTCCCCAGGTAAGAAAGGTTATAGTCGTGTTCCAAAATTCAATTTTTCACAATTAACTTGTGAATGGAGTCAACATTTGCTATATTGACTTTGGTTTCCATGATGGATAGAATATCAAGCTTGTGCTTAGCTAAAAGATTCTTAACTTCTAGCTGTGTGGAGAGGCTATTCAAGCCTCTAACATTCTATGCAGCTAAATTCATTTGGAAAGGGGATTAAGAGTCCCTTTCAAATGCCTAAGCCTTGTAAAAGGGTTGGGGGCATTTCCTGACTTTGCCAAGCTGATGGTTTGCAATTTTCTTCTTTTTGCATGCACTCATTGATGATTTGCTGACAAGACTTGACTGAGATGAGATAGAATCACTACTATGAGTGCACTTCTTATCAATTTTTTCATTATGAATCAAAGGCATAGGAGCATGATTACTGTCATGCTCTTCATCAGGCTTAGCATGGTGGTGCAGAGGATCAAACAAGTTTTGAATATCAAAATTGCATGATTCAGAAGGGCTATTGTGGGTAATTGGTTGGCATGGAGGGTTAGGAGCTGGAGAAGAGAGGTCAACAATCAGCTTATGGTTTTCTAAATTGATAAAGGTGTGAAAGGATGGAGCATATGCTTCATTTGATGTTTGGTTAATTTTGGCAGCAGCTACCTTGTCATTTGGATCAGTTAGGGATGTTTGTGTAAAAGGAAAGATGATGGGCATTGATGGAGGAGGTGTAGGAGATAGCGAAGGGAGTGGTGATGAGGCAACAACCATTTCTCTAGAAGAGTTGACAGCAGAGGGAGGGAAAGAAAATGTTTTAGTCGAATTGTGGCTTTTGGGGGAATGCCTGGTAGGGGTGAGGACAATGAGATTTAGGTGAGGGCATGGAAGGGGCAGATGCTGAGTTTGGGGGAGAATTGATAATGAGAGGTCCAATTGGGAGAGCAGAGGAAGATGAAGGTTTCTTTTTTTGATTAGTAACAATTTTCCATTCTGGTTCAGCAGTGGCAGTGGTGCAAGGCTTATTGGAAGGGGTACCAGAGTTATTGGATTTCTGCAAACCTTGTCAATGTGGCCAACTTTATTGCAGTTGGAACAAAATTGTGGAGTTCATCTATGTTACATGGACTCTTCAAAGTAGGTGAAGTATCCGTGTCCGACCCATATTATTCGGATATGGGTATGGGATATGTGTCTGACACTTTTGGTTGGACATACACCTAAAAAATATATTCAATAATTCCATTTTATTACATTATTACTTCAAATGAGTGAAATGTCTATTATGGTCACTATATTACATAAAAACATTATTTTTCTCTAAAGAATTAAATAAAAATATTAAATAAAATGAATATTTAGCAGTGTCCATGTGTCCTTCTGATTGGGATTTGACACGTCCGACGTGTGGATACATACTCGTACCCAACACTCGTACCCGAGTCCATGTAACATAGGAGTCCATTGATATTCAACAATAATATCCTCAAAAGTGGAAGGCCCAGTCTTGATTTGTATCTTCTCAATCATAGGGTCTTGGCATCAACCTCAATGCTCATCCTAGCAAAACTTAGTTTTTTCCTTGATTCAGTGGCTTCATCAGCATGAAGTGGTTTTCCAATGGTGCTTGAGATGTAGCTTAGTCCCCTTGCAGTCCAAAACTGAAGAGGAATATTGTGTAATTTCACCCAAACAGGAATTTTTGAGTTTTGATCCTTCTCAAGAGGAAGTTGTTTTGGATCCCAGAATTTCATGAACAATGGTTTTCCAGAGATAAACCAAGGCCCAGAAGCAAGGATATAAGCTGCTTTCCTAGGGTCATCAAAATGGAAATAGAACCACCCTTTTCCATCCATTAAAACCTCAGTAAGACCCTGTCTTCCCCAAAGCTTAATTGTAGCAGCAACAACAATTTTTAATGGTGGTTTTTTTTGGGCGAAATAACCAACTAAGTGTGACTTCCAATAGTCAATACCTTCTTCAGCAATATCAGGTGGAGGTTCAACTAATGGCAGTGGGTTATCAGGTTGGTGGATGTTTTCAAAGAATTCAAAGGACATTTTTTTGATGTTCTGTTTGGTTTTGGAGGCCCATGTTGTGGCTGGCCAATCGGAGAGAGGATTTGGATAGCCTGAGATGTTGATTGGCTGGTTAGGATCTGATGGGATAGAAAGGACTTTGGTTGGGGAAGGTGGAAAAGTCAGGCAATCGTCAGAGTTGGTGGGAAAATTAAATGGAAAGCCAGCTTTTTGGCCATTTTTGGTAACTGGTGGTTCTGACACTTAGAGAGTGAGAGCTGACTTACCAGCAAAATTCGAATTTGAATTTAAATTTCCAAAAGCATGAGTTGATGGACTGGCATGAGGGTTATCGGAGGCGATGGTGTTACTCAAGGACGTAATCTGAGCTTTAAGGATGGAGATGGTAGCCTGGAGTCTATTTTGAGCTTGGCTAGAGTCATGAAGGAGATTTCTGAGAGTAGCAACATGGTTGATGAGGTCGACCTTGCTGCAATCCATAATTGTGGGTTAGAGGCCTTCCGGAAGAAAAATGATCTCTGTAAGGACATCTTTAGCAGCAGCCTTGAGGTTAGGATCATCTTGTAGGGCCTTTAAAACCTTGGATTTAGTAGACTATGATAGGATGGGGGTTGGGTCCAAAGAAGTAGATGGGGAAGGTGATGGATGTCTTGGTAATGGATGGGGGTTAGAGGGTGGTTTATGGAGATCAAAGTGAGTGTTTGTAAGTTTAGCTCCAAAGTTGAATGGTTTAGTTATTGAAGTGGTGTGGTGGAATGGAGGTTCTGTAGTGGAGCTAGAAGAGAGTTTGCAGATGGATTGGTGGGATTGTTTTTTGGTTAAGGGGGTCTAGGGGGACGAAGGGAGAATTTTTTTTGAGTTGGTTTGACAGAGGTTGAGGAAGTGGGAATGGACTGGGGGGGATGGAGAAGAGGGGGAACAGAGACACCTTTCATGGCCTAGCAAAGTTTATTGATATGGGTGGAATGTACGATTGACCAGGAACTTAAAAATTGAGTGGTAATATAATTCTAATAATTTTAAATATATATATAAGGATTTCTGGTACTAGAGCATTAATGATACTAGTTCTCAAATATAAAATATTAATGAAAAATACTAGAGCATACCAAATTAAAATACTAGAGCATTTATGCATATACTAGAGCATGCTCAAATATAAAATACTATTTAGCATTGCACCAATTAATAAAAAATATTAATTCAAATTGGCTTCCACAAAGTTCTCAAATACATAAATTTGTGATACTAGAGCATTTATGCATATGTGCACAAAGCACAAACCCTCAAATGCAAAAACAAAATCAGCCCAAAAACAATTGACATCAAATTTCTGACCACATACCCACTTCAACCCATTTCTATTGACCTTGTCCAAGTTTGTTTGGTGTTGGTAATAAGAGTTGAACAAGTGTTTAGCACAACAAATTTCTAAGTTCTTGTTCCTCTCTTTGTCATTAAACTTCAATTTTTTATAAACCTTCTAGTAGAACCTTAGGATAACAACTAGGACAATGCTTGCCTCAGGCCATATAAGTAGGCGTTCCTACTAAACAGCTGATGTGGACCAATTAAAATTAAACACATATTTAAAACTTTTAAAAAAAATTAAGCATGGGTTTTTTGGGTCTTTTCAGAGGTCATCCAAAAACCACTCATTATGACCCATCATTGCAATTCTGATACACCAAACACATCATCACTGCATGAACATCGAACACTCACTGGATCTCCAAAGATCCATCATTGCAACTACAACAACAAGATACCCTAAATTTCTTCTTCCAAACTTAGATCAATCAAAAACAGGACTGGGTTGACTCGAAATAAAACACAAGCTCAAACGAACTATAATCTGAATATCCGTGTGGAATATGTAGAGATAGAAAGTCGGTTCACGTTATTTAGGACTAATTTAGACCAAAAAATGAGAAAACGCGTGAACCCAAAATTTGTTTTCAAAAATAAATAGAACACGAAAAGTTACTGATACAAACGGTGATATACATATGTGTGTGTGTGTGTGTGTGTGTGTGTGATTCTATCTATAGGTGAATGTGTAGGTGAAGAATAATTGAATATGAATTGGTCTATGAGATTGAGGACGGCAAAAATACGTAAACAGGGGGCAAGAGAAGAAGCAATATAGTACAAGTGCCAGCGATGACTAGTGAATGTACATACAGAGATACATACATTACAAGTGTTTATCTGATTCTGGATTGACCGAGTAAAAGGCAATATAGGTCAGATGTTCATTGCGGTGATGATAGTGTTTGGTGTATCAGAATTGCAATTTGTGTCTCTTTACGGGTCATGAGTTTCGATGACCCATAAAAAGATCCAAATGATCCATGTTTAAATTTTTTAAAAGTTTTAAACACACATTTAGTTTTGATTGGTCCACATCAGCTGTTTAAGTAGGAAGTCTTACTTATATGGCCTGAGGCAAGTATTGTCCTAACAAATATAAGGCCATATAGCATTATTTACAAGCTTTGTTTAATATATATGGAAGAATGAAATGATGTTTAAAGCTGCAAAGAGAAATATATACAGGGGCAAAGAAGTACTTGATAGCATCTTCATGTTTAGAGTCCGGATACTTCTTAAAGAATTTTTTTATATAAACATCCTCAGGCAAACTGATCGGCTTAACCTTGCTATCAGCACAAGGAAATGTCACAGGTGGGGCCCTGTATTACAAAATCAAGCACAACTATAAGCAAAACTCTAAAGCATGACTAACTAATGATCTTACCATTAGTTAATGCATGGAAGAACATCATAATAAAAGAGGGAAAAAAAAAGCAAAAGAAAAGAAAAGAAAAAGGGTCCTCAATATAAATCTTGACAGAAAGTCCTGTTTAGGCATGAAAATTTGACAAAAACTAAATTTTGCATCTTATACAACCAAATAAACTTGAATAGCTACATCTGAAAATTAATAAAAAAATATGGCGGCTTGATATCTTCTTTCATTAGTTCCCAGAAACTTTTATAAGAAACAAAATATAGGACACCAAATGCATCAAAATAATCTAAGTAGTAAGAAATGTCACACTTTTTTTTTATAAGCAAGAAATGTCACACTTTTTCCTATGTGGTTTGGGGGGTTGTAACTTTAGGTGCCCAAGTACCGGTGAATTTAAACGAGCCAAGTCCAACTTCTGAACAACTGATGTGATTGGCAATAACAAAATAAAAATAGGCTTAGCTTAACCACCTCGATCAATCAAGAAATGTGAGTCGCCATCGTCATCATCATAATCCTTGCCTAAGTCCCATATGAATGGGGTTGGCCACATGAATTCTCTCTCTCCAATATTTTCTATTACATGTCATTTCCCCTATCGAGTTTAACTTTTAAAATCATTTCTAATAGCCTCATCCCATGTTATTTTTGGCCGCCCTCTCCATCTCTTACCTTCTATTACAACTAGTCCTCCTCGCTTCATTGGCGCATCACTAAGTTTGCGATATATGTGTCCAAACCATCTCATCCACTCTCTCTAATTATTTCACAAATGGGTGCTACACCTATTTTTTCTCTCACACTCTCATTAGGAACCTTACTCTTCTAGTCACTTCAATCATCCACCTTAGCATTCCCATTTCCACTACATGAAAGCGTTGCTCTTGTCCCCTTTTTTAGGGTCCAAACACTTCGCCCCTACAACATAGTTGGTATAATAACGGTCTTATAAAATTTTCCTTTTAGCTTATGTGTTATCCTTTTATCACACAATATCCCACTAGTTTGCCTCCATTTTGTCCAACCTACGCCTATTCTACTAGTTATGTTGTTATCTATCTCTACATCGTTTTGTATTATCGATCCTAGGCACCAAAAATGGTTGTTTTGAGTAAGCTTTTGGTCTTGAAGAAATGTGAGTGTTCGCACCCAACTTGGTTGTTTGTTTGGATTACTTTTAGTATGTGACTGTTTCAAGAATAAAAACAACAAACTTAGAATTTCTAAAGATGATTAATGTGCTCGAAAACTTATATAAACTGAAAATTTAACAAATTGATTCATGTAATCAAGCAATTTCTAACTACTTGAAGAAAACATAAAATGATACATACTGTTCCATGGCTTTGAGCCAAACAGGCTCGGCCTTGGCCAAACCTTTCACAAGCTTTCTCGTTCTTGAAAGCAAATCACCTCGCATGAACGACATGACTCTTTGGCCTTGTAAAGGCAGCTTCCACAGCACCACAAATTCCCAATTCTCAATTCCTGAGCCCACAAGAAAGTACTACTATAAACAAATGAGATTTAGAGAGAGAGAGAGAGCCTTATGTGTCAAAGGCCCTAACTCGAATATGAGAAGCCAAAATCTATTCTGTAAATACACACACACATACATATGTATCAACAAGGAGTTGTATTCTTAACCAAGAGATCTGAAATTAGCAGTAGTAAAAAATAGTAGAAATGGCACCTTTATTGTGAAACACAGGCAAAATTGTTTGGTCTCTAAGCTTTGGAACCGAAACACAAAACAGTAAAGAGCTAAGGCTTAGTTTGGATAAGTAGGATAGAAAGAAAAGAAAGGATAACATTTTTTTTTGTTGGTAAAAGGCAATATATTAAAGAAAGAAGAAAGAATATACACGAGGGACAAAGCCAGAAGGAAAAAGAACAAACAAAACCAACCAACCCAAGGCAGAACACCAGCACAACACTAGCTCTAAGCAACATCAAACCACTCACCAACCTCCAACATTATACCCAGAAACAAAACTACATAACTCATTCAAATATTGTCTTAGGCAAAGAAATGAAACTATCTGCAATCAGTCTAATTTATTAGCATACACCTTTGTTTGACAGAATGCTTAACTATGATGATTCACATGATACTCTGATGAACAATTAGCATTATAGGCAGGGTGTTCAAAACCATGTTTTTAATAACATCTAATGAAAAATAAAAGACAGATTATATCTGCAGTCACTCTAGTTTTTCTAGACCTCTCTAGTTTTACTTGAAATCCACGACTTTCTGTATTGAAAATCAGCATGTTTGTACAAAAGAAAGAAACTAATATCGGCCTATGAGTCCTCCGTGGACTGAATATGATAACAAAAGAAAGAAACTAATATCTTTTCAGGAATATTGTGAGTAGGGGTGCACACAGTACGATTCTTGGTCGTTCCCAACGGTTCCTTAATTTTGGACCTGGAACTGTTGGGATTTGGAACCGTGAGCAACCGAACCACAGTTCTCGTTCTTCAATTTTTTATTTTTTTATTTATTTTTTAAATGATTCAATTTTAGAGAGAAAAATCACTGAAGAGAAGAAAGAGACCTGAATTTAGAATTTGAGAGAATGAAACTGCAATCAAGTTTACAGAGTCTACTCCACATGGTCTTTTGATATATATATATATATATATATTTAAACCCTATATATCTGCAAGACTGCAAGTCTGCAATTGGTGTTTTCATGTATGCCTTAAGCTAGCAATTAATCAATGTCACTCACTTGAAAACAACATAAATCATTCAATTAAGTAATATATGTATACATATATCTATACTTAGAAATTTAGAAGACAGATGATTTATATTTACCCTAACGGAGGAAGATGAGGAACCTGGTGAGTCCGAGGTTGAAGTCGGAAAGGTTCCAAAGTGGTGTTGCGCCGGAGACCGGAAATGCACTGGATGGTAGAGACGGTAGAGTCGTAGAGACTAGAGAGAGAGTGAGAGACTGAGTTTGTGTGAGAGAGAGAGAGATATTGGATTTGTGCCGAAGGTTTTACAATCTAATGCATCACTGAAGAGTGATGGCCTGCGCCGGAGATGACAAAGAAGCCGTTGCCACTTGCCAGAGTGACAGACAAGCGAAGCGAGGATTGAATGTTGAGGATCTGTTGAAACTGAATTATATATATGTTATATATGTTTTTTTTCTTATGTAACAGTTCGTTACCGGATCGGTTTCTCAGAACTGTTACCCTTTCGATTCTAATGGACCTGAAATCCGCACCCAAATCGTTGACGGTCCCAACTATTCTTTGTGCACCCTACTTATAAGTACTCAGTTAACAAAAGAAAGAAACTAATATCTTTTTAGGAACTTGAACTCTATTTTTACTTGGGCATTTCATCAAACACTTCGCTATGGTGTTACGCAAACAGCTCCTACACTGATTGAGCTAGATCGCTTCGATATTTTCATAAGAAAAGGGTATTGGATGACATACTCACACATTATGAACTCTGTCGACCTATTCATATGAGAATAAGGCAAGAATGATGATGATCTTCAACTTTATTTCTACTTAGGCGTTTCATCAAACAGTTCGTTATCAAAACTCATAATGGGGAAATGCAATCAATTAACTTCGCTATGGTGTTACCCAAAATCCCTATAATCAGAGATGATATTTGAAAGAAAAAAAAAGGAAAAAGAAAAGAAACCTGAAAGTTCTCGAAAAGAAACCGGAGCTGGAGAAGAGAGAGTCGCTACGAACTAGGAAGTGATGGGTTGCAGCATAGTCGTTACAGTTCTCGAAAAATTGGGCCGAAATAAAAAAGATCTACAGCATAGCCCATATAATTTCGGTCCACCTTCAGTTGGATGGTATTGTTCTTTAAGTCCACAAGGTCCGTTTAGAATTATTGAAATTGAACAAAAACGCCAAAATTTACGGAATTGAAATGAATCCAACCGTAATCGATTCAGTTCTCAACTATACAATATCCAACTAAATAATATATATGTGTGTGTATATATATATATATATATATATATATACTAGGTATGGCGATGCCTACGCCACTGTCATGTACCCTTAATTGCGATAGTTAGATAGAGTTATTTTGAACCGTAGATAGATAAAGACATTTTGACTTACATGATTGGTTTTTTTAATTCTTTTTAACTGTTAAATTAAATTTTTTATCTTATTATATCAAGCTTGAATGTATTATATACTAGCGTATTATTCGTGAAAAAATTGTTTGACTGAATCATTTTAGAGGGGTGTGAAGGTAAGTGAATGAATATGTGAATTTAGGTGTAAATGTAGTGGATGAATCGTGATAATTAGATCAATGATAGAGAGTTATTTTATATCTTAGATAGGGATAGATATTTTGAACAGTATGATTGATTTTAAAGCATTTTTTACATTAAATTGTGATTTTTTTTAGGAAGATTCAAATGCTTAAATGTAATATAGATATATACTAGGGTATGCCCATGCTTACGTCACAATTATACACTCGATCGTTAGATAGAGTTATTTTGAAGATTTTACTTTTCACATATATACTTCAATTAATTTTTTTTAGTAATTGAAATACCAAAATTAATTTTTAAAAACATAAGTAAAGTGCAATAGTATAAAAATAGAGTTTGGACTTGCGATCATCTGTCTAAATTAACTGGAAGAAGCACTAAATTTCATGTTCATAGGTTTTTTAATAAATAATTATTTATGTAATTACATTTAAAAAAAAAATTCTATTAGCCTATTATTTATTTATTTGTATTTTTGTAATTTTATTATTTATTTTTAATTAATGAAAGATTGTTGATATTAACCTTTCTCATATATATATATAGACACATATACACACTACATAAATAAAAGATTATAATTTTATTAAATAAGTTATTTTGGTTTATAAATATACTATTATCATAATATTCTTGATAAATTACTTTAGCTTCGTTTTTATTCAGAGTTTTCTAGTGATTTTTCAAAAAATATCAAACATTAGCGCCTTCTTTCTGCACTCAACCTTCGCAGCAACAATGGTGTTCAGAGTGGCGACGCTAAGAAGCGCCGGGGGGAACATGGGGTTCGCGCTGGGGCTCAGGAGGTCGTTGACTCACGCCATCGCCCAATCTGCGCCGCTTGATAGTTCAATCAACGACCTCACGACCGTATCACCACATTTGGTTTTGCCTGAATTCGATCGAAACTCTGAGATCAGAAACATCGAATTTGGATTCTCGAGTTTCTCCTTCGGCAGTGGATCAATGGAGCTCATGGCCGTTCCCAAGAAGAAGGTGACTTCACATTCCGTTTCTTGTTTCCCATTGGTACTACAAAGACTAACTTTCTTTTATTAGAAAAAAAAAAAAAAAAGAAAGTAAAGAAATAATTATCGATAAATTATTTTGGTCGTATAATCGTTTAGCCGTTGTTTATTTGATGTTGGGAGATTTGGGTTTTGATTGTTTTATGTTGGGTATAGTTATTTTTAGTGTTTAGGGCTTTGGTGCAAGAATATTTGAACTGATACTAAGAGCATATTATTTTAGGTTGCTTATTTTATTTTCGGCTTATTATTTATTGGTATTAATTTGTTTATACATTCCATTCACTGTTGTTTCTGTAATTTTTGGAGTTCTGGGTTTGGCTTATTTTTGTTGGTTGTGGCCAATTTAGGCTTCTGGTGGCATTTTCACTAAGTAGGAGGCACCTATCCTTTTGTTTTATCCCTCAGTCATCCATCTAAGTAATAATTTCATGTGTTTGAAAAGGGTGGTGGTGGTTGGGCGGGGGGTGATGGGGGAGGACAATCGAAAGGAGATATGAGTTAACACATTCCCTTAACTCTTAGTTGAACTCAAGCAAATCATCCTGGTAGGTTACAGTAAAGCCTTTGCTTGGAACTCGGAAAACAAGTTGCAGGGAATTTCATTTTTCGTAGTTTAGTTATGGTGGAAATAGCTGGAAATAAAGATGATAGGGAGTGGAAAAAAAAAGAGTATTTTTGTAACATTGAGAAAATTCAGCTTTTCCTTTTAAAATAGTAAGTTGGTGAAACTTGTTAGGAAAAGAAATAATTTATTTATTATTTATTTATAAATGGATTCATTTATTTCCTTTTCAACTTTCCTTTTGCCTTCTCCTTTCCTTTTCGTTTCCACTATTATCACTAAGCTCAAATAGACCTAAAATAATATGCTACATGTCCTTGGTTACAGAAGTTTGGGGAACAGTGAAGGTGAATATTAAATGTATAATCTATTCCCTTTGCAAAATATTTTACCTCTGTGCTAGCAGCTCTTGTATCTTGTTATAGTTCATACTTCTATGAGTCTATGATTATTAGGGGTGTTTTCAATTGAGGTTCTTATGATTATATTGACTGTCACTATTCTTTTGTTTTCCTTCGGTCTATGATCTTGAAAAGGAATTGGATAAAAGAATCTTTGTATAGAATTATATTTTCTCACATTATGTTTGAATGAAGTGATGTTTTTCTCTTTAAAAAATTGTACTAGGGGCCGCTGCATGGTGCAATGGTATATTTTTTAGAGTTGTCAACCATGAGAACATGAGTTGGAGTACAAGAATAGGTATAAGAAAGTGTATTAAACAGTATATGTTCCGCTAACACAGGTACTGAGAGGAAAATATTGGAAATATACGTAACTTTTGGTATTATTTTACACGAAATGGATGCTTTCATAATGTTAGGTTTGTTCAAATCTATTTTTTCCAGCACACCGCATTGAGAAGACCAATGTTGGGTAATTTTCATTTCAATTAGTGGATATAACTATAATGGTAAAAGTTTGGACTACCAAGCGTGAAATTATGAGTTCGAGTTTGAGGTCAACCAATTTATGCAAATAATGCCTAACGTTTGGTCTATATCCAGTTCACCCCTTCAAATACCTCAATTAATCCCAAACCGCAACCAAAAGTAGTATAGAATGTAATTAAGAGAGAATACACGAGGCATAGAGAGGTATGTAAAAACAATGTTGATTGATCTTAGTTTTACTTTTAACATTATGGATATAACTTCATTAGATTTCTTTTATGGTTGTGTAAGCTTTAGATTATTCTCCTTATGGCTGGTATTGTATTTTAATTTTTCCTAGTTGGTCCTCAAAGAATTGTTTGCACCAAGAGGATTTGATCATTAGATCTAATGTTTGCTAGGCACTAGGGCCAAGTTCTTTATCCACTTGAGCATTAATCCCTTGGGGTGACTAGTATTTTATTTGAAATGGGTAAATTACACTAACCTCTCCTGAGGTTTGACCTAATTACACACGATATCAAACTTATGTATTTTGTTACATTGACCTCCCCTATAACGGATTGAGCTGAACAGACGTTAAATTTTAGAGTGATTTTACCGTTTTACCCCTTATATTTTATTATTTAAAATACAAAATATTTGAATATATGTAATTACTATTTTGCCCTTTTTTCTATTCTTCCCTCTTTTCCTTCGTTCTCCTCTCTCCACCTATTTACCCATGTCACCTCCTCAACCATGGCCACCACTCCCTCTCTTTCACCTCCATTTTCCCGTCCGATTCATTCAAATAAAAACCCTAATTTTACCCATCATGTTCATCCTCAAATTCTCTTGGTATGAATTATTTGAGTTTCCAATACACTTGTTTTGCTCAATCTCTGGTTCCATTCCTAAACCACATCAAACCAATCAAACTTAAATCAAGCACACATGTATATATATATATATATTTATATATATATATATATATATATATATATATTTATATATATATATATGAATTACCTTCCTAACCCACGCTCACCGACACCAATCGATCGCCGCGGTCACCAATCAAACACAATGTTGAACCTCTCTTTGATTGTGGTAAAACCCTAGAATTTGAGAACTTATAGGCTCTGGTTTGCTCTAATCTCTCCAAGTCATCGATTATCATCTTCAACTCCGACTCCATTGCCTACATCTCGAACGTCGCTGGATGTTCAACATTGATCGATCCCCAAACCCCTCCGCGACCACCTTCGTCGTTGTGGACAATCTCTGGTATAAAGCTTCACCATCTTATCAATGTTTTTGATTTCCATCGATTTTTCACAACGAAAGGCAATTATTTGTTCAATACTCTGTCTTTGAACTTGTTGAAGCTGAGCTCAAAGAATCGCATTTCACTAGTGTTTACGTGTTTTGGGGCTCGACCAACACAAATATCCTATTGAGAGTGATGACTCCGAACGTATCGATTACTTCTTCACCTTTTTTGGTTGCGATGTTGAGATTATATGTCACCCAAAACACCACTGACTGATCTTTTCTTCACTGACTATATATATCTATGTAATTGGAGAAATAAATTAATTGTACAACTATACATGTAACTGTACATGGCTTAAACTGAGTATAAAGGGTACTTTAGTCCGCTAAAATTATTACTTTTTGTAATTTGATAATATGTAAAGGGTTATATAGTCTTTTTCTTTTGCTTGATGGGTATTTTGGTCACTACAACTAAATTTTTGAATAGAAAGGACCAAATTTTGTACGACGGGGTCTTTGTGCTAGAGGAGCAAACCTCAGGGGAGCACAATGTAACAAAATGCATAAGTTTGATGTAGTGTGTAATTAGAGCAAACCTCAGGGGAAGGTCAGTGTAATTTACCCATTTGAAATTTGTGGGACATCATTTATAAATTGATTCATTTTTTTAGGGAAATGTTGTTGAGTTAGTGAGAAATTCCGGAAACTATATATATATATATATATCTTTCTCGCTATTAAGTTCATTTTTTTTTATGTTTTCGACTCGGCTATTAAATTCAAGATAAGAATATTTGGTTGGATGAATAGATTGTTCAGCCATCATGATTCTAATTTCTAAGCTTTTTTTGTTTATTTTTGATCTATTGTGATTGGTAGCTTCCATTCCTTTTGCTTTACCCTCAATAGTGTGTTGTATTATGGGTCTGGATAACTTTTTCATCTGTCATCTAGAATTACTTGTGGTCACAACTACTGTTGAGCTCCATTAATGCTTTTCTCCAGTGTGTTGGTATTTGGCTAAAACGTATGTCCTTATATACCTTGTGATGAAAAAAACATTATGATTTATGACTATGATTTTTTGTTAGTTCTTCGCACTTTTCTTGTGCTTTTTAGTGTCACTATCACTTTGCTTTGTTTTGCTTCTTGTGCAGTTTTGTCAGCTAGGTTAAAATTTCTCAACTGTTGATTGAATGAGTTGTGTTGTTTTGATATTCTAAAATCAACACACCATTGGCCTTCTATTCATGGTCACACGGAGAAGGCACCTTCATCATTGGGAACACTGTTGACTTCATTGGTGCGTGCAGCATTATGGCTTGCATGATGCTACATTGCATGCATGTTAGCTTGTAAATTATCTTTATTTAAGATTACCCATATCTCAGATTCTTTTACTCCACTTTTTTTCTCCCTTCTTTGAAGGTGTTGGGTTTATGGAGCTTTCATCTGCAACCTACTTTAGTATTATAATAGCTATTCCATTACCAATGTACCTCAGGTTAAAATATATTTCCAGGTTGGTTATAAGTATGGAATTTTGTTGGGAAAATGTGAAATTTCTTTTACTTATTAAATCCTTAAAAGGTAGGAATTTGTTTCCTCTTAATATAGTGTATAGATTGTCATACTGTCTCTGATGTAATCTATTTTGTTTCTTTATATATATATATTATATATATACATATATAAATCAACTAGTATGTACCTTGCTCCCCTGAAAACTAATGTAGTTTTGCACTTTTCTTCTTTGTTGCATCTTACAAATTCTACCATCATCTATCAATGATCAATCAGGGAAGATTGCTGCCTTTTTGTTCTTCTATCATAGTGTTATTAATCTCAGTTAAAAGTTTTTTCCCCAATCCATTTGTGGTGCTGTTTTGTAAGCTATAAAACTTTTGGGTGAATGACAAATGTTCTTCTAATGTACAGAAGTAGTTAAGATGTTTTTGTTGATCATGCAGGTTTCTCCGCACAAGCGAGGCATAAGAAATGGACCAAAGGCTCTCAAACCTATTCCAGTGATCATCCGTTGCAAGTAAGAGCATTCTTAATAATGCCTGCAATTTACAAACAACATTGTTGAATTTCTGAATGTTGTGTGGTTGAAGGGTTAAGTATGTGTTTGAAGTCTGAGTAGCTTTAATTTAAAGTCTTGTTTTAGTCTATCGTCTCAGATTAACAACTAAATATTACTGAGAAAGTGACTCCATTTATTATTTCAGTTAATTTAAGATGTCAGTGAATATAGAAGCATGCCTTAACTTGTTTGTTTGATATTCGTTTAACTAAAAACATTTTTTTATTGTAGATTTAGCAGCATATGGCTATTAAGGTGGTCTTCTAAAGCCCCATGTGGAAAAGAATGCCCATTATTTCCCAATAAGGAATATGAAGGAGAGGATGAAGAGATAGTTGCAACCAATAAGGAATCTTAAATAAAAAACTTAAAAGTGAAAATTAAGGAGGTAATAATAGGTCAGCTACAATCAGTAAGGAGGAAATTACATGGTTTTAATTCCAGTTGCACGAGTCTCGGACTTCTTTCCTTGTACATATGTTTCTTCTTTCATCTGCTTCCATTGCTTCTCTTCTCTCTCCTACCTTTTCATTGCTAACAAAAGAAAGGCTTACATTGGTCATTGGAAGCATCCCACGTGCATCATGCAGGTTTGAATGCATCATTTAATATGAAGATGTTTATTTTAGTTATGTTATAAGGAGGGTTCAAAACTTTTGCATCATCAAGATCACTTGATGGTAAGGTAATTGTTATTTTCAAACAGATGACATAGAAAACTACAACCAAATGACCACTTGCAAGAAAACAAAACCATGAGGTCAAAGTGGGATGGATGATGTGCTATTGGGAATGTTCAACTATTTACAGCATGCTTTGAACACCCTTTCTCTCTTTTCTGAAAGGTAAAATAAAATAAAAAATAAAAAAATTAAGGACAGAAACAACAGGAAAGACACCAAATAGCATCGCCTTGTTTTGCTCATTAAAAATCTAAACTAATAGGTGTCATCTGGATTTTTGAGGTCTGAGAGGTGGAATAGAGTAGCACATCCAAGGGAAATGCAGACGTATTCAAAAGCTATTATTGAGAAATTAGTGAGACCATTGGTTGATTTGGAGTTTGTTGCTAACAAAACTTTTGATAGGTTTGGCTTGAAAGACCTACTGAAGAAGGAGACAAAGAGGTCGTTGAGGCATCGCAATTATTGGTGGTTGACAAAGCTCTGTGTCTGAGTGGATGCTGTGGCATTGTATAACAAGCATTGCATATAATCATGGAGGATCTATTGAAGGTGATGAGGGAGTTTCATGAGAGGTTCCTATCAAAAAGATCTTTGAATAGATTTTTTGGTTTCTAAGGTGGGTGTAGAGGTGGATGTTAAGAATTCTGTGCTATTAGCTAGTTGGTGACTGCCTATAAGATTATTATGGAAAGTTTGGTGGGAGGTTAAGAGTGATGGTGGTTGAGTTGTTTTGTTAGGGATTGGCAAATTCTAAGTTAAGTTCTAAAAAGTGGTAAAAGTCTGGGTTTCATTTGTGAACTAGAGAGAAGAAAGGCTTATAACCATCTTAAAATTGGGATTCTAGTGAAAAGGCCCTGGAATCTGTGGTCCTTGCTAAGGCTGCTTTCTTCTCATGGATTGCGGTGATAGAGAAATGTGACTGGGGTTATAATAAGTGGAAATTTGGTCAATCTGTCTTGTACAATTGGAAGTTATTACAAATATATACTATTTTGATTAATTGAATTGAAAATATTGTATTCTTAGGTGTATATATTTAATAATATGGAGATCCAGAAATAGATAAATAAATATTTTTGTTGAACTCAAGTCTTTCATTGAGCCATATGCTTCATGCTTGACAAGATCATACAATATAGATAAATACATATTTTCGTTAGTAAATAAATGAATAAAATCTCCTCATTCATGCTGACCCCATTTATGGAAGTTTGATCAACTAAGCATGTCAAACTTGCACTTAATCCACATTGTCATATTTTTAGAATATGTTCTTTTGCATTATCAATATTGAATTTTTGCAGGGGTTGCGGTCGGGTCAAGTTGCCACACTTCTTCTGTTGCAGTGGTGATAGGGGACACACAGGTGGACAGAACGGTTCAACCAGTTGATCAAGCTCATTGAGCTTTATCTAAATAATTTAGGTTTTTTTTTTATCTTTTTTCATAGAACTCGACAAAATTTAAGAATTCCACTGGCGTTTCTTGTAGAGAAGTAATTTGTAGTTTGTGGAATATTTATTTTTATTAATATACTTTGTTATTTTTTATTAAGTGGTTTTTCATTGTCTTACCAAAACCTGAACGTCAAACGTTGAAATATTATTATAGAGGCTGTGGTTATGATGGGAGAGGAATTGGATGCTGATGGAGGAATGGTATTGAAGATAAATGATCATAGAGTTCGGGTTCAAAGGCAAGAACTCAAGGTTTTTCCCCCTAATCAGTTCATGAAGGTACATTTGATTTATTAATAAAGAAACTTCAGTGTAGTTGATCATAGATGATCTAAGATCATCCACATATTCAGTTTCTACTTCCCTAAAATCATCTTGGATTCATCTACTTACTGTTTGTATTGAGGAAGATGTGTTCTTTGTGGGTATCATCTAGTTGATCTTGTTAAGGGCAGTGTCACATTTGTGAGATATTATACGTTACAACCGTTGTACCACGTCATTCATTGGTGTAATGAATTTGATGGAAAGATTTTATTATCTTGGTATGTGTAAAATAGTTCATCTTGTGTTGACTAAGTCACTAAACACCTAATTTGGTGGATAGAGGTTTATTTGGAAGTCAAGTGAAAAACACCTGTGTTTAATTTATTTTACAATATGTAGTAGATTGATTTCTTCTCATCCATGGACATAGGGATGGTTTTGCTGAATCTTGTTAACATTATTGCATCTCTAGTGTGTCTGTGTATATATGCACTTATTTTTTAATTATTTGTAGTTGGATATTGGTTTGTCCAACTTGGGAAGTTCATGGAATATCAGAATTTTGGCCTAATATGACGTCATAGTAACATTCTTAATATGCAAGAGGAGTCTCGATGGTTAAATAATGGTGATATATGCGACCTGCTTTAAAATCATATAGGTTCTCATTGGATTAGATATTCTCACCATTATCACATTTTGGAGTGATATGTTTTTTTTGTCTCTTCTCTTCTCTTCTCGTCGAGTGAATTAAACTACAAAAATGAAGAAAAATTTAAAAATTATCCTTGAGTAAGAAAAGAGAAAATACGTGAAAGGATGGCTATTGTCCTTGGAGAAAAAGAAAATGAAGAAAATGGTAAAGTGCAAAAAAAAATCGCGTTATACAAATTTTGTACACTAAACACTCTTCTAATTAAATCCGTGCATATAATCCCTTAACATTTGAAAGATATGTGCAAATACCCTTTCCGTTAAAAAATCGTTGAAAATTCCAAAATGCCTTTTTAAAATACCAGAACCCCCCGGCGGCGTCAATTCCTTTCTCTCTCTTGTTTTTCTCTCGATGCATTCTTGAATTTTACAATTGTTGATTGTAAATACAAAAATTTAACCAATGATCCATGAGAAATCTAGGGTTTTGGGTCGAGAGAGAAGGTGGAAGGGCTCTCATCAAAAGAAGGGTTTTCACGGAAGCTGTCAGAGAAGAAGAATGGAACAACACTGTAGATACTGGAATTTCTATTCTTTTGCTAAAATTCAAGCTCTCACTCAATGAAAAATTCCCTACGCACAGTGGTGCTTCCTCAGAAGAATTATACCAAAAACAAACTCATTTATTTAGCACAAGATCATATTACATGTATAAAACTCAAAAACAACTCCCCCCTCTCTCTTTCCTTTTGCTCTTATATAGCCTTTTGTTTCCCCTCAAGTTTTGGTCCTCTTTTTCAACTTGTGCTCCTTATGCCTCCCAAATATCTTTGTAGGCTTTATCCTTTTCGTGTCAAGTGGCTTGGTGTAATTATCATCTTGTTTAAGATTTTGGTAGGTCTTATCCGATTAAGCATGAGGTAGGCTTAGTAGCCTTATTCGGTTAAGCACGAGGTGGGCTTTTTGCCAGACCTTTTGTTGGGTTTAATTTCATCTTAAATGCCAAGCTAGCCCACCATGTGTCGTTCTTTGGGGGGCCCATCTTGATTTGACGGGTCTACAAACACCCAATGCCGATTTCACTCGCCGGCCGAAGTAAACCCGTAACCGTGATCGGTGAGGAGAGTGGTGACAAACCTAGTCCAATTGCATTGCAATAGCAAGACCGTCGCAATCAAAACCCTAAAATCTGCAATTGCAACTTTCGCATAGTTTTCTGTTCAATTGATCGCAGCACCTCGCAACAGTGGAATTTTTTCTAATCTGCTCAATTGCACCAGAAACCATCGATTTGTCTTCTCGTAAAAACCTCTTGTAACAACAGTCGAATCCCATTGAATTAATATACGTGATGGTGTTTGCCCACTAATTAGAAATCAGCAATCAGTTTCAACTTCAATGGAGTGCACATGATCAATAAAGGGATCACGAGAGTCAAAGCTTCTGCTTTGGAAGCTTCCGCCATGAATGAGTTTATGATGCAGAAAAAAGAAAGCTCGTACATATATATTGATTATTATTGGTAGTAAGTGGAGAAGTAAGGTGTTCTTCATGGCCGAAACTTGGTTTAGGGTTAAAACATTCTTGATTCATCACAAATTAATACAAGTAAATGATGTATGATTATATTTTGTGATCTAGTTATAGAACTTTAAACACTTGGGTAAGATTTGATTATGTTTAGGATCAATTTTGAGGTGGAAATGATTGGGTTGTGAAAGTACTATCATTGTGAGAGTGAATGAGATAAGAGAGAGAGTGAAATTAGAGAGATCTCGAAGAGAGAAAAAGGGATTTACACGACAATGTTTTAGCAAAATGTCATTTTTGGACATTTCACTTATAATGTGGTTTTTTAAACTTTATTATTTATTCTTTGTAAGGATGTCTTTGATATTTCAAACTTGAAACTGACAAAATGTCCTTATTTGCTCAATTTAAAAAATGCAAAGGGTTAATTGAACATGGGAGGAGGGAGTTGAACATTCTGTATATGACAAGGAGTTTTTTGCGCTAGGCCTACCTCCATCCCTAGAGGAGCAGTATGAGACGGGAGCTCCATGCACGGTTTTGAAACTGAGCCTTTCCTACAATGGGGCCTAAGGACCGATATGATGATTGGTTTAGGTAGGACGACCGACCTTCTATGGCCACCTGTATGGATTAGTGCATGAGCTTCATCAAGGATTGTAATTTACTGATTTTTTCTCTTGTCTTTCAAAGGAGAATGTTGAAGGTTTAGGTCCTGAGGTTCTTGTAAGAAACAAAAATGATTGTGCTTTATTTGTCAAGATGAACTAATGCTATATTTGGTACACAACAATGGAATGGAATGAGCATTTCATTAAAGTGAAAATGGAATGAGAATGGGAATGGAATGAAATGAAATGGTCATTCTCATTCTATTATTTGGTTTCAAACATGTAATGATGCAGGAATGGAATGATAATTACATTATTTTTGATAACTAGATTTTATTTTTTAATGTTTATTGGAAATGGAATGACCACTCCATAGGTTTAATAGTGGAATGAATTTTCATTCTTTTTCATTCCAAAGGAATAACGCGGAATGGTCATTCCCACTTTAGTTTTGCTTACCAAACAAAGGAATGAATCCAAAAAGGTAATGTTGGCATTCCATTCCATTCCATTGTTGCATACCAAACGCAGCATAAACACTTACTCACCTTTTGTGAATGAAACTTGCAGAAGAACTTTATGTTTTTCAGGACCTGGAATTCTCACCAATGTTTACGTTATTATGAAATGCTTCCCTATCGATATATTTTTACATCTCAATTTTGGCATATCGCTTAGTCCCGTTTATCTTTGGCAAAAATTTAAATTTTTTTGGTAATTATCTGGTGCATGTGGAACAAGGGATAACACATATCCAGTGATAAATTATAGGAGCACTCATAGTAGGGTACAAATGCACTGAACTGTTCATGAACAACTCGAGGTCATTCGTCAAGCAAACAAGCCAAGCTTAAGATCATTTTCTAGGCTCATTTAATAAACGAGCCTATCCTGAACGATATTGGGTTTGACTTATGAACATAAGCTTGTGTAGGCTCATGAATATGCTCATAAACGTAGGCTTGTATAGGTTCATGAACATGTTCATGAATATAGGCTTGTATACGTTCATAAACAAGCCAAAATGATCTTGAACACTAGCTCAAATCGAGCCCAAATGAATTTTCTTGCTAAACAAGCCGAGCTTTTCAAAATATTAACGAACCGAGCCCTCGCTCAACTTTTCGAGCTTGTCACAATCCTAAGCTGATCCCACCAATGAACGAGCTTAAATAGACTCAAGCTCAATTCGGCTCGGTTCATTTTCAACCCTACTTCAGAGGCGTTGTTACTCAAGCAATCAAACATCAACTTGGGTCACAGGCTTGGATTTGAATGTTGTACTAGCCCATGGTCAAGCTTGATAGGCCAGGCCTGACCGGCGCCTCAATTATCCGACCCGAACCAGCCCGATCTATTTATCACCCCAAAATTATATAATAAATTATAGGGTAAATTACTCTCACCTCCCTTGAGGTTTGACTTTATTACCTACATATTAAAGTTTTACAAAAGTAACTCTGAGACCCCTGTTATATTTGACACTGTTAAATTGAGTTAACATGTTTTGTATTGTTACTAAACTACCCTCAATTATATAATACATCAACAATATACAGTAATATCAAAAGAAATATATCAGCAAATAATAAAATATCTGTGTACTGATTTAATCCCCACTAACCCTGTGTCACCGCCATGACCCCTTTCCAACCCCACTACTGTTGCCGCATCAGGAGTCCATCGCCAAGCCTATCCCCCTCAACTCCATCCCTCCCTTCATTTCCTCCATCTCAGCCACCGACGCCGACAAGTCTCCGGTTCAAAAACAATATGTCTGCATCATCTCTCTCCTCTCTAAGACTCACGGCAATACACTCCCCCCTTCCTCTACAAACTTCCCTCCACTGTCGTCTGCCGCCTCCACAACACCGACTCCTCTGCAACATCGCAACTACCTCCATATCATAACAAAATCTCCCTTCACTCTAATCATGAAGCCTTTGATCAGCTCTCTTCTCACCGAACAAGATCAGAATTCTTAGATCGGTGATTCCTTGTTCCTCACTTCGGCGATCGACGCATCACCGGATCCAGATGTGGAATCTCTGTTCTTGAAATAGTTGCCGAGGCTTGAAAAGTTGTCGAAGATGACGGTTTAGAGATGGTTCTTCTTAATTCGTGGTTGATGGTGGCCTTCAATGGAGTTCCGACGAGGTTGTTGGCTGGAATTGAGGTGCTCTAGTATGTGTGTATGTCAGACGGTGGAGAGAAGCTTGGTTGGAGATGATGGAGGCCATGGGTGGCGATTCCGGCATGGGCTGTGTATGACACGGCAAGGCTCGACAGTGCTGTTTCGGTCGACGAAAAATATGGTGGTTCGGTGAGCTTCCGAGGTGGTGTCATGCATGGTGGTTCTGGGTCTTCTCAGATTCTTGGCATGTGGAATTGAATGGAGTTTAGGTCCACTGTGGTCTTCAATGGTGGCAGTGGTGCTCTAGTTGGTGGCTCAGCAATGGTTCGAAGGTGTTGATGGTGGGACTTGTTGTGGCCGAAAATGATGGTCGAACATGGTGGTGTTTCACTGTTCTGGGATTCGTTCTAGTACAGAGAGAGGGGTGAGATAGAAGAAGTATAATTTTGTGAATATGATGCACATAAGGGTAGTCTGGTAATTAAAATTTTTTGTTTGACTTGACTTTAACCGTGTTAACGGGCAGGGGAGGTGAGGGTGAAATCAACCAAACTTCAGGGATATTTGATCATTATATTAAAAGGAAACCTCAAAAGAGGCGAGGGTAATTCACCCTAAATTATAAAATTAGAAGTTCATTTGACATTCAGTTAACCGAACAAATGCATTATCCGCCCCAACATGAACCGGGGTTGAATCCAAATTTACCCCCTCCCCCATCTGACTCTACCATCTCACGTGCATGGTTCCATATCACGTGATTCACCTTTGCCCATATTCCACGTTCAGTTGCTTTCGCAGAAATTTCCATTTAGACTCAAAGACCAAAATAATAATAAATAAATAAAGAAGAAGATGAAGAATATTCAGAGATGGAGGGTTTAAGCAGAGGTTTATAAGAGAGTCGGCGATGGGGGACATATTGTCCACACCTTCAACAAACCCTAGCGAATCACCGAGGAGCACAAGCATGCCTTCCTCCGAGACTTCACAAACCCCAGATTCAAAACCAGAGGAGACCAAAACCCTAGATGCCCAAACCCCAGTAGTACAGCAGTCTCCAGATCCCCCACCGCCACCGGTGGAAGAAAAGCAAACCCTAGAAGATCAAGAACGGCACAACGTAGAAGAAGGAGATGTGGAAGGCGAAGAGGAAGAAGAAGGAGAATGTGGGTTTTGCTTGTTCATGAAAGGAGGTGGATGTAAGGACAGTTTCATTGCTTGGGAGAAGTGTATCGAAGAGGCCGAGAAGAACAAGGAGGACATTGTGGACAAGTGTTTCGAGGTCACCGGAATGTTGAAGAAGTGTATGGAGGCTCATCCCGATTACTACGGGCCGATTCTGCAGGCCGAGAAGGCGGTCGAGGAGGAGGCCATGCGGGAATTGGAGAAAGAGAAAGCAAAAGAAGCTGCCGACACATCGGCGTCGAAGGGTTCGGAGCAGAATTCAGCTGGGGAGGATTCACAAGAGCGAGTTTCAGAGGGGTCTTGATTTTGGGACCTAAAGAAATTTTGTTGATTTGCTTTGGATGAATGACCAGGAAATTTAGGAGCTTTTGGTAATAAGGTGTAAACATTAGAGGTAATGTGGACCTGAATATATTGAAATCTCTAACATAAATGATCAATCACACATTATTATTATTATTATTGTTATTATTACTATTATTATTCAGCTGAATTGCATTCAACCTCATTGTATGTTTGATTCAAAAGTGTAAAATTTGAGTTATACCTTTGATTCTCTGTGATGACTATGAAATGATTTTATGTTTTGCAAATTGAATTACGAGGTTTGATGTGAACTTGATTCATGCTTAGTCATTTGTGGAAACATGGATTGATTTCATTTTATGAGTGGTTGGATTGATTTCATTTTAGGAGTGTTAGGCAATATTGCTGGTTATTGGGGCATAGGTAATAAGTAATAATTAGCGGGAGAGTTATTATGGGGTTGTCAAATGTATGTGTTTGACAATATCTTTGCTGTATGATCGATGACTGATGATAACATATTAGATCCCATTGATTCAATTGAAAGACACAGTTGATCTGTTTTCTATTTTAATTTGTCCTATTTTAAATCTATGCACTCTTGGTAGGTTTTCTACTCATTGTGCTTGTTGGATCGCCACTCTAGTTTCTATTTCTTGGAACACATAGCCTACCCTTGTGGTTGATTGCAAGGTTTTCTTCCCACATTCATTTCTTCACCATCACTGAGAAACAATATAGCATGCTAGTTTTGAATTAGGAGGGAGGATGTCTATGCACTAGCATTGAGTTGACTCTTACTTCTATAAGTTCTGGAGATAGTTTAAATTGTCAATAACATACCCGCAATCAATTGACACTTCTTTTATAGATATTGATTTTATTGAGAAATAAATTGAACTGAAAAAATGATTATCATCTCAAACAGGACCAGGTCTTACATATATGTCACAAACTCTGAACTTGCAGACTTGCTTTGTCAAATTCAGGGTAGACAGTTTGCTCCCTTACCCAAGTGTGAATGTAAGGTTCAAGGTTATCAACAGTTTGAATTGAAATCAGTAGCATAGATTTTTAAGCATGCACTGAACACCTTCTATTACTTGTCACAGCTTTTGAGTAGAATGTTATACTTTGACGATGTCATATTTGATCTTACCTCAGCTTCTTGAAATCTTGATGATAATTCTGCTTATATTATGTAGAAATCTTGAGAGGTAAATTTTAAAAACTAATGTTTCTTGCTTCCCCCGGCAAGATAAAGTTCTGTGCTAGTCTCCCATACGGCTTTTCTTTACGTATTCAACTTGTCATCCTACAAGATTTCGGAAAATCCAGTTCAAGCTTGGCCTCTTTAATAGCAGGGGGTGAAGTTTGTTGGGGTTTTTTATGCCAGCATTTTTTAAAACTTTGCCTTTGGTTGGAGACTATATACCCCTGCCAATACTCAGTAATATATTATAACATATATATATGTTATAATATATATATGGAAAAAGGAACAAAGGTTTTCATATTATGAGTGGTGACCTTGTTCAGTCCTTAATACTCAATTTATGGGCAGAAATGAATGTGATTTCCTTCCAAGAAAGCTTAAAGCCTGAATATATGTGATTCTAGTGGCTATTTAATTTAGAGTTGCTCTGGAGGAAGTTGCTGTCACACTGATGGAAGTAGCTTTTAGGTTAAAATTTTCGATATGTTGAATCTCTAATTAGCTGGAAGTTGAGTTGCCTAGATAACGTAGTGTGCCCCTGGTTTGTAAATTTATAATTCTTCATTCTTATGGTGTTTATCCTATGACTATAAAAAATTTCATAGATCTAAGCTTCCAGCATATGATTGAACATAATGAAACCCGTAATTGTTACATCTCCATGCCAAATTACCAACTACATAGCAACAGTATGTTAGAGCTGTCAAATTGTGTCATTGTGACACTTCTGTGTCGTAATTTGCTTTGCCTGCTCTCTTAAGGACTACAGTGTATTATGTGAGAGAATATGATATCATACAGAGCTGAATCTATCTCTATCAAGGTTCTAATTCCCAGTATTATTAGATGCATAACATGCAATGATAAAAACTGGCAAATCTCTTGGCAGACCTCTCTATCTCTCTCTCTCTCTCTCTCTCTCTCACACACACACACACAAAAGAAGATGCAGACTGTTCCTTTTGAATTAATCCTTATCTTCCATTAATAACACAATTTGCTTGGCCTTATGTTTTCTGTGCATTTGATATATCTTTAATAATCTTACTTGCAGTTTTCCCTCTCTAAACTACTCAGCTTAGTATTGTAATAAAACCTGACATTCTCAAAGTGAAGGGATGATAAACTTGTTAGATATAGGAATCGTGTAGGTAATTTTCTACTCACAACTTGGGTTGTAATCTAAGTCACATAATTCTTCTAAATAGGTACCCTTTTTGTGCTCCGCCACTCTCTATATCACATAGAATTTGCCGTTTTTACGCTCCAGCGTTGTGTGACCTAAGTTGTGACCCTCCAGCTCCGGGATCGAAACATAATGTCAATCTAGCAAGGATACACTTCTAACTGTGTATCATGTTATTTAAACAATTCTCATACTGTTCATGTATGCATCAAATGTTAATACATGAAGTCCTACCAATTTCTTTTTTTTCAGTTTCTTTAAATCTAGTACTGTTGGATGATTATTGATTAATTTGGTGGGTTAAATTGTGCGAGCATGCCAATCTAGCAAGGATAAACTTATGTTTGTATCAAAATATTATTGAATGCAAATCATATAAACGAATATCATTAATAAGAATTTCAAAGGAAAAAAAAAAAGAAAAGAAACAATAGGAGAAGAGTCTATAAATAATAATAATACCTCATATACTTTCTGAAGATATAATGAAAACTCTAACCTTATATATCTCCCTTCAAAATACCAGCAATTAACAATTAACTAAGTTAAAATCCAATAATTCAATTACGGACAAAAACATATAAATATTGATATGTAAATATAAACAAATATATGGTGATTAGAGTTGAATATGTATTGGTGAGTTGAAGCAAATGACAAAGAAAACAAATCACAAAAATTAACAATCACTCTTTTTTTTCATGTAAAACAAAATGCAAATAGTCATGACTGTCAACAACTTATAGTTGTTACTTCTTTTAAATTATAAATAACTAATTTTTTTTAAGATATTACGAGTCACCAATCAAATAATATTTTGGTGGTATACAAATTTTAAAAGGCTTCAAGGTTAGCTCATTAGGCCATCTCCAGCCCTCTGCTAGAGGGCTGATTGGGCGATAATTGGACCATATATGGCCAAGGCGGGTCCACCTTCTCTCGCGGGCCTCTTCGTTGTGCTCGCCTATTTTTTTTTAAAAAAGAAATTTCTCAAAACGATATCGTCCGAGCCTTAGTTAAAAAATATATATATCAAAATTACGTCATTTTGCAATGGTTTTTTTTTTTAAAAAAGAAAAGGGGCAAGGGTCCAAACAGTAAGGGTCGGTTTGGACCACCACTTGCCCCCAAAAACTCTTTTTTCCACTTTTTGGTCACTTTTTTTTTTTTTTCAAAACTCAGTAAATAAATAATATAATCCTTAGGTACTGTTTGGCTGACCCAAATAGTGCCTAAGGCCAATATTGGCTTAAAAAACTTTTTTTTTTGTTTTTACTTTAAAAACTTTTTTTTTTCACTTTTTGGTCTCTTTTTTTTCTTCCAAAAATCAATAAATAAATAAGGCAGTTAATATTGGCACTCCATCAATATCCTTAAGACACTCCAATCTTTTTTTTTCTTATAATGAAATTATAATTGAGTCCACATATAACAAAATACTTGTTTTATATATCTTTAATCTCGTATTTGCCCTTATTTATTAAAATTAGGACTCTTAGAATTCCAATTCATTATTCTCTCTCACGTTTCACTCTCTCAACCATAACAATAGTAGAAGTCATTACTAATATTAATTTGCACCATTACCACCACGACACAAATTTAATTTCCTCCTCCTCCATCATCGCCATAGCTTCCCTTCCTCCGTTGAAGCCATTAGCATTTTTTGATTGCATAAATGTCATTTTAATATATCTCAATTGGCTGATTATAGTAAAAAAAAAGTTATCCCCTTTTTATCACCCAAGTCTTTTTGAAATATTTTATATAAAACATTTGTTTGAAGTTAAATTTTCAGTTTTGTGCTGTTTGAGACTTTCTTTATAAAAAAAAAAATAGCTGGTTATCCCCTTTTTATCACCCAATTTTACTGATTATCGTACTCATTATTTCTTCATATGAGTTGTGTACTTGATTTGGATTTATGTTGATTATATGAATTTTTAATGCTTGATATATGTTATCTCAGTGGTATAGAAGCTTGATTAAATTTTTTGGTAGATGTTACCATTTTTACACAATCAAAAAATGCTAATGGTTTCAACGGAGGTGGGGGAGAGATGGTGATGCTGGAGGTGGAAGAAACATGATTTTTACTCTTGTTATCGTTGAGAGGGTGAAAGAGAATAATGAATTGTAATGTTAAGAGTCCTAATTTTAATAGATAAGGCCAAATATGGAATTAAAATTATAAGAAGCAAGTATTCTGTGATATGTGGACTATGTTGTAATTTCATTATAAGAAAATAAGAGGTTGGAGCGTCTAAGGATATTGGTGGAGCACCAATATCAGCTGCCATAAATAATAGTCCTTAGCTAATGTTTGGTTTACCCAAATAGTGCCTAAGGCCTATATTGGCTTCAAATTTAAAAAAAAAACATTTTTTTTGTTTTTTTTTACCTAGAAATTTTTTTTTCCCCCTAATTATAATATGTCAATGTAGCCATTATAAGCCACTGTTTGGCTGACACAAACAGTGCCATAATGGCTATATTTTTTAAAAAAGGTAAAAATTAATAATAATAAAACTTTCAACTCTATAAATACCCCCACTCCTACCACCGTTCAACCACATCCAACTCATCTCTATTCTCTACTCCTCCAAGCTTCATTTATTTATTTATTTTTGCCTATTTTAGCTTTTATTTCTATATTCTTCTAATTTCATGAATCCAAGATCACCATTCTACTACAACTCCCAACCGATTGATGAATTTTTGCCATTTGATGAAAATAATATAAGTTTGTTTTTGTAGTCACAACCTGATAATATTCCAGAATCCCAATTTCCTTCCCAATATTATGTTCCTAATATGCCACAATCAAGTAGCACCGAACCTTTCTTAAGGCGACTTGTCGTTATCCGAATGCCTAATTGGACGAAGGCCAAACATAAGGCTCTATACAAGGCTTGGTTGGCCATCTCGATGATGCAGGTTGCAGACCAAACTAGGAGAAAGTTATGGGACCGAGTGAAGAAAAATTATCTGCTTTAACTTGGTGGTCCATCTTCAAGAAATTCAAATGGTCTAATGAATTGTTGGTCCATCATGTAGAAAAATAATGACCAAATTTTCTGAATGCATGACTACAATCAACAGGAATCACACTAGTGGCTTCAACAATGAAGATATGGTGAGTTTTTTACTATGTTAAATTTAACTCATAAATATTTTAAATATTCGACTTCTAGTTACTCTAAATCTATTTTTGTAGATGATAACTGCTAAACATATGTATAAGTCACAATGTGGCAAAGAATTCACTCTAGATAGCTGTTGGCATATTGTGAATAATACTAGTCAATGGCATCTACATTGTGCCGAACAAGCCAGAAAGAACAACAAAAAACAACAGAAGAGAAAGAGTAGATTCCACAATGATGTAAGTACGCTATCTACTACATTTAGTCATGCAACTACGCCACCAAATTCAACTTCGGTTGAATCGTCCCAAAACAATGGGGAAAATGATTCACCCGATGTTGAGGTATGTCAACTGCTTGAATGACCACCAAAAAAAAAAAATGGTGAAACAACGTCGAGATAAAAATAAAGGTTTGAATTCGATGAGTAGTTCATTCTTAAACGCTTTTAATGATCTCAAATCCCGTATTGAGACAGAATTAGGAGATCTTGGGAATGTGAAAATGAAGTGAGAGGCAAAAAAGTGGAGAAAAAAAAAAGACCAGATAGCTTGAGATTTAGGAGAAAGAGAGGACCAGACAGCTGGAGATTCAATAGAAACTATAGGAAAAAGAGAAGATCCAAATTCGATGCCAGCACCAGAATGGCAAGAGTGGATTCGTATGAGACGAAGGCAAATATTGGAATTTATGCTACAACGGATGTCATAGCCTATTTATTTACTTAATCCATACTTGGATATTGTATTATTTCATTTATTTGTAATTGTTTTTAATCTATAATAATCCATAATGAGTTATTATATAAGATGAAAAATATAACCGTTAGTAAAATATATATATATATATTAAAAAAATTATTATTATTAGAGAGCAAAAATCAGGAGAGCCTACTGCAGCGCTAAAATCTGGATAGCAGAAGTTGCTAACGTGGCTAATCTAGAGAGCAAAATTTCAGAGAGACTGCTTCAAATGGCCTAAGAGCATCCACAATGACCAGGTGGTCTGGCCAAGTAAAACCTCATATTCACCTACAATAGCTTGGCTAAAAACGAAGGCCCACTCTTGCTTGGCTAGTTGCTTCTATTCAAGTATTTTGTACTTTTTTAATATATATTTTTTTGTCTTCACATGGAATACTTAGTATATTATTTTTTCCACTTAAACATCTATAACTTTTACTACACATTGAATTTTTTGATGAAATCATTTTTATTAGAAAGATAATTGTAAGAGCTTCAATTTGAGTACCACTTATTCTATGTTCTGACATAATTTAAAAAAAAAATAAATTTGATTAAAATATTATTATTATTGACTAGCGAAAATTTGGAGAAGTTGTTGTGGAGTCAAATGAAGATCGTGACATGTTGATGTAACTGACTAACATAGCTGCCTATAATTTAAATTTGGAGAAGCAAATATAGAGAAGCCATTGTGAATGCCATATTGATCATACAATAGAAACTCGATAGCCTTCGTAAATTGTGACCATGCACTGAAGAGAGAGAGGACAAATATCCAAGTAAGTGTTACATATTCTGAATGAATTTAACATCTTAAATCAAACAAGCGTACAACACAAATAAATAACAATTAATTTATGAATCATTGTTAATAACATAATATAGCACATGAAAGAAATTAACATAAAATCATTCCAATGGTCAATGTATTTTGTTTCTAAAGCAGCTTAATTTTTTTATTTATTTATTGAATTCTCATTTACCGAATTCAATGCTCTTGGGAGTTATAAAATTTAACCATATCAAACATAAACAATATTTATTTCTCGTTCAAGTAGAGAGCATATTTAAGTTAGGGGTGCACAAAAATCCATTCAAACCAAATCGAACCATAACAGACTGTTCGATTCATTTTTTTTACGATTCAGTTCGGTCACGGTTCCAAAATATTAGAACCATGAATTAACGGTTCAATTCCGATTTCATGTCCCTGAGAACTAGACCGAATAGTTTATATATATTTATATAAAAAATATATTATATAATTTATAATAGGCTGTATACAAATGTGCAATTACCCCTTGTTGTGCGATAAACCCCCTACATTTTCCAATATGTGCAAATAAGGACAAATTGTCAGTTTGGATGAAAAAAATCAATGAAATGACGAAATTACTCTTATATTATATATAAAAAAAAGGCAAAACCTTAAAAGACATAATTAGCCTTATAGAGATATGTGTATTCCATACACCCAAACACACCTAAGATTTGAGACACCACAGATCTGAGTCATTATCCTTCACCGCTCTCTCTTTCTATCTTGGTGCATCAATCTAAATGCTCCATTTATACATTTTTTTGGTTCGCTTTTATATTTATTTTTTGTTTGAGCACTGGTGTGTTTGACTGCCACCTGCCATTTGAAGCGATTTTGTGCTCTCGAATTTCAGGTTAATAATGGAGGTTTTGGTGTCATAGAAGTGGAGGCAAAGGAGGATTGCTATGTTTTTATGTTTACTTTTGAATTGAAATTATTGAAAGGTGATGAAGTTGGTGTGGTTTTGGGGTTAGAGAAAGCACCTATTAAGGAATATTGTTGACCTCAAGGTTTCAACCAAATGTTATTTGGGTGATTTTGATGATAACAATCTATTGTAGTGTAGATCTAATAAGTTTACTTGAGTGTGCATTTTACAAGGTATCAAATTATCTCAAGTATTTTAAAGGCTTTGGACTTCAAAGGGACTTACAAAAAGATAGATGAAGCCACATGATCATAGAACTCAAATATCAATAATCAAGATCAATGACGAAGTTGAAGTGAAGCCACATGATGAAGGAACCCAAGAGCTTAAAGATTTGAAGATCAAAAGACTTAGGTAGGTTAGTCTTGGGTGAGTGCTTGTATTTATTATAAAATTACTTTGATGTATTCACATGAAAGATCTAGGACCAATGCATATAATTCATATCATTCATAAGTCCTTAGAGTATAAGCAATAGGCCATGAACTTCATTTATAACATCATGAGGCCTTTTCTAAGGTTGAGTTAGTTTAAGCTTTCATAAACTTTGGAAGAACTCAATTATTAAGTCATAACTAGGACCATGTATTTCAATCATATCATTTAGAATGGTCTATAGGAATTAGAGCAATAAGGCTTTGAACTTATATGTTTAAATCATAAAAAACCTTATATAATATTGAAATGATCTCCAATTGAAAATATCTTTAATACTCAATATTCACATTCAGCCAATAAACTTCATGTCCAGTTTGAGATTACTGAAAATAGAGTTTAAGCTTACTGAAAGTCGAGTTTGAGATTGCTGAAAGTTCAGTTTGAGCTTGCTGAAAGTTAAGTTTGAGCTTGCTGAAAATGCACTTTGAGGCGACTGAAAAAAACAGTAGGTTTTGATGTTTCTAGAGCACTTTATCAGCTGACTGAAACTTCACTTTCAGTAGACTGAAAGTTGCTGGATCTGAATCTAACAGCTAGTTTAGTGCATTTAATGCTTCCAACAACCCTCCAACAATTATATTTTTCAAAAACTCTATATATATGTGTTCGGGGCTGTTTTTAGCTGAGAGAGAAGAGAGTAAAAGAGAAACTCACCTTGTGTATTTAGTTTATACATATTGTGAGTGAGTTCTACCATGAAGCCTTCATTTCATATCAATTTGGTAGAACTCTCTTGTAAGAAAAAAAGTAAACTTACATTACATATCTATTATTTATCTTTCATATTCATCTAGAGTTGAGCTTTCATATTAATTTATCAATTGTAACTCTAAGTATGTGAGCTATCATTTGTGTGTCTATCCATTGAGGGATATTCTCTATTGTACTCAAACTCCTATTCATCTTATTTGAGAAGAAGTCCAAGATGTGCTCTTGGCAAAAGGGATTGCTTCATAGAAGCTTGTAAAGGTTCTCACTTGTGCCGTCAAAAGTGAAAGGAAGCCCAAGTTATGTGCTTGGCAATGAAGTCTTGGTAAAGTGTTTATCGGGGCAATGAAGTCTTGGTGAAGTGTTCATAGGAGCAAAGAAGACCAAGTGTTGGACTTGGCAATTGTAGAGGTTTGATTTCCAATCTTAAGGGAAACTTCATAATGGAAACCTCAAGATAAGCTCTTGAGGCATGGACGTAGGTCGGAGTTGCGGAACCATGTAAATATCATGGTGTTGATTGGTTTGTATTTCTCTAACCCTTAACTCCTTTACTTAATAGCATTTTATATATTTAAATTCATTATGCTTTATATATGAATGCTATGAGTTTATATGCTTTAATTCATATGAAGAGGATGGGATGAATGCTTGGAGTATGTTGATTGATTGAGTACTTATTTGATTATTCATCTCTAGTTAAGTTGCACACTATGTGTTTGATAAAATGTCTCTATGAGCTTTAACTCTATTTTAGCATTGATAGACATATACTCACTTAGCTCATTGCATTCTTTATCCAATGAACCATTTTATGAATGAATGAGTAACACTCCAAGTGCTTGATTAATTGTCTATGTAAGTTTTACTCTTTACATCATATTCATAGGCAATTGCTCAAGTACCCTTTTGATAAATTTACTCCTTCATTTTACTAGCATTTGTTTTCTAATTGTTTATTTAATGAATGTTGTTTAAATGCTTCAAATGAGGAGGATGGAATGTATGCTTGGAGTATATTGGTTGAGTTGTGGAATTGATTGTACTGTTAATTGATTGAGTATTTATTTGATTACCTTTTTGCCAATCAATTTGCATATCATGTGTTTGATTAATCACACAATCAACATTTTCACACACTACAAGCATGATACGTTGCACTTTCATAAACACTTCATTTGTTATATTTACTTGATCATTTAAATGCATGATAGGTAGAACATTCTCATTCCCACTTGTTGAATACATAAGTTTATCAAGTGTTTGACAAAAGTCCAAACAAGCCTATTTTTGTCAAAATGAGCTAAATCGAAAAAATTTTATTGTTTGCCTATTATCCCTATTCACCCCCTCTAGGAACAAATCTTGGGTAACAATGATTTAGATATGATAATTGAAAATCCATTCTCTGATAAAACCATGACCCAAAACCATTGATCGTCATTGACTGCCATTATTGTAAGAATTTTGGGTTTATTCGAATTTGTCACCAGTGGCTGTTATTGTTTCAGACGAGAATCTAGAGAGAGAAATAAAGTTTGTGTTGGTGGTTGGGGTGACTCATGAATCTGTTGCCTCTATTTTTGGGTTCTATTTCATAAGTCTTGGTTTGAAAATTGATTCAATGGACATGAAGTATATATATATATATTCATCACATACAAACCTGATATATATATAACACAAAATACTTACTGTTCACCGGCTACCACTTAGATATATATTCATCACATACAAACATGATATATATATAATACAAAATACTCACTGTTCATCGGTTACCACTTATATATATATATATATATATATATATATTCAATGAGTGATGATGTTCAATTCTATCACCTTCGTTTTTGGGTGTCGAAAATCGGGGTTTGACACAAAATACTCACTGTTCACCGGCTGCCACTTAGATATATATATCGGGGCGTGACACAAAATACTCACTGTGCAACTGGTGAACAGTGAGTATTTTGTGTCACGCCCTGATTTTCGACACCCAAAAATGAGGGTGATAGAATTGAACATCAACATCACTCATTAATAATCCCGGCTTTGATATCTTGCTCTGATACCAAGTTGTCATTCCTCGATTCCCGATACCTAAAAATAAGAGTGATTGAATTACACGTCATCAACTCTCATCAACAATCATCCCAAAACATTACAACCGCGAAGCTAATCATACACACGTAATTATCTATGCGTATACTCATCACTATCCATCCCAATGGGCCCCACATTAGCCAATTCATCATTACATATTCATTTCAATTTCAAAATTTATAAAATTCCATTGCATCCCAGTTTCGATCAGCTAAAACCTGGGTGGTTCACTTGACCCCAATTGGCCTGTTCTGTCGGTCAGTTGAAGAGTAGTTTTGGTCGACTGATAGGGTGTTTTCAGCTGGCTGAAACCCTTCACTAGTCGTCCAAAACTGGTGCCCCATTTACAATCTCTCAGGATCTCACTTCTTTTAGTTGGCTGCTGCAGACAACTAGGCGATCGAATGCCCAAAACCCTATATATCTCATGTCTAAGTGTATTCCCTAGTCTCATGCATTCATCCACAACTCTAAACATAATTAAAACTCTACAAAATTCATACATTTGAACCTCACAAATGCTAACTCCATACATTTCACAAATATAATCCAAAA
Organism: Cornus controversa; assembly: GCA_026545225.1. Classification (NCBI taxonomy): domain Eukaryota; kingdom Viridiplantae; phylum Streptophyta; class Magnoliopsida; order Cornales; family Cornaceae; genus Cornus; species Cornus controversa. The sequence goes on from CM048848.1 coordinate 49,868,021, forward strand.
GCATACACTTAAACATGTTTTCCTCAAGTTCTCAACACTTCAATTTATAGGAGCAATTATACAACTCCACACACACACACACACACACACATATAAATTTTTGTCCAAAATTACATATCATTCTAAATGTTTCAACATGCCACAAGCCAGCATAGATATTAATATATGTAATATCCAAAACATTTCAAAAATGCCACCGAGTACTCCACATGGTTACTCAAGTCCCATCCACCACCGGTGCCTTATCAGTAAAAAGGTTTGGGGGAAAGGGGTGAGCAAAACAACTAGCTTAGTAGGAATGCCCCAACACACTTAGGCATCGACCCGACACCGACCTACATGATAAGCAATCATAGTATCACTACTCTACATGGCATATTCAATGTTTTCATGTCAAATTAACGCAAATGTAATTCAATATATATGCATTTAATCCATTCACTATGTTTAACAGTTAAACACGTAAGCATAATAATATTTATATCTTTTTCGATCATAATCTGATACATAAACATGATTGGTCAACTCCGAAGATCATGTAATATTGGACAACTCCGACGACACTTGTATGATTGGACAACTTTGACGATCATACATTCATGGCAATATATTGGTCTTGGCCTTGTAATTGGGTAACTCCATTGATCACAAAATTTGGGGTATGATTGGGCATTTCCGACGATCATCCCATTGTGGGTATTTTTACCACTCCCTATACATGGTTGGGCAACTCCGACTTCCATGTAAGACATTCTTGGACAAATCTCTGATATACACATATATATGCACATTAGGCACATATAACACATAGCATATAACTTATGTTTTTCTACATATATTCATGCCTTGAGTTATTTCTTGCATGCATCAAACTTTCATACACCCATATACTCACATATATGCTCAAAATCATGCATAACATTCACATATGCATATAATTCATCATACTTCAAAATAAAATCATATTACCATACATTCAACATGTATAATTTCACAATCATCATATGTCACAGTATGAATAACATTAGCATGTAATAAATCATAAGGAAGAGAAGAACATAATATATAAACCTATCACTCTCCCATACATGCCAAACTCAACCAAACCCTCTCAAATTCATCCAAATCCTATAAATCGATGACTAAGAGAGAAAGAACACCGCTACCTCAAGTTTGAAGCTTTTCCTTGCAAAACTCTAGAATCCTCCAAGCTTCAAATTTATTGAAATCACACTTTGTTCAGTTCAAACCGAAGTCCTTAGACCCGTAGAACACTTTATCCTTATTCGAAAACTTCCAAATTCGAGTTGTAAGCCTCCGAAATGAAGAAAGAAAGAGAAAAGATGAAGAGGGAGATAGATAGATAGATATAACCGGTTGTTCTTGCTTCTTTCCAAATGGCTGGAATCTCAGCCACTAGATAGATATTTATAATATCTAGTGTGCAAACTAAGCAAAATGCCCCCGACCACTTAACGTACCCTTTCAACCTCTGTTTTAGATTTCGAAAGTAGCTACGGCTTCGAAATCACTTCCTTAACTCTTTTAATATTTTATTTGGTCTCAAAATAAGTTTTTTCTAAAAAATTTCTGAATTTTCGGGCCCACTTGACCCACGTCTTGCCGATCCAAAAATCTCAAATTTCACCAAACGTTCCTAAAACTTTTCCAAAACTCTGAATAAGTTCCCAAACATGTTTATCACATTCAAAACACATATAATATCATTTAAAATCCATTTATAAAAAAAATAATGAATAAAAAGAAAATCAGTCAAAATTGAACCCGGTCTCTACATTTTGTGTAGGAGAAAGAGTCTTGGATAAAAAGAGAAACAATTTAATTATATTGTAGAATACTGAAAGGGGTATTTTCGTCACTAAAAAATGGTAATTTTGAATTTTTAAAAAATTTTGATATCATCAAAGGCTATTTTTTGACAGATCTATGCAATAGGGACAATTTGCTCCAAAATTTGAAATTACAAGAATTTATATGTAGATATCAAATAGTATGGGTGTTTCTTACACATTTTGTATATAATGAATTTTTTTTCACTTTACCCTTTATAATATTATAAATTAACATAAATAATTAAGTTGTAAATGTAACCAATATAGTAATATACTAATAGTCTAGTCTTACACTCTTATATTATACTTTATATATATTATATATTATATTATATAATATATTAGAAGTGAGTCGTGGAGCCAAATCAAACAAAATCAATTCGATTCTAACAATTTGGTTCAATTTCATTTTTAATAGAATTAGACCTTTGATTACAAAAAATATCAAAATCAAACCGAATACGACGGTATGCACCCATAATTTATGTTCCTGCTAACCTTGTGAATTTTTAATGGGTTGTGCAAAGAGACCGTGCAAGTGTAAAGTTGGGCTATTCAACTTTTGAGTCAGAGATATGTTGTCCGAGTAGTGTAACTGTAAAGTTGGGTATTCAACTTTTTAAATGAATGAGAGATAAAACATAACAACTGTAATTATTGAAATTAATAACAAGCTAATAAAATGGTATTAGAAAATAAAAAAAATGTATAAAAATAATAAAAAATGCTTACACTTTTATAACAGTGTATATATATATAGATATAGATATAAATATAGATATAGATAGATAAATATGGATATAAGTAGATAGATATAGACAGATAGATATGTCACACTGTGTGAGAAAAATACAATTACAAGGGCAAAGTAAGAGAGAAATAGCATACATAATATAATATATATAGTTTATATTGGAATAATTTCGTCTTCTAATTTATCTCACTTTAATAATTTTATAATTGTTTTATTAAAAAGTATATAAATAAAAAAGTATATTCATATTGCATGTCCTACATTATGCGTGTGTATAATCGCATGGTTCTGTCGAGTCTCGCGCGTTTCAATATCGCATAAATAACATGTGTCCTAGATCCTATGCCATGTTGACACTTTTTTTTTTTTTGGGTATATGAAGCTATAGCAGTAACTATTTAAAAGCCCACCAATGCACACAACTAGAGAGCGATATGGCCCTCTCTAGTTGCGTCAGGGTCTTCCCGTCTTTCCATCACCGATTTGATTCCGAAAAGTCCGGCAACTCCCGGCTGGAATTTTCAATCTGCCCTCTGATTCACCGGCAATTCAAGCTCATCACCGTTTAGGAGAACATCAGCCGCCGCCGCCGCCTCGCTCGGTGGCTCACCTGGCGCTTCACCACTCGAGATTTCTGTCAACAGTGGAGAACGGATGTTGGTTAGTAGTGACGGCGATTGTACGGTACATGGTGCACAGTTGTCGAGCCTGGCTGATTCGAAGACGCCCTTATTTCTTAGCTCCGATGGGAGCATCGTAGTCCATGCTGGTATAATTTTTTGCTTTTCTACATATATATATATATATATATATATATATATATATGGGATAAATATCATGACACTGACAAGCGTCTACAACTTTGTGAATTTTTATTTGTAAACACTTATGTGATTTGTGCAATATATCACATACAGCATGTACCCCTCATGCCATGACAATGACTTCCTAACCGGTTTGAATACTAAATTTATCTATTTGGTCTTGTCTAATAGACCAAAATACCTTTTGAATATACCTATATATATATATATATATACACACTATATAATATATATAATTATTTATTTTTATAAATAATATTGTTAATATTAAATAAAAAATAACTAAATTTCTCTTCTCTTTCTCTATCTATATATACACAATATAATATATATATATATATATATATATTTTTCACAAATAATAATAGTTAGATTAATTTTTATTTTTTTAAATCAAATAATGAACACAAAATGGTAAATGTCAAGTATCCTCTAAGAAGGTCAAACACAACTAAAATTTGAGGATTAGTCGTGTGAGCCGATAAGTGCTCTCTCATCATTTGTGCTCTCTCATCGGGCGGTGGATTAGTCGTGTGAGCCGGTAAGTGCTCTCTCATCATTTGTGCTCTCTCATCGGGTCTTTTCCTTTTTTGTGCACCATTGTTGTGCTCTCTCAACCTTATCTTCTTCCACTTTTCTTTTTCTTCTGTTTCCTCCTCGCTTCTTTTTTCGCTTGAACCCCTTCTTATCCTATTGGTTGTCTCCTCTTTGATTTTCCTTCACTTGTCCATGGTGTTCCTCTCCTCCCTCTGCCATTCCGTTATCTTCTTTTTTCTTTTTGTTGCAGCCTCTCCCTTTGTTTTTTTTCCTCTTTCTTTTCGCCTCTTGATTGTTACAATGAACGAGGAGCTCATTAAACAAATTAGAAACTGCTCTTTGTCAGTAGAAGAGTCGGGTTGTATTGAAATTACCTCTGTCGATATCAGAGAATGGATTAAATGGTGTTCGCAAAGTCTTATTGGTAAAGTTTTCTCTGACAAGGATGTTCATGTTGGCGGCTTGAGAAACCTTATGGGTAGCTTATGGAAATGCTTTGATTCTCTACGAATTTTTGAGGTTCGCGATAAGGTTTTTTTATTTCAGTTTGCTAATGATAAGGTTAAGGACAGAGTTTTCACCTCGGGTCCATGGAATTTCAAAGGACAGTTGCTTGTTTTTATTCCTTGAAAATCGGGCTTGATTATAGAGGATCCTCTGTTCTCTCGGACTTCTTTTTGGATCCAAGTGACAAACTTACTGCCTGAATATGTCACCAAAGCAGTTGCGTTAAAGATTGTAGAGACGTTTCATGACTTTGAAATAGTGGAACTCCGAGAAAGCGAAATTGATGGTGGACGGTCATCCATCTTCGGGCAAGTGTGGATATTGATCAACCTATTTGTTGAACCATGTGTTTGTGCTTAAATGGCAATCACGTTTGGATTTTTTTCAAGTATAAAAGACTCTCGTCCTTTTGCTTTAATTGTGATATAATAGGTCATATTCTCAAAAATTGTTCTCTTCATCATTGTGAGAGACGGAAGGACTTCGTTGGGGGTTTTCAGTATGGCCCTTGGAGTAAAGTTGAGGGTCCTATTGGTCAAAAAATTTGGTTATCTCATTGGAGTGGAGTTAAATCTCCAGAAAATGCCTATTTGGAGATGGGTGAGGCGAGCACGAAAGCTCCTTTGACACATAATGCACAGGACATGTCAGTCACAAATGTGCAAGAAACCACTATGGTTGTACCAGCAACAGTCATGGCCATTACTTCTCAGGAGCACAATCTCTGTGACTCCGGAGATCACGGTGACGTGGAGGATTTTGTGGAGCCCAATGGGTGTGTTTCCAAAGATTTTTTGCAACCAAAAGAAGTTTAAAGTGATGCGACTACAGGGTTACGTTCACGTGAATATATAGTCCATATGGGTGGTGGGCCTATTGAATATTCTAATCATAAAGCCAACACTTGTTTTAATAGTGGCACAAGCAGCACTAAGGAAGTGGGTGACTTTTGTCCTGGGCTTGGACTACAAGTCAAAAATTTAGATCATCAAAACTTTATTATTGAGCCCAAGCCACTAGATAGACCCATAATGGTAGGACAAGAGGCCCAATACACGGATCAGTTTCAACTTAATGCTGATTTTTTTTTTAAGTCAAATGATAATGTGTCCAGCGGCCCCTTTCAGAGTTCATTAGTAAAGGAAAAGGGGCGGGTCTGGAAGCGGAGTGCAAGGCAAACGCCTTATCTTGACTCCTCTTCTGTAAAGGAGTCTGTGCTCTTAAAAAGAAATCAACCAATGATTGAGGAGCTTCAAGATGATTCAGCAAAGAAATTCAAAGAGGGGTTCTCCGCAAATGGTTCTTCGGTGGAAGATAGATCTGATGGGAATGCAGGTATGTTCTATACTTCGGTGGTGGAGGTGGCCAGCCAAAATTGGCCCCCAAATCAATTATGAAGGCTATAGTGTGGAATTGTCAGGGTTTGGGAACACCCCTGATAGTTTCGCAGTTGAGAAGGCTCATTAACCTTCATTCCTTGATATTTTTTTGTTTGCTTGAAACGAAAAATAAGGTGGAGCTTATTCAGAAGGTAAGAAGAGTTTTGGGGGGTTATGATGTTCATATCGTGGATCCACAATGTTTGGCTGGGGGCATTGCTTTATTTTTTCAGATTGATTGTGGGCTACGGGTTGTGGATTAGAATGATTTTCAGATCACATATCAAATTGATGGTGGAAGGGGTATGGGTATATGGTATTTCACTGGGATTTATGCCTCTTGTGACGAGTCAGTAAAAGTTTCTCAATGGCCGTATCTTAGCCATTTAAAGTCTTATTTAGGCGCTAATTGGATTTTAATGGGGGATTTCAACTCCATCTTACACGCGGAAGAGAAGAAAGAGGGCAACCCCAAATAAGGGTGGATGTTACAAAATTTTCGAAGACTTTTGGATATGTGTGGGCTAATTGACTTGGGTTTCAAGGGTTCAAAATTCACATGGTGTAACAATAGAGATGAAGGACATACCATCTGTTCTAAACTTGACAGAGCTCTGGGGTCTCTTGCATGGGTGAGGGCTTTCCCTCGTTTCGCCATACAATATCTGGACGCGTAGGGTTCCGACCACAAAGTCATTTTGTTGAATTTAAATATGGAATTGGGGGGAATCAGGAAACAATTTCACTTTGATGCCTGATGGTTGAGGGATAAAGCATGTCCTGATCTTATTCAGTCTGTTTGGAGGTCCACACACTCTGGCTCAACCCAATTGATACTGAATCATAAACTATTGACGTGCAAGGACAAGTTTGAAGGGTGGAGCAAAACAAAGCAGTGGAATGCTAGCAAAAAGATTCGATCTTTATAAGGAAGGTTGGCCAAGTTACAAGCTGGGGATGGTCCGTTTAGCAGATCAAAATTTTTTCAGGTTGAACGAGAGCTTGGAAATGCTTGGAGGGCGGAGGAATTATATTGGAAACAAAAATCTAGGATTGCCTAGCTCCATCACGGCGATGAAAATACAAATTTTTTTCACAGAAAATCAGTTTTAAGGAGGTGAAAAAATGAGATTAATGGTTTGGAAGATGCTAACGGGGATTGGTGTGACTCTAAAGTTGATATCTGACGTATTGCAGAGAGTTACTTCAAAGATCTATTTTCTTCCTCAAATTCTGTCTTTGACTCTGAGTTTTGGGGGAAGGTGGAAAGAAAAGTTACAGCCGTAATGTGTGAAACTCTCCTTCAGGAAGGAACAAAGGAGGAACTTAAAGTTGCTTTGGGAAGTATGGGCTCTCTAAAGGCCCTCGGCCCGGACGACTTCACACCTATTTTCTATCAAAGCAATTGGGAGGAGGCGAAAGGTGATCTTCTCCTGGCTTTTAATTCCTTTATCTCTTTTGGCCATCTTATCCAAAGTCTTAACCATACAAATATTGTTCTTGTCCCAAAGGTTAGAAGTCCATCAAAGATGTCTCAATTTCGTCCTATCTCCCTCTGTAATGTGTCGTATAAAATTTTGTCCAAAGTCCTTGCTAACGGTTGAAACCCCTCATTTATACTCTTATTAGTGAAAATTAGAGTGCTTTCGTTCCCTCTAGACTTATTCACGATAATATTCTCATTGCCTATGAGTCTATGCATTTTCTTAAATCCAGAGGGAGGTGTAAACAGAGTTATTTTGCTTTAAAGTTTGATATGGCTAAGGCTTATGACTGTGTTGAATGGGAATTCTTGAGGGAAATGTTGATTTGGTTGGGATTTACTTCTAAATGGGTGGATGTTATTATGACTTGTGTCTAATATATTTCTTTTTCCATTCGTATTAACGGGGAGGATGGAGATGTGTTTAGGCCTTCTAAGGGCCTTAGACAAGGAGACTATTTATCTTTTTATCTCTTCTTATTTTGCACAGAGGGATTGTCTATCCTTGTCAAAGAAGCTGTGGCCTCTGGACATCTCAAGGGGCTTCCTATAGCTAGAGGCATTGCTCCTATTTCACACATTCTCTTTGCTGACGATGCTATTCTTTTTGGGAGAGCAACTATGCAGGAAACAAATAAACTGAAGCAAATCTTAAACTAGTACAAAAATCTTATTGGTCAACTTGTGAACTATGATAAGTTTGGTTTATTTTTTAGTCCAAATTTTGATTTTTCTGTTCAAGACCAGATTAGAAGCATCCTGAATATGACGGCAACGGGTTGGAAGAATGTTTATTTGGGCCTTCCCTCTGTTGTTTGCAGGTCTAAGAAAGAGACCTTCAAATTCCTGATTGATAGGGTTTCATCAAAGGTCAAGGCATTCAAAAGGGATTTGATGTCAAAAGCTGGACGAGAAGTTATGATCAGATCGGTCCTTTTAGCTCTCCCTACTTTCTCTTTACAGTGCTTCAAGGTTCCTTCCTCCATTTGTAATTCTCTGAATAGTAAACTCATGCATTTCTGGTGGAGTGGAAAGGATTTCTCAACACAAATTAAATGGGTTAGCTGGGGTGAAAATGTGTGAGCACAAGAAGAAGTGAAGCCTGGGTTTTAAGAGTATTGAGGAGTTTAATCTTTCTTTACTCGCTTAACTTTCTTGGCAGCTTGAATTTGGGGATGACTCTCTGTTGTTTAAGGTTTTCAAGCATAAGTACTTTCCATTAAGCAGCTTCTTAAACTCTTCTTGTGGCGCAAAGACATCTTGGGGGTGGCAAAGTGTTCGGGCTGCGAAAGATATTATAAAGGAGGGCATGATTTGGAAGGTAGCGAATGATTTTAACGTCAATATTTGGGAGGACAAATGGCTTCCAGATCCTTATAATCCAATAATCTTTACCCCCAAATCAACTTCTAAGCTGGTATGGGTTTCTAACCTTATTGATTGGGACTCCACCTCATGGAATGTTGACTTGATTAAAATGAATTTTAATGCTCTTGATTGCAATCTTATTATTCAACTCCCGTTGAGGGAGACTTGTGGAGTTGATAAAAATATTTGGGGCCTTACTGCTGATGGAAACTTTTTGGTCAAATCTGCTTACAAGGTTGCAGTGCGTTTATCCCAAAATTCTTCTAAGAAAATCGATCCTCCCTCTTGTAGTTCCTTTGCAAATATGAATTTATGGTCCAGTATATGGAAGGTGAAGGCAAAGAAGAAAATCACTTTGTTCCTCTGGCAGTTCATTATCGATTACCCGTGCGTCTCAATCTTCGAAAGTGCAAGTGTGTGGTCGTGCCTACACGTGGTGTCTGTGGTATAGCGGAGGAGTCTACTATGCATATTATTTTTGATTGTCCAATTGTCAAACTTGTTTGAAAAATAAGTCCTCTTAGAATTGAATTTCTGGATGATGGTCTTTCTTGTCTCAAAAATGGTTGTGGATGCAGGGCCTATGGAAGAACCATGCTAAATTTTCTACTCTTACAAGTTTGGCAGCTTATTTAAGTTGGCAAATTTAGAAAGGGAGAAATAATTGGGTGTTTCAAGGAGTGCAGATCGACCCATCTCTCATTGTGAATAGAGTTGTGTCCTTTTTCTAGGAGTTTCAACAAATTCAGTTGGATAAGATAAGGGAATCTTTTATTCCATCTCCTCCTGTCTCTATGCCCCATATGGTGCGTTGGCAAGCTCCAACCCGCGGTCGTTGGAAACTAAATTTTGATGCCTCTTATCATCCTCCTTCGATGGAGTGTGGTGGAGGTTTGGTTTTGCAAAATTGGAATGGACATCTCGTTAAAGTGGCGTCCACTTTTTGGCCCATTGTTGCCAATCCCTCTGTCACAGAGGCAATGGTGCTTAGGGAATCAGTGAAGTTGATTCAGAGGTGGGGTTATGAGAATGTCGACATTGAAGGAGATTGTAAACTAATTTCGTGTCTTCAATCTGTCGACGGTTTGTCTCACGTGGTGCTTCAAGACATTAAAGAACTCCTGTCCAAAAGCCAAGGATTGAAGATATGTTGGATTCCCAGAAGGGGAAATCAAGTTGCCATGAACTGAGTAGATGGGCTCTTCGTTGTAAAAAGCCTAATCTTATTTGGGATGTTTGGCCAAATTGGCTGTTAAAAGTTCTTTTGGTTGATTGTAATGGTTCTTCTTTCTCTTAATTTAATCTCTTGTTAGACAAAAAAAAAGTGTCCTCTAAGAATTTTTACATTTTGAAATCTTTATACGATATATGTATAACCAAATATGCAATTATTATGGTACTTTTTTTTTTTTTAATGGTAAAAAGGAAAGAAAAGGTGTAGACAATAAATACTAGCCATTAGACAAATTGTAGTCACTAAGGAGTATAAGGTGATTGTTGAGGAATACAATAATAAAGTTCCATCATCGGGTGGACCGTTAATAGAGATTGTTGGGAATACAACAATGTCGGTCCGTCTTTGAGTGGGTTTGGGACGTTGAATGTCATAAAAAGTGTAACCTACCTTCAACCAAAATAAGAAATTAAATGAAGATTAAAAATTAAATGCTAATTAAAAATAAGAAATTTTTTATACTTATTTGAATTTTAAGTGTTTAGTGCCTAAAAATAAATAAAGTTGCATTCACTTAAAATTTTGAGGTTGAATTTTTTTTGAGGTTGAATTATCAAATGCAGTTAATTAAAATAACAAAAGAGTGAGTGGGACTGGGCAGCTGTGCAAGGACATGTATAAAATATTTTCCCTTGAAAGTAAGAAAGCCTATCCTCAAATGGCTAAACCACAAGCTATAAATTAAGCTGTGGAAATCTCATCCAGTCGTAGTCCCCCCAGCATTTGTATCTGAATGTAGAGAGAGAGAGAGAGAATGGCCACTCTCCTCACTCTCTCTTCATCTACTTCCTCTGCTTTTCTCACCCCTGTAAAAACCCTAAAACACGCCTCTTCCTTAAGACCCAAAACAACCCTCCATTTCGAAAGGCCACTCTCGGTTAACTCCCTTCTTTCACCCGAATCTGACCCACCACCGCCGGCGGTCCAAACCTTCTGGCAGTGGCTCCGTGAGGAAGGAGTAGTCTCATCCGAGACTCCGGTGAAGCCCGGCGTTGTACCCGAAGGCCTGGGACTGGTTGCTCAGAGAGACATTGCTGAAAACGAGGTCGTTTTAAAGGTACCCAGAAGGCTCTGGATAAACCCAGAGACAGTCTCGGCTTCAGAGATTGGGAATGTGTGTAATGGGTTGAAGCCTTGGGTCTGTGTTTCTCTGTTTCTCATCAGAGAGAAGTTGAGAGCTGACTCGCTGTGGCGATATTACTATGATATTCTTCCAGACTACACCAATTCTACTATATATTGGTGGGTTTGACTTGATTTGACAATTGGGTGTGTTTCAATCATTCAGTTTATCTTACATTATTATGAGCTCATTCTTATATATTATGCTATAGATTTTTTTATTATTTTAAAAATCTGTTGTTCTTGAATTTTACTGTTTATTTTTTCAGTTTGCATTGTTGCAATTGTTATTTGTTGCCGCATTCGCTTATATATATATATATATATATATATAGATGTTTTCTGTTTTTTTCCATGGGTATGAAATCTTGGTTTTGATGTGTGTTGTTTGATGGTCTTCCAGTGCAGGTCAGAAGAGGAGCTATCTGAGATTCAAGGTTGAACTATTTTCTAACTCAAGCATGGTATTTCATGAAAATTGATTAGAAATTTTAAGAAATTTTCTGGGTTTCATTGGTTTGAATTTATTTTATTCATCATGTGAATCTTGCTATAAAAAAAAATAAAAAAATTGAGGTTGGCATTAGTTTGATTGGCTTTATGACAAGGCATTAGTTTGCATAATTTGCTGCCGGGATGAGTAATTTGAAATAAATGCATTTGATTACTCAGAGTGGTGGTATGTCCTAAATAAGATCTGTAATATTAATGATGTCAAGAATTACATTTTTTAGTTGGGTGAATGAAATCTTGGGGGAAAGGGAGTTCTGCAGTATTGAGTCATCTCTCAAACTTTTTTGTTTTTGTCAATGACGTCTTGATGAGTATGACTATAATTGTTCATTTTGTCAAGTTCTTATTCACAACCACCTGGTAATTCACTAGAGATCCACAATTCTCAAAGCTAAACATTGCTGCAATATCATCATGAAATTAACTTGTTCATAAAATTTTGTTACAATCTGAAATGATTTAAGGGAAATTTTCTTATTGGCCAATCAGATTAACAATTACATCTAGTTAAATTTCAGGGTTACCCTTGCATAATTTGAAATACGGTGAAGAAGCCTGGGCGGAAAAAAAAACGCAGTCTTTGTGTTTTATATACTTGTATTTGCTGTTTGTGTTTGTCGTTCAAGATCTGTGATTGAAATTTCCATTGAATTGAGTTTATGCAGGAACCCAACTATTGAGCACAACATTAGCTGTGAAGGAATATGTAGGGAGTGAATTTCAGAAAGTCAAAGAAGAAATCATACTTCCTCATAAGCAGCTTTTCCATTTCCCTGTTACATTGGATGACTTCTTCTGGGCATTTGGGATACTCAGATCAAGGGCATTTTCTCGCCTTCATAGTCAAAATCTAGTTGTGATACCTCTAGTGGACTTGGTAATGTCATCGTATTCTCTTCAAATTGGTTCCAAACAGCAATGACTTTGACTGTGAATATCTAGTAACTAAAAATGTATACAAAGAGTTCAAGTTCTCGAGTCATAGTATGTTATCAAACTCACGGCGACAAAGTTGTCTACGAAACAGCCAAAATATTGTTCACATAATAATTCAGAATTAATTCAATGTCAATATTAATATTTGCTTTATTTTTCTAATTTCCTAATATTCTATGGATAACAACAAGAAAATATTCTGAACTTGCCTTGAATCAATTCTAATGCCCAAATTTTCAAAAATAGACATTAGGTAATTGGTATGTGAGCTTGATGCCTGTTGTGACGGCTAATATTTTGGGTAAAACCTGTATTCATCACTGGGATACAAAATTTAACTTAGCCATTCAAGTGTTTATAATCAGAGAAATAAATTTATTTATGCAATGTGGTTGTACTATATCTTTAAATTCAAATTTTTTTCTGCTTTTTCTGGAAATTTAAATTCTGCAATCCTGATATATATCAGATCAACCACAACCACAGAATAACGACAGAAGATCACGCTTCGGAGATTGAAGGACCAGCAGGCCTTTTCTCTTGGGATCTCTTATTTTGTTTACGGTCCCCAGTTTCAGTCAAGGCTGGCGAGCAGGTGATGTCTTTGTTCTGATATTTTTCACAATACTACTTTGGTGATAGTGCTGTTAAAATGAATATTTCCACCATGAGTAAAGCTATCTTTGGTGGGCAGATTGATGAATCACTGGCATCCATATATCTGAATGTGTATGCTTCTAGCTTATTTTGACATGGATACTAACTGTTTCTGATTTAATCACAAATATAACAATTATTAAAATAGAGGAAAACATAATTATTTGGATGTGTAAGAGGTGAGTAGAAAGTAGTTATTAAGGGTCATTTGTCTCGAATTTTGTATTTGAGGTGCCATGTATTAAACTACCTTCACAACTCAGAATGAATGTGGTAAAGCAAACTGCCTAATCAACATTCAACACCTTGCAAACCGCAACTAGCCTTGGAAGGTTATATGGATATTATATTTTTCTGACGTGGTATTTGACAAGTGAGGACTTTTTACAGATTTTCATCCAATATGCTTTGAATAAGAGCAACGCTCAGTTGGCCCTGGACTACGGATTCATAGAATCAAGGTCAGACCGCGATGCATATACCCTAACTCTAGAAATCTCTGAATCAGACCCATATTTGGGGGACAAACTGAACATTGCTGAGTCAAATGGTCTGGGTAAAACTGCATATTTTGACATAATTTCGGACCGTCCTCTTCCGCCAGCACTGCTTCCATATCTGCGGCTGGTAGTGCTTCAGGAAACCGATGCTTTCCTTTTGGAATCTCTCTTCAGGAACTCCATATGGGACCACCTTCAATTTCCTGTTAGCCGTGCCAATGAGGAGATTGTATGCCAAGTGGTTCAAAATGTCTGCAAATCTGCTCTTTCTGGCTACTGTACGACCATTGAAGAGGTACATTTTATCCTTCACAAGTGTTGCTAATAAGAAATAGTTCTAATATGATGTCGACAATCCTTATTATCTGTTTTTTTCATGTTGCATACATGTAGTGATCCATCATCAGGTCCCATATACAATATTTTCCATACAAGGATTGATCATATTGAGCCTCACATCCCCTTTTCAATTGACATGCTTTAGGCTAATTTTCTTTTCTGAAATTTGAGGTTAAAAAAGTTAGTTTGGTCTAATTTTCTTTTGGAAATTTGTGAAAGATTGTTTCTTCAAATACCCAATAGCTCTAAGCTTATAATGACTCGATACAAATGCGAATGGCAGGATGAGAAGTTGATGGAAGAAGGGAATCTCGATCCGAGGCTTGAGATGGCAATTGGGATAAGAGCAGGGGAGAAGAAGGTGCTGCAACAAATAGATGGGTTTTTTAAGAAGAGGGAATTGGAATTGGATGAGTTAGAATATTATCAAGAGAGGAGGATGAAGGAATTAGGTCTGGTTGGGGAGCAAGGTGAAATAATCTGCAGGGAGCACAAGTAGGATAATGTAGGTGGTGGTCTTCCTCAGAATGGTGGCTGTGCACTGAGGGCAGAAGGCCAACTTCATCAGCTGTTGTTGAGATGATCAACATTTCTTCAACAATACAACTTCTGGAGTTCTAGAGGAACGGAGAAAACACACACACACACATCATATTATGTTTCCAGGAGGTTTCAACTAGGGTCTTTCAACATGGATCAGTTATAATTGTTGCTGCCCAGACTTTTGATTGCTCTCTTATTTTCTTCTAATATTTTTGTCATATTATTTTTTGAGATATTTTATGTAAATGAGAATTCATTATATGGCTGTCTATCTGACACCAGCATACCTTTTTTTCAAAAAGAGTTGATAAAATCAATTTGAATTAATTAAGGGAGCTGATATTGGCGCTCCACCAATATCCTCAAACGCTCCACTTTCATTTTTCTTTACAAAAGAGTCTCTACACCACACAATTTTTGGTTATTATATCTTTATTGTCATAATTGTCTTTTTCCATTAAGCTTAGGACTCTTGCTCTTAAAATACAAATTTATTTATCTTCTCTCTTTGCACAAAAATGAAATATCTTAGGAGTCAGACAGTGTCTGAGTTAAAGGAAGCTAAGACAAGTAATATAAAAATTAAACACTTCTAATTCTCGTTATAATTGTGAATTTTTTTTTTCAAAATATATTTTTTGAGTTGATTTTGAAAATAATAATTTGAGAAAGTATCTATGATTATGATGAAAAGGTATCTTATTAGGATAAAAAAAAAAATTGAATTGAAAATAAATTTTATATCAATGAATAAAACATATTTATTACTTTACAACGCATAGTAATATTTAATTGAATTGAAAATCAAAGAAAAATTTAGTTTTTTTTTAAGGGTGAGAATTTAGTTTTACTTAAATAGAAACTATGTTGTATAGTTCAATAAGCAAGTTAAGAAAATATTGTTTGATTTAAGAATAAAAGTTTTAGAAATTATATCATTGTGTGATTAAATTTACTTTTAATTATTATATAATATAGTTTACATATATTTATAGTGTGTGTATATATATACCGTGTGTAATTTCAATACGAGAGAGAGAGAGAAAAAAACTTGAAAGGGAATTCGAGAGTTCTAATTTTAATATAAAAAAAGGATAATTATGGTATCAATAATATGAGAACCAAGTATTCTATAGTTTAGAGATTCTTTTGTAAATTTCATTTAGAAAAAAAAAAAAAGAGTGAAGCGTCTCAGGTAATGAGTGAAGCGCGAATATTAACAGCCTTAATTAAAATCAAACTAAGTTATCACTCTTTATCAAATTTGTTTAAGAAGCTAATTATTTCCTAATAATCATAAAAATCAGATTAATATTCAGAATGCTTTACGCATTATGAATGAATCAGTATGTACATTAAACAATTCTGTCAATATGGAAAAAATCAATATATACATGTATAGAAAGCATATACAGCGGTGTATATATTCATAAAAAAAAATAGAGAGAGATAGAGGGGCAAGGTATCGTTAAAGAGTCACTTTGAGTAATTCAAGGTAAAAAAAGCAACAAGAAATTGCTTGTAGGTCCAATCTGGATATTCTTTGAGTGACAGAAATACTTTTTCTAATCTTATGACAAAAGTACTTTTAAATTTGTTAAATTGATGATCTATCTGTAATTTCTGTAATTAGAACTAAATGAACCATTTGGCACACTAGAGGTACAACAAATCTTGTTCAAGTTGTTTGGAAACATAGCCAAATTAAGGCTGTTTAATTACTCAGATAACAATTTTGGAATTAATAAATTATTAGCAGTGCAACAATTTAATTCAAATATATTACAGAAAAATACCATAATTTTTTATGGAAGGCCATATTGGCCCTCTCCTTTTCTACAATTGCACCCCTCCTTTTCTTCCTAAAGAAATGACAGAATAATTCCTAAACTCATTAATGCATCATCTCTTATCTTCTAATACCATAACTACCAACTCTTAATTTTTTTTTTATCCTATCAAAAATATAATTTATTCAATAGAAAAAACATTTTTTCTGAATTTTTTTTTTCGGGTCATATCAAATGAGATAGTTTATTTAGAAGAGAGAACATTTTTTTTTTGGTTACGTTATTTATTTATTTTTTGCATACTATACCTTTTTTTTTTTGCCATGTCAAAAGAGAATTTATTCACAAAGATAACTTTTTTTTGGGTCTCGTTTTTTCTGTTCCTGTCAAAAGAGTCCATTTATTCAATAGAGATAATTTTTTTGGTATTTTTCTTGGGATTTTGTCAGATAATTTATTCAACATAAATAACTTTATTTTGAGTCCTGACAAAAGCAGAGCCAGCATGGCCTCGGGAGAGAGCTGCTCCCAGGACTCATGATGGCCCATTAATATCTTTATATATTTATGATTTTATGCTTACAATTTATAAGATTTAATAAAATGCTCCCCTAAAATAAATTTATTTATGAAAATCTCTCTAATTCTCTATTTCTTTTCCTTCTTACTCTTTTTCTTCTTCATTTTTTTTCTCATAAAAAAAATGCATTCGTTTCATTCAAACACTATTTTTTTCCCTTCAAGTTATCTCATATTTTTTTTCATTTTATTGCCTTCTTCATATGATATTGAACATGCAAAGTAAAAATTATTGCCAAAAGTAACCTTAATTTCCTAATTTTATGTTTCTGATTTCTTTTACATCATTTTTTTTTGAATTATTACATACCATATGAATTTCAAAAAAGATTTATATTTCTCAGTTTGTTGTCTTGCTACTGAAACAAGTTCCTGACTTTTTTATTAAGTATTTATCTCTTATACTACTCATTGATTAACATATTATTTTGCAATAATTTTTTTTTTCCTTGTTTGCGTATTGATGTGAAAAATCTTCATGTTAATTGTACACTATGTCTTCCCTGAAATGAAATTTTGGCTTTGCCCTTGGTTAAAAGAGAACTTTTTTTTTAGGTATTTTTCTGAATCTCGTCAAAAGAGACCAAAAATATTAAATATTGGAAACAGAGAGCGGGATATATGAAAGGTTAGTTGTGTAATTAGAAGAAAAAAAATCATTCACTTGTGAAAGTAAGGTTAGATGTGTCATTTCCTTTATGATAAGAATGTAAACATGGAAAAGGAGTGTGTGAATATCAACTATTTTTTTTATTTCTTTTTTAAATCTAAGTCCAACTCTTATTTATTGTTTTTTTTAAAGAAAAGGAAGCTTATGTTAAGAAACTTAAATAACACATAATTATTATTTTGCAAATGTTCAAAATAATTTAATTTTCTCAAAAATATAAAATTTTGTTTATAACATTTGACATACAATTCACCAAAAAAATGATATAAAATGGGAGCTGAGACACTCCACATTTAATTTCAAGCACTCCAACTTTTAAATTTAGCAATTAAAATGATTGTTTTGTCGTTCTTTTTGTAGTGTTTTTTCAAATAAATCCTATGTTTCGTTTGGTTTTACAGAAATAGTAAGAAAAAAAATAAATGAAAAATATTTTTAACATTTTACAAGTTTACCAACTGGAAAGAAAAATTTTGTGGGAATACAAGAAATTTTTCCTACCTAGAAATTTTTGCTTTCTTGAGAAAAAGTTAGGCCAACTAACTATTATGTCCCCTTTTTTATCTCTCTAAAATAAAATATTTTTATGCTTGTACTTTTAAAATAATAGTATAATAATTTATATCTATCTCAATATCCTACAAAATTATTTATTTAGATTCTTATATTATTTTTGGTTGAAGGATTATATTTTCTTGTAACTTTCGTACCATCCAAATCATGAAATGAGTTCCACAACTTTCTTGAAAAAAATTTATGCTTAATTTTTCTTTCTCATCAAATGCATGTTAGAATATTAATTTTTCTTTCCTTCATCTAACCAAAATCGTCCTATGATTTAATTTAAAAGATGAAGGATAAATTTATTATTTCAATTATTAAAATTAAAGGTTAGAGTGTATGATATCAATGGGAACCTATCCTTATAAAATTATTGTTGAAACTTTTGTTGAACTAATTCGAAAATTTTGTTTTTGGGAAAAAAAATTAAAAAGAAGATAGTTACAAAAGCATTACAATGTCACTGCCCTGTGACCCCAGAAAAACCCTCGACCCTTCTGACTCTAATATTTGTATTCTTCGTCTATCTATTTCTCGTTGAAATCAACAGCATTTCTTTCCCTCTATATCGTCTCCACCGTTTTAGCCCAAAAATCAGCTATTTTTAGCGAAAATGATTCAGAGATATACAATATTTTTTGTTGTAATTCTAGGGTTTTTATCAAGTGTAGCTCGATCAGTCCGATTCGATATCCAATCGGGTCACACCAAATGCATAGCCGAAGATATCAAAAGCAATTCAATGACGGTGGGGAAGTACAGCGTAATTAATCCCGATGAAGGACAACCCATGCCCGACTCTCACAAGCTCACTGTCAGGGTATCTAATCAAAATTAGAAAAAGAAAAATTCTCAACTTTATTTTCTCGGATTTTCTCACTAACCAAACGTATTTTTATTTTATTTTTTTCAAATTATGTGTAGGTGACTTCGTCATATGGGAATAGCTATCACTATGCGGACCGTGTGGACTCGGGAAATTTTGGTTTCCTGGCGGTAGAGGCTGGGGATTACATGACTTGCTTTTGGGTCGTTGATCACAAGCCCCAGATTATGATCACCATTGATTTCGATTGGAGGAGTGGTGTTGCTGCTAAGGACTGGTCCAATGTTGCCAAGAAGGGCTCTGTCGATGTAAGTCTTTCTCCGTATATATGTGTGTATATCAGGGACGGCTCTGAGATTCTCAAATTTTTGAGGGGGCCTAAGCAACTTTCAAATGAGGGGCCCTTTATACAAAAAGTTTTACGAGCATATCAAAGTAAATGTGATCGTCTTGCATTTTGAGCGGCAAAATTATCAATTAAAGTGCTCCAATCAAAAGAGATGTGTGTAATATGTGCAAATTCTATCAATCATGAACCACTATAGACGAAAGCTACGAACTCACGAAGCTTCTGTTACTTCTGTGATCGCAATTGAGCAAAGAGAGAGCGAGAGGTTTGCTCGTTATATAACTTATATTATATATATATAAACAGCTCCTCGACTCCAGAACAGTATATGATATTTTATATATATATATATATATATATATATATATATATATATATATATATATATAAGTTTAAAGTATAAATAAAGCTGTGGGCAGTGATAGCCCTCATATATATATATATATATATATATATAGAGAGAGAGAGAGGGGGGAGGGGGGTTTAAAGTATATGGGCAGGTGTTTTGGGTTTAAAATTATAAGGCCCAATGAAATATATTATTATGGGCCCAAATTTAAAGTATATAAATTAAGTGTTTTGGATTAAAATTATAAAAGTCCAGAAATATATTATTATGGGCCCAATTTATATACTAGTGTAACATACCCAATCTAAAATTTGGGGCCCCCAAAATTGGGGGCCCAAAGCGACCACCTCGGCCGCCTAGGCCCAGGGCCGGCCCTGGTGTATATTATATATGACACTGTTTCTTTGTTAACAAAGTGTGGAAATTTCAATTGAGTGTTCGAGCCCAGATGGTATGAGCTCCCCCACCCAATGGGTAGGTTGAGTGTTTGAGCCCGGTTAGGGGCAATACGTGTAAGAAATAAAAAATATATTTTAAAATTTTGGATACGTTTAGAAAGTATCGGACAAGTATCCGCGAGTATCCGAGGAGTATTGGTATCCGATTTGTATCTGATACAGATACGTTACTCTTACGGAAGTATTTGTGCTTCTTAGTGTTCTATACTTGTATATATCATAATGTTGCAATATGTGTTGATACTTCTTTTAGGTTTTAGTTTCCAGTTTATTAATTCCCAAATTGTAATTTTGCATCATGGTTTGGCGAATGGTATCATTGACCTCCGATGCTGAGACTCATACCAGTGAGTCCCGGTATGCATATTAGTACCGGCCAGTTCTTAGTGAACCAGCCGTTTTTTAATGCGTAACAATTGCTGTGAGTTCATTTTATAATATTAACTTTTGTTTTTTTAGAAAAAGAAAAACTCTACTTTTGATCATTGCCTCAAGCGCAATCACTCTCTCTTATAATCATCACTCATCACCTATTTTTAAAAGATTTTCAATGTGGAACTAACATCCTATAACATTCTCTTGGCCTTTCTTGTGTTGGTTTCATAGCCATTCTTCCACATCTATTTTCCACATGTTCTCAATGTGGGAATCTTGTTACCATCAAATGGTATATGCTGCTAATGGAAGGAATGGTTATAATTCACAGGGCTTTCGATGTGTTACTCCTATTTTCCTTGAGAATTGCAGCCACTGCTTTCTAGAGAGATGGATAAGAGTGGTGGCAAGTTTCCTTGAGAATTAGTCTATTATCCACTTGTTTTTTCTTTTTCTTTTTTTCCATGATCCACTTTAATCATATGATATCAAACGTATAGGAATGAATTGTATCCTTGATGTGATTATAATCATTATACGATAATGTTCACTTCAGTGACCTATTCATGTGTTTTCTTTTATTGTCTGATTTCTTTGGGGGTAAAAAAAGAACTCACAACCATCAATTAAGCATAATATTTAACCATCTTTTGGTTTAAGAGTTAGATGGCAAGAACATATGTTATATATATTCTATTCTTACTAATTATTGTAGACACATAATAAAAATTGATCATAAAATCTTATGGAAATTTTTTTATTTTATATGTCTAATTTATTTTATAATCAGACAAAATCATATACTTTTCTAATTTATTTTTATTTTTATATTTTTTTACATGTTATATATGGTATGAATATTCATTTATTTCATAATTGAATTTATTTTTATTCATTAATTTTGTAAAAAGTATAATACGAAACATTTTAATAACGATAGCAACTTAAAATTCATTAGTAAGTCATTACTTGTGTTATATGATCTTCTAAAATTCAATAAAAATCACTAAAATTTACTAAAAAACCATCTTTATCGAATTATTTTGTAAAAAGTTGCGTTTCTGTACACTTTAAGCCCTATGTGCAAGGTCGGAAAAAATTCACAACTACGATAATTAATTCCGATACGTTACACCAATACGGACTCGATTTTGTTACACTACATCCGTGACCGCAATTGCGAACCTTGTTCTGCATTCATTGACAAATTCTACTTGTATATATTAAAATTAGGAGATATGTTTTTGAAAAATATTAAGGGCTAAATGACCTTTCCTGAAGTTTGGCCTAATTACATTCGGATGAAACTTTTCAAAGATCTTGCACTGTGTTTCCCTGACGTTTGCACACTTGTTACTAATACCTCCCTTCGTCAAAAAATACGTTATCTCCATCAAAAAATATACATGATCTGAACAAAATGGCCTCCTTCATGTAAAATGACTTTACTAACCTATATATTGGCATTTATAACGAAACTTTTCAAAAATCTTGCACCGTGTTTCCCTAACGTTTGCACACTCGCGACTAATACCTCCCTCTGTCAAAAAATATGTTATCTCAGTCAAAAAATATACACGATCTGACCAAATGGCCTCCTTCATGTAAAATGACTTTAATAACCTATACATTGGCATATATAACGAAAATACCTTATTTTTTTAGGACATGATTGCCCTTAAATGTAATAAAATGAAGTAAACTAAATTAAATACAAATTAATATGAAAACTCTTATATATATATATATATGGAGAGAGAGAGAGAGAGAGAAAGGGAGAGTGATTTCTGATTTCTCTGATATATATATATATATATATATATATATATCACTAATCTTCACTATCTTCTCCAATCTTGTTTAGTTGCTCTAGTATTTTCTTTCCTTTTCGAATAGAATTCCAATTTTCCACAATTGATTATTTCAAGAAAGTTGCAATCTTTTGAACTCGGTGAGATTTGATCGGAAAACAATGAACAGGGCTTTAAACCCAAATTGTTTTTGGAGATTTGGAACGCGAGTCTCTGTAAATCAACAAATCGACATTGTTGAGAATTTTCTAGGTTTGAATGAAGAATAAGATTGCTGTCATGCAGTGACCGGTGCGAGATCTGGCCTAAGGATCCGAACTTCGGCGATCTCTTTGCCGCATGCTTCGTGAACCCAGGCCAGAGAGAGCCTCGGTCGAGTCCGTGTTCGATTAATTAGGTACTTCGTGTTGAAAATCGAACCAATTTGAGCTCTCTCTGACCTAATTTGAAGATTGACAAAAAGTATAGGTACTTAGCAGCATGCTTCGTGGCGTTGTTGGATCAAGAGGAGTCCGGCGAATCGAAACAAATTAGGTTGTCCACCACCATGGTTTTGTTGAGATGATCCATTGGGTGGAACTTGGTTATGCCACCGGTGAGAAGTTTAGTAAAAGAACTTTGCCAAAAAACCCATTCAATCTCAAACCCAATTCCATGTGTAATCGGTGAAGAAGACCCATTTGTGATTTTTTTAGTAGTAGTTATGAGTGATGAGTTCAAATACCACCTAGTGAGTTGGGGGAAGGTGTGCACTCCGATTCAAAAAAGGGGTCTGGGAATAAGGAGGTTAGAAAATTTTAACAAGGCTCTTCTGGGCAAATGGCTTTGGCGCTTCGGAGTTGAGAAGACCAGGTTGTGGCATGTAGAGGTGGAGAAGAAGCTGGTGGGTGGAGGTCATCGGAGTTAAACCTTCCGGTGGGAGTGGGGGTTTGGAAAGGCATTCGGAAAGGATGGGATGAGTTTTCCAAACACATTCGCTTTAGAGTAAGAAATGGGAGACATATCAATTTTTGGGAGGACATCTGGTGCGGGGATCTACCTTTGGCCTGTAGGTTCCCTAGACTCTTCAGGATTGCCTCGAATAGACAAGCCTTAGTAGCCGACTGTTATCAGCTTAATAGCGGACGACTGTCTTGGGTTGTGAGCTTTCGTAGGGCTTTTCAAGACTGGGAGCTTGTAGAGGTAGCGGAGCTGCTAACCACTTTGTATAGTCACATGCTGGAGGGAGAGGGGATGGATGAGATGGTGTGGACGGGATCCAAGAGGAGAACATTTGAGGTTCGTTCCTACTATAGACTCCTTTCAGATTTCACGAGTCCCAACTTTCCTTGGAAGGCTATTTGGAGAACAAAGGCCCCTTTGAAGGTGGCCTTCTTCACTTGGACAGCTATCCTGGAAAAGATTCTTACCATTGACAACCTTAGGAGAAGAGGCCGTTTTATGATAAATTGGTGTTGTATGTGCAAGAGGTCAGAGGAAACTGTAAATCATCTTCTTCTTCACTGCACAGTGGCGAGGGACGTTTAGTCCATGTTCTTGGTTGCATTTGGTATGGACTGGGTGTTTCCTAGATCCACGAAGGAGATGATAGAGGCTTGGAGAGGGTGCACAGTGGATAGCCGAGCCAGGGATGCTTGGAGGGTCACTCCCCTTTGTTTATGGTGGGGTTTGTGGCAAGAGAGGAATAGGAGGCGCTTTGAGGACATGGAGTTTTCTATTTGGTCTCTCAAATACAATATTTTCTCTTTTATTTTTTTGGGTATACGGGAAAAATTGTACATCGGATGGTCAAGTAGTGGACTTTCTAGATAGCTTAAAACTATAGTTGGCTGTTGTTGTTCTTCGGGTTCGCTCCCCTTTGAGCGCCTTTTAATGAATTTATACTTATAAAAAAAAAAAAATTATATATGTATATACGTACATGTTAGCATAGTCCCACATCGCCTCGGTACCTTTGGAATGTGCAGTATATATACACATGTACACCCTCTCCTTGTAAGTCGGTTTTCAAGGATGAGTTCTACCCATGGGTTTGTCATGGTATCAGAGCAGGTGTACCATAAGGATAAGTCAGGTTCATATCTCCTGCCCTACGTGAAGAGAGAGAGCCGAGTGTCTATAGCCTTGACGCTGAGGGGGAGTGTTAGCATAGTCCCACATCGCCTGGATACCTTTGGGATGTACAGTGTATATATACATGAGCACCCTCTTCTTGTAAGCCGGTTTTCAAGGATGAGTTCTACCCACGGGTTTATCAGTACATACATAAACTACTGATTTGGTTTGAGATTGAAGAGGAAGGGAGATGGTGCTTGGTGGTGGTGGTGGTGATGGTGGAGGAGGTGGTAGATTTTTTTTTATTTAATGTTTTTGTATGGAATTAGAGTAAATCGGCAAATTGGGGATTCGGTGGTGTTTGAAGGGTGAGAGGTTGTGGCCGTGGTCGGGGGTGGTGGCTGTGGTTGGGGGTGACGGTGGCAGTGGCCGGTGGTGTAAGAGGTGGAGAGGAGACAGTGAACAGGGAGAGGGAAGAAGAGGAAGAGGAGAGAGAGAATTAATATAATAATATGGTCAAATATGTCATTTTACAAATTAATTTTTTTCAATTTTTTGTTATTAAATTATTCAGGGTATAATGGTAAAATCACCTTAAAAATTAACGTCGTTTAGCCTCAAATTGTTAGAGGGGAGGTGAGTGCAAGATTTTTGAAATTTTTTATCGGAATGTAATTTGGCCAAGCTCAAGGGAGGTCATTGTATTTAACCCTAATATTTTACATTCAAAAAGTATTTTGATAAAGGGGAAAAAAGATTTTAAGTTTGATTTTTCTTAAATTCTTTTTATATGTAAACAAAACATTGTGCATGTATGTACGTAAGAAACACTATTTATGTGAAATTATGAATTATGTTTTGCTGAGTAACTAGTAAGCGCAATGAATATGTATCAAGTTTCAACACATTGCAGTGTGCACGATTTTTTTATGTGAAATCTACTATGTATAGTGTATTATAAGATGCTATGAACTACTTTCCTAGTCATCTATACAAGCATTTATGCTATAGTGCTGCGAGTGTAATTTGGGTCACAATTTTTTTATACTGTATAAAACATATTCCTTTAGGAACTTTGACTGCAGGAGGAATTCTGGAATGACCAAGCTCATGTGTGAAGATTAGTGTTGGTAGGTGATGCACTTTATATATGTAATTTGTGGTCAGCAGCATTGGGGCTTTTTGAGAGAAACTCGGGAAAGGATGACAATACCTGCAAACAATAAACACAAGAGACTTTATTTCATTTTTAATTACAATTACCTAATTTTGGACTATGTAGAAAGCTCAAATTCCTCAATTGGTAAAGGGAAAAAGGTGAGAAAGGAAGCCAGATGCATAAAATCAAAATTAGCCATAATTTTTCCAATTCCGTTGGTTCAGTTCCTGCTGAATTGCATCTTTCCTAGAGCAGTAGGTGAGCTGTTAGGAGGCTGACAAGGAATTATGCCAGAAATAGGGTGAGGGCCATGAGGCATACTTAGAAAGCTGCTTTATTGTGTCTTATGCGGAGTGTTGGAAACAACGGGATGTGCAGACTTTGAACGCCCCAAAGGTTGAATGGGGTTGGAAGGCATTTCTTTCTTCTGACTTCTCTGTTGATTTCTTGGGTGATGTGTGTTTCCGAATGGAGCTTTCTGTTTGCTCTTGTATACTTGGCATCTATATTGGCTGCCTTCTTGTTTGGTGCCTTTTGGTGATAACTTTTACTTGATCAAAATAAAATGAGAATCAATACTGGTAATGCTCTACGAAGCAAGTAGCATATGCTTATGAGGGCAACTGGAAGTATTAATCTCACTTTTTCTGGATTGGTACATAGTGGTGGCATGCAGTGGCGGACCACTGTGGAGACCAAGGGGGGCCATGGCTCCCCCAAAATTTTTGTGACACCTTATATATCAAAATTAATTTTAAAAATATATATAAAGAAATTGACATCTGGCCCCCACCAATTTTTTTTGTTTCATACTCCTGGGTCTGCCCCTGGTGGCATGTGGTTGGAAATTTCCCTTTGTGTACAAATGCAACTTGTGTTGTACTGATGAAGAAGTTCCCACTGGATTGGTTTTTTAAATACAAACAAGCATTGTGATTTCAATTTTGATATATGTTTTTGAGTCATCTACCATTTTCTACCATAGCTTTTAACAATTGTAGTCTACTTAACAGTGTTTCATTCGATATTTACCTTAACTTTTCTTCAATGTTTTTTTCTCTGTTTATTTGTTTAACCGCGTTTTGTTTCATCTTTCTAATTTTGTAAGACATGATATTTTGTTGTACTATCAATACTCAATAGTTTTAAATTGATCTGTTGTTTGCACTTCAATTTGATGTTTGCAAACAGTCACGTTGGTGATATAAAAATTTAATGCTTTGTCATCTTTTGCCTACCAGGTCATGGAATTAGAACTAAAGAAACTGCAGGACACTGTTGCATCCATTCATGAAGAGATGTTTTATCTTCGTGAAAGGCAAGTAAATTTAAGTTCTCTTGAACATTTCATGATGTTGTTTATTTGAGGAGTGCTGTTGCTTTATCACAAGCAGGTTTTTACATACTACAAATGGTTGTTGCAGGGAAGAAGAAATGCAAGTGCTTAACAGAACAACCAGCTCCAGAATGGCTTGGTTGACTCTTCTTTCACTTCTCGTTTGCTTATCGGTGGCAGGTTTACAGCTATGGCATCTGAAGTCATTTTTCGAGAAAAAGAAGATTATATAATTATATCCCGAACAACTTCTAATTTCTTATATGCTGCTCATGTACAATATTTTCATCGATAACATATTGGAAAAAGAAATGTTCTCACATCATTGCCAGATAATGGTTCTTCTAATAATTTAAATTTGCAGAGTGAAGAATCTTAATTTGTGTTGGCCATCTCCATGTGTGTATATGCTTGTTACATTGGGATGAAACAAATCCCCCCATCACTCTGTTTTTGACAGTCCTGAAATTTGAGGAACTTTTTGATTCTTCATCTTCTTATCTCGTGAATAATCCTTTGCAACTCCCCTATGTGTCTCCAAGCTAGGGAAAACTTACGTGTTACTGCCATAAATGATATATAGCCTTCATACTCGAACCCATTTCCTATATGCTATTGAATGCATCATTGTATGTTTGAGTGGTTTGTGTTTGATATAAATCAGTTCTGTCGACCTGGTCGGTTTGTGTTCTTATTGAGCAAGCCCGGAAGGAGGGGCTGGAAGAGTTAGACCCCAGAGGGAGAGAGAAGGATATGCTTGGCCTGTAGGTATGGCGGATAATGAAGGCGTACTTGGTAGCCTCCATTAATATATCTCTGTGCTACAACCGTTTTGATGCAAGTACTGGACTGAGTTATAAAAATTAATGCTTTTGGGTTATGGAACTAGAACTGAATAAACTATATCAGCCTGTTACATCCATTCGAGAGAGGTAAGTGAATATATTATTGTCTTTGAGGAATGCGGTTAATTTATCGCTTTTAAGCATGCATATTCATTCCCCGAGCAGGGATGAGGAACAGCTTGGTTGAGCTTTTTTTTTTTTTACTTCACTCTTATCTAGGACTTTAAAATTACAGTTTTTTCCTCATGCTCTCAAAAACGTGTATTGGGTCGGTGCGTGAAGCTTGGAAGCACGGCATGGTGGTTTTATAATATTTTTTATTTTCAAAAGAATGAGATTCAATTAATTAAAAAAATAATATAAAATTAAAAAAAACAAAAATAAAGAACATTTAGCTCGGCATTTCAAAATAATAATTTTATTTATTATTATACGAATAAAATAATCAAAAGTTATAAATATATAAATAAAATAATATATTATATTATTAATTTTGGTATATCGTATCTTATTTGTTTTTAAAATTGACGTGTTGTCGTGTCTTTATCAGTACTACCTATCAGTACTACCTAAAGTGTGGAGGCTTCAAGGAGAGGAGTTGATTCATACCTTTTCATGATTCCCATGGTTTGGGTTACTTTTCATGCATGTTAGTCGGGAAGAAAAACAAACCCCATTGTCCCAGCTTTGGAATCTTAAGATATGTAAGGAGCTCTTTGACTTATTTATGAAGTATGTTTCAAGATCAAGTCTACTAGACCAATTGAGATTAACACTCTCTTCAATCATGTTCTCTCTATGAACAACATTCTCTATGTGCGTGTTTATATATATATATATATATATATATATATATATATATATAGATATTGGTGTGTGTTCAATATAATCTCGAAATATGGGAGGAACTGAAGTGAATTGGGATTGGAACAGAGTCGATGCTAATGCTATTGAAGAGTACAAACATATTTTCGTCTTCGTCTCCTTACTTTGAAAAGCTCGCTCTCTGTCCATACCTTTCAGTATTTTTGTTCTTTCTATCCCAATTTCCCCGTCTCTTACTGTGTCCCATTGAAATAGAGTTCTCACAATTTTGCCAACAAGAATAATAAATTATACACTAACAAAAAATGAAATTTAAACCCTAATTTTCAGTTTAGATTGAATAATTGAATGATTGCTAATAGCTCAGCTATCAAAATTCAAATCAATTGAATGATTGCAAATGCCAAAAAAGCCACACCTGGTTCCCAAGAAAATGACCCTTGAATATATTTTATGTTCCTGCCAGGTTGAAACCTATCCAGCACACAGACATGATCACGTATCTACTACTCTCTGATCATCTCCTTATAAATTTGTTTAGCCTTCGAAAAGTATTCGAGCCCAAGAGTGTCCATGGTGATATTACCCTTCAGCTCAAGATATAATTCACACCAACAAGAACCATAAGAGACACATTCATTCCTTGACCCTTAAAAGCTTAAACCAAGGGGTCCAGTCTCTAAACTAGCCTTACCATCGAATCAAATCATACCTTATCTTGATCGGAGATTTCCGGCTATACGAGGAAGGGCCAACCAATGTCGTCGTTTTCAGACCATAAAAACACCAAGATTTGCAACTAGCGGAAACTGCTAAATTTGCAGACATCAAACAACATTACCTAGTGACATAAAAGTCCGAAATTTCTGTAGTATTATACAATATTTGGCAAAATCAATACCCGGCATTTACAAAAGAGACAATCTACGAGCACAAACACTGCCTCACTGATTAATAGAGAACACAAAAGTTTCACTATTTGCGTGAAGATACAATAGAATAATAGCACAAAGGATATTTGTTTGTCTAGGTTTATTAGTTTTCACCTGGAACTACAACAAATTTCAAATGAAAAAGGGGAAAAGGAAGAGAGAAAACTCTGGTCAGAGGATGAACATAGGTTGGACGAGACTTTTGAAAAGCTTTTTATGGAACAAGACACGACAATTGGAGTACAGAAATGGGATCTAGGAAACATCACCTACCATGTTTGTGATAAGAGTCATAATGGAATCCAAGAAGCCAGTTACAACAACAACTATAGTAATCTCACTCACCTAGTTGAGTCTATTCACTGCCCCATCTGAGCAATAAGGTCTATGGATAGGGAGAGACAAACAGACATTGCAAATTTATCATCTCAATAAATGATCATCTCTTGGCTTCAATGTCATGAAGTAAAGATGTTCCAGTGATGATCTGTTGGTATACTTTCCTTAATTTTTTCAAGCCTCTTGAGAATTTCCAAGAAAGAAGGTCTTTGGTTCATGTCTGCAGCCCAGCACTGCTCCGTTAACCTAAATTTGTTCAGTGCAGTAAAAATCAGCATACCAAGGTTCTAGAACATATATTACAAGAATAACATAATATTTGCAGTGGCAAACACTTCGAAGTTTATTCTGACATCCTGGGTCCTGGCTAGTCAAGTTCCCAGTATGTCAGCACAAACCCCAAAATTTTCTGGTCACATGTATGATAATACAGATGATATTTGAACTTGCACTGGTACCAAATAATTGGGCAGAGGCTATAAATGAAACAAGAATGTTAGTGCATCAGTTAGCTATACGTGTAAATGTTAGCGGAAATGAGAATGCTATTTTGGATGATAGGAGTAACTAGAAAATATAGGATTAATAATGAACGTGTGAGGGGAATACTAGCTATAGCGCCTACAAATGATAAAATTAGAGAAAGTACGGTATGGCCATATTAAACGTAGACCTGATGATGCACCAGTTAGAAGAAGGAAGAGTTGTTTGCCTAAAAGGTAAGCGACAAAGGGGTCGACCAAACTTACACGGGATAAAGTAATAAAGAACGATCTTAAAAGAAAGAGAGACCTTCACATGGTCAATTGATTATAAAAAACATCTCAAAAAGTTGCTAAATTGTTGATGGGAGGAAATTTAGATAGAACAAATTAGTATTTAAAAAATATGATCAATTCCATACATAATGGAGTAATAACAAGAATCAAGTTAAGAGGAAAGCCAAACGATGCATCAGGCCTTAACATTGTCATTAATGAAATAATTAGGCAAAGTTAAGAAAAGGTTGCAAGGTGTAATGTTGTTTGATAATGATGTCGGGATATAGATAATTATAGATACTACACTAGAAGCATTGGAGATGCTTTGAAATCAAAAAAGTTTTTGAAATCAGGAATATGAATATACAACAAAAACTCAACTCAACAATGCATTGATGAGTCGATGACAATTGCTTGGTTGACTATATATATCCTTCTTTGTCTATCATATCTTTCGAGCTAACCTTCCGAAAAGTTCGTACTCATAATGGGTTACCATGTTTAATATTGGTCATTTGGCCATAAACCGACCAATAATCCCCATATCTCTTATCCATCAACGGTCAACCTATATAATTTTCTTTCGTTATACTATAATTCAATAAAATACATTTGGTATAAGGAAATACAAGGAATTCAAGTTCTGTACGACACAAGGAAATAACAGAAGAATGAGCAAGAAATATCCAGAAACCACCACTTTCATTTCAATAACTAGTAGTGCAATTTCTTGAAAAGTCATTTAGCCATATAATTGAACCAAGACAGTGGACAGGTGCTTTAGAGTGTTGAGTCATAAAGGAAATCCGCAAATGAAGGTCTATGTTTTTGGGTACCATCATGACCATAAAATGAAGTTTAAAAACTGGTTTTTATATGAATAAGTGGCAAGAAAAAAATTGATATATTTAAATTAACTGCATTTGTGATAAGTTAGAGGCAGCATTAATAAAGGATAATATGAGAAATGGTGAGGTAACATGATTCCCGTACAACGGAAACCAATGATTCTATCAGTAAGGATGACGGTGGTCAAAACAGAAGTATCACAAGGAATAAGGAAGGAAAAAGACATGATGGGCTATGCCACCCACCCCCATAAATGGTGATCAAATCAGAAGTATGACAAGGAATAAGGAAAGAAAAAGAATGTGAGATAAGGTCTCTCACTCACACACACACAGGGGAGAGGAAAAAAAGAGAAACAAATAAAGAAGAGACCATCATGGGTGTGTAGAAGAAGCAGTATATTGATAAAGATTTTTTTTTTCTCAAGATCACAAGAACGATTGGGTTGAAAAATAAACGATTCCTAAACATAAACCGTTTGCAAGCACTAATAGATGGAGTAAGATAATGTTGGCTAAAGATGTCTGTTATTTCCCAGGAATATATTGATTTACCAAAACCCACTTGCCTTATTTCTATGAGCAATAAGCAGTTAGTGTAAACAAGGTCTTTCAAGGTTTATCTTTTACAGTCAGAACTCTTTCTTTCCGTTGAAATTTTCAGATATGCAACAGAAAATAGAGTTACCAATCGTTTCGGAATTTCAAATTAAAATTTTCACCGTTCAGTTAAAAAAACACAGTAGTGGGGAGGAAGAATTCGGATTTGGGGCATTGAGAAGTAGTTGTGTAAGTGCTCATCAGCTTCCCTTTCAAAAATTTAGTGTCATTGGTTCATAAGCTAAATCATCTAACAAAGGTGATTTTGTAACTTAGTGCAACCAATTGTGAAACCTCTACTTTAGTGCCTTTAATTGCCAATATAAATTGCCAATTGAACATATTGGAGTTGATTTATGGGCCATGCATGTGGTAACCTAAATATTGGAGCTAGTAAGCAACGAATCCCGAGTCAACTTACTGTCTCAATTCAGTAGTGTAACCTTTTGCCCGAAACATAGGCCTGTGTCCTTCTGCCACATATTTGGCAGCTTCATAAGGTTCATAGTGCGACAACGGTGGGTCACCTTCAAGCATCTGCACCAGTTGAGAATATCATCAATTATATCTCGTTTTGATGTATTTGCATCTTGTTTACAGTTCTTAGGGAAACAAAATTACCTCATATAGTATCATTGCGAAAGAGAAAACATCAACCTTCTTATCATATTTCCTGTGTTTGAAAACTTCAGGAGCCATATATCGGTCTTTTGTTGTATTCCATGAAAAGACAAGAAAATCAGTCAAATAGAATAAAATTTCCTTTTATATTTAAAATAATTTTCTAATAGAGATACTCACAACTTCCAGTCTCCCCAGTCATTTTGTACACATCATGAGAATTTTGAACTCTAATGAGCTTGCTTAGGCCAAAGTCTCCAACTTTTAAGTGGTCTGCACTGGAGTTGACTAGTAGAACATTCCTGGAACACTCCCCACAATTAGCATGGCAAATATAGAGACAACCGCAACAACCCACCCCCACAACCCACCCAAAACAGAGAGAGAGAGG
This sequence comes from Cornus controversa, assembly GCA_026545225.1. Classification (NCBI taxonomy): domain Eukaryota; kingdom Viridiplantae; phylum Streptophyta; class Magnoliopsida; order Cornales; family Cornaceae; genus Cornus; species Cornus controversa. Next base: position 49,901,050 of record CM048848.1, read on the forward strand.
GACAGAGAGAGTGCAATCTCAGCATGCCTGAATCAACTATCCTTTACATGAATAAATATAATACGGTGATAAAAGCCACTACAGTAGTAGTGAACAAAGCAACATGCTTATCTATCCAGTTAGATCTGACCTGTGAATCAACTCACCTTGGCTTTAAGTCTCTGTGAATTATGACATTTGGTTCATTGTGAAGATAAGTGATGCCTCTGACAACATAAGATTTACATAACTCAGGTTAGCATGATATTCAAATTCAGTAAGGTCGCATTTGGCATTTTCTAAAAAATTCAGGAAGCTGTTACTCCAATTTTTCTCATGTTTATTTTGCCAAAGAAATTGAAATAACAAATACAATGAGACTCATGGGGGGAATATATCCTGTTCATATTCCAGGGAACAGCCACATAAAAAGATATAGGAAGCTGCTTTCTTTCAGCAATAAAAATTAGATATCATCCTTCTGTTAGTTAGAGAATTCTGAAACATTTCATGCATCTACTTTTGCATTTACCAAGAACATAATTTTCCTTTAGAAAATCAATTAGTCCGTTTATGTGAAACATTTTCAGTGTTTCACATGATCTGCACACAAATTTGTATATATAATATATATGAATATGCAGGCGTATCTATGTGCCCATTTACATGTATATAGATAAACTCATAAATCTATATAAGCACATGCATATATATGCATGTATTCTTCACAATATATATCCCCACATACAAGGCTAGATACTTGCTATATATGCATGTCATATACTATATACACCTATAATTTCCTATTCTTGTTAGCATATACACACCCTTATATGCATGTACCTTCATACATCACATGTACATCAGCAAGTGTCTGTAAACATGTTACACCAACCCCTCTATGTGCACCAACATCAGGCGCCCATTTTTTTCCAGCCTCCTATATGTGTTCTTATATTACTACATAAGCACCTATATAGCATATATTCTCTCTATATAAGTAAATTATTTTCTAAGTTTCAGCCAAACACCAGAAAAGAAGATATCATTTATTAAAAGTGAAAGAATGTACATGAAAAATATATTACATTGTAAAACATTCTATGCAAAACAAATGACATGCATGGTGCTGAACATTTTTGTGTCAACTCAGTTCTGTCTTGTGGAGTAAGTATGAACATCTAAATAAAAATTAGCACTAATATTCCAGCAAAGCTTCCAAATCAGATAATTGTTTGATAAAACTTTAGTACAGGGTAAATGGTGACATGAGTGATGGTGATACTCAAGTCAGTTCGAGTGAACACAAATTGGTCAATTCTCAATGCAAGACTAACTCAACTGATCCATGCCTAAAATAGAATCAAAGTGCCCGGTTCTAATTCCTAGGGTCATAAATTATATTTTAAGCAATGCTACCAGCCTACCAATCTAAAAATGCAACTGAAGGTTGAAAAATATTTTGTTCAATAAAACAAATGAGAAAAGCCATTTTTTCACTATATCCTGTCTGTCTTGGGATATTTTTTTGGGTGTGTGTGTGTAACAATCAAGTGACTACAATTAGGCAGCTTAAAGATCTGAGATTTTTTGTTTGGAGCTTAAGAGAGACTATGAAAAATTTGAAGTACCTTGCAATATCTAATGCAAAGTTGATAGCTGTTGATGGATTAAGCGCACCCTTTTCCTTAAGGCATTGATGAAGATCACCCTATAACAACACGAAAATAAATGCTGTTAGCCTTCTATTAACCAAGGCCAAGGCTAAATTTTTTAGTGGAAAAAGGGAAAGATTCTTTCCTTGAAACATAAAAACAAAATGATTTGTTCACTTACCCCACGTAAATACTCAGTGATTAACATTAGGGGTTTCCTTTCCGTGACAGCTCCAAGGAATTGGACTATATTGGGATGCCGGAGCTTCACTAGCAAATTCACCTCATGTCTGAAGTCCTGACTGAAACACAGAAGCAAAACTTAAGTATAAATTTTGTTCTAAAGAGTAAGGGGAACAGGGGTGTGGGTGGGAGTAATACAAGTTATAGTTATGAGAAAAACCACTCAGTTTAAATATTTTCTTCTCAATGGGAACCATTAAACTTACTATATATCAAATAGTAACATCCCATCTTAAGCTCAATCAACACCAATAATCTACTTCTGAATAATTCTAGTTGGATGAATTAGAAAGGATCCAATGCCTTTTTGTATAATGAAAATGTTAGCCCTCATCTTTTAGATTTGATTCTACTCCCATACAGCTCTCCAGTACATAATATACAAAACAAAGGAATTCTCAACAAAGCCTATCACATCAACCAGTAGAGTTAAAAAAGTTTCAAGGAATAGTACAAATCTTCAACCTAGATCTGTAGCTTATGCAGTTGTAGCAAAACATTAAGTAATAAATATGGTAAGAAAATGAGAATATGATAATGAACTTTACATCACCAATCTATCATCTGAAAGATTTGGAAGAATGCGTTTGACAGCTACAGGTGTTCCGCGCCAACTTGCTTTTAAAATCTCACCAAAAGACCCCTATCAGCATCAGATATCATAAGTAACAGTAGATCTTGCAGATTTAAGAAAAGGAAAGTACACTAATAGCTCGAATGTTGAGTGCCAAATTACAGAAAGTATTTAAAAATTTGTGTCATAAATTGTTTGAGAAGACGGAACAAGTCAAAAGACCAAAAGCATGATAAAATTACTAGGAGAAAAGGGAGAGTAATTTCAGCATTCTAATAGCCCAAAAGATTTGCTGTAATCTACACAAAAAATTCTCATGGGTATCCTAGCATTTTTAAAGTACAGGAAATCAGTGTCTAGCATTCTCTGTAAGAAAAGTGTTGAAGGATTTATATATTTAAGTTACACCCTCTCTAACAGCTTAAGCTTTTAGAGTAGATGGTGGTTAACATGGTATCAGAGCAGGTTATCATACCCTACTCTAGATTCATCTTGGATCTTCAAATCAACTCATTTCGGATCTCAGAATCAACTCGACTCGGATCTCCCGAAACTTCGTATTTAGTTTCAAGTTGGACACTTGAGTTAAAATCTCCGTGTACCAACTTGACGGGGGGTTGCAGAATATATTATTGGAGTGATTTAAGCCTTGATAGAAGATTGATAGAAGTGATTTATGGGATTGATTTTAGGAATCTTCCATTAATGTATTTTCCATATTTATCACGTGTATTCTTTCACCTATAAATAGAGGTGGTCATTGTAAACAAAACTAAGAGAGAATACAATAAAAGTGATGTAACACTTTGGGCTTTGTGTGTTGTGGATGTAAGCCGTAATGGCCGAACCACGTGATATTCTTGTTATACATTAATGGAAGATTCCTAAAATCAATCCCATAAATCACTCCTATCAATCTTCTATCAAGGCTTAAATCACTCCAATAATATATTCTCCAACAAAGAGGAAATGGAAACATATTTCCATGAAACCATAACCACAATTGATAGCATACACACCATAAGAATAAAACCATGTGACTGGAGGATACGTAAAAGACCCCTCATTTCGTGAAGTCCACAGTAGCTATCTTTACTATCCACACTACCGTATTATGAGTAACAATAAGCATATAGCAAATGGTTATTACTAAAAAACCTCAAATACTAGAAGGATAGCATACTCCTTACAAATAGATATGCCAAAAAATCTTCATATGTGATGCAGGCATGCAAACAAGAGAAGGGACAAAATGTAAATGGAATGCATCTTCGGCATTCTATAATCAAGTCTTGGGTTGAATTGAGTTTTAGTTTTTATTTATTTTTAAATTAGAATGCCACTGGTACAATTTTTTTTGTGTTTTGTAAGTTTCTAGAGTCAAGGTTATTTTTAAGATAATTTTTAAATTTCTTGGACATGGAATGTAGAAGTGGTCAGTTGGGTGGTAATCGGGTTATGTTACTGGACTATATATGGTCTTTGTTAGGTCTGCGATGCTCTAATTAATTGAAGACCCAAGTTTCCTATTCATGAATCAAACTCCCAGTACCACTGGGCTAGGAAATACAAACACTTCTTAGGAGGAGCTGCAGCATTGTGCCTGAGACATTCTGGATGTGTCTGCAATTTATTTTTATTTTTTTTATTTCGAACACATGTGATATGACCAACATCTCTCAGATACTTGCCAACATGTGACTGAAGAATCTTATACATTGGATAAGATTTTCTTTTACCAAGAAAAGTAAAATAGAACTACTAAAAAAATAACAATTGTAAGAAAAATCAAATTAGAACATTTATATGAAATATGTAAAAAATTGATCATATTAAAGAACAAAAGATGTAGAAAGAATTACTGGGAATGAGAGTAGAAGAGAGATGAGTCATCAAATTATTTGTATATATATGCATACATGTTCATATCTATTTATAGAAGCACACACACACACACATATACATATATGCCATGAATTTATTATGAGTTTCTCTATATGACAAGGCTGATTAAGATTATAAAATTTATAACTTACAAATTTCATCTAGTCATAGAATATTATAATTAGTTGTTATGAAGTAATCTTTGTCCTGTATAATATGATTCTTTTGTTAAAATATATTTTTAATTACCGTGTCTTTGTCATGTCCAAGTAGGTCTTAAAGAGATTTCACATTGGCTTGTCTATGTTGTGTCACTTGCCAAAAACAATGTCCGTATCATGTACTCATGTCCATGGTTCTTACCTAGCAAAGATAGACATCCAACAACCTTGAAATATCTATTTAAGCTTTTTATTCAATGAAAATTTGGGTTTTAGATTTGAAGATTGTTTGAGGTTGTTTGAGGTGGATGCAACCTTACCTATGAGGGTAATTCCTAAGAAATTCTAAGTCAGATTCCTAGTTGATGATTCTTTTCCTCTCCAAGTTCTATTCTTGTGTGACAATCCACAGTCCCAAAACAGTTCCTATGTCATCACCAGAACCCTATCCTACCTAGCAATAAACAACGCTAAGCTATACTCCTGCTCTTTAACCTTCAAATTAACATTCAAAGCCATAATTAGTTGCCGCCAAGAATTTTCAGCAACTATATCTCTACGATTCTAACTACCAAGAACCAATCAGTTACAAAACCAAGCCCATTCCAACCTCTTTACATTCAAATCCTCTATATTTTCTTCTACCTTTTAAGGCCCTAATCCTACAAGCTTTTCTTGACCTAAGTCCACCATAATGCTTTGTTTGTTACAAAGGATGGAAAAGTGAATGGAAGGGAGGGTAGGAAGGATGGATGAGACATCCCTAGGGAAGGGAAGGTGTCCTTCTGTCTTTGTTTGATTGCGTGGAAAGGAGGAGAAGGAGGTGACACCTTCCATTGTTTGATAACAAGGAAAGGAAGGAAGGGATTTATATTTTTCTCCACCATACCCTCATTATATTATTTTATAAAAATTAACGAAGGATAATAACATCACATTACATAAAATATCATACTTATCCTTCTCTTCCCTCCTCTCTTCCAGCCAATTTTGGAGGGATGCCTCATCCGTCCAAACTTCCCTTCCCACCAACTTTCTCTTGTACCAATTACCAAACGATGGAGACTTACCCCTCCCTCCTCTCTTCTCTCCCTCCCCCCTTCCTTCCCTCCTAGCAAACATAGCCTAAATCATTTATAGGCAAGAAATGGTGGTAAAGAGGAAATTTTTATATGAAACTGCCATTATAAATCACTAATTCTAGAATGGGCTCATTACCAAGTGCTAGGGCCATCTGGTTTATTATTCTGACCCTTTCAGGATGCAATGGTTCATTCCTAGATGTGGATATCCAGCTGAAACTGAACAAAAAATGGTGCTGAAGAGGATACTTTTTATATCAAAACTACCATTACAAATCACTAATTCTGGATTTGGCCCATTGCCCACTGCTAGGGCCACTTGATTCATATGATTCTGACAGTTCCAAAATGCATTGGCTTAACCTTAGATGGTTATCCAGGTCTGGAAGTTCTGGTGAAGTGGTTACCCCAAGAAGGGAGTAAAAATGATTTAAATAGTGCTCCTTTATGGTTATTCTGGTGCATATAGAAAGTGAGGAACAGAAACTCCTTCAAGGGATGGAGCTTCCAATTCACAAGTTAACCGTATTTGATTGAGCTCCTCATTTTATTGGCCACAGGAAGGGGCTTGATTTCCAAAACTTTCATTGATTTCTTAGGTGGCATGAGTAGTGGGTTTGGGATTAAGCTGTCTTTAATTTTGTATTTTTGTATTTTTTTATTTTGTGAACGTGGTGCTTTTCATGGTTTCTTACTAATAAAAAGAGGACTTTTAAATTGGACATGCCTGCTATCAGTTAAACCATCGAATTCAATTAATTTATAAACTAAAAATTGAATTAGTTTATCAACAACCATTAGCAAACAAATCCTCACCTTCCCAATAACACCCGAGTTTGAGAAATCTAGCTCGGAAGGATCAATCTCCCAATCACACTTATTTGGAAGAGGGGGTGGAACAGGCTTTGATTCAAAATGGCTTCCATTTTGTCCCTGCAACACACCAAGGCTCAGAGCCCATAAAAGTACATAAACCACAAAATTCAAAATGTATTCAACATCTTTATAGAGTAAATTAGTGTATCAATCATCAGCATCAATAAGCAATGCAGAGAGCAAGGAGCATAGGACCAATAATCTTTAGCATGTGTGTACGGGTTTCCATTTTCAAGCAAAAAGAAATATGAGGTTTGTTAAAGGATTTATATATTAAGTTATACCCTCTCTAACAGCTCAAACTTTTAAAGTAAATGGTTGTTAACATGGTATCAGAGCCAAATATATCGAATTCAAACCTCACCGTCAGCTTGATAATTAAAAATTGAAACATGTGTTGGACCAAAAAGAAGGCCACACGTGAGGGGGCGTGTTGAAGGATTTATATATTTAAGTTACACCCTTTCTAACAGCTTAAGCTTTTAGAGTAGATGGTTGTTAACAAGGTCCATGACAGAGGTTTGATTAATTTATGCATGAATTTAGTCTCATGGCCAGCTTCCATAGGATAACTTAATGTCAGTATCTGCATACAAATATACGGACAAGAGAGATTTAGTGTGTATAGTAGTCTGTATATTACATCTATGCCATTAACTCGGTATCCTCCTACTTGGGATTCTGAGTTTCCTTCTGAGTTTCTTTAAGTGGCTGCTATTACAGTAACTGCCCTTCCCAGCAGTAAAATTTCTTCTTCTGAGACCTTCAAACAGATGTCACAATTTACTGTCTCTATTGGTGGTAACAATTTGGACTAACATAATCCAACCAAACTTATCCAAATTGTTCCAAATTATTGGAATGTCAGATGCAACAGCCTCCAGTCCAATGATTCCTATCATGTCCAGCCAGCCTGCTAAGAGATTTTGAAATACAACTCTATTTAGGATTTGGGTGTTTTGTGGCCTTTGGCGGAATGTAATTCCAGTGGTTATTCTTTTTATAGAACTTCAAACCATGTAGACTTAGCGAAGCACATAAAAAGAACAAATTTCCAAATTTAATGGTGTAGCTCCACCCAAACATGATATTGTGAACTATGTCAACCACTTCTGAGAGATATCAACTAATGGCATCAAGGAAGTTATCAACCTGAGAAAGATCCAAAAATGGAAAACTAAGAGGTAAGAATACAACTTTAAACAAGATCTTACTTCCACCTTATATGTCACCACTCATAACTACTCCAGGAGAAGAAAACATGTGGCAGGCCAGTCTACCAAATTGGTTTGCATATTTGACTGGCACCGGCTCTCTAGTGGATAATTAAAATGCTGAGGAAGTTAAGCCGTTAACCACTTAATAAATTTAATAGACCTTAGCCAATTAGTCAGCATTGGGATTGGAACAGCCATTCTAACTTTCTAGTATTTTTATTGCACAAAATGGGAAATGTCATCCAGTTTAAATCACACTGAAATCGGTCAAACCAAAACTTGGCCATCAGAACAGATCAATGGCCAGAACTATACTGATATCACTAGAGTAATACCATAAGAAAGTTGACTACACAAAAAAATATAATAAGCAAACCAAATGCTAAAGTGACATATTGCAAACAATTGACATCACAAGTATAATACCAAATGATGAAAATTCAGAATGCAAAGAAATTGCAATAGAATAACAACAACAACAACAATAACAAGGTAAAAGCTACTAGCACTCCAAAAATAGCCTCTGGCACTCCACTTCTTGAAGTGCCAAAGGCTCTTTTTGGAGCTTCAATATCACATCCATAATAATAATAATAATTAAAGAGTGGGTAGGAAGCAATGAACTTACAAAGGACAGGCCACCATTTGACTTTAACAACTCAATCATGCCAGATTTTTTAGCTCCTTCTGCATCAGCTAGAGGCTGCCATGAGTAATAAGCAAGTTCAGAGAACATACTAGCTGAAAGCAATTCTAGTGGACAAACTAGATAAAGAACGTAAAATGATTATGCAAGCAAAAGACTGAATATTGTGTTCCACAGATTTAGCAAAAGATTATGCTTGACTGATAAAAAAAATTTGAGAATGGCATTTAAAGATTTAACTTTGCCTCAGTCAAGAACTTAAAAATGCTATTCAGCAACATACCAGAAAAATGGTAGTAAAGGTACATAGGAGGAGAGACGACTAACAAGCAGGAACAACTTCAACGGGAGAAAAAAAATTAAAAGGTACAAAGGGATCAGATACCAAAGCATAGAAAAGGCATTTCCTTCAAGAGTCAACAATGGATTAGAAAAAAAACAAATGTCCACCTGCAGAATCATGGGGTAAGAATGATATATGCTTACAATCATATTCTGAATATCACCAGGTCTATCAAAACGCTGGAAGTTAAGCATTTTTTCGCAACTACAAAACTTCAGACATTATGTGAATGTCACAAACCAAAACATTGCATTTTCATCTATCCATGCAAAATAACCATGCATGGATTCATATCAGATTCAACACAAGCTCAGAAACCATATACATCACAAGTTGCAACACGCCTCTAAAGTAGCATCTTTGTTGATTTTTCATCTAGGGAAAGTGAGACCCTAGGCATAAAACTTCCAACTCAATTGAGAAGAGCAAGGTTTACTCCGGTCCCTCATCCTGACAGTAATACCCATGTCAAATTAGAATCCGGATTAAGCCTGGTACTCCTTCCCAGGTTACAACTTCTGAACCAATTCGGTCGATCCATTCCGGATAGATTAAGCATTCCATTAGGGAGCCTGGTCTTGACTCTTTTCTGTGGTATTCATTCTGGTTTGGCTCTTGGAATCACATCCAGAAGTGGTTGGAACAGCTTGCAAAATCCAAACACTTCACTTATTTCATTGCCATCTTTCTCTCACACACACTCTCTCTCCATGCAATTTATAGCTTTCAGGACGCTACTAATCTGCGTTACAAGCACTAAATTACACCAACCATATATAAACTTACAAAAAATAGCATGAGAGAGAGAGAGAGAGTATCAATGAAGTTCAATTCCATAGTACGAATCCCAATCAATCCAGAATTAACAACAAAAACCAAAATCAACACGTAACAAAAAGATACAAAGGCAGACAGATTAACAAGTGAACCTGAGACAACAATTATTACAGTAACTATATACATATACATAAATATAAATATATATATATATATACACACACACACACATAATACCGTATTCTTCCACCGATCTTGGGCGTTGACATCAGCTCCGTAGTCAATCAAACACTTGGCGACATCGATCCAACCATGAAGCGAGGCCACATGGAGCGGAGTCCGATTATCGTAATCCCTAGCGTGGACCAGAGACCCATCCTCCTCCAACAACTTCCGCACCGCAGCGGCGTCGTTTTGGTGAGCGTGCCACAGTATCAGCGATGTCCTGCTCACCTTCGCCTTGTCCTTCTTCTTCTCCACCGCCGGCGACTCTCCTCCGCCGGCCACACGCCCCGAGCTCCCTTCGCTGGTGCTCATTGAACTCTCCTCTACAACAAAAGCACTCAAATCAGATCCGAATTGATTGCTTGCAAAGACCTTCGTTTGATTGATCGATTGTTCGTGGAATTGAATCTGATGAGCGTGTGTGTGTGGGTGGGTGAGAGTTATTTCGGTTTTCTTTTCTTTTTCACAATTTGAAAATGGGTCAAAAGATAAGGGACATTGAAATGAAGGCAAAGGAAGTGGTTTTTACTTTTTCAACGGAAATGGAAAATTTTTTTTTTTTTTCCCTCAACGGAAATGGAATTAGATTCTCTCGTTTCCAATCACTGTTTTTGCTTGCTTAACTGTACTACTACTTGTAAAATATAATAAGGTATCTCAGACTCTGAGGTACATAATAAGAAAGGTGAGAATTATTTAAAAGTCATTCATTATTTTTTCTTAAGCCGAAATTTGAAAACATTCCTATGGTATGCATATTGTGCGTATTGTTTCCTTTCCGTTCTTAAAACACCCTCAAAGTTTACTTTTCGTGCGAATAAGTCCATTCCGTCACTGCACCGTTAACGGAATGATCAATTTACCAAAATACTCATCTGTCAAAATAAATAAATAAATAAATAAAAATAAAATTTTTTAGTGAAATGACGGGAAAGGACACGGCCTATACGACGCCGTGTCCTTTGGCTCAAAAGAATCTCTCACTCACTCAAACAAACATCAGAAAAAATCGAAGGGGAAACGTAACTGTGGTGCGCTCTCTGTAACACTCTCAATTTCGATCGCATTGCTCAAGATTGTTAGATGTAAAAGCTTCAATCGAAGACATGTAAGCAAGTTATTTTTTTTCAACCATTCGTAACTCTCTCTCTCTCTCTCTCTACATTCTTCATATATGCGATTTGTTGTGCATATTATTGGGGCTTTTCATATTTTTGTTAGAATATGTTAGAATCTTAAATTTAGGGTTTATTTTGTTTATATTGTGTCAGTTGTCAGTTATGGATTCTTGAAGTTAGGGTTATTTGTACTACTTTAATTTTAAATTTGTAGTCCCTTCATATCGATAATGGTCCCTATCATAAAGTTATGGATTTTTTATTGTTGATTTGTTAGATTCATGTGCGATGAATCATTTCAGAAAGTGATTTTTGTCTAGAATATTAGGACTTTTAACATGCATGTTAAAATCTGTACTCATTTTTTGTTGATTTCTCTTAAAATTAGATCTACATGCTTTTATAGTGTTGGGAGTGTAATAAAATTAGGATTTTTTTTTTCAACATGTGTTGTCTTCTTCTTTCACTTTCAGACTTTTTCACTTTTTTCCAACATGTGTTATCTTTTTCTTTCACTTTATGTCGATAGTGGTCCCTGTCTTAAAATAATGTTTGTATAAACAATTTATTTGTACAGAAGATGGACAAATATTACACAATGCAAGTGCATCACTCTGGATATTTTGATAATGCATACAATTATGTGAGAGGCACAACTAAGTTCTATGACAATGTAGACCCCGATAAGATGTCTTACTTGGAGGTTGAAGACATGTTGGAGAGGTTAGCATTGGATTTGAAGAGTGAGATTTTTTACAGACATCCCAATGATATTGCAGGAACACCAATACAACTTAAAACTGATAGAGATGTGATGGATATGTTTGAAGCTTATGTAAGGTTTTCAGTTGTTAAGCTTTATGTTGTTGAACCTGCAATTGCAATTGATGTTGATGACACTGAAGCAGTTGAACCTCCAGTGAATGGTGATGAGGATGAAACAGTAGAGAGGGGGTAATGAATAGTGATGAGGATGAAACAGTTGAGGTGCCAATGAATGGTGATGAACATGAAGCAGTTGAACCTGCAATTGAAGTTCTTGAAAATGATAATCAGTTGGATGATGATTCTGTCTATGCACCTAGTGATGAAGATATAAATGATGATCAGTTGGAGGAGTTGGATGATGATTCTGTCTATGCACCTAGTGATGAACTGTGCAGTTTAAATAGCTCAGATTCAGAGTATGAAGTGCAAAGCAAAAGGACTGAAGAATTTATCCTTAAAAGGGACTTGGAGAAGAAGCCTTTGGTTGTAGGTATGAAATTTGCATGTGCTTCTGATTTTAGGACAGCTCTAAGGGAACATTCAATCAAAATTTTGTACCACTTTAAGTTCAAAAAAAATGAAAAGATTAGGGTTACTGAAGTTGTGTAAATGCTGGATGTAGGTGGAGGATCCATGCTTCCCTTAATACCATTGACAAAAGCTTTGAGATAATGATGTTTAAATCACACCATGATTGTCCCCCCGTGGATTCAAGTAGGCAGTTAACCTCTACTGTTATTTCTAACAAATATATTAACAAGTTCAGAATTGACCCGACATGGAAGTTTGCTGGGATACAAGGTTGCATTAAGGATGACTTTAAGTTAAAAGTGTCCAAATATCAAGTAATTAGAGCAAAGAAAAAGGCACTAAAGCTAATTGAAGGTAGTTATGAGGATCAATTTAGCAAAGTTAGAGAATATGGTGAATTAATATTGAGAACAGATCCTGATGCTGTTGTAAAAGTCAAATCAGAACTAGACAATGAAGGGAACATGAGGTTCAAGAGGATGTTTGTAAGTTTATCAGCAATGTGGAGAGGTTTTAAGGAAGGGTGTAGACCATTTGTGGGGCTGGATGGGTGTTTTCTTAAACACCATTACAATGGTCAACTGCTATGTGCTGTGGGGAGAGATGGAAATAATAGCTTCTTTCCAATTACACTTGCAGTTGTTGAATTTGAAACAAAAGATAGTTGGATGTGGTTTGTTGAAGAGTTGATGGAAGTGATTGACCCCCCAAATGGCATGAATTTTATTTCTAACAGACAGTAGGTAATAATCTTATTTCATTTATAACTTGCACTTCATTTATACATTTTGTTTAGTTTATTGGTTATCTATGCATTTATACATCTGAGCTTTGCATTAATTTATTGTAGGGTTTAGTTGACACATTAGATCAACTTTCAACTGTGAGTGATCACAGGTTCTGCACAAGACATTTATTTGAAAATTTTAAGAAAAAATGGTCATGTTTGATGTTAAAGTATGAGTTGTGGGGTGCTTCTAGCTCATTCACATATGAGGATTTTGAGTGTCACATGGAAAGGATTAAGGCACTTAACAGTGATGCCTTTGAATGGTTGAACAAAATACCTTATTACTTGTGGTCCAAATGTGATTTTTCTCATACATCTAAATGTGATTTAAATAGTAATAACATGTGTGAATCATGGAACAGTCAAATTGTCAATGTTAGGAAGAAACCCATTATTTACATGTTTGAAATGATTTGACGATATCTTATGAAAAGATTTCATAGGAATAGAGAGCACATGCAAGGGAAGACAGGACTTTTATGTCCAAAGATCCAAGAAGAAATTGACCAACTTAAAAGGCAAGCAAAGAAATGCCATGTTGAACTTGTAGGATGAGGGTTGTTTGAGGTTGATTCCCATGGTCTAACTGATGTAGTGGACTTGGGGAAGAAGACATGTACCTGCAAAAAGTGGGAGATCAGTGGTGTACCCTGTATACATGCAATTGCATGTATAGTCTATATGAGAGGGGTAGTTGAGGAGTATGTGGATCTTTATTTTTATAGGGAAACCTATCTTAGAGCATATGGACATATCATCAGGCCAATGTCATTGAGGAAGATGGTGTTAGGAGATTATATAAAACCAATACTACCACCCATTCCTAAGAATAGGGCTGGTAAACCAAAGACAGTTAAGAGGAGGGCTCCTGATGAAGGCTCCAAGCAAGCCAGACCAAAAAAAAGCAATGTCAGATGTGAAAAATGCAATCAAATAGGCCACAATACAAGGACTTGTAGATCTGATGCAGTAGTTTCTACACCACCAGTTAGTAGAGGAGAAGGTCATCTATGCCAAAATGTGTTTTATTTGTTGGTAGAGGATGAGTTGATGGTGGCAGAGGTGCAGGCAGTGATAGTGGCAGAGGTGCTAGAGGTGCAAGTAGTGTAGGCAGTGATGGTGGTAGAGGTGCAGGCAGTGATAGTGGTAGAAGTGTAGGTAGTGATGGTGGCAGAGGTGCTAGAAGTGCGGGCAGTGATGGTGGTAGAGGTGCAAGCAGTGATAGTGGCAGAGGTGCTAGAAGTGTAGGCAATGATGGTGGCAGAGGTGCAGGCAGTGATGGTGGCAGAGGTGCTAGAAGTGCAGGAAGTGATGGTGGTAGAGGTGCAGGCAGTGATGGTGGCAGAAGTGCTAGAAGTGCAGGCAGTGATGGTGGTAGAGGTGCTAGAAGTGCAGGCATTGATAGTGGCAAATGTGAAGGTCAAGTAATTGGGCCTAGGGGTAGTGCAATACTGGATGCAATGGGAGGTGCAATGAGTGGTAGAGGTGGGCATGCTAGAGGTGGTAAAGGTCTGAGTGGTTTTTTTGGAAGAAGTACGAGTGGTTATGTTCCTAAGGGTAGAAGTGAAAATCCTATAGGTGCAATAGTCTCTAGTCAATTTAGACAGGTATATTTTGTTATTTTACAAATTGTGGTAAATTTAAATAATTTAAAAATATAAGGTATCACTTTATTATCTTGATTTGAGTTAATGGTCAACTATAAGGTATCACTTCTCAACTAGGTGCAGCATTCAGTGGTCCAGTCAGTGGTTCCAGTCAGAACAGTGAGGAATAGGTTGTCATTTTGCAAGTTGTCAATTTAATGCAATTTGTGATTGGTCACATGTGTTCATTGTTGACTTGTAGGTTATGAGTACTCATAATGCAATGGTTGGATCACAATTTGGTGGAACACAAAATTCAGTTAACAGGTATATCATATTAGTTTGATTGACTATGCATGTACTTTCACTTTTAGATTATGATATTAATGTATTGTCAATGCAAAAAATGTAGGTAATATGGGGAGCAAGGATAGATGCAGCCAGTGCTGGTTGGACAGTTTGACAGTGTCTTGGAGATATTTTTGTTGGAGAAGCTTCTTGTTTTATGTTGAAACCATTCGAACATAATGCAATAGTTGATAGATGTTCATGTAGGTTTCATATTTTGGCAGTATTGGATGAATGTAAGCTTTGTATTTTGTACAAAATTGCTAGATGTTCATGTATGTTTCATATTTCGACAGTATTGGATGAATGTAAGCTTTGTATTTTGGACAAATTTGCTAGATGTTCATGTAGGTTTCAAGGGAAGACACTATTAGATAAATATAAGATTTATGTTTTTGAATGTTCAATTATATTGGTGTTTGGATTTCACATACAGATGCAAGAACTTAAAATTGTTAGATGTTCATGTAGATTTCAAGGAAAAACACTATTGGATGAATATAAGATTTATGTTATTGAATGTTCAATTGTATTGGTGTTTGGATTTCACATACAAATGCAATAACTTTTATTGCACTGTAATATTCAAATATATTGGATCAAACACGCTCAAAAAACAACTGCCATGTCACTGAACAAATTAATGTTCATTTAAATACAATTTTTAATAACACAAGACAACTTAGGAAACCCAAAAAAAATACAAAAAAAGTACAGATGCTCAATTTCATTCCAATATTTTCTACATTCTTCAAGTGGTTCACCTCCCTTTGCAGTGTTGCAACTGTATTTTCCAGATCAATAGGAGGTCCATCATCTACATTTGAAGTAATTGTAGTAATGTTGGATCTTCTCAAAACTCTCAATTCTGTGATTAGATCCCAAATGAACTTCTTGTAATAATTTGAAAGTGCATCATCTTCCCACACATGAAAACCACAACCTATTGTTTTATAATTTGCACAACCAAAAAATCTTCTGCCGGGATTCAACTGTGTGTATGAAGTTTTGAGAGGAGTTAGGACACCACAGTAACAATACACTTGTTTAATTGGCCATCTATTGCGATTTCTGTAGCTAGAGTGAACTGAACTTGAAGAGGAAGACATCACTCAATTAGGGGAGAGAGAGAAAGAGACCACTTTGAAGAGGCGCGGTTGAGAGAGAGAGAGAGAGTGGAGTTGCAGAGAGAACCGTGAGAAAAAGAGTGCAGTGAGACAAAGGGAACGATGTGGTTAGAGAGAGAGAGAACATATGAGAGAGAGTGCGGAGTTGCAGAGAAAATGGATGAGAGAGATAGTAGAGTTGCAGAGAGAGAACGGATGAGAGAGAGTGTGGTGTGTGTGCGTGTATATATATATATATACACATACGAAGTGGGTTAATAAGGCACATGGGTATTTTGGGTACAATAAAAGGGTATTTCTGAATTTTCAAATTTAAGAGATTCACGTGCCCAACACATGAGCAACTTAATGGGCAAAACCAAACGGCTAGCTAACAGAGGGTACCAACTCGCACACTTTTTCCAATCCTATGGGGTTATCTGCATAATTAAAACTAGATAGGTGATAAACGCACAAAATCTATATAACAGTGGTGTTTTCTAAACTTAATCCTTTTTTCTTAGTACCTGTTTGGGAAGCTTTCAGGAGATTAAAACGATTTTCAAGTTAAAGAAGTTTTTTTTTTAAAAAAAATGTTGGTGTTTTGTAAATAAGAAAAATAAACTTATAATGAAAGTCGAAATCATAAAAAGTCATTTTAAAGGAAGTTAGGAAAACTTACTTTTGGAAAGAAACCAAAATTATTATAAGAAACAAATTTTATAGACAATTATGTCTCCTTTTTATTTCGTGAAACTTGACTATTGAGAGTAATTATTAAGGATAAATTTGTCAAGTTAAAACTATGCTAATTGTGGAAGGAATTTCAATAAATGAATCTACTAAACAACTTTTTTCTTTAAGTTCATTTTATTAAATGTATTTTTCAAAGAACTTTTAAATGGAACGAATTTTAGAAGCAGGAAGCTCCTCCAAACCGGACCGATTCAAGTGGTTAGAGCGAGCCTGCTCCTTCTTATTATTAAATTTTCTTTCTTTCTTTCCCATTTTTTCTCTTCATATGAGTTTCCCATCATAATAGGAAAAAGTAAAAAATACAATGATAATATTTGTGGGATTCCTATAATCAAGGAATATCCGGAGTTATTCTATAATTTTCCCCATTCTAGATGTAACACAAAAAATTTAGGGGTGTTTCAAGTATTAAAATTCATTCTTTTAAACTTTTTGACTTAAAAGATAATTTACAATCAACTCACCTACTATGGTTTCATGCACAAATTTGTTCACAAAATGAAAAAAAAAAAAACGCGTTATTCAATGTATCTCTCCCAAAGTTTCATAGTGTGATTCGTTAGTTTAATACCAAGATAATTATTACAACTTTGTATGTCCCTTTTGTTTTTTTTATATATATAGGCAGTATGATACATTTGTGTCACTTATCAGAGATTTCTTAGCTGTTATTATCTTATTAAACAAGTTAACTAAGCCAAGCCAACTTCTCCTAAACACTTCCAAACATCAATAGGAACATCATCACGTCCTAAAGCCTTTGTCGATTTCATCTTCTTTAAAGCATTTGTAACATCCCATTCCTTAATCCTACAAAACAATATGTTATCTCCAAGGTCACTATATTTTTCTAAGTTTAAACTTTTTATATGATTTTTATTTAGTAATTTTTCAAAATAATTTTTACATCTTTCTTTAAGTTCATCGTCTTTTATTAAAACTCATGAACCTCCACTCTTAATACATTTAATATGACTAAGATCTCTAGCTTTCATCTCTTTTGATTTAACAAATTTAATGCTTCAATGCACCAACATAAGAAAAAAGGAAAAGAAGAGATGATCTAACTTTATTCTTAAACGAGTTGAAAAGTCTTGAAATTAGAAACCGTAATCCTGTTCGAAAATAATATTTTAATTGTAAGCACGTATATGTTATGTATCTGAACGTAATAATCGATGGAGCCTTAATTTTTTATTGTCGGTACTTAAAGTCAAATGTAAAAGAAAGTGAGTTAATGTCGAATAAACAACTATTCCTAAAATTTATGAGAATAATAACGATGGTTAATAAAGATGTTTCGAGCATGATTGAATTTTTCAAAAGAATTGCTTACTGTAGTATTTTAAATAAATTGTCCTTTGACTTTTGTCTGCAAATAGACTTTAGGTTTTGCTGCTGATGGTCTTATCCACAAATATGAAATGAAAGTTCTAGATGTTATCATAATTTTTCTGAGTTTCCTTAATAAATCAAAAATGTCTGCCTATATAATATATTCTAAGTATAAAACCTTGTTTTGTCTTACATCACCGACTTTTCTTGTGGTCATGATTGCTTGAAGATAGATTCCATTTCCATTGTGTTTTTTTTTTCACATTCAGAAGTCAATTAATAAAACAAGGATAATGCTAAAAAGTAAGAAGTAATAGATAAAAAGACACAAAATTCACATGTAACATTACAATTGATATACTTTTAACTTTTAAGTGAGTTACACCGGTTTGACTCATTGTTGAATAAGTTAAAAGTATTTTTATTTTAAAATGTATTTAGTAACAAAATAAAAATAAAAATTAAATGGTTGAGATTTTAACTCAGAAAAAAACTGAGTGTTGAATAGAGGTTGTATATTTTTTGTGACTATTTTTTCTTATAAGATTTTATCCATTTCTATTTTTTTGTAAAGACAATTTTATCCCTTTTCTTGTAATTTCCTACTATTATTAAATATAAGAAACTCTATTAAAAGATATTATTGTTAGTTGTAGAAGTGTTTTAAACAATATTATTACCAAATAAATTAAAAAAAAATAGTTATGAAAAGTACGTTATGTTATACATCACCAAATCTCTGACAATAATTTAATAACAACTTTATTGATAAAAACATTTTTTTTCATTGCAACAACAATACTGAACATCTAAAACTGAATTATGTAGCATTTCTACACCTGCATAGACCAAACATCAATCGCTAACGTTGCTTGCACAGTCAAAGTTGCCTAGTGATAGCTAGTTATACAGGTCTTCAGTCCTAGATAACTTGTATATATATGTGTCTATATATATATATATATATAACACTCACTGTTTTCTAGTGTTAGTTCCCCTTACAAGAAAGTGTATGAACAAAACTTTGATTTTATTTTATAAAGTAGTTGTTCTTGAACTTAAACTCGCGTACTTCACTACCAATTTAGTACATTTACCAATTTTTGGTTTTCTGCAACTCGGTAATACTGTAATAGTTCCTATCTTTCAAATGATCACTTTTTTTTTCTCTTTTAGGTAAGTATTTATTACACACACGGCACAAAGAATCTTGAACCTCTCATCTAAAGGGAGAGGTTATAACATTGGATTAATGTAGAGCTGAAAGTCAGTGGGCTCAGCCCAACCCAACCTGAGATATTCAGACTCAAGCTGACAATTTCAATATTTTGGATTGGGCTCGAATTGCCTATTTTCAATCTGAGCCCATTTTCGAGATAGGTTTGGACTTGAACCTTTTTAACCCGAGCCCGATTGATATATTATAAATAGAAAAATATTAAACTTCATGAAATTATTTCATGAATGATGTGTCAGATGATAATATCATTGAAACTTCGTGTATAGAGGGAATCCCACTAATACTAACTCACCATTTAATTGCTATATCATTTATAATAGAAATTCACAAAATAATTTCATGATGTGTAACATTGCTCTTATAAATATATTAATTATTTTATTATATTAAAATATTTAATTAAATCTTAGCCATCTATTTGATGGAACGGCTTTTATCACTCCTATTTAATAAACTTATCTCTTCATAAAACACAAACCCTATCCACTTCCACTCCAAGAGAGAGAGGAGAAATCCTATGCACTCCGTTGTCGTCTTCGTTATCGTTGCCGTTCTCTAAGCAAGCATTGAATGGCACCTCCTAGAAGAAGATATCCACAAAACATTCACATCTCACTCTCAAAAATGCACTATACCTAACTCCAGTCAAATTCTAACCCTATTACTTAACCCAAATTTGGTTTATTTAAAATGAAAGAGAGTGTAAATCCCAACTATGTTTGTAACATTGCTCCATTGATCTCCCAATTCCCACTTTCCGTCCATCTTTTTCTTTGACTTGAATCTCTAAAATGATGTAGAGAGAGTGAGAGGGGGTTGTTTGGTTTGATTGTTTTGTGGGTGGGTCTTGAGAAAAGAAAAAATAAACACTCCCTCCATCCCTCAATACTTATCACTTTTGGAAAATTTTACTTTCTAAGAAAAGTTTTCATAATTTTTTTGTCACTCAATACTTGTCACTTTTGAAAAATCTTACTTTTTAAAAGAAGGAATTTTTATAATTTTTTGGTCTCACATTTAGGAGATTTAACTTTTTAAGTGAATAAGTTTTTATATTTTTTTTATTCAAAGTATTAAATAAATTTTCAAATCTATCATTTCATTAAGGCAACCTTCAGTAATGAAAAACACTTTTTATTTTTTTGTTGTCAATCCATAAAAAGGTAAATATAAAAATGATGTTTACTAATCTGGTTTATTTTTTCATTATAGAAAATATTTTTCCTTTCTGTAAAGAAAAGAATAAATATAAAAAAAGACGTTTTTAGCATTTTTTTACTGTAGCAGCAAAAGTGTTTTTTCGGATACTATAGCGGAGCTATAGGATCAAATGCGCCTTGCCTCTCTCTCTCCTCTCTCCACGGTGACAAACCAAGGTCGACTCATGCTCTCAGCAACGAGTAACATGCAAGCGACGATCGGTCAAAAATCTTCCGTTCTGGTATGTTCTCTTTACTCACTTTCTTTCTCCTCTAGTCAATATAAAGCTTGATTGGATTTCTTGCTCTATTTTTTTTTCTCTTTTTCTAATCATATTTCTTGCTCTATTTTTTCTTTATCTTGGGATACAAACACAAACTAAAGAATTTTATGATTTTTTTACTTGCTTTTTTCTGTACTTTTTTCTGATTGTGTTATACTCTTATGTTAGTTGTATCTATTTTTTTAATTTTATTTCTCCTTAATTTTTATTTTAAGTGTATCTAATTCCTTGTTAGTTTAATAGTTGTTTGATTTAATGCCCTAAAATCACAAAAACAAACCATAAACTACCTTGCAGTAATCCCATTATTTTGATTACCTCTTTATTTGATTTTAAGCATTTGTGGCTACTGACATCTATACAGCAAGTTCTAGGAAAAGCATAGAAATGATCAATTGGCCTCAAATAAGATTAATAGTTATGATGCCAAAAATAGAATCAAAAGTGTTATCAATTGCTAATAAGGTTTTTTTTTTTTTTTTTGAGAGAGAACAAATTTGGTTGCTTGAAGCCTCAAACTGCATGAGCAGAGTATATATATATATATATACACACACACACACCGGTACGTTAAAACAGAGTATTGTTGTGGACCTTGTTGGTTGCCTGGAGGCATGCCTTTTAATCTCAAATGTTGTAATATGTGAAGTAGTTCAAGGTAACGAAAAATTATAAAGAAAAATGTTAGAATAAAAAGGGAGAAGATAGAATCAATTATGTAATTGGAAAAAAATAAAATAAATACTTACTTGGACCAACGGATATATAGGCAAGATGAGAGAGAGAGAGAGAGTAAAAGTAGGACATCAAACCCAACTAGTCAAGGCTCATCCTATAACCACTCTCAGCCAAGGAAATAATCTTTTCCTTCCCTCAAACAAACAGCGCTTCATTGCTCCCATGATAGTTTGTAATTAAATCTGCAGTTAATTATCTTCATATGAGGGCCATGAAGGATAGACAATATAATGAATTATATTATTTGACAACCTCAAATAATATAATTAATTTTTATAGTTTGTAATAATTTGATAACCCAAGTTTGGTTTGTTTAAAATGAAAGAGTGTAAATCCCAACTAGGTTTGCAACATTGCTCTATTGATCTCCCAATTCCCACTTTCCGTCCATCTTTTTCTCTGACTTGAATCTCTAAAATGATGTAGAGAGAGTGAGAGGGGTTGTTTGGTATGATTGTTTTGTTCTTGAAAAAAGTAAAAATAAACACTCCATCCATCCCTCAATACTTGTCGCTTTTGAAAAATTTAACTTTTTAAGAAGACAAGTTTTTATTAAAAAAAAATTCCCTCAACACTAGTCACTTTTAAAAAATCTAACTTTCTTAAAAAACGAGTTTTTATAAATTTTTTGTCACTTTTTGGATATTTAATTTTTTAAGTGAATAAGTTTTTATATTTTTTTTATTCAAAGTATTAAATAAGTTTTCAAATCTACCATTTCACTAAATTGTCACATTGTAAGGATGTTGGTTTTTCATGGTGAGGTCCACAGTACTTTAAGAGTAAATTGTAAATTGAAAATGTTGTAAAAGATAGGTAGCATGAAATATGAATGCTGGTATTTATCTTTTTTAGACCAAAAAAAAAGAAACTATATTAGGGTGTTGAATACATCAATTTTTGGGTTTGACAACACAAATTCTGATAGAATCTAGTCCACCCAACCAGACGGGCTTCATATCAAGTCCTCCTGGTCCTCAAGGGACCGTTTGCGTGCTTTCAGGTTAAGCTTCAGGCTTTCAGGTAGAGGAGGTGTCCTCCCTCGGCGGAACAAAACCGCAAGAGCCCTCATTTTATGACAAAGATCAAATACCTGCAGAGGAAATAGGGGAAGTTTTAGAAGGCATCAAGTAGTGAGGCAAGCTTGAAGGAGTAGATATTCGATGAACTGGACAGACCACGTCATTGGTATGTCCCACCAATGAAAATGCATCATTCAATGAAAATGGTACCACTTACATATGAACTCTGTTGTCAACAAATTGAAATAGTGCATTTTCATTGGCCGAGCATACCAATGACGTGGTATGCCCGGCTCATTGAATATCTACTCAGCTTGAAGACCCACTATGTTTCTTACCGAGGAGGCTTCTAACTCTGCAACACCTTCACAACCTTGACCTCCTCCCTCTAGTAAGTCGCAATATCTTGCAGCTTCATTCTCATCTTCAAACACCTGTTAACAACAATGATGTTTTCAACTAAGAATCCAGAACCAACATATGCATACACATATACATATATATATATATATATATATATATATATATATATATATCGCATTAATATGCCTATTGTCAAATATTTAAACTATTCAAGAAGTTATGCAGGTTTGCATGATAACACGTACTAATAGGATCGTGCCCAGTTTCCAAAACAAAAATTACCAAAAAAAAGACTGGTGGTTCCCTGTTTCCATATGATAAATATCAAATATACAACCACCAAATTTATACACAAGGCAGAAAAAGAACAGATTAGACAGATGTTATTCCACTATTTTTATATTCAGCTCAGACAAGAGAATTGACAATCAGTTCATGCTCTACAATGCTTTGGACCCAATGAAGTAATAACATATAAAGATGTTTCAATAGCATGAACTTGACAAAATTACAGTTCCATTGTTTCTGATGCCTTGACCTAACAAAGAGGTTGGCAAAATATCATGCTTGCTCAGCCTTCTCCATTCTTGATCTTCTAATTTGCCCCAACTTTTACTGACCAGTGCATTTAATAATCATTATCGACTGTACAAACCCGTCATTGTAATGAGGCCACTGCCGGAATTAACATCCATCAACACAAGTGACAGCGAATATTTGAAGTTGTGGGCTTTTTAAACTAATCCCTACCATCAGTTCCTTTTATTGCTCCAATAGATGACAAATTAGTACTTTCAAATGCTATGCAATCTACAAGGGAGCAATTTATTTCCATGGGACAATCAGTCTATGCTCAACCTTTCAGAAACTTAATTCCACTTTTTTGAGCCTTTTCGCTACCAAAATCCTTTTAAACATTTTTTCTTAATCTAGGGCCATTCTACTCTAAAATTCAAGGGCCATCAAACACAAAAACAGAGCCATTGCACATACACAGCCACATTCAACTTTCTTTTATTAAGATAATATTTGACTAAAAACCAATGAATTTTGAAACAACATTACAAGCACCCTGCCTCAATCATTTGGAGGTCCTAGGACCCTGCCTCAGAGACCATAAAAAATATCATCTAAAGTTCTTAACACAACAAACTGTGGAATATAATAAAGCATGAGAATATTTAAGAACTCACAAGCACTCCATCCCTGATATCTTCAACAAGCATCTGAAACTTTGTGCTAGGGGACTGCTTGGCCTGATTTCCAATTCCGGATCTCCACTTCCTTCCTTTGGAAAACAATAACCCAAGCTCTCTTTCAACTTCACTGTCATAAAACATTCTATGAGATTGGGTCATGTCTAATGTAACTATTTCTCAAGAGAAATAAAATAAAACAGCATGAACCTGCGTTTTCTTCGAGTTTTCATTGTGCATAATTGGTTTTCCCTGTGGGTTAGTACATATACAGGCTTTGGAGACTCTCTCCATGGGTTAGCATCTAGCACTGAAAAAGAAGAGAAAACAAGGAATGTGTTGGGCATTGTAGAAAGAGAATGAACACGACATCCTGCAGCCAATGAGAATCTGGAAATTTTAAAAGATAATAGTTCACTAAAATTATGTGAAATATATAGATTCCACGATGGAATTTATACAAACAATAACATGCAGAAAGCATGAAAAAGAGAGGGAGAAAGTGAGGATTTTGCCAAAGAAGGAACAGAATCAGCAGAAAAGACCGAGTGGTTAAGGGGCAACAATAGATACATTTGAGTAATGCTTCATCATGTATTTGCATACTTGTTCCACCATTTATTTACAAAATGTTGTCAAAACTTACAAACGTGAACCAATAAAGGCTAGATTTACCAGGAAAATATTGCTAGAGGTTGTAAAAGGAAGTGTTTTATGAAAAAAGATCTTCACTAGATAGGATAAGGCTTGGACATCTTTGACGAAAAGAAGAGTGAGTTGACTTCAGCACTAAAGGCTATAGCCATGAACCAGGCTAGATTTATTGCTAGACGTGGTAAAGGCCTAGATTTATGAATTCAATATTGTAAATGTACCAGACCCTCATGCACAACATTGGTTACCAAAAACTGATATTAATTTGCAGCCCTTTTATTGTGTTCCTAAGCTACAGGAGAAAGCTGAAGCGGTCCTAATCTTCAGGAGGCACATGCAAGCAGTGTAATCAAATATATATTTTTGGTTGATAAGAACATATATTAGAAATAATTAATGTTGACGTTTCTAAATACTGCAGATTTGTACTCCATATTACTTTAATTAAAAATCCTTTTGCATCAAACAATTTAGAGGTTCAAACTTCTTCCCACTAATGTATCCACATAAAGTCCATAGATCTCTCCGGACAGAGGGATAGTTGCAAATGGATCGCTTGACACATCTAATTTTATTCAATTCTTCTTTTTATAGCAAACCAATCATATAGACCACACTTGCTATACTATAGCCACTACTTTCTTTTTAAAAGAGAGGATGTGAATTTTAAGAAAGTAAAAAGAAAAAAGAAAGGACTTATTTCATAAAGTGATTAAAGCTACTTTTGCATTTAGATAATTAGCTTCCTAAAAGGCAATGAGTGTAAATCACATTTGCTTAATGCCAAGAACAAATGCCATAAACTATTAACAACTCTTAAAGATGTCTCACAACAAAACAAAATAGGTCAAAAGGCCACTAATTGGAGGTGTACCGCATTGTGCCATGATTCTTTATGGACTCAATTTCAATTGCAACCTACTCATGGGATGGACAAAAGAAATAATAATAAATTTAAAAAATTGCAATTTTAAATAGTAAGAGCATTTTTTTTATAAGTAAAGATAACATAGAAAGGCGCTCAAACAGGGAACTCGTCCCGTAAACAAAAAACATTATATCCCTCATGTCATCCAAAAAAACCAATAACTCCTCCACTGATTTACAAAATCTACCATGAATAAAAATAATAATAATAAGGATCTAAGAATAAAGAGTTTTAAAGCCCAAAAAGGAGTCTCTTCCCCTTCAAAGGATCTCCTATTCCTTTCCCTCCAAAGGCCCCACCATAAACAAAGAAGTGCCACCCTCCAAATATCTCGAGCTTGCTTTTCCAATATACAACGAGTGAATCTTTCGTGGCAAAAGGCATGACCCAACAAATACCAAACATGGCAAGTAGAAAATTCCAACCCCCTCTAGCCACTGGGCAATGCAAAAGGAGATGATTGATGGACTCCTCATCTTTCTTACACATGCAACACCAATAACACCAATTAATGATGATTTGTCTTCTTTTTCTTAGATTGTCAAGATCCTCCCCAAAGTTTTTGTCCACCCAAAAAAAGTCACCTTCAACGGGGCTTTTGTGCGCCAAATGGTCTTCCAAGAAAAAGAAGGCCCTGCAGACAAATCAATCTCCTATAGAAAGAGGAGACCTCAAATCTCCCGTGGGAGGTGGCCACCCGGACCCACTCATCCTCCCCCCTCACCAACTCCCTACTGATTGTATAACAAAGCCAAAAACTGAACAAAATCCTCCACCTCCCAGTCTTGGAGATGCCTCACGAACTGAATATCCCAAACCAAGCTTTCGGTATAAATACGATGGCAGACAGCCATTGAAGAGAGTATGTGAGAAGCAATCCGATAGAGATTCGGAAAAGCTCCCGCTAAAGGCTTCCCTCTGCACCAAGCATCCACCCAGAATTGGATATTTCTTCCACTCTTCACTCTAAATCGGATGTGTTTGGAAAACTCATCTCAACCATTTCGAATACCCTTCCGCATCCCCACCCTTACTTGAGTCCTCCCCTCCAAAGAGCACCAACCACCCTTGCATTCCCCAAACTTGCATCTAACAACTCTCCTCCGTAGATTGTCTCTCCACTCTAAACCTCCATAGCCACTTGCCCAACAAATCCTTGTTGAACAAGTCAAGCCTCCTAATCTCCAACCCCCCTGACTAGAGCAGGCTACACAACTGCTCCCAGTTAACAAACCGGAACACCCATTGCATCAATTATTTTTGCCCAGAGAACTACAGTACCATTAGAAAGACATACTAGAGACAAGCCTAACACTTGACACTATTTTACAGAAGTGGTTGCTCTCGTACTCAAACTTGCATCCTCACACTTGCCAGCCACGTTTGTCAACCCTAGCCCGAGCTTTAACTATCAAACCAAGCAATGACCCTTTTTGCCCAAATATAAGACTTCTCAAAAAATACATAATATCAAAATAGCTTAATCCCAAGGCTTAATTAGCTCATATAACAACTAATTAAGGGTGGCAAATTCGACATGACCCGCCAGCACGACTCGAACACAACACGATGTTAGCGGATTTGGGTTGACCTTAATCATGTCAACCTGTTTAACTATTTAATTGTATTTTGGAGTTCTGACTCATTTAATTAATAACCCAATCTAGGAAGCACGGATACTTCTACAAGAGTAACATACTCGTATCGGATACTTTAGGGATACCGATACTCTTCGGATACTCGTGAATACGTGTCCGATACTTCCTAAACGTATCCATAATTTTAAAATATATCTTTTTTATTTCTAACACGTATCCGATACTTCTTAGATACTTTGACCATCTATCCGATACTTCTCAAATACTTCACAACACATTTCTAACAAGTTTTGAACATTAAAATGTCCAATAATGTCATAGTATAATTGTTAAGAAAAGTTTAAATTTATTTAAAAAATAACTGTTGAGATATATATCATAATTTAATATAAAATTTATCTATGTAAATTATGCAATATGATTCTTAAATCTTATTTTGTTTGTTAATCAATATATTTTATAAAGAAATGTTAATAATTCTATTTTTTGTATATATAAAAATATAATTTGTTATTTTTATATTGTTGTATCTTGCCGTACCCATATCCAATTTTTTTGAGATTTGTCGTATCGTCGTACCTGTATCGTATTGCACCCATGTCCCGTATCCGTATCCATGCTTCCTAGAACCCGATTAAACCGTAACTTGTTTTAACCCAATTATTATGAATATTTTTGTTCTTTCAATATAAACTCAATATGAATCTTATATTTATCCTTTTTGTATTATTATATTGTCCCAATTATCCTCATTTTCTTCATAGTATTATCCTCATTTTCTTCATAATATCTTATATTTATCCTTTTTGTATTATTATATGAGCAATGCTACACGTCTCGAATAAATATCACAAATTTTAACTCGAATCTATGTGGCAGGTGATATAGTCCATTATTTTAAAAAATAAAATTAAATGGTAAGTTATTATTGGTGGGATTCCCCCCATACACGGAGTCCCTATGGTATTATCACCTGCCACATAGATTCGAGTTAAAATTCATGAAATAAAATTGTAACATTTAGCATTTCTCTTATTATATTGTCCCAATTATCCTCATTTTCTTCATAGTTCTAATCATCTTTATGTCATTTCTTTATTACATTTGCATAGAAAATCCACGCACTAACATAACTACATAAAGCACTATGAATCAAATGAGTAAAGCAAATAATACAAGAACAAATAGGAAATCAAGCAAACCATCAACCAGATGCCAAAAGCCTCAGAACTGGATTCAATTCCAAGAAACAAAAAGGGAATCAAACAATACCATCGTAGCTGCTGCTGTCAAATGTTTGTTGGAGGTGTCTACGCATATCGTAAGCGCGCGAAGAGACTCGCTTGACGAACTCATCGGAAGTGCCCGGAATAGTCCCGTCCAAGCGAAGCGCCCTCTCCAAATCCTCTTTCCTATAGTCGTCCCCATCTTCTTCTTCTTGTCCTTCTCCGGACAATCCTCGGGACGCCGATTTGCAAGAGAACTGTGCTAACCTCCTTCTAGGAGGTTCAGGGGGGTAGGGGAGGCTAAAGAAGGAGGAGAGAGATGAGGGACGGTGGCGTGTCGGGTGAGAGGCGACGGAGAATCGGCGGCGGCGGTGGTGGCGGAGGGGATTACCGGGAGGGAGGACGACGGAAGGTGAGACCGATGAGAGAGAATCCATCGAGATGTGTTAAGTATGTCTTTGTTATGATGGTGAAGAACTGAGTTATATTCCAACTCTATATATACGGGTATATTTATTTATATAGTTAGAGAGAGACACACACACAGAATTTGGAGATGGTCTGTGCGTGAAGGACTGAAACTACGCGTGGAAGAGAGGTTGGAAGGAAGGGGAAGGAAACTAGAAGTTGGCTTTGTGAAATTGGGAATCTCAGTTTGCGCCGATATTTTCTCTTCGCTCCATGTGGGCCCTGAGGAACTGAATCTGTAGAAGCGGACGAGTCACGAGTCAAACTCGGTGCCTCAGAAATTGAAAAAATATTAGAGTACTAATAAATATATATGAAAAATGATAGAAGTGTGGATCTATTTTTAAAATCGATTGAGGTGTAAACATTGATTGAAATACTAAATAAAATAAAATAAAGTCTATCTCATTGATTGTTGCATAAGACTTCCCGTGACACTATTTATTGGAGTTGCTAAAAATATGATTCTAACATATGAATTTTCTTGTCTCCTCTAATATTTTAAAGTAATTTTTAATTACTTTATTTCATGTTAGTTTTGATTGTTCTGGTCTTCTTTTAAGTAACATTTTTGCCAGTCACTCGTATCATTCACCTCAACATCTTCATTTCAGTCACATGAATGTGTTGTTCAAAAAATTATTCAATATATATTAGTAAAAATCATGTTTTGATGCACGTGATCTTAACTAGTGTAATTCAAAATATTACAAAAAAAAAAATCAAAAACAAATATATAATAATTTTTTTTTTTCATAGTTACTTTTTATGAATATTGTTTTCTCCTGAAATATGATTGAACTTTGAGGTATTTTGTCAACATTTGTTAGTATATAGAAAATATTTATATTATAAATACATACCTAATAAAAATGAATGTGTAATATATCTCATTAATTGTGTATTAAAGTCGAAAGAATAAATTTTACTATCGTAGGTCTTATTTGGTACAAGGCCAATCATATTTAGTTTCGAAAACAAGTTTTTTTTTTTGTCTAAAGAAGTTTAAATTTATCCATTTAGATCATGAAATGCGAAGGTTGCTTAAAGTTGGCCAACCGATAGGCGAAAGAGAATTAACTAGTTTAGTTATGATATGAGTAGGCTCATAATAGGGAATAACCTAACTCTCGGAACCAAGGTCTGTCATCCTTCGTTTGCGATTGATGCTCCAGCAAAGTTTATCCGTTGACAACTGAATGTTGTGATCTGGTTAGATTTATGGTCACATTTGCAAATGTTTTTCCATGGACTGATGTGACTCCCCCCCAACCCTAAACCCCCCTCCCCCGATCTGGTTTGATTCATGGTCACATCTGCAAATGTTTTCCCATGGGCCGATGTGACTGCCCCAAACCCCACCCACCCACCCCACCCACCACACGGCGAAATCTGCCACTAATGACTTATGTAGTGGTCGGCATTCCTATGTGCTCCCTTGCCCCCTACTTAAGAATCCAAAGGTCAACTTTGGATGTTGTCTTGACGCTTTAGTTACGAAGGTTACCAGACTCTAGTGGTGCACAAAAAATTCGTGAATCCAATTCAATTTGTGCGGATTGGATGACTAACAGATCGGTTGTGGATTTAAAAAAAAATATACGTAGGTCACAGATCGGATTACAGATTGAGGGTCAAAAATTCGATCCGATTCTTGAATCCGATCAGTGGCAATCCATTAGAATTTATAATATTTATTTTATATATATATATAATTAATTATATATATAATAATATCTTGTAACTTTTAATAATATTATTATAATATCATATATCTTTTAGGCTAAAAAATTGTTATTGGACCCTAATTAAAAAATAATTATGTTGAGTTGTTTAGATTAAATCCAACTCGTTAATCTGATCCGATCCAATCCGTTATTTCACGGATCGAATTGAGTCTTTTCCACGGATCAGATCGGATTACATATTTACCAATCTGTAGACCGCGAATCGGATTAGGATTATGTTTAATCTGATCCGATCCAATCCGTGGTCACCCCTACCAGACTCTCACCATCTAAGGTGCAGCACTTCCCTGCTTTGTTTGACAGCATGATGCTTATATTGCTCTCCCACAACTTCGTTTTCAAAGAATTCAAGAATAAATGCAGAGTTCTCAATAATAAATTCAATTTTTATGATGAAGACGTAAAGTTCTCGAAGAATAAATATAACATTAATATATGTATATATATAAATTTAATTTTTATTTAAATAAAATGGTATAAAAATGTATATAAAAAATAAAAATGGATTACACTTTTAATAATAGTGTATATATATATATATATATATATATATATGTATGATGAATTTTTATTTTACAAGACGGATAGGATATCACTGTACTATAACTTTTTGGTTCAACTAGAAAAAAATCTATTTGATACGAAGGGATTAGTCCTTATTCTTTTATTTTCTTTTCTTTTTTTCCAATTAGCAAAAGTGAATAGTCATCTATTGTCTCACTTTTGACCTTTTATTGCCTCACTTTTGATAGCGGTGCACAAAAAATTGATGGAATCGGTAAATTAGACCAGTTGGTCTGGTTTTTTTTTTTCTTTTTACAGTTTGATTCAGATCGAGTTCTATATGACCAAATGAAAATGTTACATTAATTATATGTATATTTATATATTATATATAATAAAATAATTTCCTAACCGGAACAGTCCACAATCTATTCCATTTCTCAGCACTCACACACTGCCATAGACTTCCTCCTCCTCTTTCTGACTCTCTTTACCACCGTTGATCCCCTCTTGGCCACCTTTAATCCTCCCTTGGCCACTGTCGTCACCATCGATCCTACTTAACCATCGCTATGGACCTTTCTCTATCTCTGTTGTCTACACCATTGAGTCAACCATGGCGTTTCTATAAATGGAGGCTGTTGTTGGTGTGATTTTCTCTCTTTAACCTATCTATGTCTTTGTATATTTATACAATATTTTTCTCTTTTGACTCCCCCATAATATCCTTGTTCTCTCTAGTCTCCATGGAACATGGCTACTTTAGCTATTAAGTGGATTACTCTTAAATGCAAGAAATGATATAAGTTGAATTAAGCTTTCAATTGTTTGAGTTTGAGTTTAAGTTTAATTGTAATGCCCTTTCACCCGACACAATATGTCCGCTTTTGATTCCCTCATATCAGAGACTTCCCAGGAGGTCACTTACTACTCCTAGCTAAGCACACTTAACTGTAAAGTTCTGATGGGTTCATGACTATCATGATATTAAAACATGTTGTGTCATACAAGAGTGATGAACATACATATAACATTTTACCTTCATTTGCCCAAAGAATGTGGGATTAATACACCCGCAGCCCTAGTTTACCAATGTGGTAGCTCGTCCAGTGTCTCGCACCCGCCCACATCACACCTGCTCACAGATCGAGTTCGTCACAATCCACCCCCCTTGGGGCCCAACGTCTCCATTGGCAAACTTTTGGCTGGGCACTGATACCATTTATAATGCTCCCACCCCATCTGACATAATATTGTCTATTTTTTGGCTCCCCTAGACCAGAGACTTTTCAGGAGGTCACCTATTCTAGTACTACTCTTAACTAAGCACGCTTAATTAGAGAGTCTGGTAGGTTCATGACTATCACGGCTTTAAAATGCATTTTGTCATAGAAAGATAATGAACATATATATAACACTTCACCTGCATAGGAGATATGAGATCGTAACACTTGTATCCTGCCAGTGTAGTAACTCGCCCAATGTCTCGCACCCGCCCACAGAGGTTGTCATATTAATTGTCAAGCTTAAACTCGAATTAAATCTATGAGTGTTGATGGGTGTGAGAAAAGACATGTACACGGTGTTGGTATTCTACCATTGTTATATCTCTACAGAATCATAGTGAAATCTCTTCTTGTACATGGATGTAGGTCAATTTGTGATAAACCACATTATATCTTGTGTTTGTATGTGATTGTTTTATTATCTTTTATTGTATCTCCAATGTATGTGTACTTCCATTTTAACAAATTTGAATGTTCTAGCAAAGAATAACTAAGTCAATAGTAACTAGCCTTTGATTCTCGAGAGAGATGTAACTTCATAAGTTAGTTGATGGGCGTGTGAGGATCTCTGATTCTCTACCTTATATGTTCGAAAGAAATGTAGTTTATGGGTTGGTAGAGTAGGAAGAACACCAGTGGCGAGGAGACAGACTTGTGGAGTGGTAAATGGTGAAAAAACATGTACATGGTATTGGTACCGTTGTAATATCTCTACGGAACCATAGTAGAATCTATTCTCATTTGTGGATGTAAGCCAATTTTTTGCTAACCACATTATATTTTGTGTTTATGTGTGATTACTTTATTATCTTTCATTAGATCTCCATATTCGTGCGCTTCTCCTATCCCAACAATAAGAATAATCGAGTTGACTCAATTATTACTTGTTGAGCTTAAGTTTCACTTGTCACAATTTTGATTCCAATTTCAAGATTATTCTTGAAAATATAAGAATGATTTTTTTACAAATATTAAGAAGCAAGATTAATGGGCATGAATTCCAAAATTTTAGAATAAAAAAATGTGTTCGAGAATTAATCCTCTTCGTTTAACATAGCAGAAGCATATCATCACATTACAATCATGCAAGCATGTATGGAGATAACAATCAAACACATCTACATACAAAATCAATATTTTATATGGTTCACCTAACTCTAGGGCTACATCCATAGATATAGATATTTCACTAATATTGAGAAAAGAATATACAACACGCGGAAAGCATGCCTATCACACACATTATTTCACTCATTCTCTTTACATCTCCCTAGAATTACATATATTCTCTCCTCTTCTCACAGCACTCACCAACTTCCTACATCTTTTCTCTCTCTCTCTCTCTACATTTTTCCTTTAATCATATCTTTATTTATAGAGTCTCCAAACCAATTCCTTCTTGAACAAGGATTCTCGTACCTTGTCTAACAAGAAGTACCAAATCAATCACAACTCTAATAAAATGCCTATAACTTTCTCCACAAGTCTTTGGAAAAGGAAACTGCTTCCACAATTGAATTTGAGCCACAAAACGTTGAAACTAAAAAAATTAAGTTCAATAACTACCTAAAGATAAATAATTTAACATATAAGTAGATACAACAATAGCTTAGTTATAATGATTTGGATCCTCTTGAGCGAGATCTCTCTTCTACTTTCTCTAAAACTAAATCTGAGGGTTAATTAAAAGTCACATCATTCGGTTATTCAC
Source organism: Cornus controversa (assembly GCA_026545225.1). Lineage (NCBI taxonomy): Eukaryota > Viridiplantae > Streptophyta > Magnoliopsida > Cornales > Cornaceae > Cornus > Cornus controversa. The sequence continues at coordinate 49,935,215 of CM048848.1, forward strand.
TTAAAAATGCACACCATTTAGGACCAAACGGATTCCAAATTTTAATGGAAGATCTCTTATCTCTCTCTTAATCTTCTCTCATTCATTGGAAGAACCCTAGTTCTTCCATTTGCATTAAACCCCAAGGGTATTCCCTATACATCAAAGAACACATTTGAGACCAAATTATTGATTTGGGTATTTCAAGAACATGTCACCATTTATAATATTGTTAATGAAATAAGTTGTGTCTTCCATTGATCAATAGGCTAAACCATGGAAATATAATATTTACACTGAGTTAGATAGTAGTCCGATTCTAATTTAATATGAATTTTCTCTTTTCCTACGAACTATTTGAATACTTTAATAATTCTTAACTTAGTTTGATCATCATGGGCTAGTGCACTTTGGATATGCTTTTCTGTGAAAATATTTTGTATTCATCCAAATTTGCTATATGGATTCATCTTAATCTTCGGCGAACGACGGGAGTAATCGAGATCTTTCGCGTTTGATGTTTCAGCAAACGAATGGAGAATAGAGCAACGAGATGGATAAAGATTGAAACATATTGCTAAGTGAAAGAAATCAAATTTGAACATAAATAGTCTTCCGTTAACGTTTGAAATTCGTTTGGTCCGGTGTAATGTTGTTGAGTGTATAACAGATGATGTGACTTTTTAACCCTTATATCTAGTTTTAGGGAAAGTAGGAGAGATATCCCGCTGGAGAGAATCCAAATTGTGAGTGCATATATATATATATATATATATATATATATATATATATATATATATATATATATATATATATATATGAGACGACATCATTTAAGTGTTATTTGATAACTCGATTTAGTTGTTAGTTCTAAATAAATTAAATGATTATGTAAATTTAGTACGTTAGTAATGCATCTTAAATATCACTTAATAGAATAAGTTTTAATTAAATTAAAGTATGTTAAAATTTCAAGTTAATAACCCTCAATAAAATTCTCAATTTACAATTATCAACCATCACCGTAGATCCATCGTTACTCTTTACAATTTTATTTTATTTATTTTTTGTCATTTTTATCAACCATCACCTTAGATCCATCATTACTCTTTACAAAAAAAAAAAACAAAAACAAAAATTGACTGAACTCTTCAAAAACTTAATTTATACTTGACCTTCTAATAAAATATTTAACAAGTTTAACAATTAATTTTTTTTTAAGTAGTAACTTGGTTTTATGTTGCATAATCAAGAATTTTTTTGTCCTTGGTCGCCAAGTCAGTTTCTGTATGCATATTGTTCAGCTCAAATGTGTGCCCTTTGGCAGTGGTTGAGTTTTCACAGAATTTATCGTTTGTGGGGATGCTTGCGGGTCTTTGTTGCTAGTCATGCCAGGATGTCTATTCCACGATGTGTGGTGTGTGTGTGTAGGATCGAACTACGCCTTAGTCTGAGCTTGATGATTTTAGTTCTGACCGAGCTACATGTAAGCCAAACAAAATTCTTAGGTTTGCCACGACCGTTACAACTGTTGTAGTCTTTTCCATTATATGACTTTTGACGATTGCGGAGAGCAGGAATGACCGTCTCACAGGTTCAATCATTTTAACCTTAATGGCTTTGCTTACAAAGTTGAAGCGATGTGTTTATGTTTGTTTTAGCGAACGAATAAATATTACCTAACGGCTCGACTGACAAGCAGTTGGGTCACTGTCGAGCAATAAAGGGTTTGAGTTTCTTACCTAATAAAACGTCCAAATACTGTTCTAACAAGCGCTCTGTGACTTTTTTGTCATTGACATTAATTGTCGAATGAAGATTAGTCAGCGATTTTGTCAACGGTAGATGGTTTTTATGTCCTAGGAAAATATTGAATGAAATACAATACTTTAAATATATATGCTACTAAGTTTTCAAAAAATGATAATCAAATTACTAGCTATTGAATTGAAAGATGGGAAAACATTAGTGAAAGACAGTAAACGCAAGGAAAGTAAATGAACCCAATTTAACCCAGAAGCAAACATATTGATATATAAATCAGGCTTAAAAGTAAATCTAAGTTTAAGGGTAGTAGGTGTCTCAAAGTAGTAAGAAACACAACCAGATTCAGAATAAAATAAAGCTGTATTGAATCCACAAGGGATTACTGGACATATGTGATATGTGTTTGGTGCAGGACCTTTTAACTTATGCATAAATGAGTTTTATTTATAGTGAATTCTAAGTTAGGTAGGTCACTGGATAAAACTGTTACGTGGATAGTCTGAATGAAATCCTTTGGATATTTGTTGCAACTTGCTCACATGATCGACGACTGATCGATGAAGGCGATATATCTGACGAAGCTTTGGAGAAAGGTGAATCATTACAACCAAGACTTTGTTGTAGCTAGGGACTGTTTCTGATCGAGGAGGTGATAGCCTTTACAGAGATAATAATCATTAACTATCTCTTAATTGTCTGAGCATTTAATGCATTGATCTTTTAACTGCTAGCCGTCTCAAAGTTTCAACCGAGTGAGCATTGTACGTCTTGTGACCTTTTTTGAGTGTCACTCGTGATCTGGTTTGTCGACTGAAATTATGTTGCTCTCATTTCTGACTTCTCTTTAGGAAAAGGGTTGGTTCGTTGGATCTTGACTTGCTGACACAACGTCTTGTTCGTCATTCGTAGGTTGGGTCGGCCGAGCATGAGTAAATCCTCTCACAATGGGACCCACTTCGAGAGGTGTGAGCCTCTAAATGATGTTGGCTGACCATAATCCCATTTTGGGTGCAAACACATACCTACTTTGATTTTTGACTCTTCTATTACCAATACCCAATGCCAAGTGTGAAAAGGAGGATGGTTAATGTGACTGTAAAACTTATGTAAAATCTTTTTGATGAATTCTCATTCAGTTGATGAGAATTCATGTATCTGACCCGATTCATATGGTATTAAGGCAGGGCTATTTGAAGTCATAATGGATGGTAAAAATTGTTTCTTTTTCAAGTTCCAGAACCACGCTGATATAGAATCGGTGCTAGCAAGTGGACCTTGGTCCTTGGCTGAAAAATAGATGGTTTTAAAGAAATGGAACCCTGATACTCCTTGTGATAACAGAGTTGTATCTAAAGTTCCTGTTTGGGTCAGATTCTATAATGTGCCTCTTCAAGTACTGGACAACCAAAGCCTTAAGTCACCTTGCTAGTGTGCTAGGTAGACCATTGTATGCTGATTATCAAACTGAAATAAGGAAAAGATTAAATTTTGCAAGGATCTACATAGAAATTGATGCTAAATCCCCCATTATTGATAAAATTCAAGTGAAAACAGGGATAGTTCCTATGTACCAATGGGTTCCCCTGTTCTGTATCCATTGCAACAAGCTGAGTCACTCTTCTTTAAGCTGCAGAGAGAAAGCAAAGGGTAAGCAACCTTTTAAGTCCACTGTCCATGTTACCTTCCATGATGATGTTAATAGAAATGATGGAAATACAGAAACTGATCCACAGTCTTGGACTACAGTGAGGAATAAGAAGTACAAAAAAAAGTAACCTCAGGTAAAGGTTTCCCATTAATTATTTCTTCATAACCTTGTTCTCCATCATTTATTGGGCCATCATCATCTATGGTCTCCCAAGTCTTCTTAAAAATTCCAGTTGCAAAATGACAGTTCCTGCACCTGACCACTCCACCCTTCCATCCCCCAGTTCCTTTGATCCTAACATTAACATTGTTCCTAAGCCCACTAAAGTCCACACTGGTAATGACAACACCAAAACAAAACTTTCCAATCCAACTTCCCCATGTTCTGAGAGCTCTCACAGCTCTACACACTCACAACCAGCAATTAGCCCTTCTTTCAAAAACTTTGTTGATTTGGAACATAACAACCAGAATTTGGTTGTTGATCTTTCTTGTCTCTGTTTCCCAAATAGCCTTCCTAGTGCTCCACCTTTCAAGGACCTTTGTCATTTAAATCACCTAGTCATAAATAACAGGTTTCAAATGTTGGATCAAAACACAAGCATTGGATATGATGGTAGGGGTGACCAGGAAGGGAGTTTATCTACTAATAGCTCTATTTTTTCTTCCACTCTTCTCAGATCAGTTTGAAAGCATAGAAGGTTGAAGAAGTCTGTTGCCATTAAAGATAGACAGAAAACTGGTATCATGGTTGGTGCCTTCCCTTTTAAGGGATTAAGGTTGGTGAAACAGGCTCACAAAACCCACCCCAAATGATGTTTATTGCAGCTTGGAACATTAGAGGCTTGAATAGCCTCTCTAAACATCTAGAAATAAAGGCATTTCTAGCTGAGAAAAGAATTTAAATACTTGCAGTCATTAAAACAAGAGTGTGTAGTGAAAACATGGCTCAAATTCATAGGAAAATTGCACCGAGGTGGAATTTAGTTCACAACTATGAGTTCTCACCACTGGGATAGGTGCTTTGGGATCCACACATTGTCAATCTCTTTGTTATCCAATCTAGTAGATAGGCAATTCATTGCTCTATAAACTTAGTTGCTGATAACCTTGCTTTTAAAGTGTCCTTTATTTATGGTGCAAATGTTGCTCTTGATAGAAGATCTCTTTGGGATGGGGTACAATTCTTTTCTACACATTTCTCATCTTCACCATGGTTGTTGTTGGGGGATTTTAATGCAACAAGAAGCATTTATGAGAGACATGGGGGTTCTGGTAGAATGAATGCAACTACTATTGAATTTAGAAAGTGTTTATACGAAGTAAGTTTAGATGATCTTAGATTTAGTGGCTTAAATTACACTTGGAACAACAAAAGTGCAGGGGTATGTAATATTGCAAGGAAGCTAGATAGAGCTTTAATCAACCACCAATGGAACCTTTCCTTTCCAATGTCTGACTACCTTTTCTTGCCCCAATCTATATATGATCATAGTCCCATTTTAGTTAATATTGGGATCCCTCAACCAAGAAAATTAATCCCTTTTAGATTTTTCAACTCATGGGCTGCTAAACCACAATTTCTTCCCACTGTTGAGAATGTGTGGGGTTCCTACATCAGAGGAACATCCATGTACCAAGTGGTTATGAAGCTCAAGGCCCTTAAGGCCCCTCTTAAACTTTTTTCAAGGAATAATTCTGATATATCTTCTAGAATCTTAGAGGTGAAACAATTGCTGTCATCATGTTAAAAGGATTTGGATTCCAATCCTATGGATGCTTCTCTTAGACTTTTGGAGAGCAACCTGGTTGAGGAGTTCACTAGCCTAGTATATGCAGAGGAGTAGAATTTAAGGCAGAAATCAAGAATCAGGTGGCTGCAAGTGGGAGATCATAACTCATCTTTCTTCTTCAAGTCCATAAGAGCAAGAATTAATAGGAAGAAGTTGTCCACCCTTTATGCACCCAATGGTGACCTTGTACAAGGTGATATTCTTATTAAATCTGTTGTTTTGTCACATTTCAAGTCTCTATTGGGTGAGAACCCAACCACTTACCCTGGTAGTTCAGTTTTACAACCCTTTATCACAAAAATAGTCTTACCACATCTACTTGATTCTCTCTCTTCTATTCCTACTGACATAGATATCCAAACATGTTTTATGTCCCTTAGTAAAGATAAGTCCCCTGGGCCTGATGGATACAATGACTATTTTTTCCACAAAGCATGGTCTATTGTTGGTAGGGATGTTGTTAAGGCTGTTAAAGAATTTTTTCATAATGGGAAGTTACTTAGGGAAGTAAATTGTGCATATATCTCTCTTGTTCCTAAATGTCCTAACCTTTCTACTCTCTATGACTATAGGCCCATTTCTTGTTGTAATACAATATACAAATGTATCTCAAAACTCCTTGCCAATAAGATTAAACCAATTTTGCCCCTCATCATTGATCCAAACCAATCTGCTTTCATTCAGGGAAGAACAATTAGTGATAATATTCTTTTAGCCTAAGAAATTTTACATGGCTATCATCTCCATTCCCCTACTCCCAAATGTGCATTCAAGATTGATTTGCAAAAAACTTATGATTCAGTAAATTGGGAGTTCTTATTTGATGCACTGACCTTGCTCAACTTCCCTCCTATTTTCATATCTTGGGTCAAAACATGTGTTACTTCTCCTTCCTTCACAATTTCTGTTAATGGGGAATTTCATGGCCATTTAAATGGAGTTAAAGGCTTGAGGCAAGGGGACCCTCTTTCCCCTTTTCTTTTTGTTGTGGTTATGGACATTTGTTCATCTATTATTAACAATTTTATTTCAACTGATCTTAATTTCAAATACCATTCAAGATGTAAAAAAAAGTCCATTTTTCATATCACATTTGCTAATGATCTATTGGTTTTCTCTCATGGTAGCCTTCCCTCTATTTCTACCCTTTCCAATGCTTTAGATATTTTTTCAAATCTTTCTGGACTTCGGATCAACAAGAATAAAAGTTCTATCTTTTTTTGTGGGGTTGACCAGCACATCCAATCATCAATCAAAGAGCTACTTGGGTTTAGTGTGGGTAATCTCCCAATCAAGTATTTGGGTGTTCCTTTAATTTCCACAAGACTTAGGGCACATGACTATTTACCTTTAATTGAGAACATTACAATCAGAATTGGACACTGGACAAGCAAATTTATTTCTTATGCAGGGAGACTTCAGTTGATCCAAGCAATCCTCATCAGTGTTCAATCATACTGGAGCAATATGTTTATTCTTCCTAAGTCAGTGATTATTGATATTAACAGATTATGCAGGAATTTTTTGTGGTCAGAATGAAATGAATTTTTAAAGGGAGCTAAAGTTGCATGGCTAAAGTGTGTTTGCCTAAAGTTATGGGTGGCATTGGGCTTCCTAACATTGAACAAGTGAACAAGGCTTCTATGTTTAAGCATCTATGGAACATAGTGGTTGATAATAAAGATAGCATTTGGACTCAATGGATAAGTGAGTATCAAATAAGGAATAGATGTCTGTGGGAAATGAAGGTACCTCAAAGATGTTCATACAATTGGAGAAGACTGTTGAATCTAAGACCTCTGCCCAAGCCTCTATTACAAACAAAGATTGGGTCTAGAGTTTTAATATCCTTTTGGCATCATAATTGGCTCTCTGTTGAGCCCCTCTGCTGCAGGTTCAGTGCTGATACTATTCAAGGCTCAGGTATACCATCAAATTCAATTCTTAGTTCTTGGATCAATGGTAGAACTTGGTCATTCCCTCAAAGCTTGTATACTCTTATTCCAAAATTAAAGTCCTTGCCACAATTGAGTTCTATTACTGATACAATTTCTTGGAAACCATCCCCAAATCGCAAGCATTCCTTGAAACATATCTTAACTTCAGTTTCTAATCCTATAGATTCATCCCAGACCCTATGGTATCATTTTGTGTGGAGTTATCTCTCTATTCCGAGACATAAATTCATATTGTGGCTGGCCATTTTGAATAGAATGCCTACACTTGATAGAAGAACCTCTTCATCTCGTCTCCATATCCCGAACCATTGTTCACTCTGTCTGAGGGCAGGTGAATCACTTAACCATCTTTTCTTTGAATGCAAGTTTTCTTCTCCTCTGTGGAATTTTGTCCAACACCAGTGTGGTTTCCATGTGTATCCACAATCTTGGAATGCCTTTATCAACTGGGCGGCCCACCACTGGGCTACAAAGAACCTTGAAAATGGCATCAATAAACTGGCACTTTCAGCAACCATTTATCATATTTGGTTTGAGAGAAATGCGCGAGCCTGCAAAGATACATCATGCTCTCAAAGCTCTATTCTTTGGAAGATTAAGTCTGATATTAGAGCCCACCTTCTTTCGATGTCCCAAAAAGATGGTTTGGCTGCTCGATGTGCTTGTAGTGTGTGGAACCTTCCATCGTCTTTTATCCGTCACACAACGAGGCCTCTGGAGGAGTAGTTGCAGCTCCGTCATTACAATGGGGTTGTTGCACAGGTGACTCACTGGAATAGGAACTGACCATTATTGGTACTAATGGCTGTTTGAATTGGTATCCTTTGGGATTCTGGATTTGTCAAAGTCCTATTTGAATTGGTATCCTTTGGGATTCTGGATTTGTCAAAGTCCTATTTGAATTGGTATCCTTTGGGATTCTGGATTTGTCAAAGTCCTATTGGGCTTTATGGGGACCACTTGTTTGGAATGTTAGTGATTGTTTGTCACTTGTTTAGGCCATTTGGACTCCTGGTTTACTTGGCCTATTTGTACAAATTTACCTCATCAAATCATTGCTGAGAAAAAAATAAAAATGCCATCCTGCCCTTCATAAGAAACCTGGTGCCAATGTTTTTTATGAGCTGAATCATCAGGCATGGTCCTTTAAATTAGACTGACAACCTGGAAAAAGGGCAACTTATTGGATCTCAAACTGGATGAACTTCTCCTCAGAACCCGGCACATTCAATAAAATTAGATATGCAACAAACTTTATATCCCAACTCCCAAGGTTTGAGTATTAAAAACCAGTACAAGCCATTTTCAGCCACCTTTTTTTGCTAAATAAAAGAGAATTTAAATGGTGTTTCATCAATTTGATTGTTTTCTTAGAATGTCAATATCTGATGAGATCAGTTTCTAGATCCAGTAGTAACTAGCAACAGACCAGCCTAGAAAACAATAGAGCATACAATCTACACAAGTATAGATATTGACTCGAAAGAGAGAGGAGATGTAATGGCAGCTAGAGAATTGTCTCCTATAAACTGAAGATCATGCCATTATTTTAGCAGACCTAATATAGAGGCTATCCACGACCTTGCCAATATTCGAAACGCTTTCCAATGTTGCAGGGTAGATCGCATCTGGCCCGGGATCGGCAAAAATGACGAGGCATCCAGCACCCTGATCTAAAGTCCCTGCAAACTTCTTATCCAGGATCATCTGAGACAATTTATTCTCCACATGGTCTATAGGCAGATCGATCAGCTCAGCCATATGATCAATCTGGACCCTTGAGAAAGGCTCGATCAACCTGCAAAGATTCTGCTCCAATAGTGTGTCATACAGGGAAGAGAGATGCATGTGTATGATAGGGTCTTCCTCTAGCTGCGCCATAAAATTCTGAAGAGCAATTTCAAAGAGCTTCAGAGACCGTTTTGAATATGCATCTGCTACAGCTCTCATTGCATCAAGTTCTGGCCCCTCATATCCCAGTCCCACTTTGTGTGATGATAACAGAGGCACCACATCATCAGCCTGGTTAACCATGATTTTGCACAATAACATATATTTGAGACTATACACCGCTAGGGAATCATCCTTTTTTTTTGCCTTTTGGTCAACAGTTTGGGGATCATTCTTTTTCATTGTTTTTTGGTTGCCCGCTTGGGGATCTTCAAGAGCATTGAAAGCTTCAAAAGCTTCATAGAAATAGCTGTAAGCAGTTTTGTAATCCTTCTCTTCTGCGTGGAGGATCCCACTCTGCAAATCTATAATGCCCTGCTGAGCTGGAGGCACATAAACAGCATTTGCAGCTGTTCTTGCTGCGGTCAGTGCAGCCTTGGCTTTAGGAAGGTTTCTCAGAGAGAAGTGGAGTTTACTCTCCAACAAGTCTATCTCAACAAGGAGAAGCTTGTCATCTAATCTTCTCACTTCCTTGATTAGGTCTGAAAGGAGTGACAGTGCTTCTGAATACTCCTTGTTTTCAATCAAAAGAGCTGCGAGCCTTGCCTCAACCCGTTGTCGGAGGAAGTTCGCTTCTCGGCACGGGTCCACTGCACCACTTCCTTGCAAAGGGTGATCTGGAGATCAGATGTGCCCGGCATTTTAGTTACCACATCAAGGATCCCACGAACAATCTTAGCAGTTTTCGCCTTGGGGATCAGGGAAAAAAAAGGCCTCAATTCGGTCAGAAGTCTTCGAAGTTCCTCCGGCCTGTTCTCTTCTCTAAGATGATCTGAAAGCTGTGAGATGGCCTGCTCTTTTATCCGTAGGGCCTCAGGAGAAGATGAAGGATCATCAAGAATGCGGTAAAGAATAGAGATGGCCTCAGAGGTTTTGGCTTCAGAAGCTTCAGCAAGTGAATCATCAGTCGCAGGGAGATATGATGATGACATTGTCACTGCCTTACAAACTGAAATCCAGTGTATAAAAAAGTTGAACATCTTGTTAATTCATATTATATATCATCCTTTAAGAACTATCAATCAGTTCGGTAAATTTCAGAAAAAAATGAGTTTTTTGTTTTGGCTAAGAAATTGAATGTCTTGGTAACTATTAAAATAAAGCATCAAAACTAAAAAGAGGGTTGACAGCTTTCAGTCACCTATAAATGCGAATTCTGAGCTATCAAGTCTATCCAACTCTAAATTTCACGGATATATGACAATCCATATGGCCCGATAAGAAGGTTAGACTATTCATACCCATCATGCTAATGGTGTTTCAAAAAATGTCTAGCACGGCATGATACTACCAATACAAGTATTTTAAGGAAATGCAACCTCCATTCAAAATACTCGTTATGCTATCATTATATGCTGTGGTGCCACGCAAAAGTACAGCCTACATTGGACGAACATATGAATATGATAATATATATAGTCTGATAAAAAAGGTTAGACCAAGCAAACTTGTCATGGTACGAGTGTTTCAAGGATTTATAGTATTGTGGTGCTGCCACTTAAAACCAAATACAGTCATTATAAGCGTTAGAAAGAAATTATGAAAATACCAATATTTCATCTGATAAATGAATAATATGAGGCAATATATTGTGATCCGAAACAGTATGAAATATCATCTTTTTCAAATAAATCGTCCTATGATTCTAAATATCCTCCACTGAAATAGGATAGCAACTCCAACTCCCCACAAAAGCCAGCCTTTTCATCCGACCTTACCCTGTCAAGAAGCAACCCAAATCCAACTCGTCCCACAGTTGTGAAGACTTATCCTTATCCCATAACCACGTGGAGCCCCACAATACAAGTATTTGATTACATGGCATGTATGCATATACTTGGTGGGCCCAATGACAACATGTCAATACTTATTATTTGATGAAACCATGTCAGTAAATGACAGGGTATTATTTCCTTACTATAGACCCTTATAATGCTATTCTTGTATGCCTTTTTTTTTTAAAAAGTTGGGGCACAGGATCCAAGGTGATGTTCTTGAACAAAAACTGGGGCTACTTAAAACTTCCTAAATAAGAGAATTATGTTAAGACTCTCTTCTCATTTCGACTGCACAATGATTTTTCTAGTATGCTTTAGACTAACTGCTTTAACAACTACTTTAGGCCATTCTATTTCTTGTTATGGACAAAATTCTGCTCAACAGAAACTGCTTCAAGTCATCAACTATAAGATCAATCAAATTAAATGCTCATTTTTTGTTTTTCTCCTATGTTATTGGTTATGCTACATATTCTTCATGGCCAACTGATGTGAGTATTTTAAAATGAAGTTTGTTTCTTACGTAGATCGAATATTTTTATGGAACATATGAAAATTGATAAACAATGATCATGGACTTTTTACATCTTACATTGTACGTCTAATATTGTAAGGTGTTAATGTAAATTAAACGACTTTTATGCTAATAATTTTTTGCTTCTGTGAGGGTTAATGTATTCCAAAATTATTAGAAATAGTTTTTGTTCATAGTTTAATTCTTAAGATGCACAAAAGGAGAAAGACATCCATGGTTGGCAATGAGAAGTGAAGGAGAAGGTGAGAGCGTGTAAATGAGTTTGGGGAGGCAACAGAGAGCATGAACGATGGTGAGATTCGATTATTGCCTCAGGACAAATGCATTGAATGGCTGCACATTTTTCACATAGTATTTGACAAAACAGAAGGCAAGAAGACAACGTCTTGTCTTAAGTCAAACAGAATGAGAGCGAGAACAGGAGCAAGAAAGTGTCAAACTATAAATTTCACCAGAGGGGGAGTGCCATGATAACTTGTACACTTGTATGCTGTTATATATTGACATAATATGTGAATTATAAAATACTTTCAATATTTGTACATATACTCTATGTAACGTAGACTCTTCAAAGTAGGTGAAGTACCCGTGTTGGACACACAATACTCGGACGTAGGTATGAGATATGCGTCTGACACTTCTCGTTGGGCGTCCACCTAAAAAACATTTCATATAATTTAATTTTATTATACTATTGCTTCAAAATGAATGAAATGTCTATATTAGACACTATGTTACAAAAAGATATTATGTTACTCTAGAAAATAAAATAAAAATATTAAATAATATGAATATTTAGCAGTGTCCATGTATCCTACTCTAGAAAATAGAATAAAAATATTAAATAATATAAATATTTAGCAGTGTCCATGTGTCCTTTAGTTTGAACATTTAACACGTCCGATTTATGGATACATACCCGCATCTGACACACGCAACAGAGTCCATGTAACATAGCATATACTAAAGGTCATGGTTTTGTGCAATAATAAAAATTTAATCTCACAAGTATGATGAAATGTGTTTGAAATACAAGTAATGCATTATTTATTTATATTAGGAGATACATAATATTTGATAATAATTTAAGATACAAAAAGTTATGCTATTTCTTTTTTATTCTTAAAGGAATTCAAGCCAAGTATCTATATATTTATTTTAAATTCTTAAAAAACTATTGTTTAAATTTTCAAACAATAAAAAAATTGCTTTGAGGAATTCTAAAATAATAAGCATCTTAAATAAAAAAAATTAAATACACACCCTTAACTTTTAGCCTACTATATTCTCTCAAAAACTTGTTGGGATATCTATTATAATTAGGACATCACCTGGTAAATAACAAAAACAATAAATGATAAATACTAAGTGGGCGACAAGATGGCAAATATTTATAACTCTTTCTTAATATTGTAGGTTCATTCTTAGTTGTGCACCTTTTTGGCAGTTTTTATTCGGTATTGCATATATTTTTTAGAAGTTTTTAACAAATGTCACATGCAGTTGTCTATCATTCAAAGAATAAAAAATCGTTAAGAATTCGATGATTGACAAAATTAAATTCGTGAATCGACAAAAATGAATTTGATGATTGGAGAAGGATTTGCCCTCATAGCGTCAATTCAAACTTGTAGCGTGAGAGTGACACTTAAAAATAAGACGGCATCATCCCACTTAAAAATATCAGATCCAAAGCCAACAAGACAAGACCAACATAATTCTATTAGAAGATATAAAATCTTAACTTACACCTGTTCTATCATCTTAACTTTTAGAACATTTTGTGGCCAACATTATACCACAAAGTAGTCAAGATATTGAGATTCAAACTTAATGCCATTATGATAACTCAAGCTTTTATAACAATTTGTGGGTTTTAACACACTTTATTCTTTTTGAGATTGCTGCAATTACACCCTTCAATCATATATCTATTAATGAATGACAGAAACGTGTAAGAAGCAAGATATGACGATTTTGCCCTTAATCAACTTTAATCCATGTGGTAAACATTTTTACCAAGTACAAGGATTAAACTAACTGGAATATAACCAAGATTAAGATATGGTCAAAAAATTGGGTAATAAACTAGAAAGCGTGGATACATATATGACACGATATGGGTACGACGATACGACAAATCTGAAAAAAAAAAGGATATGGGTATGGCAGGATAAGGCAATATAAAAATAATAAATTATATTTTTATATATACAAAAAATTGAATTATTAACATTTCTTGATAAAATATTATGATTAATAAAAAAAATAAAAGTTAAGAGTCATATTGTATAATTTGAATGGATAAATTTTGTACTAAATCATGATATATATATCTCTCAACACTTCTTTTTTAAAATAAATTTTAAACTTTTCTTAACAATTATACTATGATATTATTATCGAAAAAGCTACATTTTAATGTTCAAACTTGTTAAAGATGTGTTTTGAAGTATCTATCGGATATGTGGTTGAAGTATCTGAGAAATATCGGATACATGTTAAAAATAAAAATATATATTATAAATTATGGATTCGTTTAGGCGTATCGGTGAGTATCGGTATCCATATACTCTTCGAGAATTGTGCTTCCTAGGTAATATATCTCCATTCTCAGTGAGAGTGTTTTGGATCTTCGATTTTTTAGAGAAATTCATAGAATGGCATGTTGCATTTCTAGCTAATGAGGGTATTTTAATAATTTTACGTGTCTCTAACGGCATTTTGTAATGGATTTGGGGTTTCTGTCTCGGGGTGACATGTGGTCAAAACTGGATAGTTAGACGTCTATTTTTGCAGTTTGCCCAACTAATAATAATCAATAGACTCACCAAGTAATAACTATACCAAATTAAAATTAGACAAACCAATTCACGCCGAAAAACACCCTAAACAAACATTCATCACACAATACCCTAATTATCCAAAAGGTGCGAAGTAATCAACCTGATCGGTGATCTTGCGGTGCCAAACAGATCTGATAACCGTGATGATAGCAGCTGTGAATCGACGAAGATTAGCTGATTGGTAAGGAGCTGTTGATCGTGAAACGGTAAAAAAGGTCAGTAAAAAATTGTTAGGGTTAGGGTTAGGATTTGGGATTAAATTCAAGAGCAGAAAAAGTACAGAGGAAACGTACCAGAGAGAACACAGAGTTCCTGAAGTAGAGTGAAGGGGAAGAAAGATACCGTCTCCTCAATGCACATGTAAAGAAGGGTAGTTCGGATATTTCATCAATTAAGAAATGGAAATGCAATCGGGCATATTATGGTTCCCCTAAACCAACCCAAATAAGAGTTTGTATGGATTCTGAGTCACCGAGTTGAAACTTGGAACGGAAGTAAAGCTATGTTTGATAGAATGGAAAAATAAATAAATAAATAACATTTGTAATGAGAGAAAAGAAATGAGAGAAAATGATAGTGTTAAATTTTTATCTATGTTTGGTTGATTAGTAAAGGAAATAATAGTTAACATATTTGAAAAAAGAAAAAAAATGGAAGAATTTAAAAAATTTACCATTATACCCTTTTATATTTAAAAGAATAAATTTTAGCTTTTATTAAAATAAAGGTAAAATATGGATGTAATCATTTGGAGATTCAGACTTTGTGTTTAGACCATGTGGAGTATGTTTTGGATCATTTAGGTGTTTCACATTTTATAGAGAATGCATGTATGTTGGAGGATGAGAATTTAACATGAAATTTGTCTATGTATGGAATATCAGGAATTTTGTCGAAAGGTATTTAGATTGATTGAAATCTCATTTTTGATTAATCGAAAGCTTTCAATTAAGCGAACTTCCATCGAAATATTTCGATGGATAGGACCCTAATTCTAGCAGGATATCGATACTACTTTGATACATCGTCAATTAATCAAAACTTCGATTGATCGAAATACTAAATTCAATCGTGCAAAATGACAGTTGGACTAATGCATGTGTGGCCACATTTGGGGCCTTCGTGAGTGATTGATGTTGGGTCATATGTAGGTAAACGTATGCATGTAATTAAACTTCCGCATTGATTTAGAGGTTGAGGTAATTCATTCCGGGCTTGGAGATGGAGTCTCCAAAGACTCGGAGTGTTGATGTTTGATAATCACCGTTCACTCTCATTTTTCTCGCTCTTAATCGGTATTAGAAATCGAGGCCATGTCACTTTTCCTCCCTAATCTATGTCATATAGTGGACAACTATTAAATATAAATTAAAACTAAAACAAGAAAATTACTTAAAATCAGAAAATTGCATAAAAATCAGAAAAATTCATAATATGAAAATTTTCTAAAAATTATAAAATTAATCCTAAAAATTTAGGAATTTTGTGAGTGCATCAAAAACCCTAGAGAAAGAATGTGAATCCTGCAACATATATATATATATATATATATATATGTAAATTTGTATATATATGTTTATATGTCTATCTTTATATTTACCCATCATCTTGAGCCTATCTTCACACCACCATCAGCTCTCTATTCCTGAAATGTTCAAACAGTTTTTCTTTCGTTTTACAGCGTGAGAGATTTTATTCTCAAGCAGGACGTATTAAGGACTAAGGAGACCGACGTATCCTTTATACTAAATTTTAATTTTTTGTAACCTTCTTTACTTCCTTTAGCACCTTTTTTTCTTTTGGGTCCTCAAAAGAGATAATATTTTTTTCTTTGAAAAGAGATTCCTTTTTCCTCGGTACTTTTTTTTTTCCGCCTTGTTAAAAGAAATAATTTATTTAACAGAAATAAACTTTTTTTTTGTTTACCCTTTTTTATAGGGAGAGGTCTTGTCAAAAGAAATAATTTATTCGACAAAAGTAATTTTTTTTTTTTTTGTCATATCAAAAGAGATAATTTATTTAACAGTGATAACTTCTTTTTTGAGTACTTTATTTTTAGGGAGGTCTTGTCAAAAGAAATAATTTATTCAACAAAAGTATTTTTTTTGTCATGTCAAAAAATATCATTTATTCAACCATGATAATTCTTTTTCTTTTCCTTTTTTTTTTTTTTTTTTGCATACTATACTTTTTTTTGGGTCTTGTCAAAAAAAAAAAATTTATTTAACAAACGTAAACCAAAAAAAAAAAAATTAGTCTTCAAAAAAGATAATTGATTCAACATAAATAACTTTTTTAGGTTTTGTCATAAGAGAACTTTTTTTGAGGTCTTTTTTTGGTATTTTTTTTTGAATCCTCTCAAAAGAGACCAAAAGTATTAAAGATCATAGAAAGAAAAGGGATATGTGAAAGGATATTTGTGTAATTTTAAAAAAAAATCTTTTACTTGTGAAGTTATGATTATTAAAATGGGAGTACAAACGTAAAAAAGATGAATGTGTCTCCCTTGATTAAACTATTTTAAAATGTATATAAATATTAAAAATCCTATATACTTTTAATAAGAGTATAGATATAGATATAGATATAAATATAGATATAGATAGAGATAGAGATAGAGATAGATGTAGATATAGATATAACAACAAATTATATGTAACACTTAACTTATTTGATCTAAATGATGAATAGAGAGACATTGTGTATTTAGTGATTGCTATGAGTTTTCTGCCTTTTTGTCGTGATCATATACAACGTTTGAAAGAGGATTGCACGAGGATTATACTGTCAAAATTCCGTAAGAAAAATCATTTACAATGATAACATGAATCAATCAAACTTTTAAATTATCTTTATTTGATCAAATTAAACTATCATCTTTCACTCTCTCAGATAATTTTATTTTATAATATTTTAAACTATCTTTTAAAAAAGTAAGATCACTTTAATATTGTCACTGTGACCATGTAATTTGTGAGTATTATATTTGGTGCAAAATGTGTTAATTTAAAGTAGAGTTCATGACAACTGTCATGAGATCCACCTGAGAGTAACATTACTCTTTCCCTAACTATATTACCTGCCAAGTACTTTGTGGATCAACAGCCCCAATTGTTGCAGACCAACGAATAGTAATATGATTCAAGTTGAAATCCCACATAAAGACATCCATGCACGTCTTGCCCCCATAACAATGGAATCAAATCATCAATACTCATCAATGAATGATCGTCACTGACGATACAATGCATTGCCTCTAATCTCACCTCTCTCTTTCACACACAAAACCAAACGTGATAGATACATATAGGAATGGCCCGATTGGGCCATTTCACAGCCCTCAAAAGATCTTCCCCCGCCACCCTCCCAACGTCCGCCTCCACCACCGCCACCACCAGGCGCGGCGGCGGCCGTACACGCAAGACATTCAACAACCTCAAGATCACAATCCTCTGCGGCCTCGTCACCATCCTTGTCCTCCGCGGCACAATCGGCATCAACCGCCTCTTCCCCATCGAAGACCAAAACCAGGACTTCATCGAAGAAGCCAATCGGGTCATCGCCGAAATCAGATCAGACAACGACCCATCTGATGACGAACCCTCGATTAATCCCAATGTCACCTACACTCTGGGACCCAAAATCACCAATTGGAACAAATTGAGGAAAGGTTGGCTCAAAGAAAACCCTGATTTCCCAAAAAATGTAAATGGGAGAGCTCGCATTTTGCTCGTAACAGGGTCGCAACCCAGCCCTTGTGACAACCCAATTGGGGATCACTATCTATTGAAGTCTATAAAGAACAAGATTGATTATTGTCGAATTCACGACATTGAGATTGTGTATAACATGGCCCATCTAGATAGAGAGCTTGCCGGGTACTGGGCGAAGCTGCCATTGATTCGCCGGCTCATGTTGTCCCACCCGGAGGTCGAGTGGATATGGTGGATGGACAGTGATGCTATGTTTACAGATATGGTTTTCGAAATACCATTATCTAAATATGATGGTTACAATCTGGTTATTCATGGGTATCCTGAGTTGTTGTTCAATCAGAAGTCTTGGATAGCTTTGAATACAGGGAGTTTCTTGCTTAGGAATTGCCAGTGGTCTTTGAATTTGCTTGATGCTTGGGCTCCGATGGGTCCAAAAGGTCCGGTTCGTGAGAAGGCCGGGAAGATTCTGACGGCTAATTTGCAGGGGAGGCCGGCATTTGAGGCCGATGATCAATCTGCATTGATATACTTGTTGATTAAAAAGAAGGTAAGGTGGATGCACAAGGTGTTCGTTGAGAGTTCTTACTATTTGCATGGGTATTGGGAGGGTTTGGTGGACAGGTATGAGGAAATGGTTGAGAGGTATCATCCGGGGTTGGGCGACGAGAGGTGGCCATTCGTGACACATTTTGTGGGTTGCAAGCCTTGTGGGAGTTACGGAGATTATCCGGTAGAGAGGTGTTTGAGTAGCATGGAGAGGGCTTTCAATTTTGCTGATAATCAGGTGCTTAAGTTACTCGGGTTTAGCCATAGAGGCCTGTTGAGTCCTAAGATCAAGAGGAGCAGAAATGAGACAGCTACGCCTTTGGAGCTTCGACGCCAGTTTGATAGTCAACTGCCAATGCGTGGAGGTACTGTGTCACAGAAATCGTGAGTAATTTCATTTTTGTGTGTTTGATTCATTGAAGTTAATGTAATTTAGTTCTGTATCGCTGCATTTCAGAGTTCTTTCACTTCATTGTTTTGTTCTTCCCTTGTAAAACAGTCTGGATAGTTGAATCACCCAAGGTGATGAATTCTTTATCTGTAATTTAGAACCAACAGTTTCTTTATAATTGAATAAATATAAAACCCTTGTTTTGGGCTCTTTGTTTTTCATCTTGTCATTGTTATAATTAACTAGTGAATCTTTGTTTGTGGTTCCCAAATTTCTGATGTCGATTGAGCAGTAGTTGTATGATTGATGTCTTGGTTCAACCGGTATCAGAAACTTCAAGTCTGATCACTGATTGAAGGTACATGGAACAAGGTTAATTAAAAATAATTTAAAAAAAAATTAAATATAGTAAGTGAAATGACATGTGAATGAAAAAGACTCAAGATAAAGAATTCATGTGACTGACTCGATTCATATGGGATCAAGGCAAGAATGATGATGATAATGATTATAGAACTTTCAAGGAATCAAACATATACATGATGATGATGACACGACAACCCCATTCATTCATATATCTTCTTCTGCGGAACTTTCAAACAGATACAGGATTTTTCTTTCTTTTTTTTTTGTTTTTTACATAATACTTTATCATAATTAATGTCATAATATCAGGAACAGCACTGTTGGAATCAATAAAGAACTAGCAGAAAACACATAATGAATCTATACGTCATATACCTTACAGAACCAATCTTAAATTCAATCTAACACGGAATTTTTTTTTAGAAATGCAGGATCAATCACTGATTTCTTTCATAAACATCTGATAACTTGAATAAATGTACTCCTTTTTCTCACTATAATAAATAAGCTGACAGATTCAAAATGCTCTAGATGAGAGAGAGAGAGTAAAAATAGGTGGGCTGACCATGTGTTATCGATCACGTACTGACAATGTATCAGCCAACTCGGAGTATTGGAACCCTCTGGCGTGTAGATAATATTTGGTTCATTTGGGCAATTTGAAGCAAGAGCTGGCTGATTTTCTGCAAACACATAATTAATTTTCAGAATGAAGAAGGGACTGGAAACGATGGAGTTCTCAAAATCGAATGGGAAATATACTGTACTAACTATGCTCTGATAGAAGTATAATTACAGAATAATCAAAACACGCATACACTGATACACATACATGCATATATATGCTAAATTGTTTAAGAAACATGTAAGCGTTCCCTTGCCGAGGTTTTCTCAATTAAAGGCTAAAGCTAAATTATCATCCTAATTTTATAAGGTTGTATATGTGCCCTTCTTGGATTTCACTAATCCTCTGTTTGCATATTAAGGTGTTCGGTTGACTATAAAATGTTATATAATTATTGAAAGTGATTTAGCCATGTATGTGTATCAGTGTATCAGTGTAGATAGGATTATCTTTGAAAAAGAAAAAGGAAAAAAAAGGTAACTTTCAAAAACTGAAAGTGATTTAGCCATTAATTATTTAATCTAATGGAATAATATACACCTAGAACTCATATGAGCAAACAATAAACATGAATACATTTAGACGTGTGTATAAATATATAACCATATATATGCATATATATAACACACACACACAGATATATATTCATATATACTTGTATGCATGCATATAAATTTATGCATTTCTAGGAAAACAACTTAAAAGTATTAAAAAAGCACTGTATAAAGTTACCACGTAAATCCTGAACAACACACAGTGCATAAATGAGCCCAGTGTTAACTAGTTGCCAAATTTACAGTTAGGTGTGTCAAATATATTATGTCCTGTCTAAATTCTAATTGGCATTTCGACGAACACCTGAAATATTATCCGTTTTGTTTCAAAAACTAAACTACCCACGAATCAGATTATACAATAAGAGACTTCAACATTCAAAACCAAGTTCAATTAAGATGATAGTATATATAAATCACAACATAATCAAAACAAATCTTTTTCCATAATAGAATGCAAACGTTTTTCAAACGAACCTCATCTTTCTCTTTAACGAGAAGCACCAAACGATCCTTGTTCTCTTGCAGGACTCGTTGGCGCCATCGCTGCACCTTCACATACAACAACGACACCACCAGAGCCACCACCATTCCTGTCACCGACAAAAGCGACGAAGACCCACCACTAAACACCCAATAACTACGGACTGCATAGGCAATCCGATGAATTCTGGAGCTCAGGAGCCCCAAATGCAGCTTCAAACGCCTCCCAATTTCACCGGTGACGCTCACCGGGTTCAACCCATCACCTTCACTGGAAATTGACGACGTCGACGAGCATGAGGATGCGAGAGTTGATGGTGGGTTGTGTTGTGGGGTGATGGGTAGGTCTTCGTGGTCACTTGGAGGGAAGACGGAAGAGTGGTGGTGAAGGTAGTTGTCTGTGACCACCACAGACACAGTGTGGTCGACCCTTGTTGTTGTTTGGGTTGTGGGAGGTGTTTGTGGCCATGGTGATTGAATTTGCTCCCACTCGCTCAGTCCTTCCGAAGCCGCCTCTGCATTTTCCATATCTGTAAGTGGGCACCATTTGTGCCATGTCTTGTATGTGTTTGAGGATATTTCACAGATATTTTTACACAAGGGTGTGTTTCAGAGCCATTGCCTCATTGAGACATAAACGTTAGTATCAGTGACACTGACACGAGTTCGAAAGTTTTTAGAGTAATTAATTTGTGAAATATTAAAACTTTTTCATTTTGGTTTATGATTTTTACAAGATTAGAATAGGTCCAAGTTGCATCACAAGTTATGGATCATGTGGTCTTAAACATCTTAATTTCTATTCTGTCAATGATGACAAATTTGACAAGTGGACTCGAAAGGAATTGTTTTGTTCTTGATCAATCAAAAGTTGGGTAAGAAGTGCTGAAAACATCGTGAAGCTTCTATGAGCGCTTACGTTTCATGGTTTAAAAGCCTTTCAAGAAGATATTTATATATGTGCTACAAATATCTAATGGGCCAGTTTTTTAGGCCCAACAAAATTTCTTGACCGAACACTGTTGATTGGCAAGACAGAAGAAAGTGAAGGGTTCACCTTCTCGTCTTTTGTATATATGATTCATCAAAAGTTCTGGTCAAAAAGTAATGTTTAATACATGGATTTTAAAAATATTTTTCTATCACATGAACATTTCAAGCTCTACTTGAACTCCTTTAATAAGCAAATAAGCTGAGTTTAAACTTGATTATTGATGAACAAAATGAGTCCAAACAACTTATAGATAAGCTCATTAGACTCCTAAACATGTTTGTGAGCATGCTCAATAAAGTTTGTGAATTCTTTATTAGGGATTGTATTTTGAGTTCGACGAGTAATATAGATTCGGTTTGATCTTGAGTCTAGAATCAAGCTTGAGATCAAGAAGGCCAAAGTTGGGCTTGTCTAAAAGTCGAGAAGGTATTAGGTATTCCACTAATACAAAGTTTGTATTTTCCATTATTTTCTATTATAATGAGAATCAATGTTGGTATTAGGTGGGATTTCCATATACGTTACTCCGTTGTATTAAATAATTTCCCCTAAAAGTCCAAGTGGTATAGACATATACATCATAGACTCATAAATGCATGAAGATTAATGTACATAAACAATAAAGACGAGGTGAAAGAGAAAACTAATTTGAAATGAGTGTGAGGTCTCTCTCATGACACTTGTCATAAACTCTTTATTAATTTATGATAATCATGTACAGATATTGAAATGCGCATTTAACTATTTGAAATAGGATTATATGAAAATTATACGGTCAAAAATTTGTATCAAAATTCATTTACAATAGATCACACGAATCAGTCAAACTTTTACACAATTTTTCTTTTAACTTCATTTGATCAAATTATACTATCAACTTTGACCGTCTCATATAATTTGTTTCAAATTATTTTGAGTTGATTTTTTCACAGTGATATCAATTTATTATTTTTGTGCATTATTTTTTTTATTTTTTGGGTCCGAACTGTATTAATTGAAAAGAGAGCTCAAGTGTCGCGAAGAAAATCTCATAATAGCTCTACGCTTTAAAAAATTAAATATAATATGAAATGAAAAAATAAAATAAAATTATCATGAGACAGTAAGTACAAATTCGCGCGCGTCCCACAAAGTACAAATACTTCTCCCCAACAGGCCAATACATACGAATACAACTCTACCCAAATACATAATCCAATCGGAAATTCCACATTATCTCCTGCTATTCACCTTCAAGTTCTTCAACACACTCGTCCTCTCCCCCTCTCTCTCTCTACCCTGCAACTTTCTCTATCTAAAAACCTTCACCATGTCGACTTCCACCCCGACCCTCAACTTCTGCGGCGTCCTCTCGGAATCGAAGCGAATCATCAACGCCCACTCTCGCCACTTCCTCGCCCTCTCCGTCCTCTTCATCCTCCCTCTCTCTTTCTCTCTCATCATGTACCCTACCCTCGAACAAACCCTCTTCCAATCCTTCCCCAAGAACTCCAAACTCCTCCTCCAATTCACCGACTCACACACCTCTCATCACTCTATCCAAACCCTATCCTTCCCTCTCCTTTACACCTTCTTCCTCCTTCTCTTCTCTCTCTTCGCCCTTGCCACAATCACCTACAGCACCTTCCACGGATTCTATGGTAGACCTGTCAAAATCGCCTCCGCTATCAAATCCCTCTTCTCCTCTTTCCTACCCCTCTTAGCCACATCGTTTGTTTCACATATGGTCACTGGTTTGATTTTTGTTGGTTTTGCTCTTTTAGTGATTTTTGTGATCAAAGGGGTTGAATTTCTAGGGTTTGAGATCGATTACGATTCGAATTACTTTGCTGGGTGTTGTATTGTGGCTTTGATTTTCTATTTGATGGTGTTGGTTTATTTACAAGTGAATTGGGCATTGGCGTTTGTGATTGTGGTTGTGGAATTGAAATGGGGGTTTGAGCCGTTGCGGCGAAGCACGCATTTGGTGAGGGGTATGAGAGGGGTGGCCTTGTCCCTGTTGTTGTTCTTCGGTGCTTTGATTGGGGTTCTGGTATGGAGCAGTGTAGTGTCGGCCGCAGCAAATTTGGATGGTGTCACCGATGGATGGAAGAGTTGGGCATTCATTGTTCAGATTGTGGTGAGTTCAAGTTTTTTGACTATGGCGATGCTTCACAATGTGGCTGCAAACACGGTGTTGTATATGTATTGTAAGGCCATTCATGGTGAATTGGCTTTAGAGATTGCGCAGGAGTTTGCACGAGAATATATTAGCTTGCCTTTTGATGATGAGAAGGTCCCTCATGTTGTTTCTGTTGTTCAAGCTTAATGAGTTTGAGGTTAGTGGGTTTGTCATGTCTATACTTTTACTTTGTGGTTTGTCAGGCTGTTGTTTGCTTATGTAATTTGCTTTACTCTGTGTATAAAAACAAAGAAATGTCACAAATGTGGACAATCTGAAACTTTTAGATACCACTGTATTATCAATTTTATTTTTGTTAAAGCTTGATGATGCTTTTGATTGAAAATGGTTCTTATTATGTTATGCATGTATGTCTGGAGAAATGAAATGGATAAATTGTGAGTTGGATAGGATATAGAATGTCACTTGTACTTTAATGAGCAGTTAACAAAAGCATGTGCTTTCCAGTAGTTTTTGCAAATCATGTTATAGTAAGTCAGTATTACGATTTAACTATTGCATCATTTCTATCATACTTAGCGGCTCAGGTGATTGTCTCCTTGTGATACTGCAAATTGCATTTCAATATGCAACATAACACTCAATGGACCGAGTCAACTGCGACGGACAACTCTACATTTTAAAAATCTGCAATTAGTTTGAGACTGTAGTTGGACTAGTAGAGAGTCTGTCACATGGGTAATTGACATAGAAAATTTAGAACAGTAAATGTTTTACCGCCTTCCTTCATGATTATGTATCCAAAATTAACATACAAATGAAGCATCAAAATTTAGTAGTTTACTCAGCTTAGCCCTTCAAATCAATGGATTAAAGCTGCACTTTTGTGTTGGGAATTACAAGAAACATTACGACTATCAAGAGGAAGGAATTTAATAGTATGGATGGCACATTTTCTGTGACATACAACTGTACACCCTGCTATACAATTCTTAAATTATTAGCATCTCCTTTCAAGAAAGAGAAGAAAAATATCAAAGATCTTAAACATATTTAAAGTGACTGCGTTTAGTTTGAGTTGTCATATGTTAATTTTGAGGCACTTCAAAATTCAGGCACATAAATCTGAAATCTGGGAATTATGCTGCTTCTGTTTGTGTTTTGTTGAGCCGCTTTTTTTTTTTTCCTATGTGATGCATTTTGTTATTCTTTGTGTATAAAATCAAGATATGTGACAAATGCGGAGAATGTGAGACTTTCATATACATTTGACATCCATTAATCCCCAAAAAAAGTTGTCCTAATCTTATTTTTTCAAGCTTGATAATGATGCTTTTAAAAGAAATTTTTTTTAGCTCAATTATGTTATTTATATATCCCTAAATAAATGGAAGTAGTGCATTGTATTTTGGATAGGATAGTTTGAGACGAGAGGTGGTCCTTGTGGACATGCTTGGCATGGGGAGAACCTAAGAGGCGGAAAAGTCGAGCATTAAGTTGTTTGAGATTTTCCGAGAAGTATTTCATAACCCATTAAGTGCATTAAATGAGAATATGGCCATATTTGGATTTCCAGACTTTCCCTCCAAATGTAGGGGTTCCAAATGCATGTATTAGCTGTTCCAGTTCTTGTGCCTGTGTAGTTTCTTCTTTTTCTAGAAATTCTGGGCATAAATCAATCTCACTCTCAAAAAGAGTTATGAGGTGGGGTTTGTGCATCTATCGTTACCTTTTACTGTTTGTGATACTTACGTGGTTTCTTCTTCATCTGGAATTTTGAAGGTTTGTTTATTTCTGAATGTTACAATCTTCATCTCAAAAAAAATAAGAAGTGTCCTTACTATTCATAATATGTAAAGTAACACTACATGTTAAGTTTATAAGTTCATAAGATTATCAAAAGAATTTGGGACTACCGACTTTGTGCATGTACTTATCTTTAGGGTTCAATTACTAACATAATTTTTTAAGAATTCTTCTTGATTCCAGTAATGGTTGTTGTTTTAGGGTTGAAATTATTGGTTGGGTCAAAGGTCCACCACCCATGAACAAACTTATGAGCTATACATCTTACCACAAACATCGTTGGTACATCCTACTGTTTTCCTTCTAATATTTCACTAAATTTGTTCGGGCCAACCTTAATTTTTAAGTTGGAATTATGTGGAATGGTTTTGATTCTTAAGCATTATTGCTTGAATTGTTACATTCATATAAACTGACCAGGTGGTAACAGTGATTCAGAATTCGGTTCTTTGGAATGGAATATATATTTATTTACCTAAGAGGATGGTGCTGCTCCTGCAATGAAAAGTTTTGCTACTATCTTGAACACCAGCATATTGAAATCTGTTCCTCTGCTAGTGTTCCATCAATTGGTGATCGTTTTTTTTGTTTTTGGGTAAAATATACTAACCCTCTTATGTGGTTTGCTCTAATTACACACATGTGTTATATTTGTAAAACAGTTACATTCACCTCCCTCTTGTCCAAATATTGCCTCTTGTCCAATTGAAATTGTAAGGAACATCTATTTTCAAATAATGAGAATAATGGTCATTTTAACATTTTAAAGGGAAGTGAGTGTAACTATTTTACAAACATAACACCCGTGTGTAATTAGACCAAACCTGGGGGAGGTTAGTGTATTTTATCTCTTTTTTTTTCTTTATGGAATTAACAGCAATAGATGAAATTATTAAGAGAGAGAGAGACTTGCCAAACCTTTTGAGAAATTTAACTTTTTCTCTTGGAATGTTCCTGTTAATTAATCTGGACATCTGGATAATTGGCACTGTTGTTTGTAATTATGGACTCACAAATTATACTGTGACATGATTTTGTTTATGTTTTGTGTCTTTTTGGTGATAGAATGCTCAAGATGGGCGAATTAGGCATCCTGATAACGGTTAAAAGTCCTCCTCATGGTTGATATGCTATTAAAAGTTAGGTTATAGTTGGTTGATTCCTTCCACAGCAGTCTCATATGAGGTAATGTTCACCCTCTTCTCTCCCGACCTTATGTACGGGAGGGAGATCCGGATTTTGTTTTTTCCTATCAGCATTGTATATAATTACATTATTCATTTGTTCTTTCTTTTTGTTATTTTATTTTATTTATTTATTTGGTAATCAAGGTAAGATGTACTAATCAACAAAATGTTTTACTAAGATCTCCAAGTTGGGGCATACCCCATGAATACATCAGAATTAGTCCCCCCATTTTCACCAACCCCATGAATACAACATAGATCCAACTTCAACTGAGTAACAAAATCACATCAATTCCCACCTCCAGCCCAAATTCAGTGGGAAAAAATGCCCTTCAAAGCACACACACTACTTTGGTGTCAAACTAGGGTGTGACGGAGTTTTTTTTTTTGTAGGATACACTGGAATAAGGTAAGGACACGCTTGACACCACGGAGAAGCATTGCTACAAATTATTATTTTTTATTAAGAAAATGGAGTTCCAATGCAATTTTAAAATATTTTATTTAATAAAAAATAACATAAATTCTGAAAACAAAAATGACACTCATCATCGCACGTGAGAAGATCTACAATAGACCAGATAAATCTAAGTGGTGCATGTTATACTTACACGATGAGTTCCACCATGCGTGTTGTACACGCATGACTGAGATACACTCGTACACGGTGCACCTGTATTGAAAATCTTCTCAATCGAGCAGCCATCATTGGTTTAGGTAGTATAAACTCATTCTTACATTTGATTCAGCCAAATGCAAATATATATATATATATATATATATATATATATAGAGAGAGAGAGAGAGAGAGAGAGAAGAAATTTTTTAGAGTACAACTCCACGAGTCTCTGCCAACCGCAAATAAGCTGTTGTTTCTTGGCGTAACCTTCTTCCCTCCCACCCTACCAATTTTTAACAAATATATATATAGACACACACACACACACACACGCTAGAAGTAAAAAAAAAGCACATTATAAGGAAAAATGCATTTGATTAAAACATTAATCTCGGGTGCACTTTAATTTAACCATGGATATTAACAAAATTTGATACAGCCATTTGATATTTGTAATTGAATCTCAAATTAAGAATGCTGAGAAAATGCAAACAAATAATTATTCCTAAAATTGGAGAAATACTTGCACCAAAAAGGTGCGAGCACAACGCTTTCATTTCATGAACCTGACATGTAAGTGTAGCGTGTCTGAGCTCCAATGATAAGCTCGATAATTTTTGCTGCTCATTGAGAGAGAGAGAGAGAGAGTGCATGTCAAAGGCAAGAAATAGAATTAGTTCTGGATAAAGTATAGGAGAGAGATTTTAATTTGAAAATAATATACCAAACAAACCTGTAAGAAACCCAACAATAGGAACAGGCTCCAATAGTTTTTCGGTTCTTTCAAGTCTTTGCCTGTAACAATTTTAAAGCATCATTAGCGTCTTCGAATCTCTTTTACACAGAAAAAACTTCATAAATCAGGAATTGAGTTGTACTGCATCATTACCGGGTATACTTGCTAAAGAATGGATCTCTCATGAGGTAAAGCGCCCACAACAGCCTCCGCCTTTTTACCTGTATCATTCATACCCATCAACTGGATCAATCATTCCATTTACAGCTTCAGCAACCGAAGCTGATTTACAAATTCAGTGGATAGCCAGCCAAACTCATGCTGAAGATTGATGAACCCGACATTTTCAAAACGAGTCTTGCTTGTTGGACTGAGATTTCGGTCCAACAACACTTTTCCTTTCAAAATTGTATTTATCCCCCTCTTTCCATAAGAAACTTAAAAGAATAAGGAGCAGAGGAAAATGACCTACAAGGGCAAAAGTGACCCTCACTCCTCCAAAGTAAAAGATGCATCAAAACGTTAACTATGCGAAAATCTGTATAACTCTAACCTCATCCTTTTCGGAGCTGGAAAGATGAAATTGCTGGTCTTTCCTTCTATGCCCTGACATTGTTACTTGCGAAAGAATGCCCACTCCAAAGAGGTCCACAACCAAGGATACAAACCAAGGAAACCATGACCGAATTCCATACTTCCTTATCAATAAAACATAAATAAGTGGCCTTGTGATGAACATCACCTCCCCCATCATATATAAGCCCCCAAGAACACCCGTGTCAGACAAGAAAGAGGAAAGGGTAGGTCTTTGAACAACCGAAGCTGTAATGAGATTATAGCATACGTCAGCAAATTTATCCCATAAAATAAATTAACTTCCTTAATCTAGCACAGAGTTTTAACAGAACAATTACATAAAGGCTCGGTGATTGCTTGCTGGTGTTGAACCCTGCGCAACCATGTTGGTTCAGAAACCAGCCCAGCATTTTCCCCAAACCTACTCAAGGCAGACAGTGCCCTTCCTTCAAGATTCCATGGATTCTGCTCGTGATAATTCTTTAAATTACCAGGCCCCTGATGCCATCCAGGCTTTGCTAAATGTCCAAATCTATGTTGGGGATCTAAAGCATCTGAACTCTTTTCAACATTTGGTATCTCTCCTCCATGCAAAAGCATCTTGTATCCACTGTTCCAGAACAAGGCTACTCTAACTAACACCCTGAATGAAATTGAATACCCAAATTTTAAGACAAATTTACAGATACGAGTACAAAAACACAAACACCAACTGCGAATGATAAGATGGGGCATAGACTGAATTAAATATGTTACTTACTTGGTAAACTCTGTAACAGCAATGAAATTCCATTTTTTTTCATCACCATAGAAATGTTGTGCCACAACTTCCACCAATGTTTCTAAGTCTTTGAGTAAAGTTAGGCATAACGAATAAGGGAAGGAAGATGGCTGTGAAGATCCTGTATGTATTTGGGTTGGGGTTGTATCAATTATATGTTCGTTGACAGCTGTGACTATGCCCAAAATTGCAGTTACTGCAGACGAATTCAAAATATGTTAAATCAGAACATCATTCTACATTGCATGGAAAACTAAAAACAGGGCATCTAGATTTGGATAGAGTATAACACTAAAAGATCTTGCATAGGCAAGAAAATGTTGTAGAATAAAAATATATAAAATTTTGAATATTATCCTTTTTCATCATTTACGAACCTGAAAGAACAAAAAACATAAAATCTCAATTCAACCGAGCTCAAAAAACAGAATTTGTCTTGGAGTAGTTTAGATATACATTTGTTGGAAATGGAGAAAAAGTAAAGATTAGATTAAAAAAATTCCATTTCACTCTTCACTAATTTTCTCAAGTGATCAAACAAAGGTTTAGTTGAAAAGAGAAACAAGACCCTCTGAAGTTGCAGTTTATAAGTAAAAAGAAGAAGCCGAATGTTACCAAAAAATCACAAAACCTGCTTCTGGTCCTATTTCTGAATCAGAAAACCGTTCTGGAAGAAGCCATGTCAATCCCTGAACAGTAATTTTCAGAGCTCAGATGAGAAAACATTGTTAAAAATTCCAACACAGATCAATATCAGTTTATTCTCAAGTTTTCTCTGTTTCAGAGCCCTCATTTACAAGATGGACAAGCATAGTGACCCATAAAACAAATACCCTAACAATCAAAAAAGAAACTGCAAACAATCACAGTTCCTAATAACTTCTTTCAGATTTTCACCAACTCTGAGGTTCAGCTACCATATATGATATGGGTAAAGCATGCTATGCAAACATCCCAACAATCAAATAAGCAAAAAAAAAAATCAGTAAATAGCAACCTTGGACGATATGTCAGTCGACATTAGAGGTGACCACGGATCGGATCAGATAGGATTATGCATAATCCTAATCCGATCCGCAGTATACGGATTGGCGAAAATCCAATCCGATCCGATCCGTGATTGAACGGATCGGATCGGATCAGATCGGATTGGCGGATTGGGCCTGTACTCCTATTTGAATTTTTTTTTGTTTACTTCAAAAATCCAAGAAAAAAATTCACAACACTTTTTAATTCACATCTCAAATGAACACAATTGTTAAATAAACAAATATAATATATATTGAGTTTTTAGGTTTTCTCATGTAAGTATGTAGCATATTATATTATTATACATATAATTACTAATTATATATATATATAGCCACGGATTGCCACGGATCGGATTGCGGATCGGATCGGATTTCTGACCCTCCAATCCGTAATCCGATCCATGGCTAACGGATTCTAATTTTTTAATCCGCCACCAATCCATTAGCTAAAGGATCGGATTGGATTCATCCGGATCGGATCAAATCAGATTGGATTCGCGGATTTTTTGTGCACCCCTAGTCGACATTGAATATCCAAGCATAGTTCAAGTTAGTTTTTATCTCTACTTTTCTCCAATGGCCAAGCGACTTTACATGAGGATATGAGCAAATCTTAAAACCAGAAAACCGAAAACCTGACAATCAAAATAAGCAAGAACTTCTATACAAAATTAAATTGATTACCACATTCATCAACGATTGTAGCAAGGTGGAAAAGTGCCGATATGGAATTTAAAGGGTGTGGGTGTGGGTGTGGTGGAGTTAAGAGTTCAATTTTTGTTGCCAAGAATAAAAAGGATAATCAAATTTCTAGTAGTCGGAAGTGTAGTGGTCAAGCATTTCAACAAATGCACATTACGGTTGCTCTTCCTAAACCATAATTTGCAGTACCCAGATGAGATTGCACTAAGTGCTTGTTTGGCATAACTTTTGCTTCTGCTTCTAAACAATAGAAAAAGACAAGCATAAGTTTTTGCTTCAATTTGGCTTGTGGACTAGTGTTTGGAAATTGAATCTGAAAAAAGCTTTTAATGTTAGAAGATTTTGACCTGTTTGGCAAGAACATCGATTGAAACTCTTGATAATATGAAATCACTATCTTGTCCTCATATAAAATGTGTTTCTTGGCTTGTTTGACAACATAAAACTTGTATGACAACATACATGATATAAATGGTTTTTCATATACCTCAATGACAAAATACCAATAAGTAACTATTAATGAATTATTGACTTTTTTTATTTTTCTTGCATACTTGTACATTTTTTTTAAGTGAGATAAACCAAAATCATAATTTATGAATGCATCAATGTGCTATATTTTTCTTTCTCTTTGCTTCTTTCCGAATACATTGACAAAATACATTGATTGCTCCATTCTTCTTGCATCCTCGTACATTTTTCACATACCCAACACACGCATGCACACACACACAAAGAAAAAGGATTGAGTAAGGTAACCATATATATATATTTTGAGAAGTAAGCCAAAATACATTAAGAATTAAAAAAAATAGTACAAATTACTTGGAAGGTACAAAGGGATCTCATGGAAAGTGGAACCCCAACACCACCAAACATCAAGAATCCAACCCCAACCCCACAAATGACGAGAACCAAACCAAACAAAAACAACAAACACCCCATATCTCTACTACATAAGCAACAAAAAACCTCATATTAACATTTACAAAGATCTAGGCTACTAACAACCCTATAAAATGCAGACCACACCTTTGTACCAATAAAGAAGAAAACTCAGTACACAGAAGCTTAAGGTGTTAATGGCACCTTTAAGGTAATGCCGACCAATGCACCGCATAGGGCTCGACTCTCATCTCACATAATAGGTTGAGTTGAGATTTTCTGGTTAAAAAGGCTAAACTTTCAAATTGCCTCAAATACCTGTGGCTGTTACTATGTATATACAGTATGCATGCAACACAAACATTCAGACTCCTAATCAATGTGGAGGTTAAATATGTGGTCTACACCACTCTTTGAAAGTAAAATGATTATGCAGATTGAATATAACAGAAATAAAATGATTATTCGGATTAAATACAATGCGGAAAGGAAAACCTAACTCACTCACCAAGAGAAATAGAGAAAAATGAAAAGGTTCTGCATGACAATTTTGAAATAAATAAAAAGAAAAAAAAGAGGAAAAGAATTGCATACTTCGATATTGTCAGTATATAGTAATCATAATCTCATTCACATTTCACAGTACATCATCAAGCAACTATAAACCTAAATATCACTGGCTTTGCACTTCACCAACCCAGGCCACAACCAATTTTCCTTTATAAAGATATAAATATCTCAAAAGTTCAGTGTCTTGTCTACAGATGATGATTGCCTATTATATTCTAACAGTGTGTGCACATTAAAATTTTGAAAATGAAATATAATTGAGATTTCTTTATCTACAAGTCCTTTATCTCAACAACTGCAATGTAACCATATTGCAGCAATCAACAAGTTATGCCTAACAGGAATTGCAAGTCCAATTTTTATTTAAAAGCAAAACCACTCTTTAAGATCAAAATCAAAAGAAGCATATAGGAGATGGAACTTGAGATTTCTTTTATTTTATGTCATTACAATAGAATAATTAAAGAAGATCTGAAGTAAGTCAAGTACTATCAGGCTTGGTTGAATTTTTAGCTCTCCAGGTAATGAACCTTAATATGTAAAATAATGAATTTATTTTAACTACTTAATTTTTCAGTGACCAAACAAGGTCCCGTGGAGTGGTTAAAGAGAGTGACGCATTTCATCAAACAACTTGAACCCACAAACAAACGTATATATGAATACACATAAAAGGAAGAAATATATTGCTTGATAGAGAAATCGAGAGAGAACCAAAATCCCCAAAATCATGAAAGTTTACAGAAAAAAAGTTACCAAAGCCAATAGAATTGACAAATTTTTGAATTAAATTGAAGAAGAAAAAGTGTAGAACAAACCTCAGGTTCGATCTTCATCTCATTCCAAACTCCATAGAAATTGTGCAGTAACGAATGTGGAGAGAAGAGGGCCGTCATTTTGATTGGAATATGCTTTTTGTTACTTAAAAATCAAGGACAATATAGGAATAATGAAAGTTTCATTAAATTGGAGAACGGCTTCCCACATTTGTTAGGAAGAGCTTTTAGAGGAAGCTGATACCCCCTGGCTTCCTCTGAACGCTCTTCTTCGACTCCAAAGCTCTTCAGCCCTAACAATACAAACGCTCTCCCAAACGGCTTTTGAGCTTGAAGAGCCAAAAGCTGCTTTTCAAAAGCCAATCCAAACAGGGCCTAAATTTATATCCAAACATGGTTCAAATTTGTTCCTCTCATATTATCTCTACTCTAAGCAACCATATATGATATAAACAAGCACAAGCCAAGACCATAAAATAGAACAAATTCAACAATCAAAACAAACAAGAAACTGTATAGGAAGTTTTCAGACATATTTGTTCGATAGATTTATGAAAAGTAGCTCATGAAACTATAAAATTAAGGGGACTTACATTAGCCAGAGACTCCAATGAATGTACATACTCCTTGTTCCCCCTAATCCATCTCTTGTAAGCCTCCATAGATTCAAAAACTGTATCTATAACCACGATAACAGACAACAAACTCTTCTGGGCTCCAAGTCCTAAACAAAACCTAACTTGCCATGCCAGCTTCAACTCAATTCATGCTCAACCTTTGATTTTTTCCATGGAATTGATCAAACACAGAAACAATTGAACCCTTTTGGTAATTTTGCCTCCTGGTACAGAAAATCAAAAATTGTTTACGAATGAGTTGCAGAGGAAGGTGTCTTGAAGAGAGGAAAAAGATCAGAAGAGGGCTGTAGTAGTGAGTGAGGTGTGTAGTTTTGTTGTATTCTATAAATAATAGCCTTCTAATCCTAACCGTTGGATACAGGTTATTTGGGGCCTAGAATTGAATTTTTCTGGCTGTCTGATTCGTATCTGTATTTGATGATTTTAATGTAATTCCGCTTGGATAAAACAATTTACTTTATTTTAATAATTATAATTTGTCAAGATTTGTTGGTTGTGTTATTACACTTTATTAAGGCTCAGTCTACAAGTGGTGCAATTTTGCTTGGGGTGACTTGTACAATTTGGCAATAGATTAACTTTTTTAGGAAAAACCATGTATATTCACTACAACAAATTAGGCTTTTAGCCACGAAAATTTTTGTGGCTAAGAGCTCATTTTTATGGCAAAAAGTTATTTGCCACAAAAATAATGTTGCGGCGATGTTGTGGCCACAAGTTTGTGAAGAATTGTTTTTAAGCACAAGAAAAGGTTTTGTTGCTAAACGGAATATATTGGCCACAAATTTCTGTCATGGTGAAAACCACAGCTTTTGCCACAAAATTATTTTGTGCCAAAAAATCATTCTTTTGACACAAGAAATTCAAAAATTTACCACAATTTATTTATGTGCCAAAAACTCAACGCCACAAACAAGCCTTTGTGGCAATAAGTATTTTTCAATTAAAAAAATAAAATAAAAATGTTCCTTCTCTCAAAGTTCAGCCAAATTTTCTCCACACACCATTGAAGAAACTAAAGTAAAAAGAGAATAAGTGTTATAATCATTAGATATAGTTAATAGGAGGGAAAAAATAAGAGCCAAACTTATTTGCATTGGTTGCTTAAAATAAACTTCATGTTTGACAATTATAAAGCAAAATGATAATAATAATAATAATAAATACAATCTCTGCTAAGCATCATCTAAACACAAGTATTATCAAGTTGTTCATCATATAGACATAAGGGAAAATCACAAAATCTAATATCCATAACAAAGTATTATCAAGTTGTTCAAAGTGCTACCTGTGACAATCCAAAGCAAAAATGGAAAAAACAAAGGAAATCTTATCATTCTTAACTAAAAAGAAAGCTGACATTGAACTCTACCAGGTGAATCTTCTAATGATGCCATAATTACTTTATGATTTATCATGTAATTTATATTAGTAATGTGAAAAACATTAACATGCATTTTAAAGCAACACCCAAAGCACCGAAACTGCCTAAAAATTACTTTAAATGACATATTGGTATGGAATGCAAATAAATTTATTTTCTAGTGATGCCAGAATCAAAATCAAGTCATTTTCGAATAACAACGCACAATAATTTAATATTTTGGGCTACCTGTGGTGGATTTTGTTTTCTGATTAATACTTTTGTTTGGTTTAAGCCTGTTTGTATAGTGCTGCCCCTTTGTGGACCTCTTGGGTTTTGCACAGTTCTCGTATAATTCTATATACCTCTTTAATTTACCCAGGGAAAAAATTAATGAGCAAACGCATTGCTCGAATCATCAACCACCAATTAGATTACCAGATCATAAGAAACACGAATGGCAAATCACATGTCTAAATCAAAATAAGATCCAGGTACATATGAGTTGAACTATGGGAAAGTGTATGCTTACCACAAGAAGATTAAGCAAAGAACCAATTAGAGCCATAACAAGACCTGAAATGAAAACAAAAGAAATTGTTTTCACTTAGTTCACTTAATATGTAAATAATAGCAGAGAACCAATTAGAGCCATAACAAGACCTGCAATGAAAACAAAAGAAATTGTTTCCACTTAGTTTACTTTATATGTAAATAATATAATAGAGTGGTCCGTCAGACTATCCATTGGATATACTCTAATTAGTTTCTGTTCATTCTCAATCTTTCTCTGATATAGCCTCATAAAATGGTATTGGGGCAATAATTCTAATTTCAGGAGAAGCCTATAGTGCAATATCCAGTGTATGTCCTGTAGTACTGTCTACATAGGATACTGGGAAGGAAAGATTCAGAGGCAGGAAATAAGAAGTCCTTGCCAATAAAAAAATCCCAAATTAACCTTATCTTATATATAATTTAAAGTTCTTCATATGTTAAAATAAAGATAAGATGGATGAATGATCTTCAGTAGTGATTGACCAGAAACTCAACCGAAAGCAGCTTACATAGCAAAAGTAAATCCCAATTTAACCAGAAACTCAACCAAAAGCAGGAAACTTTAACTAGATCAAAAGCCAGCTCCACTTGAGCTCAGCTTTGTGAGGAATACAATTGGTTTGGGGCCCCTCAGCCTCTAGTTTGACAGCTCATAACAACATTTCCATTCTTTTTTTTTTATTATTAGTCCTTATAGAAAGAAAATCCCTTTTTTTTTTTAAAAAAAAAAAAAAAAGGAGGGTATTGGAATTCTCTCCATTATTTAAAACAAAATAAATCTTTGCCGCTAAGAATTGTAAATAGATACTCCTCCAAAAATGCCAAGCTGTGGACTACAATTCAATGTACAACAAATGGCACCACACTAGACATCGTTGCCACTTGTGACAGCAGGCAAATACCATTTCTGATTTTTTATCTTTCTCAGAAGCAGGCATCTAGTTTTGATGGATTTAACATTTCATCCTTGGAAAACAGTAGGGCAAATATTACCACAAATGTGACAAGGCTTTAAAGTCAATTGTGTGATTTGGGTATTAGATTAACTTATCACCTTCATAAATATGTGTATATGTTTATTTATATTAGATCAACTAACCACCTCTTGACCTTTGCTTGAAGGAAAGGGTGGATATATCACATTAACTAGTAGATAAATCCGTAAAGAGTTTTCATTTCTAGCCATAAGTTTTGACAGAAAGACTTGGAAAAAGAGTCTTCTTGTGATGGAACAGAAAGGCAAGTGACAATTAAGTAAGGGACTTCTGCTTCTGTCCGCTGCTCAATCGAGCGGCGGACAGAATGCCACGTATGACTACATATCTCAAAAGTATTTGGGTCTTGTTTTAAAAAATTGCCAACTTTACCCTTGTCTCTCTTAAAGCCATGGTTGTTAAAATCGCGATCCGGATCGTAGAATCGTACGATTCTACGATCCAAAATGTTAAAAACGCGTTGAATCGTTGCAGGATCGTTTTTTGTGCATAAATGGAGTAGAATCGGTAGAATCGGGAGTTGACTCGTAGAATCGTACGATTCTGTACGATTCTACCGATTCTACCAAAACCCAATTCTGGCTCTTTTTTACTGGGCTCTGGAGTTCTGGGCCTTTTGGGTTAAAAGACTGAAATACAAAGCCTGAAATACAAAGCCCAAAAGTCCAAACAACTAAACAAGCCTAACTCGGTTTGGGCCCAAACAACCTACAGAGTACAGATTATATACAACATACTTAGATAATACATATATGATATATATATATTATATAAGATTCAAGAAGCCTGAAGCCCCCATTCGAAGAACAGAAGAAGCCCCATTTGAAGAACGAAAGAAACCCTAGAATCTGCGACGAGTGGCGACGACTCGAAGTAGAAGACTGGCGACGAGTGGCGACGACTCTTTGACTTGCGACCTGCGATCGGCCACTTTCTTTGACTTGCGATCGGCCGTTCTCACTTCTCACTGTCGAGTGTCGACGACTCGAAGCCCCATCCCCATCGAAAGCTTCTCTTTCTTTCTTTTGGAAGTCCTGAAGACCTGCGTCGTGCGACACTCTGGCATCGTCCAGCAGCACCGAGCGACAAGGTCTCTCACTCTCAAGCTCACCTCTCTGTTCACTTCCAGCGTGGTTCAACAAAGGTACACAACTAAGTTAACTAACAGTACACATTTGATTTCTTAGCTCTGTTTTCCAGTCTCTCTGTTTTCCAGTCTCCACTTCTCTCCTCTGAGTTTTGATTTTGCAAGTTTTAATTGGACTTGTGTTGGTACTTTTGAAGTTGCCATTTTCAATTTTCTTTTTCCATTAATTTGGTCCATGGTTACCCATCAGTTATCTTCAATTGATAACTAGATTTTCTGAAAATTATTGATGAAAATTATTGAATTCAGAAAATTTATGTGTTAAATAGATTTTTATCTTCCCTGCACTTCCATTTTTTTTCGGTCGAGATTTTCCAGTTTGAGTTGTTTTCAATTAATTTTTTTGATTGGAAAATAAAGTTTTCTTGTCTGAAAACAGTGTGATAGTTTCTTGTCTTCCAATGATAAAAAATTAACACCAGAAAGAATTCATGAATATGTAGAATAACAGGTCACTAATTAGATTGGCAATTTCAAGTTTTTCAACCATGGGTAGTTTTTAGTTGCTGCTCTCCAATTTCCAAATGAACTTTTATTGTCAATTTCTCCCACTGCACATGGCTAACTCTTAGTATGTGAATGCTTGCTTCTTTGGACTATAGTACTATACTCTGTTTCATTCCATTTTGTAGTGTTCTGTTTTTACTTAGGACTTAGACTAATAGACTCTTAGACTTGGAGAGTTAGAGGCTTATAACCTTATACACAAGCATTGTCAAATGGTCAATGCATCAATGGTTTAAATGTTTAATATTGCAGATGTCATCCAAATCAAGTTCCGTCCAAAGTAAGAGAAAAAATGCTTCGGGACAAAGATTAGATCCGGGATGGGAACATGGGGTTGAGGAAAATGGTAATCCCAAAACAGTGCGATGTCGATATTGCAATGTTGTTCATAGTGGGGGTATTTTTCGGCACAAGCATCACTTAGCTTGTACCCATCAAAATGTTGAGGTTTGTCCGAAAGTACCCGAAGAAGTGAGGCAAAAATTTAGAAGTCTTCTTGAAACTCAATTGGAGGAAGCAGAAAAGAAGAAAAGAAAGTTATATAGTGTTGATGATGATGATGATGAATGTGTAGAACAGCTTGAGCATTCAAGGAAGCAAAAAGGAAAGGGTTTAATGTATAACTTTGTCACGAAGAAGTCGGGAGTACGACAAACGACAATGAATGAGAAATTTAAAAAGGAGGAGAGGAATGAAGTATGCCAAACCATAGCCAGATTTTTTTATACTAGTGCCATCCCGTTCAATTGTGTGAACAATCCCGTATTTCCTCTTATGATTAAGAGGATAGGAGATTATGGGAAGGGGCTCACTCCTCCTTCTTATCACGAAATTAGAGAGACATTCTTGAAGAAGGAAGTGCACGAAACAATGAATTTGCTTGAGAATTTTAGAGAAGAATGGGTGAAAACTGGATGTACAATTATGTCAGATGGGTGGTCAGATAGGAAGAGACGTTCACTATGTAATTTTCTTGTCAATAGCCCATCAGGAACTATCTTTTTGTCATCCAAAGATACTTCTGATATTTCAAAAACAGGCGAAAAGGTTTTTGAAATGTTAGATGAGATTGTGGAAAAAGTTGGGGAAGAGAATGTTGTACAAGTTGTGACTGATAATGCTGCTAACTATAAATTGGCTGGAGAGATGTTGATGGCAAAAAGAAAAAGGTTGTATTGGACACCTTGTGCCGCGCATTGCATTGATTTGATGTTGGAGGATTTTGAAAAGAAAATTAAAATTCATCATGTGACAATTGCAAAAGCGAGGAGGGTTGTTTCATACATCTATTCAAGGACTATGCTAACCCATTGGATGAAGGAATTAACAGAGGGCAAGGAGCTTCTTAGACCTGCAGTGACACGATTTGCCACTTCTTACCTAACTCTGCAGCGTCTTCAGGAGCAAAAAGGAGCATTAATGTCTCTTTTTTCATCTAGTAAGTGGACGTCTAGTAAGTTTGCAAAGGCAAATAAAGGAAAAAAAATTGCAGACATAGTTTTAGACAATCAAAATTGGAAAAATATCGAAATGTGTCTGAAAGCTTCATTGCCTCTTGTTAAAGTACTTTGATTGGTGGATTCTGATGAGAGACCGGCTATGGGATTCATTTATGAAGCAATGGATCGTGCCAAGGAGGAAATTCAAAGGAATTTCAATAATATTCAGAAGAGGTAAAATATTTAATTTGTATTTAGTAAAGTTCTTTTATTTTTTAGAATTTACTCAATTTAGACAAACTTTTAAATAGTGAGAAAGTAGTAGGCTTGACACAAAAATAATGAATGTGCAGTTATGGTCCTATATGGGAGATAATCGATGATAGATGGGCAGCTCAACTTCATCGGCCCTTGCATGCGGCAGCTTTTTTTTTGAATCCCCAATTCCAATATAGTTCAAATTTCATTGCTGACGCAGAGGTGAAAATTGGGCTATATAGTTGTCTGAGTAGAATGGTTCCTGATCCTGATGAGAGAATGAAAATTGATTTACAAATGGATGCCTTCATAAAAGCAAGAGGGCTCTTTGGTATGGATATTGCCAAAATGACAAAAAATAAGAAGTCTCCAGGTTTAAGTTTATGTCAATATTCATAATTCAATCCAATACTTACCATATTAATATCAAATTTAACTAAGTTTATTTTTATCACAGCTGATTGGTGGGAATCATATGGAGATGAGTGTCCTGAGTTGAAGCGATTTGCAATTAGAATATTGAGCTTAACATGTAGCTCTTCAGGATGTGAACGAAACTGGAGTGCCTTTGAGATGGTAAAATATTAACTTATTTTCTTACCGAATAATGCATAGTTTTGAATTTTTAATTAATTATGTTGTAATTTAATTTTACCCTATTGTCAATACCTTAGGTGCATTCAAAAAGGAGAAATCGATTGCTCCAAAAGAAATTGAATGACCTAGTTTTTGTTATGTATAACTTAAAATTGAGGGAGAGGAACATGAATAGAAAAGCTATCATTGATCCAATTTGTCTTGAGGATATCCCGTCCGATGATGAATGGATTACTGAAAAAGAGAATCCAGTTCTTCCAATAAAAAATAATTGGTTGAGGGTTCTTGAGAATAATGCTCAAGAAGATACGGATGAAGAAGATGAAGTGGAAGTCATGACTAGACATGTAGAAAGTGCATGTAAGTTTTCAAGTTTTACAAATTTATTTCTAATTTAAAGTTTAAACTTGTATTGTATGAATTATGAAATATGTCCTCTATTTATATTTTGTAGTTGGGAAAATTCATGAAATTGATGATGATGAAGACGAGTATCCCTTAAATGATTCAAGAAATTTGGGTCTTGGTGAGACGGCGATGGATGGTAATGACGATGATGATGAAGAGGACACCAATAGTGGTGGTGATGGTTCTGATGATGGTGGTGGTGGTGGTGGTGATGCTTATTATAATTACGTGGCGTACAATCAAGAAAACTTGGACAATTATTTTGATGATGATAATGATGATGATGATTATTATTAGTTTCTTTTCCTTCTTTGTATGTGTAATATGAAAACTTGGATTTGTGAACTTATGTTATGGACAATTGGACATGTAGTTTTTGGATTCTAACTTTAGTATTTGTTTGATATTTTTGCTTGACATGATACTTGCTAATTGATGTTCTATAAAATTATTAGTGTAAGTTTTGTTAAATGTTAGTTAGTGACATTTTTTTAGCCTTTTAGGTAAAAAGTAATATGAGAGAATGCAAGGATTCGAACCTTGATCTCCTCATACACAACTTCACAACTTTTAAATTGTATAGTTGGCATGAAAAGAATGCAAGGATTCGAAGTTTCGAACCTTGATCTCCTCACACCCAACTTCAAAAATTTAGAAGTTGCATAGTTGGCATGAGAGCTCTACCTTTTGAGCTACATTCTCCTAGTATATGTTTGAAATGGTATTTTTTTATATATTTTTGTGTTTTGTGCTTATTGTTGTTATATTTTAGAGGTATTATTATTTAAAAAGTTAGTTTGCATTGTTTTTCTACTAGTTTGGTAGAATCTTACGATTCACGATTCGATTCTACGATTCCGATTCTACAAAACCCAAAACGATCCAAGGTAGAATCCCGATTTTAACAACCTTGCTTAAAGCATCAAGATATAATATATATATTGAGAGAGAATCTAGAGAGAGAGGGGCTGATGCCAGCTGAGAGTAAATCGAAGAACAGAGAGGTTGCGTTGCTGTTGATTTTGTGGTCATCTGAGAATCGCCAAGACGAGTCCATGAAATTTTTGATAATTTTATTTTTCTGTTGTGGAGTTTGGGGATGCCCAGATAGGGAAGACAAGTATTGAAGCGATTTCTTAACGGAAATTTCAGTGAGATTAAAGGATTCAAAGTGAGGCCACTGCTCATTTTCCTCTATGTTGTTTGGGAGACGAGAAAACTGCTGGGTGTTGATGATAATTGAAGTTATAGTAGTGCCAACCCTTCGGTCATGACTCATGATAGACTAGTAGCGTCAGAAACAAATATGTTGAGCGTTGAATATATATATATATATATATATATATATATATATATATATCAATTGATGGTTTAAAAGAGATGAAGGGTAAAGTTGGTAATTTATTTAGAAAAAGACTCAAATTTTTCTAGAGATCTAAACCCATAGGTGGCCTTCTGTCCGCCACTCAATTGAGCAGCGGACAGAAGCGGACTGGATCCTGCAACATAGAGGATCCAAGTCCTTAAGTAAGAGCTACTTTTTCTGCGGGCCAAAGACATGCAAAATTGAAAATGACTTGTCTATGCGAACTTTGGAAATTATCAAACTAATTGAAAAGTACTGCGATTGTCATCTATTGAAAGGTTTTGTACAGCACGTAGGTAACTGAGGGCCATTCCAATTATTTTAGTTTTTCCCAATCCCTAAACAGTAATTTTCAGAGCTCAGATGAGAAAACATTGTTGAAAATTCCAACATATATCAATATCAGTTTATTCTCAAGTTTTCTCTGTTTCAGAGCCATCATTTACAAGATGGACAAGCATAGTGACCCATAAAACATATACCCTAACAATCAAAAAAGAAACTGCAAACAACCACAGTTCCTAATAACTTCTTTCAGATTTTCACCAACTCTCGAGGTTCGGCTACCATATATGATATGGGTAAAGCACACTATGCAAGCATCCCAACAATCAAATAAGCAAAAAAAACAGTAAATAGCAACATTGGACGACATGTCAGTCGACATTGAATATCCAAGCACAGTTCAAGTTAGTTTTTATTTCTACTTTTCTCCAATTGCCAAGCTACTT
Organism: Cornus controversa; assembly: GCA_026545225.1. NCBI lineage: Eukaryota > Viridiplantae > Streptophyta > Magnoliopsida > Cornales > Cornaceae > Cornus > Cornus controversa. Next base: position 49,978,941 of record CM048848.1, read on the forward strand.
TACATGTGGATATGAGCAAATCTTAAAACCAGAAAACTGAAAAACCTGACAATCAAAATAACCAAGAACTTGTATAAAAAATTAAATTAATGACATATTCATCAACGATTGTAGCAAGGTGGAAAAGTGCCGGTATGGAATTTAAAGGGTGTGGGTGTGGTGGAGTTAAGAGTTCAATTTTTATTGCCAAAAATAAAAAGGATAATCAAATTTCTCGTAGTCGGAAGTGTAGTGGCCAAGCATTTCAACAACTGCACATTAAGATTGCTCTTTCTAAACTATAATTTGCAGTACCCAGATGAGATTACACTAAATCTATATCCAAACAAGGTTCAAATTTGTTCCTCTCAAATTATCTCTACTCTAAGCAACCATAGTCCATATATGATATAAACAGGCACAAGCCAAAACCATAAAATAGAACAAATTCAACAATCAAAACAAACAAGAAACTATAGGAAATTTTCAGACATTTTTGTTCGATAGATTTATGAAAAGTAGCTCTTGAAACTATAAAATTAAGGGGGCTTACATTAGCCAGCGACTCCAATGGATGTACATACTCCGTTTTCCCCCTAACCCATCTCTTGTAAGCCTTCTTAGATTCAAAAACTATATCTATAACCACGATATCAGACAACAAGCTCTTCTGGGCTCTGAGTCCAAAACAAAACCTAATATACCGTGCCACCTTCAACTCAATTCATACACAACCTTTGATTTTTTCCAAAAAATTGATCAAACACGGAAACAATTGAACCCTTTTGGAAATTTTGCTTCCTGGTACAGAAAATCAACAATTGCTTACGAATTAGTTGCAGAGGAAGGTGTCCCGGAGAGAGGAAAAAGATCATAAGAGGGTTGTAGTAGTGAGTGAGGTGTGTAGTTTTGTCGTATTGTATAAATGTTATTTGGGGCCTGGAATTGAATTCTGGCTGTCAGATTCCTTTCTGTATTTGATGATTTTAATGTAATCCCACTTGGATAAAAACAATTTACCTTATTTTAATAATTATTATAATTTGTTAAGATTTCTTGGTTGTGTAGTTACCCTTTATTAAGGCTCACCCTACAAGTGATGCAATTTTGCTTGGGGTGACTTGTACAATTTGGCAATAGATGAACTTTTTGCGGAGAAAGTACATATATTATTGGACCAAACAGGTTGAATTTTGAAATCAATTAATGATGCGTTTGGAGTACGGAATTGGGACTTTGAAATTAAAATGAATTGGGGCTTTGAAATTAAAATGAGTGAATATTCAATTTAAACTTTGAATTAGTTTTTTTTCAATTCTAAATTCAATGGTGCTCCCAAACATAGACATGAATGAATGCTTAGATGAAAGCCTGAAACTAAGAATTCAAGTTGACATTGGTTATTTGATATGAGAAGATATTAAAACTTTTGAGAGATAAGCCCACAGGGTGGGATTATTAATTCCTCCAATCTGAGTTTCACTTCAAGACATGAAAGATATAAGGCATCCAACAATTTGAGTCATATCAAGATTGTGCTCCAAGAGTCTGATGTACTTTGGTTTTGGCTCCGACGAGCTCAGAAAGTGAGTTAGGAATCAGCTCGCCATTATTTTTTAAAAATTGGGACTCGCTTTTTTAATTACAAAAGTCATTCGAGTTCAATCTGAGCTCGTGTTGAAGATCTCTTTGACTTCTTCATAATCTTATGTAAACTTACACAAACTTATGTTTATGAACATATATCCATGAATTTGCATTCATGAACATATAAAAGCCTAAATTTGTGAACGTTATAGGTTCATCAATGTGTGTTCACGAACTTATACAAATTTATGTTTATGAATATTAAATAAGGTAAATATCATCTGTTTCTCTTGAGGTTTGCCAAAATAACACATACATTCCCTCTATGTTTCATAATCCCACCTACCTCTCCTGTCAGTAACGACCGTCCATGTAACTAACGGTAGTGTGCAATTTTACCGTTATACCCATGTATTATATATTAATTTTTTTTATTTCTTTTCTTTCTCCTTCTCTCTTCTCTCTCTCCTCTTCTCTTTCTCTCCTCGAACTTCCATCACTCCAACATTGTCGCCTGTGACTGCCTCTATGTCGCTTCAAAGAGGGTTCGACCTCATCGGAGCTCAACGGAGACGAAGATGAAGGAGCAGTGTCTTCCGAACATCTTTTCTTCTTGGTTCTAATGCTCCATCTAGAATGGTCTCCCATATGGATGTAGAGAGAGAAAGTTTATAGAATGTAGAGAGAGAAGATTATATCCCTCTATCGGTGAATTTATTTGGTGAGCATGATTTTTCATCATCAATGATCGAGCACCGTTGTTCTCCTCCGCCAACAGAATCGTCAGATCACAATAGATTTGAAATGGTGAGCAATGAAGCAATGGATAATCGTACGGTGGAGCCTTCGGTGCCTGAACCTGCTAGGGTAAATTTCACCAACAAGTTTGCCTGAAACATTTGGCTTTCAGCTCAAAATCCCTCCGATGTATGAATTGTGGCCAAAAATTTCAACTAGTCTGACTATAGCTCTAAAATCTCAATTGCCGACGACGTCCGATACCGATACTGATAGTCCGATGACTTCGTCTCCGATCAGCGACGGAATTGCATATTTGGCTCCAACACACCGAGGCTTGACATCGTTGGAGAGAGATGAGGTTTTGCTTGTAGGATTTGGTGATGATAAACAGCAATTGGAGGTGAATATTGCATTCCTTGATTTGAGTTAGAAAGTCAAATTAATTCGGGTTATCTATATCACCAATATTCACTTAAAAATTTAAAGTAATGTTTAATAAGTTTCACATTAGATTACTCTTAAACACAAAAAAAATTAAAAACTTTGTGCAAATTTCTAAAAAATTACAAACAAATTTTTAAGAAAATAATTATTCAAAGTATTAACATACAATAAATTAAGATTTAAATAAAGGAAGTTGAAAAGAAAAAAGTTATCATAATTTGAATATTATATATAATATATTTAAAATAAAAAAATATGTATAAATATAATATTACAATTCGGGTTCGGGTTCGGGTTGGGCTCAGGTTGTTAACACCTCAATCCAAGCCCAATCATAATTAAGTTCGGGTTGAAGTTTTTCAACTCAAGCTCAACCTTATTTGTAAAAATAGTTATTAAAGTTCATAAAAAATCGGGTTGGGCTCAAGTTGGGTTCGGGTTGCCCAACCTAAGTTGCACCCCTAGTTACAAGTGGAGCTCATGGGTCTTCTCTATTCGGTTGTGAGATGGTAGACTTGGAAGGCTCCGATGTGGCTTGTCGTGGAAGACGGTGAATGGTATATAAATAATATTTAGTTGGTCAACAAGTTAAAATAATCATGTGATGCGTTAGAGGGGGTAAAATAGATCTTTTACTTGTTTATTGTGCCTGACATCAGCAGATGCTCTTTGACTACGTCAGTTATTGTAACGAAAGGGAGGCGTGCGTTACACGAATCAAAAGGAGGTAGATGATATTTACTCATTAAATATATACAAGTTTACACGTGTTCACAAGTCTAATCGTGCCGAGCCTAATACTCTTTTAAGATATATTCGGTCACTAATACGAATTTAAAAATCATGCTTGACGTGGCTGGTTCGAGTAAAATTAACAACGAGTGCGAGTTTAAACTGTTCATGTACAGCTCAATGGAGTTGCAGCCCTAATTCAACATGCACCAAGAGGATTTTCAACTACGGGTCATGGTCCAAACAAACCATAGAACCACTTAAATCTATACTAAACTATCACCAACCATCATATTAGCAAATAAACGTACATATGAAAAATCTGTTGAAGCTCTTCTACTAGGGTTTTGAAAAGCCCAGCAACAAAGAATCCCTCAGTCTCTCCGACCGTGGTTTCGGATATCAGGAGGACGTTTCTTCAAGTCATAGGCGATGCAACTCAACCTTGAATTCGGGTAATTTTATTTTATTTGATCCCTATATTTTGCGTTATTAAGTGCATCTACTCCTCTTTCAATCGATCTTAGGCTCTTAATTGATACTCCAAATCAGCCCCCTTTAGATTTTGTCAGCTTTTATTTTTTATATTTTTCCCACTCTTTTGGAAGTGTAGAGCTTTTCTATTTCATCATTTTATGTGTTCTCTTATGTCATACTGGGTAGTGGGTTAATGATTTTTTTTTTTTTTTAAATACTTATTAGCACAAGCGTTTTGGGTTTTAAATGAAGGTCTATTGGTATTTGCGTTGATGATTTTCGAATGTTTGTTTATTTAGGATGTGTCTCTGCCATACATTGAGCATATAAGCTACGGATAGTTCCCAGAAGTTAAATAGATAGCCATTAGGTTCTTAACTGGTTATCTCCATATGGATGATAGAACCAAGATACCCGTGGAATTGCACCAGCTTTAGAGTTCTGCGTAACAGAGCAACACCTGTTAACTTTTAGTAGGAAACTAAAACGTTGTCAATTGGCTTATTGTAAATAAATTTGTTTGCCATTTTATGCATATATGTACACAAATATAGGCTGAGAGACTTTAGCACTATTACTATGTATTTTTTTATCCCCGTTTAAGAGGGTCTATTCAATTAAGATTTTGAAAGACATTTTTTAAGTGACGGACTTTCATGAATTTCTATGGATTTAAGTAGAATTCATGGATTTCTATAAACTTTTATCACAGACTTTCATGAATTTCTATATACTTTTATCACAGACTTTCATGAATTTCTATATACTTTTATTACAGACTTTCATGGATTTGTATAGACTTCTATTATAGACTTTGATGAATTTTTATAGACTTGTAATGATTTCTTCAATATATTTTATTTATTTGTATAATTGAATTATATTTTTGCGTACAAGTAAACCAATAGTTCAACGGGCATGTATAATGCAAAATGGATAAGGTACCATTTGTGGTTTCTGCAATTTGGAATTATTCAATAGAATTATTAAGAATCTATACAAAGTTACATATATCCCTCCTCATAACAATGTGAATAATGACTAAGTAATATATGTCAAAATGAAAGTTGAACGTATGATTTGGATTGGGCTGAACCATATTCCTTCTTTTGTTATTTTATTTGTATTATATGTTAAGTTAATGACAAAAAAGTTATGCTCATGGTAAATGGAATATTTTCATATTTTCTAGTTTTTGCCTCATTGAATTAGATAGATAAGATATATAGACATGTTTTTTTTATAAAAAAGAAAAAAAAATTATGCTACTGCGGCACATACCATAATTTTCACAAAAAGCAAAAGTTATAACAAACGCAAAACAATTGGCATTCACAAAAGTATAGTGACAAGTTTATAACAAGTTTGAAAGCAAAATTTAAAGGAAACTATTTAACATTCATTACTCAATATCCTTTAGTTCTCATTGTTATCATTGTGCCCGACATCTCTCCACATATTCAAAGCTATACTAACTCTCAATTCATTAGCATTATCTCGTTGTTGCTATTGTGTTTGAAAAAATTATTTTCAAAAAGTTATAAAAAATAGCTCTTTACAAATATATATTTTTTGTAACTGAATTTTTATAAAACAATTTTCATAAAACTTACAACAAAACAAATATTTTTGTACAACTTTCTGGGTTTTCATTTATCTGAAACATAAAATTGTTTTTAAAAAATTAAACCAAACATATTCTAAATATCTACTTTTGATGCCCCATAAAATATTTTTCATATGAAATTCTTTATAAAAAATCATTTTTCTTTTTACTTTATATATTTAAAAGGTATATAGACATTTGTTTTATTGTATGTATGGCTTGTTAAATGAGTATACATATGAATATAAATATGTACAAGTGTATATAAACATTGTAGCATATTAAATGGGTATCAATATGAGAGTAAATCAAGTGTATATGTATTGATATATAATAAATTGTAAATCTGTAACACTTTTGAATAAACTATTTTCGTATTAAAGACAGTGTGGACTGTGGGTATGGAAAGTACATGCCCTCAGTGGACTATTATTTTCAACGACAAGGTAATACCACCCTCACAAATCCTCTTTTGTGTATATATATATATATACTATTTTAAGAATTGTTATATTTGTGTATAGATCAAAGATCCACTGCACCCTTTGAAATTCGGTTCTTGGTTTTGGTGTTGCGGTACAAATTGGACTATGCACCAAACTGGGTTTTGGCATTGATGATCTTTGATATATTAATTGTTATTTTTTGTGCAATTCGTTTGGTTTTGTTTGTATTATGACTTTTTTAAAATCCTAATTGAATAGAAAAAGAGAGAGAAAAAAGGAGTGTACCTTGAGATGGAGAAAGATTGTTCGTATTCTGCACACAAAAAAAAAAAGTCCACCAAAATCTGTGGGAAAAAGGTTGGATTTGTTATGGGCTTCGATATTTATAACTTCCACCCTCAAATCCACCACTTAATGAAATCCTTCAAAATCTATGACTTTTTTAATACACCTAGACTTTTTTAAAATCCTAATTGAATACTGCCAGATTTGTATGGACTCTTTAAAAGTATATAAAAGTCTGGATTCAATACCTCCAGATTTGTATGGACTCTTTAAAAGTTTATAGAAGTCTGGATTGAATACACCCAAAATTTTAAAGTCTTTTAAAATCCTTTAAAATCCTAATTGAATACATCCTCCTTAGTTTATGAAGATCCAGATGGAAATATAATTTTGATCTAAATTTGGAACTTCCTGAGTTTCTGGCACGCCCGCACTTTCAATAGATTGAAGATTTTTTCAGGCCAAACATTTTGGCACACCCAGTGGGACTTATTGTGAAAAGAGTGTTTTTATGGCTGGAGGAAAGAAATACGGGACGAGGTCTAACCAAGACCTTGCAGAACAAGAATAAAATCAACAGATCAAACTTCTGACAGAACTTCCCGAATTATTCCAAAGGCAAAAAAGAACCTTGAAGGTGGTCAGTCCAGTCCTTCTTTCAATTGCCTGATCCTCTTAATTTTCCATCTAGAATATAGTTTGGATCTTCATTTGGAACTTCCTGAGTTCCCAGCACGCCCACACTTCCCATAGATTGAAGATTTTTTCTGTCCAAACAGGCTTGTTTCTTGTTTATTTGTTTAAAAGAAGACACAATGGCTTGTTTATTTGTTTAAAAGGAAAAACATTTATCACACTCCAAATGTAAGAGGGTCTGGATCATATATTGAGATAAATTATGATTTGTGATAATACAAGGAGGGCTTAGGCACTATGGTACAACTTTTGGAATTGTATAGAATTGAAATTTGAATTTGGTCAGCTGTGGAGTACAATATAATTGATAATGTAGCAATGTGCTTCACTTCAATATCCGCTGTCTTAAATTTTGACATCTGTCTGTGCAGGAGGAATCATAACATTTGTTGCATTGAAAAACTGAATACTTCTCACTGAAGTTCTTGACATCAAAAGTGGTTCTTAACTAGCTGTTGCTGCATTCCTCTTTCCTTTCAGTTAATTTGATAATAATTTTTCTGGTTTGTTAATGGATGATGCATCGTTATCAGTGTTCTCTTTGCCAGAAAATATTCTCCGGCCATTGCTAAATGCTTCAAATTCATCTACCCTAGAGAAAGCTTTAGAAATCCTAATAGATGTTTCAAGATCCCTTGATGGCCGTTCTGACCTTGCTTCGAAGAATATTCTCCCCACGGTCCTTTTGCTCTGTCAGAACCTGTCTTACCCTTCTGCTAGTCACATTCTCTTATTGTCTCTGAAGCTCCTGAGAAACCTTTGTGCTGGAGAAGCAGCAAATCAGAGCTCTTTTATCGAAGAAAATGGGGTTGAAATTATTTTAAATATGTTAAATTTTATGAGGTTTGCTTCTGATTCAGATTATGCGACAACTCGTATAGCATTGCAAGTTCTTGCAAATGTTTCACTGGCTGGAGAAGAGAGTCAGCGTGCTATTTGGCATCAGTTTTTTCCAGTCAAGTTTGTTGCACTTGCTAGAGTCCAGAAGAGGGAGACTTGCGATCCTCTGTGTATGGTTATTTATACATGTTGCACTGGTGGTAATGAGCTAATGGATGGGCTTTCTGGAGATCAAGGGTTGCCTGTCATGGCGGAAATTTTACATACTGCATCAGCAGGTATATCTGAAAGCTGCTGTTACTTGTGTTTTGTGTGTGTGTTTTCTTTTCTCTTTTTGATTTGATTACATGTCTGTACTTGGGACAATCAACAAAGAATCAAAATCCTTATTCCTTTCTTTTTGGGTCTTACCAGTTGGTTTTGGAGAAGATTGGTTTAAATTGCTTCTGTCAGTTTTCTGCTTAGAAGAAAATCAATTTCCTCGATTGTTCTCTAAATTATGCCCACTTGACGATTCGGGAAACTGTAAAAGTATCGAACCCAAGGACGTTTTCGTGTCTGAACAAGCCTTTCTCTTGAATGTTCTATCAGAGATCTTGAATGAGCGACTTGGTGATATATCTGTTTCCAATGACATTGCTTTGTGTGTTCTTGATATATTGAGAAAAGCTACTGGAGTTGTTGATTCTGTCTCAAGAGGAAAGTCTGGTCTTCCAACAGGATCTACTGTTGTTGACGTCCTTGGATATTCCATCACCATTTTGAGAGATATCTGCTCCTGTGATGGTTTAGGAGGGTTTAAGGAAGAAGGTTCAGTAGATGTTGTTGATTCACTACTATCCTCAGGACTTTTAGAATTGCTCTTACGCATGCTTGGTGACCTTGAGCCTCCGACAATAATTAGGAGAGCAATGGAACAAGGTGAGAAGCAAGAAGGGACAACTTATTCACCTAAGCTTTGTCTTTACAAAGGATTTCGAAGAGACATTGTTGCAGTCATTGGCAACTGTGCATACAGGAGGAAGTGTGTTCAAGATGAAATCAGACAGAGGAATGGAATTCTTCTGCTATTGCAGCAGTGCGTTACTGATGAAGATAACCCATTCTTGAGGGAATGGGGTCTCTGGTCAGTAAGGAACTTATTAGAAGGGAATGCAGAAAACCAAAAGGTAGTAGCTGAATTGGAGCTTCAAGGATCTGTTGATGTGCCTGAAATTGCTGGACTTGGTCTCCGAGTAGAGGTTGATGAGAAAACTCGACATGCAAAGCTTGTAAATATCTCATGAGGGTTTCTCAAGCCTGTGCGAGTGTAATAAACTCAATCTAGAGGGGAGGTAAGTGTAATTTACCTAAAAAAAATCAAGTGAAGAAAGATATGGGAATTTCTACTATTGCAATGTAGATTACAAGAATTTCACATCCTATTATTTCATTTCCAAAGGTTTAATGGATGTTCATCATGATGATATTAAATTATTGCTTTTATGAACGCATGTTCATCTTGCAGCAATAGTACATCTTGAGAGCAATCACCTTATGTATAACAATGCATCCACACACACACCCCACAATTTTGATGCCTCTCCAACAAGGATTTTGTGGCCTATTTCCATGCCTTTCACTTACCATTATGCTCTTTTAATCCTGAAGTAGCCACTTTGTATGTCAAGCGTGGGATGCAAACAATTGTTCAACTCCTCCAGTAATCTAACAATCAAAAAAGGCTAATACAATTAATCATTCTTTTCCGTTTATGCATGCCAGAAAACAAGATTTTGGAACTGCAAAACCCACTAACCACTACTCAAATAGTCTTTGCACAACCCGCTGCTCAAATAGTCAATTGTAATATTATGAAGTAGATGCTTCCACAATCCACACTACATCTGTCAAAATATAATTTGACTGCTGAAGAGTCGAAGTAAGCCCTTCAGAACATATACAATTAACTATGACACTGGGACATGCCAAACTCCATTGAGACTTTGAGAGAGTCTATTTTGAGCAGTGGGCTGTGCAGTTCCAAAAGCCAAGTAAGTGGTTTTGTTTTGTGGCATTGCATCAATAGAATAGAAAGAGAGGGTTTAGCATTTTTTTAAGTAAACCAAAAAAATGGATGATTGACATCACTTGGCATAACTTAGTGATATTTCCTCTATCTCCCATAGAGAAGGTTAAGGGTTAGAGTTCCAATTAGGACAAAGTGTATTTGTGTGTTTAACCATTATCAAATCAACTAGACTTGCCTAGTTCACCTAATGTATATAGTTCAGTTTTGTACATTTCATTGAACTTATTTCTTACTTCTTAATTATCAGGAAGTTGGAAAAATTTATACACATCATCAGAAAAGTGTGATTGTGGATGCTGATGCTGGCAATAATAGAAGAAGAATCATAGCATTTCTTGGGGGATTTGATTTATGTGATGGGTAATATGATACTCCGCAGCATCCTATATTAAGGAAGCTGCAAACGGTGCACGTAGATGATTATCATAACCCTACTTATACGGTAATGTCTTAACCTTTATGTTATTTGTCCTGTTATTCTGAGTAGCTAAAGTTTTTAAAGTATTGTAATTGTGTACTTTGGTTATATATTACCTCGAGAAAGTCATAACGAACAATGCCCTTCCAGCAACTTATCTTCAAGAGGTTTGGGGGAGGGGGATGTTCCACTTTCTTGATTAGGTGGTTGGGCAGCTTGGGCTAAACCTCTATTAGAAGCATGAGGGTGCAAATTGGTATAGATTTGAAATTTAATTTTCTAACACATCCATGTGCTCATGTTTAAAGAATGGGATGAGGTGCTTAACTTGTTTTACCACAGGGAACTTGTTGGCTTTCTACAGCCTGTTAGAAGGTTTCTGAACCAGAGAAGATGCTGTTCCTGATTAGTTCCCCTTTCTCTCTCTCTCTCTCCCCATAATCCATATACAAACATATAAGACCCTTGGAAATAAAAGTTGCCCTTCTTTTTTAATATCAAGATTTGTCTACTTTTTATGATAGAAATTTTAAGAATGATAAGTTTTCCTATATTGCAGTAACAGCAGCAAACATCGTTGTATGAAGCTAAACTTTCAAAATGCATGATAAAATTAAGGGTAGGTGAGGCTGCAAACTAACAAATTTGCACACTAAGGTCAAGCCCATCTGCAGAATAGCTTGTTCAGGCTCAATCTTGAGCGAAAGTCTTAAGATCATCAAGAAAATGAATGGAGCTTGAGCAACCTTTGACTCAGCTGAGGTAGGTCAATAAGGCAAAAGCATTACTGGATGAACCTTTGGGTGTTCACACATTCAGTTCAAGTAATTGAAAATCGACTTAGTCTGAAAATCTCGAGCAAGAATCTTACTATTTGAAAATAGACTTTATAGACCAAACATGAGACTGGGCCAATTCTTTAGACTTATCAAGCGAAACTTGAGCTAAAGTCTTGAACTCATAAAAAATGAGCGGAGCTTGAGCAACCTTGGTCTCTGCTTAGGTAGGCCATTGTGGCAAAAGCACTATTGGAGGAACATTTTTGGTGTTCACACATTCAGTTTAGAAGTAAATGAAAAGTGACTTAGTCTGAAAATCTCTAGCAATTGAATCTTATTATTTGAAAATAGGCATTAAATAACCAAACATGAGAATAGGCCAATTATTGAACCAACCACCTTACATACAGGCGTTTTTATCATCTGTGCTGCTGCATGTCTCGTCATGAACAACTGAAAGAGGCTCTTGAAAGCTATTGGAAGGATGGTTCATAGTCTGGGTTTTAGAAAGCTATTGGAAGGATGGTTCCACATATTTGATGTGAGCCTTTAGATGAAGATAACTGAAAGGATTTTTGGGGGTGGGAATTCATGTTCAGAAGATCATGTGTTTTCCAGGAACTGAAATGCCTTTCTTCACCGTCCCATTACTGCACAAGAATCAACTTTCAATAAGAATTATTGAGGACAATGAAAGAGGCTCTTGAAAGCTTCCCAAAGTGCCAATATTCCCCCATGCTAGCATACCTTTCACCCATCTGGCTTGGAGAAGGCTAAAACTCTATTCCCTGCAATCTTCAAGAAGACCTGCTTGGGATGGTGGACAGCCTTTGACATTTCTTATTGATTTTGTAATTTCTTTGTGTGCGCGCATGCGTGTGTGCGTGTTGGGGAGTGGGGTAGGGAAGAGCTTGAAGAGTTGGCAGCTTCTAGTATTCCAAATTTAAGTGGGATCAGTTTGCACTTGTCCTAATGGTATCTGTCAAGTCCAGGTCAGTTAGAACTTCATAGGATTTGCTTAACTTTTGGACTAGATTACCTCCCCCTATACCAGCTCTAAGTTCTTATGTTTTACTTATGGTCACTTGTGCATGTTACTCAGATAGGCATTTGGTGGTTCCTCTTTGTTAGCATAGTCCCACATTGCCTAGGTTCCTTTGGGATGTGCTGTGTATATACACATGGATACCCTCTCATTTTAAGCCGGTTTTCAAGGATGAGTTCTACCCGTGAGTTTATCATGATATTAGAGCAAGTGTGGATGAGTCGAGTTCGTATCTCCTGCCCTGCGTGGAGGGGGAGAGCCAAGTGTCTCCAGCCCTGGTACTGAGGGGGAGTGTTAGCATAGTCCCACATCGCTTGGATACCTTTGGGATGTGCGGTTTGTGTACACATGGGCACCCTCTCATTGTAAGCCGGTTTTCAAGGATGAGTTCTACCCATGGGTTTATCACTCTTAATCAGTTTGACACTAATCGAATTTTTTGATTTTATAGTTGTATCAGGCAAGCCCTTGCTTCAACAACCACAGAATCAGGGACTAATTATTTCAGTCACTCTAGTAACTGGGCATAATTTACGACAATTATTAGAAATTAAGACACCTGATAAGGTATAAAGCAGTCAATTGAAGAGGAACAAACTTGATTTTAAAAGATTTAAATTTCGTATTGTCACTACAATTCTGGCTTATAACAGCCCGGTGATGATGAAATTGGTTCCAGTTGTGAGTTAGTATTAGTCAGGGTAAGGCACCATATAATATCTACATTTAGATATTAAAATATAGATATACACACGTTGAATGTCAAAGGCACGCCCCAGGCTCAAGGCTCCTCAAGGCTTAGTAGTTGCGCCTGGACCAAGGCTAAGCCAGGCCCCTTCAATAAGGCACGCGCCTTTGCATCTGAGGCCCCAGGCGCAACTTGCGCCTCAGGTGCGCCTAGCATAAAACACTTATTTTTTTCCCCTACTTGTTAGCATGTGATGTCTTTTTGTATTATGGTGGACTCTAACCATATAACACAGTCCCTAACAGTAAAAGAAATAAAAAGGGTTGATTAATAGATTCGATACAACCAGTCGATTTAGAACCTTTTGGAAGTTAATACACAGTGGGACGAGTTCTCCGGCAACTTCTTCTCTACTTTTTGTTTCTTTTTTTTTCATCCTTATTGGTCCATTTTTTTATTCTTTGTTTTCTCTCTCTTTCGTTTTTCTTTTTAAATTTTTTTTATGAACTCTGAATTTGTTTATGTTTTGTAGTTTGTTCTCTAATGCATATAACAGTTGCTAAAGCATATTACCACAAAAAACATTAAAATCCTAAAATTGGAATATTATGTATTCTCATTTTGTAGTTTGATGTTCTCATTCTTTTGGCTAAACAGTTAAGCAACTGTTGCTGCTAGCTTTATATTATTGACTACAAATTTTATTTTATTTTCAACTTGCGTCTTGCTTCAGTTAGGCCCGCGCCTTGCGCCTCAGGCTCCAGGAGGCCTTAGCGCCTTTGTGCGCCTTGAGTCTTCAACAACTATGCGTTGAAATGTTAGTCACTGCAATTTCCAATATGTGTTTGTGGCGCGATCTTTATCTACTGGCCTTCTCAGATTGAGAATGACGATAAGTTGTTGAGTTTTCTTAGTTTATTGGCAAGATTTATCAACTGGTACAGAATTATGAGCAAATTGTCTTTCTGTAGGTGCTAATAATTTTATTCCAATGGAAATTGCCCTTAAAACTGCCAATAAAATCAGAGCACACGAGAGGTTTGCAGCGTATATTTTTATCCCAATTAATGTGGCCTGAGGGCAATCCAACGGGTGCTGCTACACAAATTTTATTTTGGCAGGTAGGTTGCCTTGACTTGTATGTCAGTCAAGACGATTATGATCTTGAAATGCATTGTGCTTCCAGAAACATGTTCGAGAATGAACAACTAGTGGCTGTTAGAACATTGTTATTTTTCTTCTCAGTAAATTAATTCAGTTTCAATGATTCAGGAAAAAAGATCAGTTTCAATGGACATCAGAATTTATACTACTAATCTGCTAAACAGTACAGCACTCCGAACCAGCTTGGCATTACAACTTTGTTGATGTGCGGTAATCGTTCTGACTATCACAGCACAAGACAATGCAAATGGTAGATGTATGTGATGATATACAAGGTTTTAGTGGAGGTTGGGCTTGAGGATGCATTCACACCACAAGATTATTTGAACGTCTGTCTTGGAGACCTTGAGGATGTAGGCTGGAATGACACTTAAAACACTGAATGTCCTGCAGTAAAACTCGTCAGGTCTCTACCCTTTATCCCTCAAGTTAATATTTTCTGTAGTAAGTGATCTACGTCACTTATTCTGATATAAAAACCAAGTCAGGAAGAAGATCCCTTTCAAAAAAATTTTTTCTTTCCGGTGAATTTTCTTCCTCTTTTTTTTTTTTTTTTTTTGTGTACAGAAATTGTTGGCTCCACTACAACAAAATGGGTTCTAATAGAAAGTTTCAAGTGTATATTTATCATAGGGGGCAAGTTTCAAATGTATATTTTATCGTAGGGGGCTGGACAAAACATTGATCTTTTCTTCAATTCCCTTGCAGTTTTGATTAATGCATGGGTTTTTTATGATTTTTTTGGTCACCTAAACATAGTTCCCGTCATTTCTGTTATTTGCATAATGATCACATAAATTGCTATATTTTGGATTTTAGGCACTCAGTCGAAAGAACCGGAGATTCATGATTTATGCTCATTCAAAAGTCATGATAGTGGATGATGAGTATATAATATTAGGTTCTGCCAACATCAATCAATCAGCACTCCATGGAGGGCACTAGAGACACTGAGATCACAATGGGAGCCTACTAGCCTCATCATACGTGGGCTAGAAAGCTATCTTATCCACGTGGACAGGTAACTTGTGAGCAGATATTATTTTGGTGCTGATTTTTCATGATACTTTATCTATAGTACAAAATCTGTTAGTTTTTTGTAGAGAAAGGACCTAGGACTGAGAAAAATGATAAATAATTTTAGCAGTCATTTTTTTAACTTCTTAAGATATAAAAGTACTAACTTCCTGTGCTAGAAAAGACAAACGTAAATTCATTTCTGAAGTATTTGAACATGTCCCATATGACACATTATTGTTAAGAATGTTTTTCCAACATATGTTAAAGCATCTGTATTTGTGTGTGTGTGTGTGTGTGTGAGAGAGAGAGAGAGAGAGAGAGTTTTTTCCTAAGTTTTTGTTGATGAGAAATTGAAGACAAGCACACGTAGTAGCTTGTCACTTAATAGATGAAATATCTGCTTCTTTTGGGAGTTTGAAACATTTATTACAACAAAATTTCTTGAAAGATGCAACAGAGAAGAAGAGCACCATGTAATACCAAATATGTATTTGACATGAAAAGGCATTGAAATGTTTTGCACAGCATCCTGAATGCATGGAAAAGCTGAGATCAGCTATTATATATATTTCCATGTGATACCAAGTCCCTCATCAACTTTCTAGTTATATTAGTGGTCACTTGGATATCCCATGTGGATATAGTCTCCATTTTGTTTTCCATAGCATTTCCATGGGGGGGCACAGATGTTCAACAGTGTCTAACCAGCTGCTGTGTGTAAATTTGTGCTTTGTAGATCTATGGATATAGAATGTCGCTATGGTCAGAGCATTCTGGAGTTATTGAGAACTGCTTTTCAAGTCCAGTGTCTCTAGAATGTGTGAGAGGAGTTAGAGAAATGGGTGAAATGAACTGGAAGCAGTATATATGCAGCTATCGAGGTAACAGAAATGAGGGGACATCTCCTAAAGTATGCACGTACCCAGTTGAAAGTTGATCGGAAGGGCAAGGTTAAGCCACTTCCTGGATGTGAAACTTTTCCAGATGTGGGAGGAAACAGTTGGATGATTTCCTACTTGTATTGGTAACTTGAATGAATTACCCAAAAATATACAAGTTCTAAAGCAGGAGTGGGAACTGCAATTTTGAGTTATATTGATTTGATGATATTAAATACCAATCATAATGTCTATCCTTTTTCTTTCTTGATTGACATATAAAGTGGCAACTTCAGGATTAAAAGAGCAGAATGTTGCAAGTGAAAGGCATGGAAATAGGCTACAAAATTGGAGAGGCCTCAAAATTGTGGGGTGTGTGTATGTGTGGACCTTATACGTAAGGTGTGATTGATTGCAATCAAACTCAACCTAAAACTTGGTTATGCGTTCATCAAAGCAAAAATAAATATCATCATGACAAACATCCATTAAACCTTTGGAAATGAAATAATTTGGATTCTTTTTATCAACATTGCAATGGTAGAAATTCTCATATCATTCTTCACTTGATATTTTTGGGTAAATTACATTTATCTCCCTCTGCATTGGATGTAGTGCACACATGATTGAATTTACGCTTGAGCATCTATACCCGGTGCATTCTTCTCTCTTATCAGATGAGCTTCTCCTGTTTGTAATAGCCTTGTAGTGTATATATGTTGTACGCCCTTCTTATTCTACTTGGAAATTTAACATACCATTATCGTTGCACTCCTCATGCCGGCAAATTTGGGACATCTTTGTTGTAGAAGAAACAGTAAACGCATCCCACATCGCTTGGGTGTAGAAAGTGAAAATGTTATATATGTATGGTTTTATTATCAAATGATACAAGGCTTTTGGTATAAAACTTAAAGAGCAAAATCTTGCAAGCTAGGCTCAAAACAGATAATATCATACCAAGCTATACCCAGCCGTATGGAATACAACTAAACCATCGATAAAGCAACCACATAACTGAGTGCTAAGAAGTACAAGTTACAAAGTTAAGTTAATAATGCCGAAAGCACAAATCAAGAATAGAGATTACAAAGACAAAGGAATATGCATGACCTGACCTGACTTAGAGAATTCAACTAAACCATCGATAAAGCAACCACATACCTGAGTGCT
Organism: Cornus controversa; assembly: GCA_026545225.1. NCBI lineage: Eukaryota > Viridiplantae > Streptophyta > Magnoliopsida > Cornales > Cornaceae > Cornus > Cornus controversa. The sequence continues at coordinate 49,996,010 of CM048848.1, forward strand.
AAGAAGTACAACTTCCAACAAGTTACAAAGTTAAGTTAATAAATGCCAAAAGCACAAATTAAGAATAGACTAAACCATCGATAAAGCAACCACATACCTGAGTGCTAAGAAGTACAACTTCCAACAAGTTACAAAGTTAAGTTAATAAATGCCAAAAGCACAAATTAAGAATAGACTAAACCATCGATAAAGCAACCACATAACTGAGTGCTAAGAAGTACAACTTCCAACAAGTTACAAGTTAAGTTAATAATGCCGAAAGCACAAATCAAGAATAGAGATTACAAAGACAAAGGAATATGCATGGATTTCCTGTACTTACAAAGTTAAGAATAGAGATTACAAAGACAAAGGAATATGCATGGATTTCCTGTACTTACAAAGTTAAGAATAGAGATTACAAAGACAAAGGAATATGCACGAAAGCACAAATCAAGAACAAGAATAGAGATTACAAAGACAAAGGAATATGCATGGATTTCCTGTACTTCTTTTCAAGAACCAAAGATACCAGTGAGTGAGTTTTTTTCCTGTAAACGATAGATACATGAGCAACCTTGCCTTCTGGTCGATCTTAAACTCAAGAACTAATAATAAAAAAAGAACTACAATGATTCTGAAGCCAAAAACAAATTTTATCCCTCTCAGCAAGCAAACCTTTACAGCTCTTATCATATCTTCTCCTTGTTACTTTGATTCCAAGTTCTCAAAGCCAAAAATCATTTTACTGAGGCCAAGCCGGGGATTGTTGATTGATTGTGATGATCTTGGACAACAAGTAAAAGAATCCTGAAATACGTCACCTTGGTAAACTGAAAGTGACCCATATTCCATAATTAAATAAAGTTCACTAGTTCAAAGCTCCCTATTGTTAGCCCGGCCAGATGGAGATGATGATGCCTTCATTCTAATCAGAGTTTTAGAGAAGGTTTACTCCAGTTTGTTGACCTCTGTACAGTCCTGGAAGGAACTCGGTCACTATCTTCCCCACCGGATGGTTCATAACCATCACTTGTTGACCTCGATAATGTGATTCCCTTCTGGGTAACTGCTGCTGCACCACCACCACCAGCTGATAGACCTGTGAACCGCCTTGCCTCTTCAGCACCTGATGAGGAGACCCAGAATGGGTGGTGGGGATCAGGGGAATCCAAGCTGCTCTCTGGAGAGGAAGCTATTACACCAGCTGAGCTGGACATAGCTAGGCTTGTCCGGAATGCACTCCGGGCTTCAAGTTGGAGAGGCGCCAAACTGGTTGATGTCTCGGGAATCAGATTACTTCCATTGCCATCAGCAGCAGCCTGTTCAAGGGGTAGCTCTGCCGGGTGGTGAACCCACTTACTAGCTCGTCTTCTATTATTGTAATCAGGCCTTGGGACCATCCGACGGCCACTGCTGCCTGTTTCTTGTCCAAAAAGAGCTTCGTGTCTCACCACAGGCTGCAAAATTTTGGACTTCCTTCTCGCCTCTGCAGCAACCTTTGAAACCTCTTCTGGATTCAAGCGTGCTAATGCCCATGGGCTGATCTTAACAGCTCCAGGGTTCTTTTTCTTGATTGGCACCTCTCCTGCCATCTTTTTGCCTAATGAATTAACAGATGCAGTATCTGGAGGAACTACATCAAACTGGAAGACAACCAGATATTGCAGCAACATCAATATAAAACGAACAGTTTTTTAATCTTCATTATTTCTGAAAGTTGATACTAGAATTGCAAGTTACTAAAGTTAATCTAGATTTTGTTGTTTCAATGATCATTGCATCGTGAGTCTGCCCCAATCATTTAATTTTGCTGAGTCTAATAGTACAATGATACTCTGCAGTCATTTCACCAGAAACTGGGGTATGATTTGTTTCGCCTCTTTGGTGAAATGACTGCAGTAATCTCTGGACCATGACATCCTCTTCGGTTGCCAGAGCCGTAGAAGGCAACAGACTCGCAAATGTTTAGGATCCAAACACAGCTCTCTGCCTCAAAATTATTTAATTCTATAAACCATGAGAAGTGAAAAAAGTCATACATAACTTTACAAACTATCTCTGAAGGGTCATAACTTTGCAAGCCACCTTTGAAGGGTTCTTGATTTAGTTTTTCGAGAACAATTATCAGTTCTCTAATAACTAAAAAAACATAAATCACTTTAAAAATTCATTTCATTAACATATTTTTGAAAATTGTTCTAGAAAATTGTTTTTGTGGTCTTTGAAAACTGTTTTCAGTTTTTAAAGTTTTTGAAAAAACTGAACCAAAAAGTCATCCTTCCAAAACTATTTGTCTTGTCGGATATCAAGTTGTCATCTCACCTAAAACCAATTGGTGAAACTTTTGATCTTTTAAGGGCTAACACGCATCCTGTTAAGAGTGCTATGTGAACACAACAAACATGAGATTAGTATCCAACAACACTCCCCCACACGATGGCACTCACACGAGTCGAACCCGTGACCTCTAGCTCTAATACCACTTGGTCCACTTGTTGCATCTTAAGTCGTCATCTCACCTAAAACCAATTGGTATTAAGGAAGATAAACTTTAATTTTTACGGACTAACACATACCTTGTTAAGAGTGTCACGTGAACACAACAAACATGAGAGTGGTATCCAACAATAATTTGAAATGAATTTTATTCCTAAAATATTTAAAATAAGTTTATTAAATAAAATTTCTCTACTAAAATAAATTCTTTAAAGGATCTTTTTTCTCCCAAATAGTAAAAAGAAAAATTACTCCTATGAATTCTATTATCACTTGGGTGACTTGAACAATTGGGCAATTGACCTAAGAAATTGGACTTGAATTCTATGGAAACATAGTTGAACCATTCCACCAATACATGCTTTTTAACACTTCAAGAATGTAGCTGTAGGTCAGTCCCAACTAGAAAATCTTGTACTAAAAAATCAATCTAGTAATGGTACTAACCAGCCCAAACTATTTATTTCATAGGTAGTATAAATGATAAATGTTAAAAAAGAGAGCTGCGGCAAGATTCCACTATATAATAAGTTATTAACCTATAGTTTTAGCCAACAAGTCACAAAATAGTTTTGGAGTAGGCTAAATGTTTGATATCTATGCTTCAACATGTTAATCAAATTCTCTCCAAGATGAAGAACGAATTGGTCAATCATACCTGATCCTCAAAAAATAGGCGTGGAGGTGTACACCATGCACCTCGGTGGAAATTATTAAAGGAGCTTGCACTGCTTAACCCAGTAAGGGAGCTGGCAGGTGACATCTGGGGACTTCGCTGAACTCCAACTCCTTGTTGCTCTTGATCTCTCAAAGCTATGATATAATCGTATGTGCTAATACCCTGTCACAAAAATGTAGATGTTTTGAGTATTTAACTTATTCGTTGGTTTTTGTTTTTCCTGATAATTTTCCAGCCGACATGGTTTTTCCAAAGAAAAAAAATAGTCTGACATGTTTTATCCAAAGAACAAAATAAATAAATAAATAAATACTGAAAAGAAGAAAAGAGAAGCGCAGGAAGCATCAATGACACAGAATCCACACAATTAGGCACAAAGGATGATATCAAGGCTTACCTTCTTTATGAGAAGAATGTGAAAGAAGAAAAGCTGAGCTAGTGGCAGGATCGCAATCATGGCTAAAATGGTGCATACAGCCTGTCACAATGTGAAGTCACATTTTGTGAGTTACAAATATAACCAGCACTGGACTTACCACAAAAAAATATTAAATACATAAAACCAGCACTGGGCTGGATACTAATATTGAGTGAAGGATTATTTTGCTTGATTTTCCATTTGCCTTTTTCTCTCTAACGATGTATCTAGAGCTTTGGCCGGGTAATCTTCTCGTACGGATGGGCACTGCCCACTTCATATTGGTTGCCAAAAAACCAGGGAAGGTGGCTGGCCCTTATGGGGGAAGTCAAACTCAAGACCTTCCACTTCCTAGGTCTTATGCACTGAGACCAACTATTCTGCCCCATAGGGGGTTTTCATTTGCTATGCTGAGTTAACAGAAGCTTGTGAATTTTCACAAGGTTGACCAGCATGGGCAAACCCATCATGTTAAAGAAAACAACAGACAGAACAATTTAATTTGAAAGGACAGGGAAAATAATAGAACACGAACCACCACTATAATAAAGGGAACCACAGAAAAGCTGCTTCCTAATCTTGTGGTGATGTCTGCAGAGAATCTCTTGCGCTCAAAAAAACAGCAGACCATTACAAGGATTCCAATTGAACACTGAAGCACAAGCTGCAATTTCAATTCCAAGTTGCAAAAACCATGTATATGCCTGTCAGTATTCAATTAACATAAAAAATGATATGGAAAATTGCCTACTCTTTGAGGTGATTTTCAGATTTTTCCATGTTATTGGACAGTAAAAAATTCAGGATTTCAGAAATATTTGATACCAATGACGATTTTAGAGAATTTGGTAGCTAATCAGGAACTAATCATGAGGGTAAATGTGGATGATGGTGGTTAAATAATTGAGTGATTGGTTGGGACTATCTCACCTGGGAAAATAGTTACGAGTAAAAATTATCACAATCATAATAACAATAGATGGCTGGATAAAATGCATGCTCGGTAAAACGAATTTTTATGTTGTTATCCTTTAAGTAATCAGATTTACTTCGCAGAGTTCTGAAAAACAATTCTTGACATGCTCACAGCATCAGTATGTAATTCGTAAATTACAGGTAACAATAATAAATACATCAACTGAAAAGGCCACAATCTGTTCAGAAATTCTAATTAATATCAGAGATATGTTGTGATGGGAAATAGAGCTGTTTGCACAAAGACTAATGAGATTTGGGGTAATGTGGATTCTGGAACCTGGGTAAGCTGAGGCAACATTGGACAGAGATACAAGAAGTATGGAGGCCTATGCTTACCAATAGAAGGGCCGAAACCATGAGGGTGAAGAACTGCCTGTAGTTCTTTCTGCCTATACAGTTATTGAGCCACTACAAAACAGAAGATAAAATGGGTATTAAAAGTAATGCCAAGAAATAAGGATAAGTCCTACCAAATCAATTATCCAGTATACCCTGCAATGGTGATCAAAATGGTCAACGCATTTGTCACAAACTCTGCAATGCTTACTGTACTTGAAAACCTGCAAGAGAAAAATTAATTGAATCAAATAAGCAACTAATCACATCATAGGAAAATCCATCAATAAATATTAGTGGCGGCCAGATAGGTTCTTGGTCCAGTGAGTTTGATATGTAAAGCAACAAACAAATTATGTTTCTGAAGAATTATCATTGCTGAAACCCATAAAATGAAATACCCAGCTTCTCAATATCATGGCATTGAGAAGATAATTTGCACCTGTTCAGCACCTTGTCTTCCTTGTAATAGAATAAGAAAGTATTTAAACAACAATTAAAAAAATGTAAATATCACTCTTAATGTCAGATACATCTACACACCTCTACTTCACACAAACTACAGTAGAACATGCCATCTTCGCTCATTTGTTGCTCAGAAGATTTTTCATGAGAATCTGAGGAGTTGCACATAAAAGCACAAGGAAAGAACGCTAACAGTGCTATAAAACAAGATGAACGGTGTGCATTCTTCTTTTCAATTTCAGTAGTATTATCTTCTGCTGTGGTATCCACATCCACCTTGTTTTTATCTAGAGGTTTCCCCCCAACTGTTGTCACATTGGCATCTTGTATTGATGAATTTGATTCCCCACCTAATTTAGATTCCTTGAATTGGGCATGCCTTTTGCTATCTCGAACATTAAGATATTTTTTGGACTTGAAGACTCCTGGATCTGCAGGATCAGCTGCCGCACACCAAATATATAGGCCAAAGACGCATGTAATCTGCAAAGAATATATATTTAAAGTTCTATTAAGAGAAGAAGATATATTTTTATTCAGAGTTGGAGAGAATTCAATGATGCAACAAGAAAAAGGGATAGGATGCGTCATGAGGGACAAGTTTTCATATCTATGACAAATTATTAACCGTATACAGTGAATTGCCAAGAAGACTAAACCAGGCCTATCTTATATTGTAAATAGAAATAGGTAGCAGAAATCACATCATCCCATCAACGGCACTTACAATCACAGATTCAAGGAATTCAAAAATCTACTTTGAATTTGTAACTAAATATACCCACCAAAAAGTGTGATTAAAACACAATCATTGATTACAGAAATCTACTTTGAATTTTATTAATTCCACCAAATTGATTACAGGCAAAAGGTTTCACTGATGCCGTATATTTGAGATATGTGGGAAATAATGACTGGCCATTGATTACTACAGTCCAGGGAACTTTGTTGTCAAAAATCATACAACCAGAGATCTCTACTATAATTTGGAAGTATGTAACTTCTTCTTCTTCTTCTTATTTTGGGATCAAGCAGTATGAAACTGTAGAACGCTGAACACATGCATATATGCATTTGTGTGCTAATCTCACAGATAGCAGCACTGAAAGTCTCTCAACAATCAGACAGTAACTATTATTAAATAAAGAGACCTGCAATATACAGAGATTATCCACCTTGCGCGTCTACTGGCCCACAAATAAGCAACATAATAACTTCAAATTAGCATCCAAATTGTACAACTGTCAGTTTTAAAAAATTTATCTTCTCATGGTAGGAAGTCCAATATTAAGTTGTTTTCACATGAACTTTGTCCTAGAGAGAGACTTTAAAGGAATGATTTTAGTAATTTTAGTTTTGCAACAAGGAAAGATTATTGAGACTACATGAATAGTAAATTGATTCAGATAGTTCGTACTCACACCAAGAATCAATTGATGTACAAAGGTGATCCAGACACACGCATATGATTTGGTTGACTAAATTCTAGTGTAGTGAAACGAACAAGTGCATCAAACTATTGCATTTCCTAAACATAAGTGATTATTTAGGGAATAATTGGTTCAGTTCTTTGAAAACAATTTTCAAGAACTTTGAAATCGTAAAACAGTTTTCAGAGAACTGCAAAAGATTATTCTCTGAAATTAGGCCTTTTTCTAGCTCAATTTCTAAAAACTTTGAAATAAACGATTTTCAAACTATTTTTCAGTTCTATGATAACAGGGAACTAAACCAAACAGACCCTTAGTTCAGAAGAAGTTCACTTAAAATACAGTGTTTGATTGAATAAATGATACAATTTGTAATAAGAATATCGTTGCTCACAGGTGAGCTCTGAAAGATCTTGCAGAAATTAAATCTTTGTTAACTTCTTTCTACACATTGTTTGATAAGCAATTTTTTTCTTTTTAGTTGGTAGCAGTACTCTAATTAAACAATAACAAGAAAACCAGCACTTGAATAGTTTGTGCATGGCACAGATACAAATGATTATTCTAGACTTTAGGTATAGATAAGAAGGCTAAACTGCAAAAGAGATTTAAAATATACTAAGGTTTGCATGAATGGAAATTAACTTGAGCTTCTCTTCTTATCATGATGCAATAACCATCAATTAAATGGTAATTTTTTACTCGATTTCCTACAAAAAGCTAGGCTTTGTGTGACTGGCCTCAAAACGGTATTTTTCAATGCAATGTTATTAAATAATGATACTTTTTATGATGATCATCAATTAAATCCTTTTACAAAACCAAACAGACAAATTATCTTATCATCCAAGGATTACTTGCCCCAGAGTATCATTAAAACTGTTAAGGACACCTTCAAGTGCTGTGATGAAAAAGCTAGTTTCCGCAAATTCGAGGTCATAAATTCACAATGATGCAAAAACCACTGGTTAGACAGGCTTTGGATTAAGCAAATTCATAAGGAATGCCAAACGCTGCTACCCATATAACCTAATAACTATTCAAAATTCCAGATCAATCAATGTGCAATAAATTTCAACAAAGCGATGACGGGATTTGGCCAATTTGTTGGGCTGAATTTATACATTGCTTATTCAGATGTGGGTAAACAGTAAATGGATTTCAACAATAATTATTGAAGTAAGGCCTTTTAGAACCCTCTCATGACAAGAATCATGAGCTCCCCTAGTTAACCGTTGGATTAAGAGATTTATTTAAAAATTCATTTAATTGTTCGCAGATCTCAAAAACTGTCTCAATCTAGTGGTTAATAAAGAAAGCTCATGGCTCTTGTCATAGCCTTATTCTAACAACAAAGGTTGTAAAAAAATCGATTGTTCTGGGATTCTTCAACATTTGAAACTTTCAATGATCAAATTAATTATTGTCAGATAATGGAACAAAATCCAATCTTTCAATGGATCAAATTTTAGTACAGAACATCTGAAATTAGTGGATAATAAGTGTGTGCAATTAAAATATGAAAGGCAAGCAACCCATTAGTAAATTTCAACATTAAATATTCCGTCAGAAAAGGAGACTCTCAATTCAATACGTTCAGAATTTGTAGAATTAATGACTCATTAGTTGTTGTAAAACAAAAATCGAAAGGTAAAGTAAGCCATTTGCCCTCCTTTGAAGAGAAAACAATTAAAAAAGAAACAGAGAAAACACAGATCTCAGCACTACTGAAGAAACAAAAATGCATGTAAAGAGAAAATAGAATAAAAAATATATAATGAGAAATGGCTCACAAGAGGAGTGTAGAGTCCTATCACAGTATACTGAAACACCTTCTTCCCAACAAAAGGGGCAAAGAACACATAGAACGCAAACCCCAATGCCATAAATACAGCAACAGCTACCACCTGCACAGATGGGTACAAACACCCAAAACCAGTATTAGAACATAATAAAAGTTCAAACACACATATATATGTGTGTGTATATAACTATATATATATGCATAGATAAAGAGAAAACGACCTGGAGGGGATGGTGTGGAAGCTGCCATCCATGCTTCCTCATTTTCTGATTGAATATTGCAAGCAGAAAAAAAATTGCAAGAAAATGATGTATGGGGCAAGAGGGAAAAAGTTGATTTGGCTTACTTTCTTTTTTCTTCTTTAATTTGGCATTTTCTTTCACTTTCCCTCATTTTCAAGTAAAGATTGGGATCGCTAATAGCAAGCCAAACAGAAGGTGGTTGTACATTTTCCACGAGTCTTACTCTTATCACTGAGAAAATGAAGTGTAAAAAGGGGCAAATAAAGAGTTAAAGGAGATGAGAGCTACTGTTAGAGGAGGGATGGACAATGGCTACTAGCAACTCTTATACACACCTAGGTCATGGATGGTGATGAGAGAGAGAGAGAGAGAGAGAGAGAGGATTTGGATTGAAAAACTTAAAATGGATTTGGGTTTTTCTTGTCTGTAAAGCCTTTTACAGGGACAAAGATCTGTAACTCAGTAACTCTGTGTGTTTGTGTGTGTGTGTGTGTGTGTGAGAGAGAGAGAGAGGGGCATGGTTGATGGTGGCCTGGTTTTCTTTTCAAGCCTATAATGAACTTACAACCATTCTTTTTTACTTTATTTTTTTCTTTTGCTTCTTCTATTAGAACCTTTTTCCATGGGCAAATCATGTGTGGGTCAGTGTAACAACCAGTTGCTTGGTTCTTTTGCAATTCCAAGGGGATAACAAATCCAATTAATGCCACATATAATAGTATTGATTAAATAAAAAATATAATATTTTTATATTAAATAATTTAATAATATTGTATTCCTTTACATGTGAAAAAAAATACCAACACATTTTAACTGTTTCCATAGCATTAGATGTGCAGAGAGACCAAACAAATATTAAAATATTGTTCCTTGTTTCTTTTCTTTCTTTTACCAAACAGGGGTGGTTGATGCCGAGAGGAAAATAGGTTTGCTTCTAGCGGACAAAGCCATGTGAAACACCTATGCTTACTAGGTATTAAAAATTAGGAAGCTTAGAACAATTTCTAATTTATCAAAATATAAAAAAAATACCTATGCCCAGAGGAGAAAACATGATTTTTTTTCTTTTTTCTTTTTTTTTTAGTCAATGGACATATAAAAATTCCAATGGTTCGGACATTTATCAAATAAGCAAACAAAAAGAACAGTTGAACAACTCCCCAGTGTAAAAAGGAAAAAAGAGAGAGAGAGAACACATAAAAATTTATTATTTTATCTAAAGAAAAAAAAAAATTATAACCCAATATGGTTTTTAAATTTAATTAATCCGCTGCAATCAAAATAACCTAATTTATGAGGGATGAGAGACGTATTGATGTGGATCTATCTATGTAGCATAGACATGAACACGAGTCACAAAGACAATATGACATGAATGTGAAATATTTTATTGTATAGTGACAAATTTTGGTGTGAAAATTAAAATTATCTTGTTGTAATTTTTGTTTAATTTGTGTATCGATTGTGAAATTGAAAAACAAGCACACGAATACCGTCAATTCGATGATAATATCATTTAGAACATTTATGTGAAGTGAGGACACTATGCACGTTATATTTGATAGGTTAGATTTGAAAATCTAAGGTTTTATTTCATTAATTTTTGAATTTTCAAAAGTCTGACAGGTAGTATTTTTGACAACCGGTCCAACTTGTTGTGGTTTGAAAAAATCTTCCGAACTCGTCATACATACTTTTATGGACCAGTCGAATTTTTCCTGTTTCATAAAGAAAATTGTTTTCACTCAGATTTTGCTTTCCTTTTAATTTGAAACTTTGAGAAATGTCCTAAATTGATTTTCACTTATTTTTCAAGTAATATTAGAACTCTCCCATCTATAATTACCACTCTTCACTTCCCTACAATTTTTTTTAAAAAATTTTTTAGAACTCAGAACTGACCTGGACATGGCCCTTTGGACCCCCTCCAAGGGTACAACGTCTGACCCCATAATCACTACACCAGTTAAATCAAGAAAATAAAATGAGCTAGCATGGCTCGAACCTGTCCATTTTGGAACCCAAGCCCCTCAACCTAGCAACTCATTCAAGCCCTTGGGGGCACTTCCCTACAATTTACGCTTGAAGAGATTATTATTTTTACACTGAGAAAGCTTTTGAGAGTTTTTCTGTATGTTTTTCTTTTAAGAGCACACTATTTTAGAATATCTTATTAGGACATTGGATTTTTGGTTTCCTTTGGGTTTTTTTTTAACTATGTGTTCGTGAGTAAAGACAAATCAGATCGCACTACACAAGGGGACACAGTGTTCACGGAGTATTGGTGCTCTTCCAGCTACTCTTTTGTAAAGAGTGAAGAGTAAGCCTGAGGTGTTCAACAACTAGTTCTAGTTTTAGATTTGCTTCGACGATAGTGAATTTTCTTGAGACTACCTGGTGTTTTTTTTAAAAGTCATTCCTGGATGGAATAACTCATAATGAATATGTTAAAAAGTAGGACATGGGGTGTAAGACATAGATATGACTAAATAAATTATATGTTTTTATTTATGTATATTTATTGAATAAGGCTATTATAGAAATTTAATTCAATTTTAATTTCTATACTGAGAGTACCCTTGTTGTTCCTATGGTACCAAATCAGAGTAGTTTTCACGAAAATTTAATGTTCGAACTAATCTATGGTTATAATAGGAAATTCAATAACAAGAAAATTAGGAAACTTATCAATAAATCATGAGGCTGAGGCATGCATTGTGATGATTGAATGCTATTGAATCATGCAAGTAGACGGTTTGGTTTTGTTCAATTTAGATGGTAAATCTGTGAGTAACGCGGTGCGGAAGTGGTTGCGAAAGCTTGATTAAAATCTAGAGGGGTGATTAAGTTTACTTACTCGGTTACTTAATATTTCAGATTAATTCAATTTTAAGTCCAATTAAAAATTAAACAATCACATAAAGCAAGTAAATAAAATAAGGCGCAAAAGTAACACTCGATATACGTGAAAAACTCAAAAGAAAAAAATCACATGTGAGGTTATAGTCTCAAAAAACCAAATCTAGTATGGTTGAAGTAAAATACAACAAACTTTGTCCTAAACTCACACTCACTCCACTCTGCCAAGAATTTGATGTTGAACGTCTCAGGCTTACTCTTGCGACTCCACGTTCAATTACTGCAAACTACAGGCTAACGTCACAATCCTTACAGAATGGTAACAGGAATAACACGAACACTCCATGAATATTATGTCTTCTTCGTAGTGCGATATTCTTCTCCTTCCTCACTAACGAATAGTTGAGAAGAAACCAAACGAACCAATGACTTGATCAATAAGAAATCTTTGAAATGATCTTCGAATGATTAATCAAACAATGAGAGTCATAACCCTAACCATTTAGTGTATATAGGTATGTGCTCTCAATGAAATATAAACAGAAAATTAATGAAAAATTTTCTACTCTAAAAATAACTCAAAGGTTTCACTCTCTAAAAATAATATTTTTCTAAAAGCATAATTAGAGAGAAAACATATTAGAATTTATATAGATGATGAAGTCCTTAATTTACTTGAAAAATAAGTAAAAAAAATTGATTAGGAACGTTTCCCAATGTTTTAAGAATGTTTAGAAACCAATTTGAGTCAAAACGGGACATTACTTATTAAGTGTAATTATAGATTTAAATATGTAAACATATTTAAATCGTTTTGATAAATTTAAAAAAAAATACTCATTTTTTAAATAAAAAGACATGTTAAATTTTTTTAAACTTCTTCATTGAAATTTTAGTTTTGTTATTAAAGTCAATATTAAAAATAATGTGAAAACATTACATTAAAACCTAATTATGAACTAAAAATATAGAGTAAAAAAAATTTACAAAAATATCAAAGGGTAACGTTGAAACATTGAATAGATTTAGAATAAAAAACTGAAACAATTATTAAAAGTATGATTTATTGATTTATAGAAATTTGATGAAAAGAAATAGATTATTAAAAGAGATAAGACTTATTAGTAATTTTAACTATTACATATTAAACAACAATACAAAAGTGTTGTTTGATAACTCAATTCAATGCTTAATTCTGAATGGATTAGGCGTTTATCCAATTAAGTTTGTTTGATGACACAATTTGAATATAATTGAAAATGGTAAACACCACTTAAAATAATCGGCCATTATTCTAAACATTATGCGAACAACCAATAAAATAGTAAAATCACATACATACACACATATATATGCATATCAATTTAATTAGATCAATCTTTTTGTGAGTTGCGTGGTGCGGAAGCAGCTGTAAAAGTTAGATTTAAAACCTAGAGGTAGTTAGGTTTACTTACTTTTTGCTTAATCTTTCAGATTATATAATTTTAAGTCTAATTAAAATTCTAAGCAATCTTACAAAACAAGTAAATAAAATAAAATGCAGTAAAGTAAAAGAATGCACCATATATACGTGAAAAACTTAGATCAAGAAAAAACCACAGGTGAGGCTTTGTAGCTCCAGAGAAACAAATCCATTATCGTCAAAGTAAAGTACAACAGACTCTATCTCAGACTCACACCCACTCCACTCTGACAAGAACTCTGATGCAGAACATCTCAAGCTTACAATTGCGACTATCTTGTCCAACTGCTACAGATTCTCGGCTAATGTTAAAATCCTTTTATAAGGGTAACTGGAAGAACACGAAAACTCAACAAGTATTATGTCTCCTTCGTAACTCGATCTTCTTCTCCTTTTTTACCAACGAACAGTTGTAGAAGAAATCAATCCAGTAACTTGATCACGAAGAAATCTTCAATGCAATCTTCAAACAGTTGATCAAACAAATAAAGACACCCTAAATCACTTAGTGAATATGTGTGTGCTCTCAAAAATATAAACAAAGAATTTGAGAAAAAATTCTTTGCTAGAAAAATATCTCAATGTTTTCTCTCTCTAGAATATGAATTTCTTGTATATTGAAAGCGTAATGAGAGAGAAACCATATGAGGTTTTTATATAAATTAAAAATCCTAATTTTTATTGAAAAATAAGTTAAAAACCAATAGAAAACAAGTCCCTGCGTTTTAGGAAAGTTTTGGGTCAAATCCGGGTCAAAACAGGACAAATGAGGCCAAAATTCGCAAACGAGCCAACTTGGACCGGTCTGAGCTTTTCTTGAACTGGTCTAACCCTGTGGACATCTCAATGTGAGATACCGAGACCCCTTGGACCAGTCCAGATAAACCCTGGATGTACCGGTCCAACCTTGAAAATTGTCCAAAATTGTTTTAAAACCCCTATTTTCAATATTGGAACCTCCTGGTTTGAAATATATGTATTCTCACCACTTTACCTATACTACGTGAGTCTCATCTGTGATCAATGATGTCCTCATGCATTTGAAACTATTTTAAAACTTTAATCAATTGAATCCTTATTTAGACTATTGATGGCTTCTGCCGAAGATTCAAGTTTCATTCTTTGACGAACCCTTACATGATTGGTATAGAACTTCATGCTCACTCTAAGACTTCAATTACATGTTCAATAACAATAATATAACTCAAAGAATACAAATCAATCATGTTTGGTTTTGACACTGAAGATTGCCAATTACAAAAATATACGTCACAATCTCCCCCTTTGGCAATTTTGTGACAAAATCAACCTAGACAATTATAATCTACCACTAAAAAAATCAGATTACAATATGTCCCGATTACAAAGAAATATATCTTGAAGAACTCAGAGCATCATGAGCAAGCTTTCAAACTTCATACGTAGTGTCTGTCAAAAACTTATAAAATTTGCACATCATGAGCCCATCACTCCTCAGCGTACACTCAGTTTGAAATCCATCCATACTAGGTCTTGATCCAAACAAAACCAACTCATTTGACGGCCACTGGCACCGGTGATGGAGCTTGTTTACCTCGCTGTCAATTCTGGTGACGATTCGACGGCCATTCAACATGCCCTCGATCCAACTGTCATTCAGTCAGTTTTGCATATATATATATATTGGTCTTTTGTTCCATTTTTCTCTAATATGTATTTTATCTTTTTGATACAACATTAAATATACCTATTTAATTTATGGACAAAAATGTATTTTCACTCAACAACCTAACCACATTCGACATTCAACATGCCCTCGATCCAACTGTCATTCAGTCAGTTTTGCATATATATATATATATATATATATTTGTCTTTTGTTCCATTTTTCTCTAATATGTATTTTATCTTTTTGATACAACATTAAATATACCTATTTAATTTATGGACAAAAATGTATTTTCACTCAACAACCTAACCACATTCGACGACCGTTACTAACAAGGGAGATAAGTGGGATTATGAAACGTAGAAGGGAAGTAAGTGTTATTTTGACAAACCTTAGAGGAGGTCAATTATATTATCCCTTAATATATTAGATTAGATATGTGCTTTATAGGTATACCATTTCCCAAACATCTCAAGATGTACATATATATTATGTGCTCTACGGCTATATACTTTTTACTATTTCCCAAACATTCTAAGACTTTTACCATTCCTAGACATCCTTTATACGTATTATTTTCCATGGGGTTAAAAAATATAGAGGACCTGTCGCTTAGCACTCGCCTTACGTGATTGGTTAAAAACCAATTACACACGTGATATATATATATATATATATTTCTTTTTAATTCATTCAAAAAGGTCATACTTGTTGTGTTTTAAAGACATATTTTTATAAAAAAATAACATAAATGCCATCAAGATAGTAAAAAAATAAAGATAAGAAAGACCAATAAAACAAATTTATCAATGATTTTTTCGTTATTTTGTATGAAAGGTTGTCTATTTTATATAGGAAACAACATTTACCTTTTTAAGTCAAAATCATAGTTAAATTTTTAAGACATCTTTTTATGTAGAATAACAAGAATACCGTCAAGATAACAATGACAAAAAAATAACAAACACAGAAAAAAACAAATTTGTAAGTGGCAAAATATTGTCTAATTTATATTAGAACCACCTGTTACTTTTTTTGAAGACAAAATCATAGTCAAACATGTGTGCGACCAATCACATAGGGCGAGTGCTAACCAACAGTCGCGCTAGCGTCTGCCTCTAGCACTCCTCAAAAATATATGGTCTACCACCTCACCCTCTGGCCTCTTCTCCGTTCAATCATCTTCTCTCACTTTATTTTCTTCTCTAGAGTTTTTTTTTTTTTTTTGAAGATGGAAAGAGACAATGAAAGAATACCACAACAGAGTTGCTCGATTTTTTACGATTTCACAACTATTGTTGTAGCATCTTTTCACTTCTCTGGGCCTCATTCTTGTTGAGTTACAAATTTTTTGATAATTTCTTCAAAGCAAACCCAAAAACTTCTATAATTTGAGTGGATTTTAAAATCTTAAATGTTTATTTCAAGTTACTTGAATATTCGTGACTTAGTTAAATTATATTCTCTCTTTAAAAATATGTGTATAAGTTTATTTTTAAGAATTTTGGAAAGTTAATATTATGAGTAATAAGTTGATTAGTTATGACGGAGTAATTTTAGCTTACAACTCCAACTAGTAGATAAGACGAGTCATATAGAGTGATAAGGTAGGATATAATAGATAACAAACGAATATCTAGATAAGCCAATAGTTGACTTATTGGATAGCCCAACTAGCTGATTGGTAAGAGGAGAATCTTAGTTACGTACGCCATGTTAACTCTATTAAATCTCCAAAAATGAGAGATTATTCAACTGCTTCAGGGATTTTGAACGACATGGAAATCTAATTGGTGAGATAAGTGGATAACGATAAACATAACCCCTCACTTGATAACTCTCCCAATTCTTGTTAGACAAGGTAACGAGTGAGATCTCTTAGTGCAATACTATTACCATACCTCTCCTATAAAAAATGAGAGGCTGGGCACATCCAAAGGTATGCTACATACAAAATTACGTTTTGTTTCATATTTCATTAGGTATTGACTTAATCGACAGAGTATATTCGGCCGGTTCTGAGCCTAACTCCTCTGTCTTATAGGAAGGAAGCGCAAAATTGGACCGTGCGAATTTCTGCATCATCAGTTGGCGAAGTCTGTGGGAAACAATTAGTTTCCTACATTTTGATACAATCCAGTTTGGATATAACCGAATAACCTTTATTGTAAGTTTTTCGTGGTCAAGGGACATATGCATCAAAGGGGTGGTGTAAACTCCAGATCAAGTAACTGGTCGGAGAGATCAGAGCCATAAAAATGGGAAAACTGGCCACCGTGCTAATAGATAATCTGTCCAATGTCTTAGACAATTTGTCAAACAGTTTTCTGGCTAACCTGTTTAATTGTCTGGACAACCTGTCCAACGTCTTGGATAACCTGTTTAACGACCTCCCTGGTCAACCTATCCAATAGCCCCACCTGTCCAACGTCCTGGACAACCTGTCCAATGTCATTGACAACCTATCTGATGGCCTCCCTAGTCAACCTGTCCGATAGCCCCACATGTCCAACGTCACGGACAACCTGTCCAATGGCCTCTTTGGCTAACTTGTCCAATGGCCCCACCTATCTAACGTCCTGGAAAATCTATTTGACGGCCTCCCTTGCCAACCTGTCTGATGGCCCCATCGGTCCAACATACTAGACAACCTGTCATGCCTCAAATTTTTGAGACATGATAAAATAAAATAAAATAAAATAGACATATTAATTAATTAAAACCTTATAGGCTTAATATTTCAATTACAAACTTTCTCACTTAATATTTCATCTCAATAAAATAGTATGTTACACCCACAACCAAAGTCTTTCTTTCCGATTACAAAAGATATTATAATAAAATAACCTCCATTTAAACTCTTTATGACAAAACACGCTCTCAAGTAACCTCTGACAAATTCTTCGCTACTCCATACTTCAGCCAGACCTGAAATATTTTTGAGGTGAGCACAACAATCGTCCAGTAGAAAAAATAACAACTCTACTTCTATATATACACGAAATAGCATACAAAAGAATATATAACTTAAATATACATAAATTTACGCATAAATAAAAATAATAATGATAAAACAACTAGTACTGTAAAATGCAACCACCATTCAAGATTTTAGCATAAAGTTAAGTCCGAGTATATTCAATAAACCGTTATAACCTCATCATATATACCATACAAATAATGGTTCAATAAATAACTAATGCAAGTATAAATCAATTATCGATAAATTAACAATATAACCCCTTGACATGTATCCCGCACACACACACCGCGGATTTTCGGTCATTCTCACGGTGAGCCGCTGAACCCAACTATAGTTCCGAACAGTTCTCGATTTTTCGACCGAAAGTATTACAACCCTGCCTATTTTCATCCGGTTATACATGTATGAACACACACAATCAAATTTCATTCACAGTCACAAACAGAACATAATTCGTGTACCATTTCTCAAACCAAATACTTATATACCACCAAATTCAGAAGATAGAACTTTTCTCTTCAAAACGCTCTTCATTTACAAAATTTTACTTGATCAATAATTAATTAAACAACAAATAAAACACCCAAAAGTAACAATGGGCTTATTTCTTATAACTATAAATTTAGCTAAACTTAAATCAAAACAAGTAATTTCAAATTATAAAACTAAAACATAACAAAAGTGAGTTTACAATCTTAAAGAAAATATATATATATATATATATATATATATATATATTAAGTTACCTTTGCCCACAATTTAGGTCTATTGATTCCATGCAAACAATACACATGTGTATATATATAAACAACTAGTAATACCAATGTAATATATATACCACTTTAATTATATACTAAGAACCAAATAAAGTACATATATAAACTAAAAAGTCAACGACTTACAAACCGTTTACAATATGTATACCACCCACTACCATACTAACAAATTATTCCAAGACCCATATCGTTAATTATATAGACCTATTAGCAAATGAATTCCATAAATATGAAAATATATAAGAACGTATATAACAAAACAGAATATAAAATAAAATATATATTTCTTCTGTAACTTCTATCTACTAGCATATATAAAAATAGAGTACCCCTTAAATCCCTTACTTGTTGTACCTCTTTTCCTCTGTCGATTAGCCTTTTCTCTCATTCCCTCTTCTCTATCTCTAACTTTTGAATGACCGAATGTTATATCCAAAATAAAAGAGATCTATTGATATATATATATATACATAGTCCTTTTGTAACTTACGAGAAATGAAAAGTCTGACATTTAATTTGGGTAATAATTAAATATAAATTTTGTGTCAGTTGAGATGCCGTAAAATCTCCTATTAATTGGTGCTTTACTTTCTATTAATAACACAATAAGTAACAATCCTTGCAATAAATAACACCCCTTGTAATAAATAACTCATCATTACTAACCCCTTCACATCCCCACACTACTATTTTCCACTCAATTTTATATATATATATATATATATATATATATATATATATATATATCTACACTTTTATATCACTGTCTCAAAACAAATTTGTAACAATATTTTTTAAAAAAAAAATAAAATAATAATAATTATTATTATAATAAAAATAATCTCATAATAATAATAAAAATTACAGGTCATCACAAATTATCTTGTGATCATGTGGGTCTTCTCAAGCACCCATTTATATAGAATGTTGAACTTGTTAGAATAATACAAATCAACTATTCATTAATTTAGTCAATGAAAATACTGTAACCTAAGCTCTAATCATTACTCAAGTAAGATGAAAGGTTGTAACCTAAGCTCTAATAATTACTCAAGTAAGATGAAAGGTTGTAACCTATGACCTTATCATTACTCTAGTAAGAGGAAATGATTGTAACCTAAAGAACATTAGTGGCATCTGTTGGAGAACCCCAAGAGTCTTGAGTTTAATTTTTCTCATTAAGTGTAATCATTGAGTTTCTATACACATGGCAATATGTATAATTTTATACATATCTATACTTTTATATAATTATCTTATAAAATAAATTTGTGAACAAAATATTTTAATAATAATAAAAATAACTATAAAAAATATGAATTCCACTAAGTCAAAACATAGGCAACATTATACTCATTTGACTCTCCTTCACGTGGAGAATACTACTTTGACATTTGTTTTTGAATTTCTTTTAAAATAACATATAATTTTTAAAAATTACAGGTCATTACACAACCTATCTAACGGTCTCCCTGACCAACCTGTCTGATGGCCCTACCTGTCTAACGTCTTGGACAACCTGTCTGATGACTTGGCCAACCAGTCTGAGAACCCCACCGATCCAACGACCTAGACAACCTATCCAGTGTCTTAGACAACCTATCCGATAACTTGGTTAACCTGCCTCCAATGGCCTGGACAACCTATCCAACGTTGACAACCGGTCTGACGACCTCCTTAGCCAACCTGTCTAATAGCCCCACTAGTCTAACAACCTAGACAACCTGTCTGACGGCCTCCCTGGCCAACGTATCCAATGGCCCACTGGCCAACCTTCCCAGCCCACCGGCCGACCAAAGTAACGACTAGTTACCGTGTCGATGGCCAACCTGCAACTCCAGCTGTCGAATCTGTGAGTTTTTTCTCTCTCTTACTAGGCCAAGCCGAGTTTTTTTTTTCTCCTGCCAGGGCCAAGTCAAGTGATTTTTCTCTCTCCTATCAAGGCTGAGTGTTTTCTCTCTCCCACCAAGGACCCAACATTAATTTCCGTGAGTATGTAAGAAAGCTTGAAAAGTGAAATTTGTAGATTTTTTCTAACAAGACATACAATCACTAAAATGGTGATATCTCCCTTATCTGATATCGGATTGGCTCGAATTTTATATCAAAACAAAGCTAAAGAACAAATCCATGTCGTGTAAAAATTTTAAAATCTTTGGAGTTCGACAAAGCTTTTAGATCAGACGGTAAAGTCGCATTTTTATACTGTTGGGACTACTCTGAATATATTTTGGTGTTTTGGTCATAACTTTTAATTTACACATCGGATTGAGTTAAGTCTTATATCAAAATAAATACAACTAGATAAGCTATGTGCTTGAAAAATTCAGTCAGAAAATAACTTATCTAGGATGGGACAATATTGTATGTGAGGCGGGATGAGGTCAGGACATGGGTGTCCCGTCTCGTTGGCATTCCTGTCTAGGAAAATAGGGAGGTTAGCTTTCCTCCTAGGAAGCACAAATACTTCCCTAAGGTCGTAGTGGTCGTATCGGATACATATCCGACATCGATATGCGTCGGATATGGTCGAATATGGCATGATACTTTTGGGATACGGCTAGACAAATAATAAATATTTTTTTATAAAAAATGAGGTTCTAATTGTAATAATAAAAAATTTCATTATTTAAAAGAAAATAAAACAAAAAGAACTTAAAATCCTAAATTGACAATGAGAGAGAAGAAGAAGGAGAGGATGAAGAAAATAATTTCGACGTCTAGTAAGATTTTGGATCATTAATGTTCTAGGATTAAGGTTTTTCTTCTTGTATTTTATGTAATTGTCTCTTATTTATGAACATATTTATGATTATATTTACATTCATAATGTTATGGAAAACTAATAAAAATTTAATTTATATATATATATATATAAATATAATATTTTATTAATTTTTTTAACATATCCTTGTTTAGTCTTTATCCTTTTTAAAAAAAAGAATTTTCCGTATCATCTTTAATATATAGATAGACATTATGAGTAATGATTTCTTATTCGTCGGTGAACAAGAAATTTTTTACATACCAAAGATCTAAGTGTAAAAAAAGTAACTTTCAAATATTATTGTAATCATATCTAATGGTTACCATGATATTGGAAGAATTTATTATTTACTGATAAGCAAGAGACCATATTTGTGAGTATATATATATATGGGTAGTGATATTTGCGCTCCATAAAATTACTATAGCGCTTCAAAACTTATTTTATTAAAAGAAATGGACGATGCTGCCCTTTATTCTAAAATGAAAGTCTATATGGAGTTATTCGTGTACATCTCTTCAACCCTGCTCTTCTGTGATTTTATCCTTTTCTCCAAAAACATTCACTTCCTACATAATATGCTTCGTACATCAATGAAATAATAATAAAACTTAGAATCCATATGTTTGAAATAACAAATAAATACTATATCCTCAATATTTGATCTCAAAAAGGTAGAGCAATTAAACAATAAAAAAATAGATTTTCTTGCAAACAGAAAAAAAAATGATTCAAGCTAGTCCATAATTCATATATAACCCAACGCTTTGCTGCACTAAAAAAAATTGATAATTTTTTTACTAACAAAATATTTGGGTTATAGTATTTTAAAGCGAAAGATTGTTATCAATCTTTATTCACAAATTGTAGAAGAACAGGTCAATGAGACCAATTCATCTGCAGAAGACTCCTCTATTTCAGGAGTTCAAAACACCTCAAAAAACTCCACTTGTTTAAGAGTATAGATAACAAATTTTCAATTTGAATGCATACGTTGTATAGGCAACTAAGTAGGATAACAGTTACAGTTCTATTATATTCAAAGTCTATTTAAAGTCTTTGTATATGTACAATAGGAAAAACAATAGAAATTCAAGCCTTCAGATTTTTTATCAACTTGAGTATATTTCTATATGGTATCACAGAGCCACTAAAAGACCAACGTCTATTCCCTTCTGATCCTCAATGGCCTCCTCATCCTCTGAAACCTCAAATAATTCTACTGACCCTAGTACTACTGTCCCATCCCTCTCCAATCTTCCATTTACGATCAGCGTCAAACTCAACTCCTCCAACTATCCTATATGGAAAGCTCAGGTCCTACCCTACTTTAGAGGTCAAGTTGTTTTTAACTACCTTGATGGCATAATCCCAACCCCACCTTAAGAAATTGATGTTCGTCATCCCAGCATATGTGCTATTATTAAAATTCCCAATCCTCACCATTTTCAATGGCTTTGTTAGAATTCTTTAATCCTCGCCACCATCAATGCTTTGCTCACTGAAGATGTTCTCACTCAAGTCATGGCTTATACAACCTCTCGAGAGGTCTGGTTTGCACTAGAGCGAACCTTTTCTTCAATTTCCCATGCTAAAGCAATTCAGATTCGCACTCAGCTGGCAAATGCTCAAAAAGGCACTTTGTCCACCAATGCATATTTTCTCTCTATCAAGTGATGGCTAATGAACTTGCTCTTGCTGGACAACCACTAAAACCTGATGACATAATAACCTATGTGCTTGCGGTTCTTGGCCAGGAATGTGATTCCTTGGCTTCAACAATTACTTCTCGATCTGATCTTGTCACCTTGGAGGAACTTTACTCACTCCTTCTAATCTGTGAGTTATGAATTAATCACAATAATCAGTCCCTTCAAACTGCTGCTTCAGTAAATATGGCCAGTAGCAAAATCAATCCTTTTTTTGATCGGCTGTAAATTTTTAACCTTTCAACCGTGGTTGCGGTGGCTACCGTGGCAGAGGACGTGGTGGTCATTTTCAACTCCCTAATCAGGGTCCATCAAACTCAATTATATGTCAGGTATGCTTCAAACTAGGACATACTGCCAGAAAATGCTATCGCCGTTTTAATCTTTCTTTTCAGTACCAACTAACTCCTAAAAATCAACTGCAAGCCATGGTTGTTGCACACGATCACCATTCTGATAATGAGTGGCATCCCAACACAGGAGCTACCTATCATCTCACCAATGATGTGAACAATATTCATCTTCAAAATGAAGATTATGACAGTCAAGATCATATCGAGGTGGCTAACAGTGCAAGTTTGAAAATAGTACAAAGTGGAAGTTCCACTCTCTCATCTCCTTCCAAATCTTTTGTACTTAATCAAATTTTGTTTTTCCCAAATATTCAGAAAAATCTTCTCTCTATTCAACGTTTTTGTTTAGATAATAATGTTTTCTTTGAATTTCTTATTTTTTTCTTCCTTGTGAAGGATTACTTGGGGA